>OX461808.1:180749762-181386859 GCA_949802685.1 Dicyrtomina minuta | reverse complement strand
CTCAATAATTTTTAAAAATATAAAACCAGAACGGACCAAGAACTAACAATGTTGCAACGTACGCTGCTATAACCTTACTTGTTCACAATCTACGGTTTTTTTGCAACAATAAAGTTTGGCGAGAAAAGGCAATTTGGAAGTATTTAATAAAATTCCTGACATTCTCTTTTCACTCTAGCAAATTAAAGGTAAATAGTAACATACACATATTTGGTTTTTTTATCATTGCCAATTTTTATATTTGCCACACGTAATAAAATAGAATAATTTAAAAACGATTCTATAGTTTCTGCGGAATATCAGTTACAAAGTAAACTACATTTATTTTAGTGACATGTTTTTTAGTAAATCATTTTGTTACGGTTCGTGATGTATTGTAGTAATAGGTTACGTGTAAGTGAGGCTGAAATAACAACGTGTGATACTAGTGTGATTCTTAAGTTAACCGGTAAACGGATATATTAAGAATTTACCACAGTAATTTATTTTACTATTTGAATTGCAAACGTAAGTTTAACGTAGTCTTTAGTTGATGCTTGAGAGGTTTTAAAATATTAAATTGTTATTGCTAAAGTTGATGACGTCATACACACAGTACTTCCATGGTAATTTGAATTTTGTTAAAGAAAGGGTACACTTGTTGTTATGTTACTCAATCAACAATATTACGCGATTGGATATCTCAAGACTTTCGACTGATTCGTTTCTACAACCTAATAATGGTACGCTATATAAAGCATCAGATTTAGGATTTTGGATGTCTTGTCTAGATCATTTGATCACTACAGAAACACAAAAATATTCCACAAACAAACAATTTATTTGAATAAATAACCACCTTGTTGTTTTTGTCTTAATTTATAAACATTACATTTTAATTTTTTATTTAATTTAGCGAGTCTGTGCTTTTGTTAGAATTTACTATATTTTATTGTATATTTAGTATCGCAAAATGTAACTACGTACGTGTATAGTAAGGTACATTGCACTCTAAAAAAATCTAGTAGTTTTAAAGAACATCTAATTTTGGTTCAGTTTTATCACAAACGTTTAGTGTAGATTGTACATAAATGCAATTTAAAAAAATGCTTGACATTTATATCACTAATGCTTTAATATCATTATTAAACATCAAATAGTGATGCTATTTACAAATTATTTGATGCATTTAAAAAACATGTTTTTGATTCACATCTATGTAATATTTTAATGCGCCAACAATTTTTAATAAAAAGTTGTGTTTGTCAATTGTTTTAAAACCAATAAAACTTAAATTTAAATGCATTTCCACTTAAACTCATATTTATAGGAGGGTATAAGGCATTCTACAATTAATAGCTTACATTGTTGGCAAACGTTTGGAATGTAGACCTAACCAAGTATTGGTCCTGTCTTATTATTATCCTGCTTGTTAATTTTTGTACATAGTTAACAATTACTATAATATTTTTCAAATTCTTATGAATATTTGTTTGCAAATTACAATCAATAATTTGATTTTAACAAAGGTGTAACGGATAGTGTCATCAGTTTTTATACTGCATTAGTCTCCTTCATCAAACAGTATTGCATAAAAGCGCATATAAGTTGATCATTCTCTAATTTGAATTTTATGAAACTAAATAATATACTACAACTCATTTAGTTCCACTTGTATAGCTAAATTGAATTAGTTTTAAATTCCTTGAATTTATCTTGTAGACATACTATTGAATATATGTTATGCTTTGCGCAAATAATGTTATCGTGTATACTTAGTAAGTTTTGATTTTTTTTTAATAATAAAATTTGTTAAACTTGTTTGCTACAATACTGGTTTTAATTATTACCTTTAATAATTTTTCTTTTTTATGCACTTTATTTGTAAACGTAACTTAAATGAAATGTTTTTTGGAATATAAAGCTTTCAGTTAGAGCTGCTTTTAGTTCTTGTAATGCTTATGTATTGTTACTCTACAAATTAAACTTAATACGATTTAGCACATTTTATTTGCAAAGAATGTAAAGATTTAGTGAATGTTTAACTGTTTTTAATAAACTTTTTGTGTTTTCAAGTTGAGGAAATATTTTACATGTAACAGTATATTATATTTAATTGATTGTAAAGAACAATATTAAAATCGGTTTTAGAACTCCCTATGAATTTATTATGTAATAAGGACAATTTGCAAACAAATTCTGACATCCAATGTAATCATTTTATGTCAGTGACCTAACTTTATATAATAGTTTTAATAATACGATGCAAAAGTTTGAATACGTTAAGCACTTTTGTTACAGAAGTTTAAACATGTTATTTCCTATTTATATATTGCTGTTTTGTTTTCTTCAGTAACTTTGACAAATTAAGGCGTATTTATATTTAAATGTTTTTAAATCAACAAATAAAGTTAAAAATGTAACTTTTATTTTCAAGCAAGTCACAATCCTGTAGTTAACAATATATTGTTTTTACGAAAATGGTTCAAACTAAACTTATATCCCTGGAATGTCTAACAAGTATTTTATAGTAACTGTCTGACTCGCCTTCTGGACACGTTCAAGCTGCATAAGGATTTTAGAATAACATTTACAAATATAAAGCTGCTACCTGAGTACCTTTATCTAATTCCTAGGTGTTATTTGTATTTATATAACGATCTTGCTTATTTTTCCGCAACAAAAAGTATACAGTTTGGGTAACATGTGACAAGTTTTTAGTTTATTTAACAATAATTCATTACAATATTATTCAAAAATAGCAGTGTCTAAAAAAATAACAACAATAAAATAAAAATACCTACCTGAGATTTCTGCTTCGTGCAAAGTTATCCACAAAATGCTGATAAATTTATTATTCTTACGTCAACTTTTCTGCTTGACAAGTTTAATTTAACTATTAAAAATTAACTTTTTAAAGGTACATATTGCTATAAATAAATTTGAACTTGCGTAAGTTCAGGTAATTTTTTCTTTTGTACATAATTGAATGTCTATTTAGTTTTCACACAATTAAAAATATTGTGTTTTTTGCTGTGTTTCAATCTATATATTAAATTTTTAGTATTGTGTTAAACATAGTAATCTTTGCGTTTAAACTTCGTGAAAACATCTTTTATTTTAATGTTACGAAACAAAATAACTTTTATATACTTTGTTATCATGCGTCGTTTCTGCAAAAGGCAAACCATTTTATTATTCACAAAATAAACTGTGTAGCTGATTTTATGCTTGTGTTACGCAAAATTGTTTGAGGTATCTTTTAAAATACATCATAGGAATTGTACTTTGAAGTTTTCATTTGTGTCTTTTTTTGTTGCAAAAAAACACTAGATTGTAAAACAGTAAGGGTAATGCAGCGTACGTTGCAAAATTGTTAGTTCTTGGTCCGTTTTTGTTTTATACTTTTTAAAATTATTCACGCTTTGATATAGAACACATTTGAACGTCATAGTTACAGTTTTTGACGGTTAACACAATTAATTACTTACAGAAAACATATTTGAAAGTAGCAGTGCATACACCTTTCACGGACAGTGGCAAATATATTGAACAGATTTACACACTAAAATAACCTAAACTGTAAATCTTGTTTTTAGATATGATCTTTATTTGAATCGTTTGCAAATATTGCATAAATTTCTACAAAATTGAAAAATGCGTTACAAAATAAAAAAACGAGTCAACTCTACATTAATATTTAACTTAAATTATTTTCAATGTTGACAATAAAGTAACAATTAGCTGGTACTACATTGCAACAATATTAGCATACATTTAAATAGTTCACATCGAAAATTTTTTGAGTGTGCAACCTTTACCTGTCATTACATTAGGTTAGTCAAAATAACCTTTTCAAATTAAATTGACGTTTTTAGGAACATGCTTATCTTGATTCAGTTAAACAAATACATTTAAACTAACAGTCCAAACAAACATATTTGTAACACTCACCGCTAAATAGGCCTAATGATGAACTATTTAGCCTCATCTGGCAGCATAAATATATATTTGCAGATAAAATAAGCAAATTGTTACCTATAAAGTACTAAAAATGAAGTAATTTGCTTGAATTTGTTGGTAAACACTACAATATGTGCCTGATAAGCAGATTATTGGCAACAAACCAAGCATTTTCAGCCATACTATGTACAAAATAAACTAATGTTAACACAGTTTTTTACCTAAAGTTTGTATTCAACAACATTGGTAATTAAAAAGTGCATCTTCACTCTGAATTTTGAATTTATGCGTATACTGTTTCAAAAACAAATACAATATAACTGAGTTATTTCCCATTTGCTCAAATGATTGCAACGTAATTTGGTTTCAAAGAGTGTTTGGATACCTTTAAGTAACAGCTTTTAACTGTTTTGATCGTTTTTAGACAATAATAGCTTATGTTTATTGCATTTTGTAGAAATTGTATCATTATTGCTTAGGTTTGACATAACTACAACACATTTATTGTTATTTCGCTTAAGTCTTGAAAGCGCTTGTGCATTTTTCATATAAAAACAATTGTTTTACTACAATGTATAAATAATAGTATGTCTTTTTTAAACATAATTTGATAATTATTGCCGCTTTGGCAGCTTTAATTAGCCATTTGGGAATAGTTGAATCAGTTCAGTTATAGTTTTTCGTTGTGATGTGATTACAATTGCTTTTCCCAAACCATATATCAAGCAAGCCACATCAACCTGTCTAAATTATTACGAAATAATTTTAGAAGCAGGCACACAGTGTTCAAAACAGTGTACACATTTCTACTAAATGTGTTTACAATTGCATGCATATTTCAGACATTTGTTAAATTTTATAAGCGTTTAAGAATTATGTTGTAACGTTTGTGAAATAATTTGTTTGTTTTTAGAAATAAAGTACAAATTTGTTTTTAAGGTGTTCACAATTGCCAGCCTCTACCCCGTGTTTATAAATATTGAATAGCAATTTAAAAGTATGTAATAACAATTGTGAAATATTATTTCTAATTTAAGAATTAAAGTAAACATTTTTTCATGGAGTGTACACAATTGGCAACATCACCCTTATACATAACAAAACATAAAAACGTTAAATATGTATTTTTCTTTAATTTTAAAATCAAAGATGCATTTTGAGATGAGGTAGACACGATAAGACCTCATGTGTACACAATTACCCACATGTCTCCAACACTTGTCAGTTAGAATAAACGTTTTTGAACTATGTAGTTAGATTTTAAAACTATTTCAGCCCTTTTTAACAATGTGAACACATTTATGTAATAGTGTTTACAATTGCGAGGGCTGCTTTACTGCTGAAGTCAAATCAAATTATTTTTATTAATTTTCAGAAACGCAAAATAATACATACATTTATTGAGACTGCTGGCATATCTTTTTGAATGTGTTCACAGTAAAAAATTTCACATTAAATTTACAATAAAGAATTACGTGCTGTGTGCCACATTAGGCAACAACAACAGCACATATTGTAAAAATAACTTAAAAACAACAAGTGTAGTACTATGGGGTTTTAGTTACTACCTAGGTACGACGGCAGTACCTAATGATTTTTAATCAAAATGACACTTTCAAACTTTAAAATAAAATCAAAGCTCAATTTGAATATGTTGTACATACATCAGTACATATGAACCAAGAGTGCGTAAAAAGAAAACGGAGTATCTATTTGCACCTCCAGCTACAACCCATTATACACACTACAATCTTACTTTTCCTAATCCTTTGAGACGCCGCACCGCTATCTGCTTCGAGATAAGGGGAAATAGCGGCTTCGGTTCAATGCACAAAGCAATGTTAACATATGTACAGCCAGCACACATAACTGTCAGTGCTGCTTAATATTTAAATTCTGTATAATTTATTTCTTTAATGAATTTTAATATGTTAATTAAGTGCATCGCTAAATTGCAGTACACTGACCAATGCAAATCAATGCATGTGAGATTGACTCCCATCGCTTCCCATTACCATTGTACGCTCCCCATCTCTTCCCATGCTGTAGCCCACATCCTTCCCCACATCTCCCCTGTCCCCACCGGGTACTGCCCCTCACACTCACCCCAAAACCCCTCCCCACATGGATTAAAACCTACTACTCTCCTCTACTTTCGTGTTTTAAATCAGAAATATACCATTTTGACTCTCTACTCAAAGATAGGTAATGTTTTAGTCGTGGCATATGTATTGTTCATATTGCATGTAAAGAACCAAAACTACCTGTTCCCAATTTACTGTGAAATTAAATTTAGGTAATTATTAAAAGAAAAACCAAATTAAATGGATATAGTTAAAATGTTAATTAGGGGTATTTATAAAGTGCAGTATGTTGTATTCACGCGTTTTTGAAAAGTTCAAAATGTTTTAATTACAAGTTTGAAAAAATAGTTAAATATTTGAATTGAACGTTTTTAAAATTGGTCAAATATTCTAATTACACTTTTTTAAAAATTTGAATATGCTCTTTTTACGTGCCTTTATGTTTTCACAATATTTAGATATTGTTTGTAGATAGTTTATTTCGTATTAAGTTAAAAATGAGTACAGGGCATTTCGATTCTTCACGTACAATATGTATGTGTATTACAGCATGTATTTTTTAGGTGCAAAAAGTTATATTTAAAATTTAAAAATTCACAAAATTTTGTAATTATTCGTAAGCGTCTACAAAGTATCAACTTTTCTATATATAACTGTTTGCTTTTATGATTGTATTTTAATATTTTTGTAGATAATACATTTTGCTTGCATCTGCATATTTATGAACACGAGCAGGAAGTTCAGTGATACACTCGAGTGCAGTGCAATGTAATCATTTAATAACTGATAGGCACACAATGTACGTAGTTTGTTGTCATTCAAGTCTAGATCTGGTTCTGGTCTTATCTTCAGAAATGTAGCAACTGCCGACTTTGCAATCAGTGTCATGACTGTGAAATGCCACGTCCAAATAAAGTAGACCTTGAACTTAGGGAGTACATAATTATAGCAATGACACTTGCAATACACGACTTATTACGACAGCGATTGTGTTCTGAATTGCAGAATGAACTTCCCTATTGTAAAAGCTGCAAAATCTTCCATTTAAAAAAAAAAGTGTTGTAATATTGTGACAAAAATACAATTAGCTTGCACGAATGAATTTTCTAATCAAATCTGACAAACTCTGATGAACAAATGATTTATTTTTATATCAATAGAGAATGACAAAGGTGACAAACACGTAAGCAACGTGGTTTGCATAATTTGTATGTTGGACCATGCCAGTAAAAACTGCTAATTGTTCAATTGTAAATTTCACCAACCAACGAGCACATTGCTAACTTGTACTTTTTTTTTGTTTGTTCCTGGTGTTGCAGTGGGTAATTTTGACACGTAGACTTATAAAATTGTTGATCCATAGATTTGAAGCAGGAAGAAGAATTGCTTGCTTTGAAATTTTATTTCAAAACTACTGTTGGGATATTTACGTGTAAAGTTATCAATTATAGTTGCGCTGCAATTTTCGTTTCATATAAATACAACCCCCTGAAATTAATATTTTCACAGTTTAAAAGTGGAACTTGTGTGAAAACCAAATTTGTATTTTTGCCAACAATTTTAAAATTTTTAAAAATAAAAAAGAAAATAATAATTATTGAGTTGAATAAAAGGGAATAATTATCAAAAGTTGCTTCCACAAAACAGAAATAATAACACATTCAGAATGAAGCTCTATACTGAGAAAAACGTACGTGTTGGACTGAGTTCCTTCTTAATTTTTGGTGGATTTGCAGCTGCTATTGCGGTGCTGGTCGTGGCAGCGGACGTCAGCCTAGCTAATGTAACTTAAAAGTCTTTAAAACAACTTAACATGCACATTGTGCAAAAGTCATTTTAAAGGCATTTACATAATTTGAATTATTAAATTATAATTTAGAATGTAAAATTAAATGCCATTTTTTTAAATGTCACTTACAGTCTCATTCTTCCACATGTCAAACAATAAACATGAAGTGTTCAAATACAAGCCAAAAAAAGAAATGCTGCGATGGACTCGTCTGTACGAGCTCAAACTCCTGGGAAGAAAGCGACAGTTCAGACTCTTCTAGCTCCTCCGAAGAGTAAGTAATTTTGTTAATAGTTTTAATTTTATTTTTTCTGCAATAAAAACTGTCGCATAGCGTAGTGCTAATCACTTGTATTTGTTTTTCTTACAATTTAAAGCAACGGAAACGGATTCTGTGCCCTTCAAGTAAGAAATACTTTCTTTTTTAAACAATCGTCCTCAATATTTATTATACTTTCCCCATATATGTTTTTACTTGCTAATTATGCTCATGCTTATAATATAGTAATACATTTTAGTGTTCTTAAGAAAGTAATTCATGTCTAAACTCACCCAACACATGCTGCTCTGGTACTGCGTGCAATTTATTATTTAATTCTTTTTATTTTTGTGTTTAAATTATTGTACAGTGTCCTAATGTAGGTGCCCCCTGCTATCAAAACACTACCTGCTGCAACGGTACAGTTTGCAGCTATACGACATCACCTAATGGAACGTAAGTGTTGTGTTTCTCGTTGATTTCTCCCACCCCCCCCCCCCCTCCCCCCCTGTCTTCTTTCTTTAACATTTTCGCGATGATTATGTACTAATTACAAGTATGAGTTTTGATAATAATTTTGCACTGTTTGAAATATTTCAGATGCCAGAGTGTAAGTAACACTTACACTAAGAGAGTGGTTAACATGTTCAGAGCTGTGCTAGTAATTAGTAGTACATTTAAATATTTCTGAGTAATTAATAACTATATAATTAATTATTGCTTTTGCTCACACCTTTTTCTAAGGTTGGGCTAACATAAGTTTGCCCTGTGCTAAAGTTGAGAACGATTTTTTTATATAATTAAGTAACATTGTTATTTTCATTTTTGCAATTTGAAATTGTTTTGAGGAATTAATTAATTGATCATTATTTTTTGCATACAAATTTTGCCAAACATTAGTGTTTTGACACCAACGAAGTTTGCTTGGATCCTTTTTTTGACCCTTGTTGCGATGACGAAGATTACTGCCTAATTTCAGACCAGAATAATATAACGTAAGGCACTTTGACTCTCGCCTATCTTATTCAAAATATTTACATTATGTTTTGAAATGATCATTTTTCTAATTATAATGCTTTGCATTTAGTTAGTACGAAAGCTGAGTTAACAGACATGATGATTTTAACGTTGATGAATTTTGAATTTACAGTTGCAGAAAGGTGAGAAATGAATTTCAAAGGGGCCTCGGCTTTGAAAGTAATGATTTCAAAATTTTATTCTGTCATTTTGTTGTGTGGATAAACTAACTTAATTGTTTTTTAGCCAATTGGAAATGTCTCTTGTTGTGAGACTCTTTCAAAATTTTGCTGCGATGAGGGTGGCATTTGCCTTGAGAGCCCTGCTATTGGGTGAGTTTAATTCAATATTTTTAAACTAACGATTAGTTAAGCTAACATTATTTATCAAGTTTTGGAGTGCCAACTGAATTTGATTTAATTAAAATTTGCAATTCTTTTTTTTTCAGCTGCGTAAGTACCAGTAATTCTGCGCATTTGTCTTGGATTTGACATAATAAGTATTCTTTACACATTTATGATACAAACGGGTGGGGATTAAACAATATTTAATTGAAATAAATGCTTTTGAAAACTATTGTTCATTTTGTTTTTTGTTTTAAAGAGCGTTCAACCGAACAAAACTTGTTTACCCGAACTCAATGATATGGCTTGTATTGATCGAAATACCACATGTCAATTAATAAATGGCACCCAAACCCGAACGTAAGTCATAGTTTGACACTTGCACCACGTCCTTAATCACTAATCCCTTTTTTCGTTTTTATTTACAATTTATTAACCTTCAATGATTTAATTTTAACTTTTGACTTTTTTTGTATTTTAGATGCCAGCCTGTAAGTTTTGTGACTTCTTGTCACCTATTAGTATTTTTTTTTGAATTTTAACTTTTAATGCATTATTTTGTATTATGTATTATTCACGGCAATTAACTAGTTTATGAATTCCTAACTGTAACCTTTTGTTCATTTACTCTATTCAAGTGCATTAAAGAGGGTCAAGCTTGTTTACAATATCAATGCTGCAATGGGTTCAATTGTGGCACGAATTCCACATGTGTACCAAATCCCATGCCAGTTCCCATGCCTTAGGCCTTATTCAACAAGAATGGTCAAGAGCCAGTCGGCAACTTTTAATCCACGTAATTACCCTCCAGCACACATTGAATGATAATTATAGTGGTGAAAATCATAAATAACGTAGTCCGTGATTGTAGTCGATTTAAAATATTTCTATTGCTCTATTGATTCCAGAGCGGTGGCTTTTGATTTTTTTAAATGTAAATCATTTATGTGTTTTTAAAATAATTACTTTATTAGTTTAGTGTGTTTTACGGTGATATATAATTAATTATACCCAACTTTTCGAAAAACAAATAATTATGTAAATTTTAAATGTTGTACAAATCTATGTAACTAATCACTAATCAATAAATTTACTTTTTCTTCTTTCAAATGTAATTATTGCGAATATTGAATTTAATTGATGAACCGTAGAACCGTCAAATAACTGATAAGCGCGAATGTAGTACACTTACCTTCATGTGTAGATACCACCAATAGCACTAAAATTACAGAATGCTGACTTTGTAATTAGTTCCGTTTACATTTTAGTTGCAATAAACTAAAGGAGATATACCAGCAATTACAGTAGATATGTCCATTTTAAACGAAAATAAACATTTAAATAGCACTAATTATTAAGATTGGAAACTTACAAATTGTATCTCCACGAAATTGTTAGTTATAAATATTATATAATTACAGACTTCAAATTGCTTTAAGTTCCATTAAAATTGTTAATTTTTAATGACGTCATTTGTGGACAATCCTATGAGATAATACTGCCACGACCTGGCCTTTTTTCTATTTTTAATGTTATTGACCTGCTACAATTGCCAGTAGTGACATATTTATTAACTGTAAATAAAATCCATGCGCAGTATATCACTTCTTTACGTTTGTTCTTATCAGAGCACGGCACTTAAGTCTTGAGAATTTGAATGGCTTTAAATCCCAAGTCCATTACAGTATTCAACAGTACAGTGAAAAAATACCATTTTACCTCTGCTATTAAGCACAGTGCCACAGCACATGATACAAAACTTTGAATTTAAAATTAGGTCAATAATAATTTGGTCCAAGTGGAATCCTCAATAATAAATTACGCACAATAAAACACCTGGATTTGAATTATTTCACTTCAAACATCTTTAAAATTTTGTTTTACATATTTGTTTAGAACGGATGATTTATGTTTTTCTTTAATTACGCTAATAATGTGCTATTTAGAACGTACTGTTAAGGCCTTGGCCCTTGCCTGTGCTGCAAGTGCAACCCTCATTAAAGCTCAACTGGAGCAGTACCACACTCAGATTGTGACGCCCCACCATTTTGTGGACATGATCCGGGTGAGAATATAATTAACACTTAAAATATTATTTAGGGCTCGTCTACATAGAACGTTATCAAAAAGCTCCCTATTGACGTAAAAAAACAATTAGTGGTCAAGTAGATTCATTGACTCTACAATGACATCATTTGTGGACGATCCCATACCGTCATTGCATGCTTGCAGCAAAGCATTCGCTTTTATTCACAGTAATGAGGTTAAAAGTAATTACTTTAGTAAACTTAAAAATAATAAAAATATAGTTTTACAAAAAATAAATTGCATTTTTAATTATTATGAGTGTTAAGTATTTAAAATAAAAGTTTTGCTATAATAAATAACTGCTAGTGCTAAATAATATGCTATTGATATTTGACATATATACAAAGAAGGACAAGAAAGATAAAGATTAATTCCACATTTCCACATTTGAAAGTACATACATAGCTAAATATACGAATTTTTATATATTTAAAAACAATTAAAGGTATTTCAATGATTTATACGCAAAACATCAGACAATGAGCATAGCAACTTTATTTTTGTAAACAAAAGTAATGTTGATTGAGCAACGAGACGTTGTAACGAAACTTTGAAACCACACTCAGCACTTCTGAAGACGCGTATATGCACGAAATATAGAACTAATTTTAAGCATCTAGGGATTGCTTTAAATTTTGCGATTCAGAAAATAGTATACAATTGTTATTTTATGCTAACTTCGGGAAAGTTGAAAAAGTAAATCTTTTTTACACAATGAGATTACTCCAAGCATTTAATTAGTGAATTGGTTTTTTAACAGTACTTGTATTAGCGGTAAAAGCGCTTATTTTATTTTGCAGTGATGGCCTTCAGTGACCTGAAGAAAAAAATCTTTTAATTTGCAATCACATTTAATTCCGAAAGTATTATTTTAAGCTCCAAGTATTTATAAGTCGTAAGGACAATTGACGAAATCGTCGATTGAGAATGGTTTGAGATATTAAATCGATACACCAACTCCAATTTTAGTGTGCGGATCTCAAGTCTTCCACGTCCGTTGACTCAACGTTGCTGTAGGACAGCTACTAGTGAACACTGAAATCAGTTTGTTGATGTTTTAATATTTTGTTTACCAATGTTTTTGATTTTATTTTGTAAAACCTACAAATTATCTTGTAAGTAACCGGTAACTGATCAGAAAAAATAAAACCTAGAGCCTGAAATTTAATGAAATTATGGCGACATTTTAAAATACAAAACACGGATTATTGCAATCACAGTGGCGCTATTGTGAATGCAGATCTAATTATATCCTCTGTTTTAAAAGGAACATTCAAAAGCCAATTTTTATGTCGCTTGTTGTTTAAATCGTAGGTTTTTTCTTACTTGTGCCACAAGTTAATTAGGTCGTGAGCCCAGGAAGTACAAATTTTGAAGACACATCGACTGCATCTGTACTGCATTTCACTTCAGAAATGGACAAATTCGTTGGTCATGAAATAATTCAAGTATATCTGCTTGCTGCAGTGATTTACCTTTCAACATTGGGTAAATAAATACTAATTTGCAAAGTATTTATACATAGTACGAGTATTTGATTAAATATTCATAAATATAATTATTTTTAATAAATAAAAAATATTCAAGAAATGTGTTTAATGCTTTATTTTGGGATTGTGTGGGATTAAGTTGGTGTGAGTGGCGTTGATTGCTACGTTTGTAAAGGAAGTGAAGTATCTCCAGATACCTGTAATAACCTTGTCAAGTGCTCCTTTCGATGCATTTACATGGTATCAGGGGATCCTAAAAAACAGTATTTGGATTGCTTTGATGACATCCGATGGCCGAAACTCAACGTCAACAATCGTTGGGCTTCTGACGCGGAAATTTCTATCGTGAATGAAGAATACGAAAATGCCCAAGTGTTTTCAGCTTACATTTGTGACAAACGCGGGTGCAACAAGCCAGGTGCGGAAGACCGTCACGGACATGGCGGTAAATCAAGTTCTCCCAGTTCTTTCTTTCAAATTTATTTTGGATTCTTTCAGTCGCTCCTCCTCGTTTGGACGTTGCTCCGCCCCCATTTTCTTCTCCCTTGCTCTGCATAATTAACACAGTTTTTAAACCTTATAATTATCTTACTAAGCAAAAACGTTAATCTAATAAAAATCCATCTCCGAATAGGGTATTTAAATTATAAAAACAAAATTAGTGTGCTCGAAATCATATCATAATTATTGCCACACTTAAGTCATTTGGATGTTACATAAAGTCAGCAATAATAATGGAACATGAATAAAAAACAGTTAATTATTTAAACACTTCAGCTGAAAAACGATGTGCGGTTTTACGAAATTAACTTGTAACAGAAGCACTAGGACTTTGCGGAGGTGAAGTTTTTAGCTGACTAAAAAATGGCGTTTTAATTCTTGAGCATTTTGAATTTTGTTCCTGATGCCATTTTTGTTAGTTTAATCAAATATTTTGCTTTTGAAATTATTTTGAAACATTAAATAAACAATTTCTGAATTTAAGAAATTTTAAAAATAAATTTTTGTTTCTTAAGAAAAAGTAGTAATTATATTTTTGAGGCATTGCATTTCTACTAGGTGAATTAAAATATGCTTCACTTAAGATTTTGTTTTTAAAGGTTTATGTTAATTTTGCGCGCTTTTAAAAAACTACTTAAAAATTTTTTTCCGTAACAATTATAATTATAAATAAATAAATTTTGCTACAATGTTTCACATTGCCTGAAAATGAGGTCTTCAAAATATTCACATCTATAGTAATCTATGACTGCGCTATCATTTGCACTTCAAAAGCTTTTCGCTTTTAACTATAAAACATTTATGTCACCTTTTCAATTTATATTGTGTATGGGTTCTGATTTCTATAGTGAGCGTACATAGAGTAGGCCCATTCAAAATTCCATGGGAATTTGGGAACTTTTGGAGGAAAGGAACTTTGGGAATTTTGGGAATTTTGAAAATAGGGAATTTTGGCAAAATTCCCCGTGTATAAAGTACTGGGAATTTTCAATATTCCGGGAATTTTTAAACAGGGAATTTTGGGAACTTTGGGAATTTTCAATCTTCCAGATATTTTCAAACAGGGAATTTTAGGAACTTTGGGAATTTTCAATGCTCCGGGAATTTTCAAACAAGGAATTTTGGGAACTTTGGGAATTTTTACTATTCCGGGAATTTTCAAACAGGCAATATTCGAATTAGGAAATCAAAATTTTGAAAACTGGGGATTTAACTGGGAATTTTGCCAAAATTTCCTTCCCTTGGGAACTTTAAATCGGGAGGGAATGAAACTCAGGGAATTTTGAATTAGCCATCCCTAAGCGTACATAAATTATACAGTACGTTTTGGCAGGGAAAGTTCCAGTTCAGGGTCTATTTGCCCTTCCAATTACACATACGTGCATACAAAAAACCGGTGGTAAGGGTTTACAGTTTTATTTTTATCATTTTTATGCACTTCCACATGAAAAAAGATGCAAAAAGTCAATAAGCAATTTATAGTGCAAAAGACTGCATTAAGTATCACGTAAAAATTTACAAGCTTGATATTTAGATTAATTAATTATATTTTACTAAAAGTCACAACATTTTTGAATTGCAAATGTCTTAAAATTACAAAATGATTCAGTTTCATATTATTTAAAATGTTTCTATAGTTCATTCAACTGACTTTAATTAGTTTAATATTTTTAATTTATTTTTTTTAAATTGTCAGTACATCTTTTTACATAACATTTGATGCGCATTATTTAATTAACGTATTTAAAAATATTGAACACTAATAAAATACCTTGTCAGTAGCATAATAAGGCACATGCATATCCTCGTAGATACTGCTTTTTAATTTAAAATAAAAACGTATCCGCTCTTTTGCTACTTCATTTATAATAATGTTACATCCCCGATCGTACACGACTGTTGCGGCTGCCACACACAGTCTTCCTATCACAAACTTGTTTGCTGTAAGAATTTGATTTGAAATGTTACTTACTGGCAATCCTAATAACTATCATGTACATAGCTGGGCTAAGTGATGCTTCGCCTTGATGACGTAGAGCCCAGTTCCTGGAATTCATTACGTGTCGCGTTCAACACCCTTGAATTCAGTTTAGTGTAAGTTCATTTCCTTAATGAATTCTAATCCCTCGAATACAAATAGACGTAGACATGTATTTATATCTACCTTTGCCAAGTAAATTAACAAGATCCTGTGTGTGCTATTTTAATGCACAATACAATTAAATATTTACGTATTTTGCTCGCTACCCCTAACTTCTAAAATACATGTCGCGTTCACCATTGAAAACCTTGAGATGAGATCTCTGGCCTGTCACTTTACTCTGATAGTTGTGGGAAGAAGAACTTGATTTTATTTATTAATTTAATTCTTAATTCTCCCTTTTTCTGTTTTAATATTGTTTTTACATCTTTGTACTGTTACTGTTGTTTTATCTGCACCCCTGTCCTGCGTCATTAAGAATCGACTGCAGTGAAGAGATTTACTTGCGCCTACTCTGTACAATGAGTGCAGAATTATTTATTTAAATAATTAAATCAAAATATAATTTAATCGTAGTTTAAAGCGAAATCCACAAGTTTAGGGTAACTTACTAAAATTAAAATTTTTATTGTTGTTGTTTCAAAGTATTTACCTTTTTAGTCCATGAGAAGCAACGCTACAAAAGTCTGTATAATTATTTGTTTATTTTGTTTTGTCAACACATGTAGGTAATTTATTATTTATTATTGCATGCAATAAAAATATATAAATTAAAAGTTTAATTATCACTAAAAATACAGTAATCGTTATTTACATGGCTTAAACGTGTTTCTGTTTTGCATTGTACCTTTCCAATAGTTAACATCTGGAGGAAAAATAAGCAATTTCTACGGAATTTTCTGTCACACTTTCAGCGCCTTTTTAACAAAACGCTGTAAAAAGACATTTTTAAAAATAGAAATGCCTAAGATTTTTCTTTCAATAGCAGTACTGGCAATTCTCCATTTACCTAGCTGCATTGCTCAAGCAGACGAGTGTGTCTATCCCGGGACTTGCAGGTCGTTAAACTCTTCGAGCAGAAACGTTCAGTGCAAATGTCGAGAAGGCTACGCTCCAGATCCACACGACAGCAGAAGGTGCGAACCTGTAACCAATGAGAATGCTTCTCTCATTTTTGGAAGCCATGGCAGCGGTGGAGGCATTAATCAGTTTTCCTTAAGTGAAGGCACAGTAAGTCATTTGTTTTTGCATTTTCTGTTTAATAGTCCACGTGACTGCAAATGGCAGCCGTTTTAATTAATTCCATTGTTTTACAAACGTTTTCACTGATTTATATGCTGTTATTTAAACCTTATGCTTATAAATTTTATAAGCTTTTATAAAGTTCACCAGTTAATAGCAAAAAGCACCTGATGTTGCTAAGTGATTTTGGTTAAACGTTATTAATTCCTACCTATCTACATAATTTACCGGATTTTTGAAAATTCTGCAATACTCGACCGATTTCATCGAGCCATATATCATTCGAAAGCTAATCGCCAGTAGAATTCAAATTTAGGAACCGGCCTCCATTATAACAAAACGTTTTCAAAATAACGGTCTTTTAATTTTTAAATGCCGCCAAAAATGTGTTGTATAGATCACAATCAAAAAACGAAAAAAAGGTCCCTGCTTATTTTTGAAGAGCTTTCTAATGATATATCACACGACACAATCCGTTAAATTTTTTTAATTTGCAATTATGTTATTTAGAAACCATTTAAAAACTAATAACAATCGTGCGTGCACACTAAGTTATTCACATTTGCCAAATTGTTGCCGTTCGAATAATATAACAAGTTAGTTTATTTTCATTGACTAACCGGTCGAAATATTCATTTAATACAATATTTAATGTTTTAGCGGGAAATTCAAAAATTGGAATTTTGAATTTTTGGTTGCATTACAGAAATTAATTATGAATAACAACCAACAACACATTGTGCGGCCTTATTGCTTTCCTTAATTTAAAACCTGTAAATTGAATCCAAAATTGGGCGGCAAATTCAAAATGCCTAATTTTGCTGCTAAGGCCGCCATGAAACAAGGGCGCTAGCCCTTGTTGTCGTCATACTTATGGATTTGTGTTGTAAGCGATACTCAACTCACAAGTAATATTTTTAAAATCCAAATCGTATTTATGTAAAACATTTCCAATTTGGCTTTAACGCAGGTCACAAGAATTCAGAATCACTCACCAATGAGTGACGCTCTGGACGTGATGTACCAAGGAAACACGATGTTTTGGAGTGACACTTACGGAAATATTTACACTGCACCCATCCGCCAAGGAGCTGGAAAGACAGTTGTTCTAAGTGACTCAAAATGTAATATTTTATCTCTGGCCGTTGACTGGGTCTATGGTCACTTGTATTTTTCTACTAGCTGTGCAGACATACAGAGGTACACATTAAGTGTGGCTCATTTGGACGGAAGCATAAAAAAGGTTCTCTTAACCTCTCGAGTTCCTCATGCAACTGCAATCGCTGTGAATCCATTGAGTGGGTGAGTTGAAGAAGGCATTTACAAAATTATAGCGTTGCATGCTTTTTGAAAAAAGCATCAGAAGTTTTAATTTTAAAGACTAATTAAAATTTAATTTAACTGGAAAATGCTTAAAAAGGTGGATTTACTGGGCGAACGTCCCTTTTTACAAAATTGAACGGGTTGCGATGGACGGATCTCAAAGGGAAGTTATTGCAAATACTGAACCTGAAGAACCACGTGGCCTCGCGCTAGACATGACGCAGAATCGACTTTACTGGACAACATGGGATTCAATATACTCGATGAATGTTGATGGCTCAGACAAAAAATTAGTTTTTCAAGCAACCAAACCTACTTTTGAAATTAGTGAGTTCTATTCCATCACCATATTTGGAGATTTTGTGTACTGGAGAGAAGCATACACGCACTCTATCTACAGAACCAACAAATGCGAAGGTGGAGAAGCGACTGCATTATATTCAGTTGACGACAAAGTAACGATAAAACAATTTTTATAATTTGTGGTTTTCCGAATATGTTTTGTTTACGTCATTTAATATTTACAATTCATATTTCTGTATATTAAATTCGAAATCCCTCGTTTAATTGCATTTACTGTGATCTTTGAATTAGGCAGAATTGTTTCACACTCTTCAAGCGTATCACTTTTCTAAGCAGCCCAAGGGTATCAATTATTGTAAAAACCGGATCGGTGGACAGTGCTCTCATCTCTGCTTCCGGATTCCGTCAACAGAAAACCAGTCCGTGGCCACAAAATGCGCCTGTCCAAATGGCCACACACTTTTATTTGACCAGCGCACATGCGCATAGACTACGTGTCATGAATTTTACCTTGAAACAATCCTATTTAAATGTGTAGTGCATCTGTCGTTCATAACCTTATGATGGAGTGAAATTGTTTTTAAATAGTTTTTTAATTTGCAGTTTCAGTAGCTCTGAGTGGTAGAATGTACCTAAACTTAATAATTAAGTTTGGAAAATCAATATTCCCTGCAGATTAGTTTTATATTTTTGAATTGTCGGAAACAAGATTAAATGTTTGAAATTTTTTTCAAATTATACTTTAAATTTAATAACTAAATTTATGATAAACCTGATTTCAAAAAATAATGCAAGTTTTGACATTGCTTAGCATCCCATTATTAGATGTGCAATGTGAGTATTCAATTTAGAACCTGCGAGTACGCCAGCATGTTTATTCGAAAACATAATCAGTAAAATAATAAAGATAATACAATTAAACAATTAAATTCAACTTTTTGCACTTTTTAAAATCATAGACATCGAATATTTTTAACTTTCGAAATACGAATGACTTAAATCTTTCGCGCATCTGGAATATATGTAAATAGAACATTTCGTACTTTTTAAAAGCTCATTATTGATATTTCATTCGCCTAACTGCTACAGTGTTCTTCCCACATATCTAATTCATACTGATGGTTGCCCAAATTGCAAGTAGGTCGTTTAGATGCTTTACTTACTGTGTAATCATATCTTTTACATATTTCACCTACCAACTTTACATTTTTTTTCCTGCAGTAATATACTTTTCTTCCCTTCCCCCTTTTTAGCCTTTACCTACATGCTTCCCCTCACAACACGTAACCCCCTCTTCCTTTGTTTTCTTTTCTATCTTTTGTGCATAGAAATATCCATAACCCAGCATCTACATGTAGTGTCCAAGAGTAGACACCATTTTCTACTGTTTATTTTTGCGCCTAAAAAATCGTATAAGATCTCTTCTAATGTTTTAATTACTTTTTGGTTTTAAAAGTATAAAAAATTTTAAATAACGCTATAAAAGATAGAAAATGACTCTGTTGTGACTCTTGGCAATATAACACTTATGGGTCGCCCATAAATGACGTCATCGAAATATTATCATTTCTTAGACCCTATGACGCCTCTAGTTGCTATTAGCTGAACCATTGCGGGATTTGGCATTGGACAGTTTTCCCTGGGTAAACGAACGGTGAGTCATCAGTTTTAGCATTTTTTGTTTAGTGGATTAAGGGACTGCAAATGACAGCAGTGTTAAATAATTCAATTATTCTACAAATGTGCTTACCGCAAAAAACATTTAATGATGCTAAGAGATTTATTTAAAAGTATTTGCCGTCCTATAATTTTGCAATTTTGTTGTAAGCACTACTCAAACAACAGAAAATAATTTTGGAATTTGAATTTTATTTATGTGAACATTTCTAATTTAACTTTTACGCAGGTCACAAGAATTCATAATGACTCAACAATAAATAACGCTATCGAGGTGATGTACTGAACAAACACGATGTTTTGGAGTGACAAGCACTGAAATATTAACACTGCACCAATTCGCCAAGGCGCTGCTAAGAAAGTTGTTCTAAATGTCTCACAATCTTTCATGTTAATCATTGCAGTTCAGTCAAAGGCGATGGGAATGGTCAATAACAGTGGGATGAAAATTGGATAAAAAAATATTCAAGAGCAACATACAACATACAACACAACTGAACAAGATTTATTAATTTTTTAATAAATGATGTTGTTGATATGGTAGGTAACTGATTTAAATTAATAATTGACTACGCGCCCTGCACTATGTTGGTGCTTTTGAAAATGGCGTAATTTCAATCAATATGAATAAATCATGTGCCAAGTATTTATGGACATGACTATAGAAAGACATTTTATTTATGCAGATTGCAGGTATTATATTTTATTAGGTTAATTAATGGTAATGTAATACACTGTATGAGTTGCTCGCATTTAAAACCAATTAGTTTAAATCCATTAATTATGTGCAATTTGTAACTGTGTTTGGGATGCTGGTGAAATAATAATATTGTGTTTAGTAGCTGGTTTATAAATTACAGGTTATCTATAATATAAGGTTTTGTATATGTGTTATAGGATACAATTGAGTTTTTAGCTAAATTTCAAAATAAAAATATCAGAAAAAAACAAACTTTAAAATAAATAAATGAATAAAAAAATGTTTGCCTAAGGCCTGAAAAAATTATATGATTTTGCTTTCGGCAAAAATAACATTTAGTAATTTTAGTTTGCTGTTTTTAATACGAAAAGTTTTACGAAAAATAGAAAATAAAAAATCAAAATGCGTATTCCCAGAATTCAAATTTATGATTTAGAAAAATACTTTCGTTTGGTGGTTAAATTTTAATATGATTAATGATAAAAAATGTTGGTGTCCTTACTGTACATCCATGAATTTTAAAGATTCCCTTAAATTGTAATGTCACTAGTTGTTTTGCTCACAGTGTCTACTCTACAATAACAACATCTAAAATGGTTGCTATCAAATTTATAATAGCATCCATTATAATTATTTCAATGTTCATTGCTGCAGTTGGTTAGTAATTTGAATACCTTAAATTGCAAAAATAACTAAATCATGAGTTGTAACTGGTTACGTCTAAGATCCCTTGTTTCACTTTGTTAAATTACTCATTGAAATCCTCAGCATATAATCATTATTAAACTTGCCTTCACTCATAAAAACAATAGTTTTAGAGTTTTAGACAAAAGACTAAAGCACATTAAAATCTTTTTAGCCAACCACTCTGATACCGCAAAAGCGGAGGACGCAGTCCGCATACCAAATGGCGTCAACGCTCTTCCCCACGAGTTTCCTTTCATGGTAGCGCTCCAGGCCAGAATCGGTGAAAGATGGAGGTATCAGCACGTTTGTGGGGGATCATTAGTAACTAAACGACACGTCGTCACAGCCGCCCACTGCTATAATACAACGTATTCTTACTCAGTGGTACTTGGGGCGCATGACAACACGGGGTGCGGGTACCCGCAACAGATCCAAATTTTGAAGTGGCATATACACCCAGAACATAAATCTATTGTTACTAGTGCTGGGTAGGTCCATTTAAACTTCCTAAACCTGTACTACATGAGACGCGTAGAATCAACTAAAAACTAAAAACATAAACGTTTAAGCTTAAGCATGCGCAAAAGTGTCCTTGTAAAATTCTACTAAATTTTCAGATCGGCATCTCCAAAAGGTGACATTGCAGTCATCATTTTAAAAGAAGACGCACAGTTTAGCCGGGATGTGAGCGTGATTCGGCTTCCAAAAACAGATATTAACGAATCAGGGAAGAGCTGCACAGCGATTGGTTGGGGACGAACGTCAGAGACTGGACCTCAGGCCCAAGTTCTCCAGAAAACTCAACTTTAAATCAAGTCACCGATTGAATGTTATCGGCATTTTGGTTCCACAAGGCTTAATCTAGGATTTTCCTGTACTTATGGATTCCCATCAGAGGTTTGCCATGTAATTTGATTTAATTTTCTCAGCCATTTTTGAATGACATTTAAACTTGTGAATAGCAATTAGGGCACAAGCGTCCAGTAGGTAGTAACTAAAGTAACCCAAAGCATGACAAGGCTGCGCTGTTAAAACAAACACTTGTAATTATGTAGGGTGACAGCGGTGGACCGTTTGTTTGCAAGGATCCAGGAAGTGGTAGTGCAGCAGCGTCAGCCTTCTACCTATTTGGCGTTGCATCCGGTACTCAAGTTCCTTGTGGCGGGGTAGGAAAATATGAATTATTTAGCCGCGTTGGATACAGTAATCATTTGTCCTTCGTCACAAACATCACAAGTCAAAAGGTGACGGATGACAGTGGGCGTGGGGAAGTTCCAAGAATTGCAACTTGGTTTGTTGCTCTGCAATGTGTATCGTTTCTATTCTCGCTTTGCCCAAACTAAATTTTAAATCAATCTTACGATAGAAAAACTTGTAAAATGAATACATAAAAGGTTTATTTAAAATTAGGTAATCAAGTTAAATATTTACATAATTTCTTCCCTTTGGTTATCCAGCATTATATCATTAAATCATAAAAATAAATGCACAATGCAATGAATCTGAAATCAAAAAATACAATTATAAATGACATGGTAAAATAAAATTAAGGTGTGTTAATTTTAATAGAACATAACTATTGAGTTTGATTTTATTTGAAGTTTTACATGTTAAAATGTTTTTATAATTTTTTTTACGAAATTTTCTAATTACCACTTAAAATACCCTAAAGTAGGCCTAAAAATTAAAAAAAATATTATTTTAGTTGAAAAATATGATATTTTAAATCTGCTGCTTGCATCCTTCTCACTCCTGACATGTGAGGAATGTACGAAACGTCCTAATGACCTGACCTGTAAAATCATTTATGGAAAGAGTAATTGCTCATATTTGGAAGAAATAGGCATTAATAAAAAGGCCTAAGGTTGTCCCTACTGAAAGTCTCATAATAATCTGTCCGGCTATTCAACCATTAGAGTAAAAATATGTTTGTAAAATTAGTTAATATTGGTAGCTTAGAAAGTAATTGTTTCGATATTCAGTCAACGGCCTATTGAAAGTATTTATTTTATTTGGCCACAGGCCGGTTTTTAATTGTTCTTTTTTCCAGCTCACAGAGCCCGTTAAAGTAATTTTTCATTTTAGTCATAACACTTAAGTCAAATTATTGTGTATTCACATGGTTTTAAAAAGTAAAGAGTAAACTATTTTTATAACTTCTGCTTTTGTGATATTTAAATTGCTAACATGTTAATATTTAAAAAAAACAAATTTGCTCTGACAAGGAAAGGTCACGACATGGGCGCCGAGTTTCAACTTAAGATCATATTATGATTGATTGATTGATTGATTGATTTACTTTATTGTGCCTGAAGGCGTAACACCCATCACACAAAGTTAACAACAGTTTTATGACAATACATTTTTGATACTATAATTAATAATTAGTTATTTAATTTAATATTGATAATAAATTGGTAGCTTAAATATTGGAGGTTACATAGTTTTATATAAGTTGTTATTTGGGAAGCAGACATTAGTTTGATAGCCTAATTATCAATTTTGACGTGGATATAACATAATTTTTTTAGGTTTTAGCTGTTTCTTTGATGTTATTACAAAAGTGCTTTTAATGAATTGCTTTAATAGGATTAAATTGTAATAACTTGTTTTCATCCATGTTGATTTAAGCTGCGGATTAGATCCAGTTTCAGTTATTTATTATCGTTAAAATAGTCATCGTGGTAAATAACTTAATATTTTTTTTTTAAATTTTGAAATCCGGAGACGGTAGTATCATACTGGAGTATGTTATTTAACTAGAATGATTTACTGAAAGGGATGAGGATAATTCCATGGACTGTATGTTAATTAGTTTCTTTACCCTTTGGAAGTATTGAGCTTGTCTTGGTGAGTACGTGAATAATAGTGGTACCGGTCATCTTCTGGAGTTCTTGTCCTACCAATATAAACAGTTCGTTGTTTACTAGGCACTTGTTGAAACCTTTTATGTTAACACTTAACTTAAGATCATATTATTAGGCGTTAGGTAGACCTATGGGGGCAAGCAAACGCACCACTTATCATTTTTGTCTCAGGTCAACTGTATCGAGGTCATAGGTCATTTGCCGAAAAAGGACCATAGGAGGGACCACGTGTTTACTTTTATTTTGAATGTTAAATCCCGTAAGAAAATTTCATTTTTTTTATTTCGAGAAGAAATTCAAAATTAGCCATTAACGCTATAAAGAAGGAGAAATTTACTGCGTAGGGACTTCTGAAGTTAAAATAGTTTGGTGTCGTCTATAAATGACGTCATCAAAATACTAATATTTGTGAGCCTTGTAGCGCCCCTTTCATTGTTTAAGTGACTATATTTAACTTGGGTAGACAGGAATACCTATGTAGACTCATTGGCCTTACTCACGTCATTTATGGACGATTCCACTTCCATTACCACTTTTATTTGCTTCTTATAAATTGTGTGCACTTCACACTTGAAAATATACAATATATGTTCCTTTAAATGCCGTATTTCTGACCTGAGTGACATCGTTGGATTTTTACCAAGCAATGCAACTATCATAGTGGAACCGTAAGAGGAATTTTCAAAAGATTAGAGATTCTGCTGCACTAGCTCCGTACGTACGTACGGAGCTATGTATGAAATTTTCTTACGGGATTTGACATTCAAAATAAAATTGAACACGTGGTCCCCCCTATGGTCCTTTTTCAGCAAATGACCTATGACCTGGATACAGTTGACCTGAGACAAAAATGATAAGTGGTTTGTTTGCTTGCCCCCATAGGTCTATCTAACGCATATGATCTTAAGTTGAAACTCGGCACCCATGTTGTGACCTTTCCTTGTGAGTTAAAATTGAAATTAATATTTTAATTAATCAAAGCCAAGGTAATTACTTCTGCTGAGTGTAAAATTGATTATTATAACAAAAATAGATAAATACATTGCTTTTAATGCGTAAGTAGTAATAAATTTATGTCTTCCATATACAGATTGTGTAAAATGTTTTAAAAAAGAGGTTCATGGTGGGCATTGTTGAAAAGAAGAAGCTTTATCATTCCAGTTCACAGTGGAGCTAATTTTGCAAGTAAATCAGAGTGCATGCAGCCTTTAGGTTGGTTAGGCTGAAACTTTAAAAGAGCCCCTTCACAATTCGCATCCGAATACAGTACTACGCAATTATCCTGCGTGTTGATGGATAAAATGACGTCATTCTATTTCAAATTGGCCAAGTTCGTGCAGCCGCCTTCAGGTAAACTAATCGTAAGTTGGTTTCCTTGGAAAATATCCTTCCATACAGTAAACATCTCAACTTGAGCAACCATCAAACTTAAAAGAGCAAGCAGAACAGCTTCGACGCGGGCAACGTTATTTCGAGATCCCATTTTCTTAACCTTTCTTTCAGCTCCTCGCTTAAAACAATATTAACAATTTTTAAACCACTTTAAATATAAATTATGAAAACTATAACCACGTATAATTATGAATTTAACTGATTTTAGTTGCAACTAAGTAATTACAACCTGCAGTAAGCAGTTACAATTGAGCAAAATACCTCTCAAAATTTCGTACAATATTAAAGATAAATATAGTGCAGAAATGGCTAAGTTAATATATAAAGAGGAGGGTCAGCTTTTAATATTTTGTGCACAGGAAATAATCACGATTGTTTAACTTAGTCAATCTACAATTGCCTATTAGTTTCTTGTTCTAGGATTATTAAACAAAGTGTAAACTAATTATGCCACATCATAGAATTTTCTGTCCATTTGATTGATTATTGGATGTGTCAATCGTTACTATAACCTGTCACAGAACACCTATTGGGACAGTACTATACGGGGTCTGTTGACATGTTACTAAGAGTCTGGTAACTCTCTTTTAATAATAGGATGGTGTGGCGTCCACTTTCTATGCTTAATATTTAGATTCAGGTTTTGATTTCATTATTCCGAAATATTAGGCATTAATTTCTGATTTTATGATTATGAAATTTTCTGATTTAAATTTAGATTTTAACATCAACAATAATTTAGATTTAAATTGCGATTTAAAAGTACCAAAATTCTTTGATTTAGGTTTTGATTTCATTGTTAGCAAATATTTATATTCAAATGTTTTAAAGTAACGCAAATTCAAATTTGATTGAAACTTGCGCCCTTTTTCAATTATTGTCCATGTAAGATACTTTAAAAGATGAAACAATATGCAGTAATTCGAATAATGTATCTAGTTGGCAATGTTTGTTTTTGGTAATTTGTAATTTAAGCATTTATGTGGTCGAGTGAGTCCTCCGAGTCGATTGAATACGGATTGAGTTGGTTTTTGGCTCTCAACCCAACTGGCATCCGTTTGATGTGGATTTTGCACGCAGACCATTTCATGAAAATTCTTGTTGGCTTCTAAAGCGAATAATCTGTTACAAAATGAACACAAAAATTGTTTAGCTTTCGTATGGAATGGGTTAACACAAGGCTCTCCAAACTCTTAGTACTTGAGTGGAAGCAGCCTTTTCCACATGTAAAACGCTTGTAAGTAGAGTATAATACATGAAGGAAGTCATTGAGTTGTAATTGAAACAATTTGATGCACACTTGTTTTTTAATTTGAAACTTACGAAGTAACTCTCTGTCCTCTCCCGTCACCAAATACTTTGCACGTGTCATTTTTATTGTATTTATTGATAGTTGCTGCACATTGCTGTATTTAGTACTTGTACTTTTGTTGGTCACCAAAATGTAAAATAAATAAATGTAGCAAAATGGGTTTAAGGATGACTTAAATTTTAAACTTGTTTCTGAGTGCCAAAATATGTAATTATCATAGCAAAAGTATGTGCGCTGAACAAATGGCAACTGCAAACTATTTTTTGTTGGAAAGAATGGATGGTGTGAACGTCAACGTCAACCACTTCATTCATTCTGAACGCGCTCATAACGTTAAATGTGTGGACCCTTCCAATCCCTACCATATAGCACAACAAACGTTACAAAATAATAATCCAGACGGTTCGGAATATCAAAAGATTAGTTGAGCCTTTAGGCAGTTTTGACCTTTTTCTGTTCGAGGAATTATATTTTTATTTAAGCTGCGTGTGGTTCTAGGCACGCTGAATTTTACAAGCGAAAAAAATAAAGTTACATCGAGTGAAGTTAAATCATGTACAACAAATCTGTTTGAAGGGCTGCATGTTGTCAACTGCTCGACTAAATCAGGCTGTGTGTGGACAGTAAATATTTTGGTGTCTTTTGGTGGATATGCAAAAGTAGTAGCGGATAACTCTCATAAAATGTACACCACAATTTATTATAGTAACAGTGATGAATATTACGTTATTTAAAAATGAATCATGCAAACTGCAGATTGACTCAAAGAGACAGGGAACTTCTTTGTAAGTTTCGAATCAAAAAAGAAGTGCAGATCAAACTGTTTAAATTACAACAAAACGAAAGTAACAAATCCAGTCAACGAAATAGCAGCCAAAGGGATCTACATCAATATACAGTATCAAAGCACAACAAAATACCCGGAAGGGGAAAGCAAAATTACCGGTGTTATCTTTGCAGAAAAACCTACATAACAATTTTAGCACAGAACGACCATTTATCAACTCACACAAAAGAGAAACTAATTTCATGTCCATTTTGCTGCAAAGCATTCTTAAGAAAAGGAAAATCGAGCCGTCATGAAATAATTTGCAAACAAAACCCAAAGCAAAGTGATGCTAGTTGGGTTGAGAAAAAGTAGGTGCATACGAATTATGAACTGACAAGTCATATGAGGTGCCATACAAATGAAAAGCCATTTAAATGTAACAAATGTGACTTTGCTGCAGGGTTATCAGGTGGATTAAGAAACCACATCAAAAGAGTACACAATCGAAATATAATTAAAAGCTTTGTATGTTCATTTTGTACAAAAGGGTTCCTTTCAAGACCTGAACTCTATGCCCACATTCGCTCACACACAAAAGAGAAGCCGAGTGACTCTGCGTGTGGATTTTGCAAAAAACAGTTTACGGTGGTTGCCAGCCGAAAGTTGCATGAAATAATTTGCAAATTAAATCCAAAGCAAAGCGACAAGGATTGGGTGCGCCAGCAGAAGAAGTTTACATGTGAACTGTGCGAATACTCATCAATAAATGGACCTAATTTACGACGGCACATAATGAGCCACACGGGAGAAAACCCATTTTAATGTGCTCTATGTCTCTCGAGAATGAAAACAAAAGAAGATCTCTACAGGCATTTAAGGACGCACACGAATGAAAAGCCCAACAAATGTCAGCACTGCGACTTTGCTTCAAGTCAGAAGTATAATGTTAAAGACCACGTCAAACGACGACATAGCAAGCGTTGAACAAATAATTACCATAGAAAAGAAGCCAAGAATGTTTTTGTAATTATTGTATGCATAAACAGTTATTTTTATTTTAATATTAGCAAACATTTTGTAAAAATTCATTTAGTTTTAACAAAATAGTCTGTCAATTGTAAGAAAAAGATACGATTTGCATACATTATTAATTAAACAAAGTTTTCTTAAGGTACAACTCTAAGATTCAAAGAAAGCGGTCCATTCGGCAAACGCCATAAATATATTAAATATTGAGTAAGTTCGTAAATCTGACTTCACGGGCCTCAATGATAATACCTGTAAAAATGTTCGTAAATAAAACCCTATGTTATGGTTCAATGAATACGAATTAGGTGCTTCTAATTATTCATTTCATATACAATGAATAGGATGTCACAACAGTTAGTACGAACGTAGCCTATTTAGGCGACGGCAAACCTTTAAACTAATTTTACGGCAATATCAACATTGAGTTTTTTATCCAAAAATACTTAACTAGGGCGGTCTGCACTGAGAGATTTAGGTCCATTGTATGCTATCATACTTGGCTTTCGCCCTGCAGCTACTGTCGTCAACTTCTTTGAATACTCATTTCAGGTCCCTAAGTTTCTATTTTTTCAATTTATTGCAATACCCTAAGCTAGCTTTCTTTTTTCCAATGCTTGCAGTTTCGTCGGTATGCGTTTCGTCGGGTAGTAATTTTGACCTAAGATATTCGTCGGGTATGCGTTTCGTCGGGTAGGTTTTTTGAAATATGTGGCGTTTCGTCGGGCGGAATCGTTAGCGTTACCCAGAGGACACCACGAGGAGGTGATTTTCGGACCATGCGCTAACAGCGGTGAAAATTTTGGAATTGAGACTGATGTATTTTGGCCTTTTTAACGGCGGACGTTCTCGACTTACAAGGGAACCACGCCAAGTGGAACGCTCCGATTTTAAAACAAATATCTACAGTTGATTGATCCACCCAAGTGTACTACAACCCTAAAAGAGTACGGTCGCAAATTGCGCCGTTGGTCCACAGTAGCCCGCCAAAGTTCAAAAAATGCTACTTTTTTAAACTTTGCCGCCTTGCAGTTCCTACATTCATTATCCGATTCTCGAAAAATTTAAAGTTTTGTGACCTTTAAACCATTTTCTAAAAAGCAATTTCTGCGTTTTTGAAAATTCGAAAATTTTCAATCATGTCTAGAAATGAGGTATTTTGAGAGGCCTCAGAAAAATGGGTTTTATTGCCTACCAAGTGATTAAATTAAGTCACGAATGTTGTCAGTATAGTCTTCTTTTTCGAATTCAAAATCACTCATTTCGATTGAAGAATCCATAATGTATTTTGAAAGTACTACAGCCACCACCACCAAATACTCGTGGAACGCAACTGAAGGAGGAAATAATCAACTTTGAACAGAAAGAGTATAAGATATGCAATACCTACCATAATATGCGTAAATATCATAGCCATTACTCATTAGAGCTCAACTGATTATTTCCTTAACGGTAAACCTTATTATCTTGCGTGTACCTTCCAAAAAAATCTACCCGACGAAACGTCACATATTTCAAAAAACCTACCCGACGAAACGCATACCCGATGAATATCTTAGGTCAAAATTACTACCCGACGAAACGCATACCGACGAAACGCACGGGAACCGTTTTTCAACCCCCATAAACCATTCTACGCTTTTAATCTTTTTCTATTCTAAGAATTGTTTTTCTTTTATTTGTACTTTGTTATGAGGTGGCCACGAATTTTACAAAGAAAGTTTATATCACTTGTCTGCTATATCTTTGACTTGGTCCCTTCCACCCATATTAGCTGTACACATTTCTCGACGTAAAGGTTTTTATTTTCTAGGTACGATAATGGCTAGTAGGGACGCCATAAATAATTATGTGGACCCATTGACCTCTACACAGGATGTAAGTTATGTTATGGACAATACCTCGCATTTGTAAAGTAGTGGTATAAATAATTAACCCAGTCCAGGGGCGGACTGGCCATAAGGAATTTGCAGAAATTCCGCATGGGCCCCTGTTTTTCTTATACATTATATATACGGGAGCTGGGGGCCCTAAGACCCAATGTGGGCCCCCTGATCGCCGAACCTGGCAATAGTAATTTCCGAGGTCCAAAAAGATTCCAGTCTGCCCCTAATTTTGATTATGTCTTCTTGCCACGTGACACTTTAAGTTGCCAGCAGAAGCTGAAGCGTAGTCACATGTTACACATTTGTATGATTTTTCCATGGTGTGGTTCGTAATGTCAAAGGTGAAGTATTAAAATGGTTTGCCTGCACTTTTTGCTAAAAGCAAATTGGTTTCCTTCCATTTTTTGCTAAAAGCAAAATGGTGTCCTTCCATTTTTAGCTGCAGACAGCCTTTATACAGGCAATACCACACAGGGACGCATTGCATGGTTTTGTTAGGATAATGCATACATGACGCCACACAAATTAGAGGTCGTCCACAGATGACGTCATGGAAAAATCCCAATTTTAAGAACCCTATGATACCTCTATCAGTATCAGCAACTTATTTATTATGTTAATGTCTATCTTCATCTTCAACATGGAATATGATCGATATCCAAGTTAACCTATTTACACTACCTGTGATGTCATTTATGGACGAATGAATATAAACGTATAAATAATTTCATGCAATATACAAATTCACAACACTGCAAGCAGGGCCGTGCTTAGGTATTTTTTTTAGGCAGCCAAATTATTTTTCATGGGGGGGGGGGGGGAGGGTCAGTGCGCGCTGTGGATATTACGTCATACAAAAATCTTAATGTTTAAATCTGGAATTATTAAAAAATTTAGAAAATTTTAGTTTGCCCAGTTATCCCTTTTTGCCAAAAAATCAATTCCTTAACATGTAACAATAAGTCTGTGACATGAAGTTTTAATCGTTTGAAGCAAAGTAAATCTTTTGTATCTTGCAATAAATTAATCACGCAGTACACAGATTTGAGTGAGATTTAAATGTTTTGCGTAGACCTATATTCTGCAACAAATAATCTAATAGACGTTTCCCTATTTACCAAAACCCGAAAGGGCTATTTCCAAAACTTACGTTTATTGAATCTGTATCTCGACTGCACACGAACAAGGGAATGACGCGACATGACCGACCCAGAATTTGGAATAATCTTTTTCAAAAAATCAAGCTACTTTTAAATAGTGTAGATATAAACTAACTCGATTGCATTTTGCGTCTTTGCCTAGAATTGCCCGGCAAAGTTTAAAAAATTCAAATTTTAAAACTTTGCCGCCCTACAGATTTTACAGTTCTGAACCGATTTTGATAAAATTCGGTTTTTTCTGATTCGGACACCTTTATCTAAAAATTTATTTCAGGATTTTTGAAAATTTGAAAATTTTATTTTTTTCCCGGAAAATTGGCTTAAAAAAACGGGCCTCGAAAATATGGGTTACCTAGATTTTTTTCAAAAAATATAAAATTTTTGAATTTTTAAAATTCCTGAAATTGCTTTTTAGATAAAGGTCTCCGAATCAGAAAAAAACAAATTTTATCAAAATCGGTTAAGAACGGTAGAATCTATAGGGCGGCAACGTTTTTAAATTTGAATTTTTTTAAACTTTGCCGCGCAATTCTAGGTAAACGACGCAAAATGCAATCGAGTTACTTTGGATCTATACTATTTAAAAGTAGCTTGATTTTTTGTAATAGGTCATTTCAAATTCTGGGTCGGTCATGTCGCGTCATTCCCTTGTAAGTATTGCTAGGGTTACAGGCTACAGATGAATAAGAATTATAAAAGTTTTCCTTAGATTCCTAAAACAAACATTTATGAACATAAGCGATAGTTTGTAGTTTAGAAAGGCAAGTTTGACTATTTTTGGTATCTTTAAGGAAATACTGTCCTTAAAATGGTTTAACGAATATTCCTTAAAGCTTTTAGCAAAGAAAGAGTTTTTTGGCAAAACGGGATAAGTCTATTTTTAAAAAAACGAGATTGTGTTATTTGTTCTATTTAACTACATACGTGACTGTGTTGATTGGTAAAGGTCAAACTTCAACCAAAGCAATTTTAAAAAATAGCTCTTTTGTGTTTTGGCAAAACGGGATAGGTGTATTAAATTAAATTTTGCAAAAAGCGATACGTCCACCTGAAAGCTGTATTTCTGATTTAAATTTGGTTTTTAAGTGTTTTTGTAGTTTGTACGAAACAATTGCCATGCGGTAATGTTTTGATGCAATGACAGATAAAAACTTAAGAAAAAGTTTGTTTTGATTAAAAATGATTAAAATGTCATGTCACGGACGTTTTACTGCATGTTAGGTTATTGATTTTTTGGCAAAACGAGATGAGTCCACATATTAAAATTTTTGAAAATTTTCTTAGAAATTCCAGAGTCCGTCTTGAATTATGAAACTACTTGTAATTACGAGTCGTCAGATGCAGTACCTGTAGAAAAAAATTAAATTGCAAAAACTTAACCTGTTACCATTTTTATTTTTTGGTTGTTCCTGTTAAATTTGATTTGATGGACTTATCCCGTTTTGCCAAAAAACTCTTCAAATGCTGCCTGGGTGTGTCTAACTTTATATGTTATCAGATTTATAGCGGACATCATTCGGAAACTGATATGTGTCAAGTTAAACAACGATGCTGATACACGTCTGACTGCCCAATAACCCTAAAAAATGTCCTACTGTAAAAGCTTACTCTCTACGTATGATCTGATAGATCTTAGGTGTTCGCCTTTGCAAGCAAACCCAGCTTCTCGACCATGCCATGGAAAGTAAACTAAAAAACCGCTGACTTTAGTAGCAAAGTGAGTTATATCAAATCAGACTAGAAAACTGATAGATATCAGACTCAACAAAATAACTTAGTTGTCAAACTATAAAGACTGTGGTAAAGGCCTGGACATATAGGCACACTGAACAATTGATAGAACCTATTGATGTCAGAATATACAAGCGAATTGATACACATCCAGCTATACAAGCGAACTGATGGATGTCTGACTATACGAGCAAACTTATTAATATCACACTAACAAAAATATTTGATTCATACCAGCCTATGCAATCAAACTAATAGATGTCCAACTAAAACATAAGTAAACTAATAAGTGTCAGGCCTTCAATACGTGTCCAGCAATATTTAAAAACAGACGCTCGACTTTATAAGCAAACTGATAGACGTCTGGCCTTTAACCAGACTGATACATTTCCGGCTTTCAAGCAGTCTGATAAATGTCCAGTTTCAAGTAAACTGATAGATGTCCGGCTTTCAAGCAAACTGGTAGATAAACCGCCTTCAAACAAACTGATAGATGTCAGTCTTTATAGTACGCTGATAGATAATCTACTTCATTTTTAAAATGACAGATGCCCGACTGTATAGGCAAACTAATAGATGTCCTGCCTTGAAGCAAACTGATTTATGTCTGGCATTGAAGCAAACTGATGAATGTCCGGACTTAAAAGCAAGCTGTTAGATGTACATTGTTCAATGAAACTAACAGATGTCCAGCCTTCAAGCAATTTAATAAATTTCCACCGTCAAAGGAAACTGAAAGATGTCCGGCCTTCAAGAAAACCGATGGATGTCAACCGTTTAAATAAACTGATAAATGTCCGGCATTGAAGCAAACTGATATATGTTCATTGTTTAGGGAAACTGATAAATGTCCACCGTTCAACAAAACTGATAGATGTCCGGCCTTCAAGAAAACTAATAGATATCTACCATTCAAGGAAACTGATAGATGTCCACCCTTCAAGAAAACTGATAGATGTCTACTGTTAAAGGAAATTGATATGCCCGGCATTAAAGCAAGCTGATAGATGTCCGGCATTGAAGAAAACTGATAGATGTCCATTGTTCAATGAAACTAACAGATGTCTAGCCTTCAAGCAATTTAATAAATGTCCACCGTCAAAGGAAACTGAAAGATGTCCGGCCTTCAAGAAAACCGACGGATGTCAACCGTTTAAATAAACTGATAAATGTCCGGCATTGAAGCAAACTGATATATGTTCATTGTTTAAGGAAACTGATAGATGTCTACCGTTCAACATAACTGATAGATGTCCGGCCTTTAAGAAAACTAATAGATATCCACCATTCAAGGAAACTGATAGATGTCCACCCTTCAAGAAAACTGATAGATGTCTACTGTTAAGGTAAATTGATATGCCCGGCATTAAAGCAAGCTGATAGATGTCCGGCATTGAAGAAAACTGATAGATGTCCATTGCTTAAGGAAACTGATAGATGTTCACTGTTTAAAAAAACCGATATATGTCCGGCCTTGAAGCAAACTGATGGATGTCTTCTGTTTAACAAAACGAAAAGATGTCCGGCCTTTAAGCAAACTGATATATATCCACCGTTCAAGGAAACTGATAGATGTCCACCGTTCAAGAAAACTGACAGATGTCCACCGTTTAAGGTAACTGATAAATGTCCGGCATTAAAGCAAACTGATAGATGTCTGGCATTGAAGCAAACCTATAGATGTCCGGCCCTGAAGCAAACTGATAGATGTCCATTGTTTAAGGAAACTAATAAATGCCCACTGTTTAACAAAACCGATAGATGTCCGGCCTTCAAGCAAACTGATATATATTCACCGTTCAATGAAACGGATAGATGTCTATTGTTCAAGAAAACAAATGGATGTCCGGCCTTTAAGCAAACTGATGGATGCCCATCGTTTAAGAAAACTGAAAGAGGTCCATTGTTTAACGAAACTGATAGATGTCCGGCCTTTAAGCAAAGTGGTGGGTATACAGCCTTTAATAAAACTGATAGATGTCCCGCCTTTAATGAAACTGTTGGATATACTGCCTTCATTAAAACTGATAATTACATGTCTGACTTTATTTCAAAAATTATAGACATCTGATTTTATGGGCAAACTTATAGATGTCTGGCCTTCCTAATGCCGGCGAAGGGCGTCTCCAATTTATACAGTATGGTCGTCAAATACCCAAAAACAGAGCCTGAGCACTGCTGCTGTTGTTAAGCTGGGTTTATATAGAAAGCGTCAAGGCAAAAAATCGCTAGCGTCAGCAATTTTTTGAAAAATTGCTGATAGTTTTTGTTTCACATAGAGAGCGTCAAGGCGCAATTTTTGATGCTGCCACAACATTTGACGCTGACGCTGGCATCAAGACTGGTTTGATATTGGATACTTTCTGACGCTAGCGTCAGAAAGTTGCTAGCTGCAAAACTACACGCGCATGAGCAGTACCGTGAATTTTCTATCAAGGAACTCTGTACTACTTAACAACTGCTTAGGATATGATATTTACACCACTGCCTGACTGCCACCTGCCACTGCCACTGCCGTTGACTAGTGTAATAATATTGTTTTGAGTTTTTTATAAATTAAAATTTTGAACTTTAAACACAATTACAATACAACAATAAATTCTACGTTGTTGAATGAGTTTATTTTACACCTTAAATTATCTATCCACATCTTCACTCCGTTAATAATTTAATCTTAATTAGTAGTCAATGATACAGTATCAAAAGCGCTAATTGTGACTGTATTCACTGTATTGTAAATTACAATTATTACAACTTCTTGTAAAACATTTTTCATTCAGTAATAATACAATGTTACGGCACTACCGTACTAGACTCATGTTGCCTGGTCCTGCCACTAACTTTTTTACCATTATTAGACAATATTAATTAAAAATTAAAAATACGTGGCTATACGTATGTACTTTCAGATTAACCTACAAATTGCAATGTAGTAGTTAGTAGTCATTTTTTACTAATTAGTTATGTTGTTAAAATTTAGATACGTACACAAACATGGGATGTAAAAAATTATTATTTAACAAGCTAATTCTTATTTGTTCACTGCTTTAGTGCTTGTTGTGTTATGCCACTTGGTAAACTAAATGTATTGAACGTTTACTGAAAGTTAGTTTTCACTTCATTTTTAAATTTAAATGGTGTTAAAATTAGCAACGCAAAAGAAGATTGAACATATTAAAATATAAAAGCTGTGATTGCCCTGCACAGCTCATAAACTAAAACCACAGTTAATTATTTCAAAGAACAATTCAGGCCCAAGTTAAAAAAAAATGACACATTAGTAATTTGTTATCACAATTATTTTTAAAAATCATGTTGACATTTTTTTGAAGTCTTTTTAAATCTGGGGCTATGTGTGATTTTTTGACGCTTCTCTGAAATTGACTTTGACGCAAGCTATGTGAAAGCAATTTAAAAAACGGAGCAATTTCATTAATTTCGTCTAAGCAACTTTTAGTAGCGATTTTAAAAAATGTGACGCTAGTTGAGGCAATTTTTTTGACGCTTTCTATATAAACCCAGCTTTACTTTTTAGCAACTATTGGCGGGGCAACTGAAAGGGATATATGGTGAAGATAAAGCTGCCATGCAAAATTTTTCCTTGCCAGATATCAATCTTGGTTGCCCTTACTGTACATTATTACGTTTATCATCGTTTACTGTAAGCCTACTGATTGTGATGACTAGTATCTGGTGCCTGTGACCTACAAACTGAGGTACCAGAAATGGTGCCATATTTATACATATGGTGGTTAGATTTTCAAAGTATGGCACATACTGAGAAAGATAGCTGTATAAGCAATTGGTAATAAAATGACAATAGAGGTTGATGGTTATGAAAATTGGGAATTTTGATAGCGCCATTTGTGCTAGCTGTTAGCTCTCTCACACAGTCGCACTCTAGCACAGTGGTTACAAAAAGTCCTAAACCCTAACAAAGATTTGAATTAAGCGCGTAAAATCTAGTTTTCATCGGAGGACAGCAGGGAATTATATTAATTATTATCCTTGCTTCAGTGACCCTCGTGATAAATTTAATCGAGTCCTTAAAGCATTTTGCAATCATCATGCAAAAGGGTACGGAAAATTTTTGGCACCAGTGACGCTCGTGCGTCGATCCTAAAATTGTTTTTAAGACAACCCTGCACATAGTGGGCATTCCAATGAATTTCGGCAGCTTTGTATGTTGGGACAAAATACAGAAAGTGTACTTAAATTCTTTAAACTTTTCGTGGCAAGTACTAGGACATACTGTAGGAATTTACCACACTGGGCCGGCACCAATTTACACAGGTAAGTAGGCCGCGCATGCTCCCAACGTACAACCCATGTAGATCCTCCCACCCAACAAGCAGTATACAAACATACCATTGCAGTATATGCACAAAGATTCGATTTTTTCTTGGTACAACCCGCGTAACCTATGAAATATTTTGCGGGAAATCAAATTGCAATGGCATGTTTGTATACTGCTTGTTGGGTGGGAGGATCTACATGGGTTGTACGTTGGGAGCATGCGCGGCCTACTTACCTGTGTTAATTGGTGCCGGCCCAGTGTGGTAAATCCCTATAGTAGATGAGCTGCAGTGCAAATTTTGGAAACAATCGAACATACCGTTTGTGCGCCACAAATTTTTATGTCCAAATATTTAACATGGCTTTAATGGCGAAACAAGTATTTTTGATTTTGCTCCAAGGATTGCAGTTTTCAACGTACTGGCATAATGTGAATGTTAGTATGCTCAGAATTACCTGAGCATTCACCCTCATATGCAAAAAAAAAGTCAATTTTTTTAAAACCTGTCGCGCGCGAAATTTTAAAAAACCAAAATTTTCAAAATATTTATTTTTGTTTTATTTTGTAATCCATGCCGACTAATAGCTCCTACAATTCCAGTCCGATTTTCAAAAAAATTAAAGTTTTGTGATCTCTAGAACAATATCTATAAACTGACACGTAGGTTTTAGAAAATTCAAAAATTTTGTTTAAAAATTAATTTTGGGAAAAATCACATTTTATAGGATCCCAAAAAAACGATATTTTTTTAATAATTTTTTTTTAATTTTTAAAAACTTAGGATTCAGTTTTATACATATTGTTCTACAAATTACAAAACGAAAACTTCAATTTTTCTGAAAATCGGACGGGAATTGTAGGAGCTACCAGTCGGCGTGGATTAAAAAATAAAACAAAATAAATATTTTGAAAATTTTGGTGTTTTTGAAATTTCGAGCGCGACAGGTTTGAAAAAATGACCTTTTTTTGCATATGAGGGTGAATGCCCAGGTAATTCTGAGCATACTAACATTCACATTAGGCCAGTACGTTGAAAACTGCAATCCTTGGAGCACAATCAAAAATACTTGTTTCGCCATTTAAGCCATGTTAAATATTGGGACATAACAAATTGTGGCGCACAAACGGTGTGTTTGATTGTTCCTAAAATTTGCACTGCAGCTCATCTATGTCTTAGTACTTGCCACAAAAAGTTTAAAGAATGAAAGTACATTTTCTGTATTGTGTCCTAACATACAAAGCTGATGAAATTCATTGAAATATTCACTATGTGCCCTGTACTTGGATATTTTTAAGCAAAAAGTTGTAAATTACATTGTTTTGTACACTTTGAATTTCGCTAATACCTGAAGTAGCACGATGCTAGATTTTTTGGTAATTTCGGATAAGGGAACATCAAGGGTAATCTCTTGGTAAAGTATTTCTTTCAGAAGCTCATCGGGGTAGATGGCATTTTCAAAGTGTAATTATATTAATCATGCATCGGGACAAAAAGATATACAACGCAGGGGCCAGGCTGTGAAAGTAAAAGATTCCTGCTTTTCACAGAGGGAATTTGTGCAATGGGTTTGATGGTGTTTGTTATAGCTGTAGTATAATAATCTAAGAATTTTCATAAAATATATTTATAGGCAAATTTATGTCTGCAAATATCTATGCGGAAATCGACGTATTTCATAAATTCAAAAAATCAAGTTTTTAAAAATTTAGGCAGCGGGGGCTGCCTGCGCTGCCCTCAAAGCACGGCCCTGACGAAACGCCACGGAATCTGAAAAACACTGGGATATCGTTACTTGTTGGTAGTATGAATCTGCAAAGGAATTCTTGTCTGCTTTAGTTACATCAAGTAGACTCGTATGCAGTATATATTCAGTCTTTAAAACTAGAGAACCATTACCATTGCTGTTTATGTTATTTGCATAGAACTTCTCGTACATTTTAAAATGTTTGTTTCATTTTAATATCTTAAAACTATTATACATGTACGTTGCTATTTTCCTTCATTTAAGAAATTAGGCTCCGCAACAACTGCACCGGTTCATCAGTATTATTTAATGATTAAAAATGGAGCAACGAAATAATTTATTATCGCCAAAAGAAAAAGAGCTCCTTCGTAATTTTCAAATACAAAAAGAAGTTCACATACAGCTTTTAAAATTAAAGCAAGACAACATCTTGAATACGAACGAAAAGCAGACAGTTTCACAAAAATCCTTCTTATCTGGTCAACTACGTAACATTAGATTAAATAGAATTTATAGTGTGAACAAAGGACATAAAAAGAATATGTGTTTTAAGTGTGACGTGTGTGAATATTCAAGTGCGAACAAAAGTCACGTCAGCAAACATATCGTAACTCACTTGACTCATAAACGGTTCAAATGTAAAAAACGCAGCTACGAAACAAACTACAAACCTCACCTCAAGCGACATTCAATCGTAAAACACTGCATCAATCCAGAAAGTAGAAAAAGAAGTTACCCGTGTCAATTCTGCAGTAAATCCTTCTTCACAGCCCAAGCATCACGCGCTCACCTGTCCACCCATACGAAGGAGAAACCATTTCCCTGTCAATTTTGCAGCAGACCATTTGCCACAAAGGGAAACACAAAATGTCATGAAATAATCTGCACTCAAAATCTAAACCAAAGTAACGACGATTGGGTAGCGAGTCAAAAGCGATTCGAATGTAAATTGTGTAGTATGAAAGTTAGAAGTCGAGGAAATTTGAACATCCACCTGAGAGCCCATTTACGTGAAAAACCAATAAAATGTGTCAATTGCGACTTTGCTACTGCGTCAACTCACGATTTAAAGTTTCACATGGAAAGAAGACACAATCCAAACAGGCTTAAAATTGTTGAATGCAAACTTTGCCTAAAGCGTTTCTTCACAGTACAGGACCTCCGTGGTCATAGTTGCAAAAACACAAACACAGCGTCAACTTTGTCTGCGTGTGAACTTTGCAAAAAGCATTTTTTAAATACATCCGACCGAGATCGACATCAAACTGTTTGCAAATTAGGCCCAATGCAAACTGTCGAGGCATGGGCTCAGGAACTTATAAAAACATTTGAGTGTGGTGTGTGTAAGTATTCTTCAACGAAACTTAGGAATTTAAAGAGACACATGCTGAGTCACACAGACCACAAACCGTTCGAATGTACATTTTGCACCTTTAAAACAAAAACAAAAGAAACCCTTTACAGACATTTAAGGGTGCACACCAATGAAAAGACAAACAAATGTCCGCAATGCGATTACAGAGCATATCGAATGGTACATGTTAATGAACATGTCAGGCGGCACCATTGAGCAGCCTATTGACAAGTTTCCAAATGAAAAATTCAATAATTGCATAAGGCAAATAACTTACTTGTTTTAAGTAACTAGCTGCACAAGGCAAAATATTATTTTCGCATAAGTATAAGTATTATCAGTAAGTCTTTTTTCGTAAAATTAACGCATGCTTTTAACGACTGGCGTTTGAACTGTACAAATAAACCATGTTAAACATGAAAGATTTCATGATTGTATTTATCATATAATTAATCGGAGGGGCGCTAACATTCAAAGTGAAAACAAGTACTTTCCAAAGCTCAAAAAATACAAAAAATAAATCACAAATTCCCCGGAAACAAAAATAGTTACTACTATCTAACAAGCACCAAAGTATTCCAAAGTTTATACTCTATCAGCATCAGATCGAAGTTTTTAGTGACAACTACTAATTTGTGAAATTTGAGGTGAAATACGTAATCGTGATATTTCTCAATTCTCGCCTCGTGCTGAAAAGAAACACCAAACAAAACCTGGAATACACAATCGCCCCTCCACTCCACTCCTATATCAGAAGTACACGTAATCAGTTCCTTTTGCATAGAAACAAACATCTCACACAGTGGAACCAGTAGCAGACAAGTTGTAGGTTTTATTACTCTTAATCACTCAACAAATATTAAATACTAAAAGAATCAAGTTAAAACCATGGATAAAGAAGAATTTAACGAATTAAAACAACTGCTGTTGCTCCAAATCGAGACCGTGAACAAAATCCATTCTGATCAAAAGAAGGAAATCTAAAATATTATACAAGAAATACGATCAGTTGGAGATAAATTCAACATTCAGAAAATAGAAACTAATTCATCGGAATCTATTATGGCAAAGGATATGATAAAAGTCAACCAATGTGATCCACGTAAAAAAAGGATGGAAAATCATCATCATGGCATGGATATAAGTATAGGATCCGACAAAGCTTGCTTAATCCTACATGGCACAAATAAACAGGACGGTCCGTCAAATACAACATTCATAATATTAACCATACCATGGGAAAAAAGGTCATAAGTAAACCTTGTGCAAAAGAACTAAGAAATAAAGACGGTAAACCATCATCCATCCTTATCCAACCTCCCAGTACGTACGCAGATATGGAAATTGTAACCAAAATACACACATTAGGTGGATCAAGGTCCGGAATAAACCAACATTCAACTAAAGAAGGAAGGGAAATTTAAAAAAAAATGCTAGTGAAAATCAAAAAGTTAAGAGAGGACGGGAAAACAGTCAAGATAAAATCCCAACTTACTTCGCCCTCTCCCAAAATATTCCCTAAGTAATCGCCGTAAACCCAGACTAGAGGATAATGAACATCGGAAAAGCGCCTCCATGGAAGTTCATCACAACATTCAACAATAATGCAAAATTGTCAGCCCGGAAAAGTAAAAAATATTTTCAAATAATACTGCAGCAATATTATAAACTAAAACTTCTCAAAACATCCATGGATTTAAGAAGCAATAAGCCTATTAGCCTAATAGCTTAACAACATACCAATTCTTCTACAATCATTTCCTCAAAATAAATCAATAATCATTACCTTTAAATCTGCAAATTCGTGTACTCATAACTTGTCATAGAATATATCTCAATTATATGTCAAATAGTGATATCAGTTAAATACAAATTACAATATTTTAAAATAATAATAATATACAAATTATTAAACATAATTAATTAAATAGGTAGGGTCGGGTAACTGTGTTACCCGACCCTACCCTAAGCATTAACCAATATATTGGTAAAATTAATAATCAATCTCAAATTAAACTCTGTTAACTTTGTGTGATGGGTGTTATGCCTTTATGCACAATAAAGTCTTCAATCAATCAATCAATCAATCATATAATTAATCACTACATGTAAAGATTCAAATTTTATTGCAACAAATCATAAAATGACTTCTACACGGCCCAAAAATTAATAAAATTTGTTTTTTCCCAACTTGGTAAACTTGTCTTATCTTAAAAAAATAAGGGAAAACTGTAGAGCAGATCCAATTTAATTATGCACTGTTATACTCATGTTTTATGTCCGGTTCAGTACTATTTTTTTAATTATGATTTATTATGCATTTTATGTTCAGATTATGCATGCACTATCATTAAAGAGTGGGAATTTTTATGTATATGATTAAGTAAAGGAATTTCTACTGGGAGTGCAATGCATGCAATGCATCTGCAAAATTAAAAAAAAATATTAAATGACACTTAATAAGTTACAATTGTCGAAAATTGTATTTCCTTTTTTACTGTGTAACTACATATTCAATTTATCTCTACTTCATTTTCTGCTGCGGTTTTCTCTCCACGTTCAGTATAATCAGATGTTTCTATTCTTGAATTTTATTATATACTCAGTGGACATCACTGTAGATAATTATAACAAACTCTAAGCAATGCCAAAGTAAGTGCCTTGTGATGGGACGGCAGAATGGCCATAGAGAGTCACTATTGGCATAATGATAGTATCGGTAAATTTACTAATTATATAGTATGATATACTTTTTATAGTATTTCTTGGACAATTAAATAAGCAAAGGACAAATAAAGGCAAATTAATATGTACTATGTGCGTACATGGTACATAACAAACTTTGGTTGTGCTTGGCTTTCAGCCCAAATGCAACTTAAGGGAATTCAACAAATCCACAACAACGTTTAACTTTTATAATTAAATGAGGATGTTATAATCATAAAACTATATGGTGCATAGTGCACACATAAAGAAATAAAGAAACGACAGACTAAAGTTTATCTGTCGCTATTAATTATTAGGCCTAACTTATTTTGACCCATTCGCCCTTCAGCTGTCATTCGTTCTTAGGCTTAAGGCACATGTACCTGCGTATAGTTTGGTATGTATAAAAGCAGCGTGGAGTTTGTACTTGGAATATTAGTATGCATTTCTGTAAGAAAGTTATGCTAATTACATGTTTGTTGTTCCTGCGAAATAAAGGCCTAAATAGCCAGTGTCGGTTCTCCAGTTTTACAATTCATTGTACATTGTTGTAGGAAATCCTAAACATTTGTGTGACCTTTTTTTGTTATTTTTAACCTATGAAGGAAAGCTACAAAAATGTTTTTTACGCCGACTGCAGAACAATTTGAGAGGTTGACACGATGTTCAGTCGTTTAACGTGACAAATTCCCAAATGCATTCGACTTAATTGCTATATCACATCTCGCATGTGACAATCATCAATTCTGGAACCTAATTGTTTTCCAACCTCACGATTGATATAAATTAATTACAAACACTATATTGTCTTTGAAAAACATTTAAATCGTTTAGTATGCAGCGTGCACGCTGTTTGTTAGCCCTGAAGGACAAAAAACTCCTTCGCAAATTCCAAATAAAGAAAGAAGTTCGAATTAAACTTTTAAAATTGCCACCAAATGTAAAAACAAAAGCCGGACAAGTTGAGCACGCTGCTGCGCACGACCATAAAACAAGCAATTGCCTTAACAGTGGAAATAAGAAATATAAATGTCACATGTGTAAATATTCCAGTTCAGCCAAATATTTAATTAGGCGCTATTTGTGGATACACTCGGACCATAAGCAATTCAAATGTGAGCAATGCAGTTTCCGAACAAACTACAAGTGGTGTCTCTTGAACCACACAAACTCAGAACACAGCGATAATCCTGTCATTAAAAAACGTAACTATCCCTGTCAACTCTGCAGTAAATCTTTTTACACGACTTCAGACATGCGCCGTCATTTATCAACACATACGAAAGAGAAACCATGCTCGTGTCAATTTTGCAACAGAGCATTTGGCAGTGGTACAAGCAAAAAATCTCATGAAATTATCTGCCTAAAAAATCCAATGCAAAGTGGCACAAATTAAGTTGGAAGCTAAAAGCGATTTTCATGCCAAATCCCGGTTTTTGAGACTTTTTAAAATGAAGTGTCAAATGTTTTGAGTGATGGTCCTTGTTACCTGTTAATTCTAAAACATTTAAAACACTATACTGACCATACAGCGCGTCTACATCGCATTTGGGAGGAATTCAAAAGATATTTAAATCAAATTGGTCTTCAAATTTAACTTGTGGCGTACCAATACGGAATGTAGGACAGAAAGACAGAAAAATGGACGGACGCACAACACAATTTTATTAGATGCTGTATTCGCTAAAGCCCACGATTTAAAAACTGTCCCACAAGTGAGAAAGGAATCGAAATCACGACACGTCCTCCCACAGATTCTCCTCAAATTCTCCAGACAGCATGGGCCATCTGACAGAGAGTGAGGAAGATCCACGGAAGGAGATAATAAAATAAATACAACTCGCAGCCCTCCACTACACAGCGTCTATGAGCCACAAAAGGAATTAAATGATGCTTCCCGAGGCGACAGGAGACAAAGCGAGGAAGGAGCGGAGGCGAACTAGCTAAGGCAGAAACAATCACGCCGCAAAGAAGAGAGGGTCTCCGTCACGAATTCTTCCAAATCCTTTAGAACCTTTAATTTCTTTTTCCATTTTCCCTTCTGGAAAATTAGTAGAAAAATGACTAGAAAGGAATCGAGGAACATGGAGACTCCAAAAAAATAAGAACAACACGAGGGGATTGTCCATGTGACTCCTGCTGGTGTCATCAAAAAGAAACTAAAATTAAGAAAAAGAGAAAATCTAATAATTTTTATATATTTTTATTCCTATTCATGGTGTTCACTGTGTTCGCGATTCCTCTCAACGAGTTCTTCTTAAGTTTATTGTAGTTAAAATTATTGAGGTCGATTGGACCAAACATATGGATTAAAAAATATCAAATTATATATATATATTGTGAATTACCCGTAATCGTCCTAGACCTGGAATTGGAAATCTCAGATGCCACGCCCGTGGCAACCGTAAGCGTATCAGTTATGAATTCTTATATTGTAATCCATTATATTGTAAACTATTTGGACGAAATCTGAAAACAAAAACAAAAACATGAATTAATATTTATCATTCAGTTGTGGCCCTCGACCTTATGTCGTTTGGGAAATATTTCAGTTAACTTGAACTCATCTTTTCCTTTTGATTTAATAATTAATATGAATATTTATCCTCTAAACTTACCTTCTCGTCTTCGTTCGTTGAGTGTTCTCATTTATATTGGCAACCGTCCGTTGATTCTCATATCTTCCATTATTGAATCTAGAATTAAGAAATTTTAAATTAGGTTAACATAATTTGCATCGTAAATAATTGGCTCATTCATTAGTCGTCAGCAGTGGTTCCCTGAACCCGCTCGACGTAATTTAGGGACTTCGGTTCATACATCAAAATAGGCAAAAATTGATAAAAACAAATCCAAAATTGAGGGGAGACAGGTAAAGGCGAACCCGCAGCTCATGCTGCATTTTGCGGGTTTGTCCTCCAAGTTGGAATGGTCGGTGGAGCGGGGACGCTATTCGCGTTTCCCTGCAACACGACTTTGCCATCGTCCATCCAACCTCCCCGACTTACCTAATCGGAAATATTAACTAAACTAAATAAAAATAAAACTTATTAAAATAAAATGTAAAATAATGAAAATTTACCTGATTGGCATCCAAAATTCAGAGTCGTTGGTCGGCCTGAACTGATGGTAATGGTGCGGTGTGTGTCTGTCGCATGCCTTCCTCAGTTTGGCAGACACTCTCCACCGCACCTCTCCGTCCTTTCTGGGCTGGATGTGGTTGCTGGGCACGGAGCCAGCACCACTTCCCCAACGACCCTCCTGTAAAATAAACGGAATAAAATTAACCTAAATAAAAATAAATAACTTACCTTCATTGGATCAAAATTCAGGACAAGTCGTCGCTGCTGAACTTGAAGGTCGGGAACAACAAGCGATTGCCGTCTGGAATGCTCGGCAACTCAAACGCTTCGTTGTGTCCCTTGTCCGTTCCGTCCAGTGGCGTTGGAGCTGAGGGCCATGGGAGGATGTCAAGCGTTCCCCAGGCCTACAACCTTCACGCCGGCTTGTCCTCCTGAAATTAGAAGCGAAATAAATAAGTCTTCTACTTCCGCTTCTCACGTCATTGGCAATCAAAATAAAATTGGCAAAATTTCCCGAGCAGACCGAATTGCCACCTGTGGGACCTAGAACCATTCGACCGTGTACACGCTCCGTTTGCTGTCAACGGTCGATGTGGTCCAGTGGTCCCTCAGGAGGTCGGGAGCTCGTGGTGGCGAAGCCGTGGCCGTGGATGACATTATCCTCAGCCTTGACCTCAGCCACCGAGCTACACTGCTCTTGGAATTCGTGAACATAAAATAAAAGCATAAATCCTAGCTCAAATAAATTATGCGTTTAAAATTAGAATAAAACGAATTAGCACTCTCACCTTCAGTAGCTATGCTGGAGAGCTTCGACTGGAGTTTTAGTTGAGCCTCCCTCCCCCATCTTCATAGGTCTCCGGCCTCCTCCGGAGTGGTGAAACACCCCCGTAATTAACTTAATTACTACCATCTGACCCTTACCATCTTTCACACCCTTATATTCCTTATTTATTCGGCATACTATACTTATCAAAATTTAAAAAGGGATTAAAATTATCCCCATTCACGGGAGTTTCATAGATGCGTGTGGTGAAGGGATGTGGTAAACTCGGATATAGCCTCTTAAACTCACTATTTATAGGGAGGAGAATACCATACTCGTTTTACAAGGTGCGGGGTAAAGGCTTAGCCCTACCCCCTCTCTGCACCAACCACATCAAAAACCTCGTAAAATTCTGATTAGGAAACATTTTTCTTTACCTAAAATAAATAAAAAGTTGAAATTAGTATATACGTGCAGGGAAGGAATATACGCCATTCCCGCACGAAAACATAAATCGTTATAGACCTATAGGGAAAATTAAAACATACCATTCCCGCATAAAAATAAAAGTAAATATATAGGTATTGTAGGGATCACCAGTAGCTATTCCCTGAAAAATAAAACAGCATAAATAATTGCTGGATTCGAGGTTGCAAACTTAAATCCTACGCTGCCTATCCGAATTTTGAATAAGTCGCCCTTTGGCTTCTTAAATAGTGCATGAGTATCATCTAAATACTCATAGCCCCGTCCAAAACAGCAAGTAGACCATAATTGAAGACCGCTATTTGCCGGGATACTGCGGTGGGCTCGGCCAAGTCCGCCACGTTGCCGTTCTTACGAACGGTAACATCAGCATCTCCCTTGCGGCTGAACTCTCCGTAAATACATATGCCATCAGCACTATTACGTACTGGGCTATGTATTTACTATGCCGGAGAGTGAACGAGAGGCAACCAAGGAGCCGTCTCCGTTCGCCCGTATAAACTTGGCAACATCGCGAACCATGACCATGCCATCGCCAAGTGCATTTCATCAGCTCATAGTGAAATCGCCAGCATTACTCATTATTGTGTGTGTCTTAATGCGAATCAGAGCTTCCTGAAAATTCATCCGAATTTTCAGTTGAAAATATTTCATCATTTTCACAGTTTTCATTTTTGAAAAGTTTCATTTTCGTTAGAAAAGTTTACCACCTCTTAGAAGAAAAGTTTATCTTCTTCCTTTTCACTGTTTTAAGTGAATTTCATAACAATTTCACCTCGGAAAAATCGCGCAAGAATTTCCGAGAAAAGTGAAATCCGTAGCTCAGGCTCATACGCCTAGTCTTGTTAAAAGCAGGCAGCTACTTATCAAAAAGCCAAAAGGTCAAATATCAAATTAAATATCATAAAGTTTTGACCTCAACAATAGCTAGTAGAATCGCGAGTTCAAATTCCATCCGGGGACATCCCAGATTCCCACGTATCGACCTACCAAGAGCTGCCGTCTTGCAAAAAGGTAAATACATCTTCCTTTTTATTCTTGTATTCCCTGAAAAACCCAAAGTGCCAAAATCTCTTCCTATAAAACAGGGGTAGAACACTCCGGGCGATTTGCACGTATGTGGGGAAGGTTGGAAATCTACATGCCGGTATTAGCATGCCGGGTGGGTTCACTGACCCAGGCCATGCTTGACTGATCATAGTAGCGCATGCTGAAAGGGAACATGGATGCAAGTGCATGGGCATTGCATTGGTATGGTTGGTTATTGGGAACAATTTTGTTGATTAAATTCTAATAAATGTGCTTACCGAAACTTTTCAGTACTCGATTAGAACCTTAGTCAAAATCAGGATTTCTCTCGAAAAGACTCCGTTTCAATCAAAAGGAACCGGATTAACGGAAAAGCCATCGCCGGATCCTGTAGAAATTTCTTCGGTGCTGTCGTGAAGGACCTCAGCGCCTTAATCCTCAATTAAGGAGAAAGAAGAAATTCCGAAAAAAACAAGCAACTTCACATCGACCCGGGGTGAAGAACCACATCGCCGGAAAAATTGTAAGTTGGCTTGTTAAAAATTAAGTAGCGCATAAGTAAACATAAGCTTATATTGCCCTCATAAAAATTTTCATTTTCCAGTAATATTTTTCATTCAGAGAAAGTTGAAGTCATAAGGTCCAAGACCTTTCTTCAAAACCCATTCTCAGTTTTGCTTTCAATTCCCAGTTCTTTACTTTCCTTCAGAAGGAAAATCCTAAAAATTCAGGAATCTCAGTGACTTCCTAAACTCTTCGAACTTAAGAAGTTTAAATAGTGTATGTCTGATCACGGTCAGGCCATAATAGTCAACAACGTAGATCGCTCCATTAGGTACTGGTACCAAGTCACAGGTCATAGGTACCTATCTGAACTTCAGGTAGCCGTCTTAATTAATTTTGTGTGCGACGGTTTGGGACTCACTCCGGTGACCGAATTTCCACTTAATTTACCTGAAATAAAAATTATTCTCCCCCATTTCGAAGAGAGAATTCATCACATCGCTATTAATTGGCATACAGAGATTGGATATCTCTATTTAGCCGCTTCGCAATTAAAAGCTTTTGTGGAAACAATTATCAGTTTTCATCGGGCATTGGAGGCATAGAAATAGTATTCGGATTTCATTCAATATTCAATTTTCAGTTTTCTTTCCTATACTATAAAACTAAACTTGAATTATCAAAGTAAATTTATGACAAATATTGAACCTCATAATTTTATTGACAGGATTAATCAAGCCCCTCGACATTGGCACGGTGTAGAAGGTAGGGCATATCTCAATAAAACTCAATTAGTTGCACTTATTAATGCTGTAATCGATAATATTAGCCTAGCCATAAACACCACTCCTCATCTTCTACAGCATCAACCTATCACTGCTGAACTTTTGCGACATTTGGTTAATGGTATCATTAGTTGGCATAATAACATCGGTAAGGCATACTTTGGCAAACCTCACGTCTTCCATCTAATTCACATCACCTTGAAATTCTTTAACGATCTTAATTATCCCGAATTTCCTCATTTTTGGTGAATCAGTACCTTTTCCCATTCCTTTCCTTCAGTGACGTATTAAGTTAAGTATTGGAAATTGATGTCAAATATTGTAAGAAATCTCATTATTTCTAACGTAACCCAGGCTGTTCGACGTTAGTACCGAGTAGAAGGTAATCAACTTATCAACGAAAGCCAAGTTACTCAACTTATTGAGTATTTATTAAAGGCATTAAGCCTTGATCAAGCCACGTCAACTTCCAATACCGACTTATTACTTCCAGGTACACCAGAATTCACTGACAAGTTAATGAATAGTTTCCTTAGTTGGTGGTCCGAATTCGGTTATATTAACGAAATTCATTTAGGAAATTTGATGCATGTTGTATTACAAATTGTCAACGACGATACTGAATTTCTAGGTCACCAATACTAGGGTAAATTATAAATTCATGACTCAATTAATATCTAATTCAGCCCTAATTTTCCGCATCAAATTAGAAATAGGTGGTTGGTACGATAACGTAGGTCTTCAATACATATCTTTGCCACAAGCTCGAGGTTTAATCACACACGTTCTAGAAGTCTTAGGTCTTGTAGACGTTCCACAAGCCGTGCCGATCCATTATCCCACTGCTCATACTTACGAGAATTTTTCTCAAAGATTTAAAGAAGCAATTTGGGTGTGGCACGACGAAATAGGGTTTCAGTACATGACCCTAGCTCAAGTTCAGGAATTAATTGTCATTGTTTTTGCAAGGGACGACCTCAAGTCGGCCAAATTTAACGTGCAAAGAGCATTTCGCCACAACCTCGATCGTTAATTCATCTCAAACATTGAATACAAATTTTTCTCGCTTGTATTTTTCATAATTTTGTCAATGTCATTTGTTGAAAATATCGAATTGAATTTTCAAATTAAAGCTGCCATAACAAACTGGGAAAGTCTATACGGTCATCAATTCCTCAACCTACAGCAGGTAGACGATTTAATTAAATACCTTTTTGTTAAATTAGGCATTACTGGATTACCAAATCCACCAATTAGTGACTTTTTATCTCCCCATACTTACCTTAATTTTGCAGATCGTTTCCACATCTCTGTAACGAGTTGGTACTAAGAGATCGGACACCTCCATTTGTCCACTGATCAATTGGAACAATTCTTTGTCGAGGTGTTTGAGTTCGACGAACTCAATTCAATAATATATAACGCTAATCAAATATTCAATACCCATTCAAATTAATTTAATTCCGTATGTCATTTCTCTTACCTACTATTTTGATCCACCGTATAGTCACTTCCGTTCGTTATTGGTTTGCGCTCACAGGATATCTATATTTATCCCAAGACCAAACCAATCATTTAATTGAATTTGTGACTGAACATTTAGGCCTTCGGTCGCCTGTCACAAATTCAACTGCAGCATTCATTCCTCATCTTTCATTATCTAATTTCCCAGAAAAACTAAGGTATTTAATTTTGAGTTGGTATTACGTATTTGGCTTTCAATATCTTACTGACCACGAGATCAGTCAACTTTTAGCCATAATAGCCATTTACGATCAAGGTAGTGTTAAAAACGCCGCTGTGACTTCCGATCATTCATATTCAAGTTAAAATAATATATGTCTTTAGTTATTCCTGTAATTTTGATAGCTCAAAGTGAACAAGCCTTGCAATATTGGCATCGATTTGTCAATTATCAAGTTATCACTTCTTAACAATTGGGCACTCTCATAGCTTTCATTCACCATCATTTAGGTTTAAGAGAAACTTCCACTTCACCTATTGTTAGTCCTACCACATATCGACCTTCTACTGACTTTATTGTTGTATTTAATCAGGGTATACAGTGTTGGTATACTACATTGGGTCAGCATCTTATTACTCCACATCAGCTGGAAATATTATTAGCCGTTACCAATCAATATCTCAGCACAACCCCATTTGTAGGTTAATTCTAGTTAAAATAATCTGTAATAAATTTTCTTATGTCAAATCTAAGCCCATATAGGGCAATTGAACGTGTAGACAAAAGCATTCGTCGTTGGTATACCATCATTGGCCAGTTTCAAAGTACAAAAGCACAACTCAAGCATCTTATTGTGTTCTTAATTAACAAATTAGAAATCCCTCAAGGATTAGGTTCTTTGTTCCAAGAGGAAATTCCTCATTTAAACTTGCTTAACTTTAACAGTAAGATAAAACTTGCCCTTGTGGATTGGTACTTTGTCATCGGTCATAAACATCTTTCAGTAGATCAGACCAAGGTTCTCATCAGCGTCGCCTTTTCATACGACGATTTAAATTCGATTAATTTAGAAAACCCTACTACTTCTTCATAATTTAATTCACCTTTCTTTGATCATATAAATCCTATGAATCATATCCCACAGCTCGATTTACGAACCTTACTCATCCATTCAATTCTCGAGTGGCACGAAGAGGAAGGTTTCTTTTTTATTGAAGATCAACAGTTAAGAGGTTTCATTACTTTCTTAAGTTGTTATATCGATTTCCTTTTCCCACATTAAAACATCCTTAAATGCCCTTCCTTGACCCCATTATCCTAGTTCAACGCATCACAGATTCAATAAGATATTGGCATTCAATTATTGCCTATCAATATCTCCCTGAATCTGAGTTAGATTTATTCATTGAATTCATTATTAATCAATTAAATCTTTAAACATCTCCGACCGATCCAATCCAGGAAAATCCGCTCCTTCAACATACAAATTTCTCGAAGGAATTCTTGAAGGCGGTATTCCTGTAGTATTTTGGTGGAGGTTACAATTATTTATCAACCGTTCAGTTGGACGAGTTGATTGGCATCTTCACTGCATATGATAAATACGACTGTATAAATTTGTGAGATTTCGAAATTTACATTTTGAAAATTGAATGAATTTTATTGATCCTACTCTTCTAGCAAAGCGAATTACGGACTCGGTGAAATACTGGCATACCACTATTGGGTACTAATTTCTCCCTACATCCGAACTCCGCTTCCTAAATATATTTATATTAAACTTCCTAGGTATTCAATACCATTCATCTTGCCCGATCGAAACTGATATTTCTCACCTCACAGCTGCCACTTTTCAGGCGAGATTCAGAGACGCCGTATTTACCTGGTATTGCGGCATTGGTCGTCATCACCTGACTTTCGATCAATTAGAAGAATTCCATATCACCACTTATTTCTTTGACGAACACGGTCGATCCTTGAACAATTATCTTGCCTCTTTCATTAATAATTGAATAAATGTACTTCGGCACACCGGCTGAATTTAAATTCTAAATCCAAGCACACATTATTGATTGGTACACCAACGTAGGTTTTCAAACCCATACCCAGTTTTCGAAGAACATATTCCTCGAATTTGTCCTCGCCCGTTTGGAAATCCAGGATAACAGGGATTCTCCTGTAGCAACCACCCATACACGATTAACTCAGCAAAAATACATACGTTTTTACGCCGAATCTGTGTATTGTTGGTTCCGTACCCGCTGTGAAGACCCCGAAGCAACTCACCGTGCATATCAATATCTTTTCATGGCAGCTGCTCATGATCAAGCTTTATAAATTCTTAGATTCATAGCAAACGAAAAAGATATTGTACGTTCGTTGATGAACTTCAGTGATCCCCATAAAATAATTAAAAGGATAGAGACTGACATAACATATTGGCATATCATAGAAGGCCATAAACATTTTTCAGCACTTCGAACTGAGAATTTTCGTGATTTTGTCTTGAATTATTTGGGACTGCGCGAAAATAAAAATTCTCCCATTACTCTTCCCAAGTTTAATTCCCATTCCTTTAGCCGGAAATACCAAGCCGCGGTATTTCATTGGTTCCTCAATTTAGATCTTATTCCCATTGTTAGTTGTCAACAACAACTTTTCTTTTCAATAACAGAAAAAGTTAATATCATTGAATGAGTGATCCCACTCCTGTGGAATTGGTTACACGAACCAAAAACGCCATAAGATTTTGGTTTGCACAGGAGGGAAAACACATCATTACTGAAGCCCAGGTAACTTCTTTTATTAATTTCGTTTTCCATAAATTGAAACTCCGAACAGGTTTGAACGGTCCCATAGCTACGTCAATCCCACATCTTACAGCAGAAAATTGGTTTTCTAAGCTCAAAGAAGCAGTATTTATATATTTTATAGCTAATAATCGTCCAAGTTTGTCTTATGCACAAGCTCGTAAATTCTTTCAATTGTGTATGGCATATGATAACTACGGTTGTAGTGACCCAAGAGTGAATGCAGCGAATCAACTCGATTAGAGAATCGGATTTCCCTCGTGAGTTTGTAGCTTCAGTAGTCATCTGGCATAGACGTGTAGGTCATAGGCATTTGACAAAAATACAACTACTTGGTTTCATAATAATTGTACTCAATCACATAAGAGAATTTTGCATCGGCAGGGCACGATCCAATCTTTTTATCAGAACTCATTGGCAAGTTATTTAGAATCGTATTAAGCACAAAATCCTTAAGTCTTAGGCCATTACGCCGTCAACTTCGTTGATAAAGGCGTTCCTCCCATAATATCGATTTCATTACTAATTCATCGTGAATCTTGTAGTTGCAGACTTGGTGGATTGGGAGACGAACAGCTTCTCGATCTACAACTACACAAAAAAAACCTTCGTAGAGATCATTCAGCACGAATTCGGGACGCAAACCGTGACTGGAATTCCTTAAAAACATACTAGTGGTCATACAAAGGAAGATAAAATAAAATTACCTACGAAAATAAAATAAAATTTGTCTAATTGAGGTCTTATATTAAAATTTATTTCTGAGTCTCATTTATTTAGAAACCCATGTCAATTGTTCCGCAAGAACAATTTTACGCCTATACTAAAGACGCATTCACTTGGTTTTTCTCTGGAGGTCATTCTACAATCGATTTTGATCAGCTGTGTGTACTCATCATATTTGCCCTCTACGCATTTGAAACCATCAACTTATTCTTCCCGGAATTGGAACAACAGGAACTGAACAAATCTTTGGCTTTCCTCGGACTGTAGTAATAACTTAAGGAGAGCTTCGCGCCCCATACACTCACCACCGAGATACTAAAGATTTGCACAGGTATTCCTGCATCCCTACGGAAGAGCATAAATAAAGTTATTCATAATTATGATAAAACTTAAAGATTCCCATATTTTGTAAATTGAACTTTCCACTAATCTCACCCTTACAACTTTGAGAACAGGTGGTGGTCCGCGTAAAGCTGAAAAGCTGTCTCCGACCTCTACACAAGCCAGCGAGTACTCTCACGAGTTTCACCTACCTACAATTCAAAACCGTTCTCAAGAATAAAAGTAAAATTAGGGAGGTTCACTTCACAAAGATCACCCAGAGAAAACAGCCCGAAGCGCACGGATAAACTCTCCTGAAATCCGACACTAACGGACTGATTCTCCCATACTTCAATCCCTAATAAAGAATTAAGGTTACGAGGTCTTTGACCAAAATTAAAGTTAGCTAGATAGAACTAAGAATACTCATAGATAATTTCTTTTTCAAGAGTTTTTCAGCAGTTGGTACGATTTAATACATCTACTATCATACAAGGATAAGAACTGCGGGGAAAAATAGAAAAGAGGAGAAAGCTCGCTTTTACCAATTTTCATCACTAGTTTAGTGTAACAGTAATATATAGATAGGTTTAAAGTTTCCCATAAACTCCGAGGAGTTCGTTAAAGTAGTGCATATATTCTGATTTTTCATTATTAAAATCATAAAAGTTTTTCTCTTATATTTCCCCAAATCAAATCTCGAAAATGAGCCAAAAAGGCGATAAAGATATTCCGGTAGTGAATGTAGAGCATACCGATGCCTGTGGTACCTCCAGCGGTGTATTCGATATGGATAATACAGTGGTACCAAAAACACCTGGCCCCAACGGTAAACCTTCAACTAACTCAAACAAGAAGAAGGGAACTTCCAATAAATCTCCTTCTAAACATAGCAGCAAAACCCACAAAGCTGGGAGCTCTTCACATTCCAAGTCGCACTCGACTTCCAAATCGAGATTGACAAGGAAAAAGAAGATTCCAGGGGTTGATCCTAACCAGGATTGTGAGACATTCTTATATCAAACATTACTCTCCGGGGATGAACAAGGTTCGGTTTAAACAGATCAGAATTCTTACGATTCTGACTTCGATGATCCAAATCAATCTGCATTAGATGCTCACCTCGATCAATATTGTTATGATTACACTCACCACGCATTAGAGGCATATGGTCCACATGAAAATTATTTAATTTTCAACAGCAGACATAGACACTCTATTCCTATAAATCCAAAGCGAATTTTGTTGCGCGACGGTGTAACCGTAGGCTACATAATCGAAGTCAATAGGTCACAATCTCGAACTAATCCGACTATTCGAGTTCTCCTCGACCATGAGGATATCACTGAACTTGACCCATTCTTTTATAGAAGATCCATTGCGGAGGGTCCTCCACCAGGTGTTGGTCTCGATCACTTGCGAATGGAGCTTCCCCAAACCTCATCTTCGCATACACGTCCATGACCCATCTTAAAATAGGCTGATGATCTGGAGGGAGATTCCGTACTCCCCACCGTGGTCACATCTCGCACCAGACAACAAATAAACTTGCATATGCAACGATGGTATGATGACCGTCAGGTCCCATTAGCTCATAGTGAGCATATGATTCGAGCATTAGATAAAGACTTCTACAAGGGGATAGTTGACATAGCTAGAGAAAATAATACCACATTGGAGATTGCTTTATGGTCCTTTATGAGCTTTCCACATGGTGAAACTCCTTTAGTGGAAACCCCATCAACTGGGGAAGCTTACAATTTTCAACCTAAAGAAAGATCACAGAGTAATCCTCCAACATCAAATCGGTCACGTTCTCCATTTCTAGTACAAAATTCTGTTGCTCAAACCTCTAATCAACAGTTGACACAAGGAGGGGAAAATTGGCGCCTCATTCCGGCTTCTTCTCCCACTCCTCCTGTCACGCAACAGCAGCTTCGAGCTGCACTTGCATCTGTCCATTTAGATGAAGAACAAATTCCCAGATCTAAAAATAGTAGACCATCTCACTTCCAACATCCTCCGTATCGTAGTTTGGAACAGCCTCCACAGACTAATCCTACGGGCAATCTTATCGTGCCACCTCCTGCTACTGCGTTGGTACAGAGCCGCGATGTCAACACGACGCGCTATACAGTCCAAACTCCATCCTCTGGACTTGGCTCTCTGCCACCGGTTCCTCCGGGAGCCAGCATGAAGGTACACTTGGCACATGCCCCAATTCGGGAAATTCTTCCACCAGGGAGACAACCACAACGCCCAACTACGGGTATCAATGTCGTACCCCTTTCCTATGAAGTGAGGTTCGATCGATCAAGGGAACACACCCCGTGGGTAGACCCTATTCCCAACATTCCTCAACGTACGACATATGTAAATTTTGATAACGTGTATCCACAAATTGATTTACGAAGACATCAAGAAACTGATGCTTCTCCGCGCCAATATTTATCGAGAGATCCATTTCCCTCTTCAACAAATCAAACTCATAGAGAGAGATCAAATCCAGCACCATATACGTCAGGTCCTGCTCCAGGCCATAATCCTCAATCATCTCGTCAACCTTCTTCGCCCAGATATTCTCAATCAAGGAGACCGGAGAGTCCACCAAATCGCTACCGCAGCGAAAGACCAAACACTCCACCAAGATCTTCTCGATCTCATCGAGCTGAGAGCTCACCTGTTCATCATCGCGATGATGGACGGTCTACTCCACCTCGAACTTCTCGCTCCAGGCAACCAGATAGTCCTCCTCGTCGTCATCGTGACGATAGGACTCCAACTCCGCCACTTGCATCTCGTCCTAGACAGGACAGGAGCCACTCGCGTAGGAGTCAACATCATGACGAGGATTGACATTCTCATTGAACATCTAGACATAACTCTGCACGTAGGGAACGAGAACCTACAAGAGATCAAGAAGACCAGCGATCTCATAGGGATCATTCACAGTCTCAACGACATTCAAGTCGTAGTAGCAGATCTCATAGAAATCATTCACCGTCTCCAAGACGTTCGAGTGGAAATAACAGGTCTCATGAAGATGATTTTCCACCGCCACGACGATCAAGTCGTAGCAGTCGTAGTCATAGATCAAATCAATCCCCTCACAGTGGTGATGAGTCTCGCCGTTCCGACGAAGAGCTGCCACCATCCCGATGGGGACGACCAGGTCGTAGGCGTATGCCTTCACCACCTGCCATACCTCCCCCAAGAGGGAGAAGCGCAGATAGGCACATGAATCCTGCTGGATATGATCATTATAAGTTGACTAAATATGTCGATTTGTTACTCAAATTTAATAGTGAAATGTTAGCTCGTAAATGGGTAATCGATACCAATTCGTTGGTATGTCTATATGGCTTGCCACCGTCCGCCATAATTACTAGACTTGACCGGGTTTTTACCCATCAAGCGGCTCAATGGTGGCGCAACAGTAAAAATCGATTTACATCCCGCATGGATTATGATGACTTTGACCATTGCGCCGACAAATGGGATGAAATAACGAGATCTCTCGTTCATAACTTTGACCGAAATTATGTTGCAGATCGCGCTGAGTCTAACCTTCCTAGTACGGCCTATAAGACAGACCAAAGCGCTCGTGATTACTTACCCATTCGTGAAGACTGCTTAGATCTCATAGATCCTAACATGGATCCCGAAAAACGGATGCGCGAATTAATCAAGGGTTTACCACCAGACATTGCAGAAAAAGCAAAACAGTGCACGACTGAAAAGAGTCTCCGTATTATCCTGCAACGTCATATCGCTGTAAAACAAGAAGCGAAGTTAAACCAACCCAGTACACAGGGTAAGTCGGCGTCGGCATCCATCCCTAAAGCTTATATTAGAGGACTCGAAGCCGAAGTCCAACATCCTTATCAGAAGAAAGCCACCAATGTCCTTCACCAAAATTACTATGTGGCCTGGGATGGTCTGGAATATCAAACTGCTGATACTTCCAAATTCACATCTGCACAACGCGAAGCCGCTAAGAACTCCAAGGGTCGCATGAACTGCATGGAATGTGGTAAGGAGAATCACGGAGCTCGCAAATGCCTAATCCTCTTGAAGGAACAAGGTCGCATCGCTCCTCCTCCAAAACCCAGGGCAGCTCCCAACAAAGCGACGAATGGAAATTCATCTTCAGGAGGAAATAAATCTAACAATAATAATCCTCCCCCGGCTCCGGCCGCGACAGATCCCACCATAGTACAGCTCTTGCATGATTTAGCTCAATCTGTCCAACAGTTAAGACAGCAACCAATTCAACCATTGCAATATGCACCAGCTCCAGTACAATATCTTGCGCCTCAACAACAAACTATGTTCCAACAGGCATATCCCATGCAACCACCTTATAGGGAGTATAATCAGCATCCTCCACCAGATGAGTACCATCCTTCCAGTGGAGCACCACTCAGAGGTTTGAACACCCGTGGAAATTCCTCAGGGACTCCCGGTGATCAACCTCCATCTGAACGACAGGGTACCTCAGCATCTTTCGGTTACACCTCAAATCAGAATTCTTTAAACTCGAAAGGGGGGGCGTAGATTTCTCTGAACCCCCCCCAATCGCCTCTTACCGATATTGCCTTAGATCCTGAACCTCTAAGCTATATCCTAAATAAATCCGTGAAATTAGTACCTTTCTTTAACATTCCTTCACTTCCTTATTTATAACCTGAAGTAGCTGAGTCTATTCAAGTCTCACCATATAACTCAGCACCCACATCTCCTATCAATGACGGCTCCGATAATAACTCCGCCTTTGATTTCAATTTAGAAAACTCCGACGATATAATCACTAACGATGATATTTTCAAAGTTCCCGATGCGGGATCTCTTCAACATGTCAGAACATTCTCACGTGTCGAAATGGAAATTCGACGTTCTTTTTTAGTTAAAAACAAATACGGTGGGGAAATCACAGTCGAAGCCCTCATTGATACGGGAGCCACTATTAGCACCATTAGTCCTCGTACATTAGTTAGATTGGAACTCCAGAAAAGAGTCCAACCATGTGCTCCCATTAGGGCCATCTTGTCTATAAATGATGGCAAGGAGCACATCATAAAGAAATTTGTATTCCTCATTCTTTACATAAAGGAATTTCATAAATGGATAAAGTGGGAATTTTTCGTCATGGACAAAGCAAATGACCAATTGGTATTTGGCATGGACCTCCTTCGGGAAAATCATGCATACGTCTTGTGTCACAAGAGTCTTTTGACCTTCCTGCCCCCTGAACATGATGAAAATAAACCACCTCCACGAAAAAGTTTAAAACGTGCAGCAGGAACTTGCCTTCACCTCCGAAAAACTAATGTTAAAAAGTTAAAGGTGACAGATGAAATAACTCGAACGGATAGCATAGATCCTGAATCCAACGTGAATACTGATCTTCAATTTGCTTTCAATCCTTTAATTGATGATCCTTTTTATAATTTAATTATTAAAACCGAAATTACCCCTATGGACGGGGATGGCTCGGACACAGAATCCGTATTCCACACCATCCGCCCTTCATACGGCTCAGATAGCTCCTCCGATGATGATGTACAAACAATATCAACCACCAGTATGTCATCTCGTGCAGAGCGCCTGTTACCTCAATTTAAATTGCGTTTGTGCACAGTCACCCCACTTTCCATTGAGGCATACCGTCCTAATCCCATCAACGTGTATGTGGAAGATAGGCATTTTAATGGGGATATCCTTTTGGAACCCAATAATCTTTTATTTTAAAAATACAGGCTTCAAATTGTTGAACCCGCCTTACGAATAGAAAACGGTCATGGCATATGCCACCTCATTAATTCTGATCCTGAAGACATCATTCTCCCGATTCAGCCTAAACTGACTACCTATCGAGTTATTCCACCCAATCACCATAAATTACGCATGCTTCATTTAAATACGGAACAACAGCAGTTCCCAAGCACTCCAAAAATAATCCCAGTGCCATTCGAAGTCGAAGGGAGCAAAACGCTCACCGACGAAGAATTTCAACAATTCAAAATTTATGAGAAATTGGCACCTGAGGAGAAAGACCAACTTAGGGATCTCCTCAGCAAATTTCATAAGGTCTTTGGGTGGCAACCTGAAGATTTTCATGAAACCGTAAAGGATCCCTTAACAGGTCAAATCTTGGAAGCTAGTATGGAAATGTTAGACAAATCTCCTATGATTCATAATCTAACAGTCATGTCTCAGAAATTCATGGAGGTAGTCGAACGCGAAACTTTGGCAGGGATCGCACGCAAAAGCATTAAGCCATGTCAAAGCTCTACAGTGTCTAGAATGTTAGTGGTAAAGAAAGGTGTCAATGATTGGCGCCCAGTAATAGATTATCGGGACATCAATAAAAGGGTAAAACCCATTGCAGCTCCCATACCTAACTTGATGAGTCTATTTGCTAAATTTTTCGGTTGTACCCACTTCTGTAATGTCGATATGGCCAATTCATATCAACAGATTGGGCTCGATAAAGCTTCCCAAAATCTTCTCGCCTATATAAACCATATGGGAGTATTTAGACCCTTTAGTCTTCCATTTGAATTTTTAAATTCCGGGACTTTGTTCCAGCAAATTATGAATAAAATTTGGTTTCCACTTCTTTGTAACTTTTTAGCCTCTTACGTCGATGACACAAGCTTCGGCGGCTCTAGCTTTAGCCAGATGCTTGAGAGGTTAGAACAGGTTCTATTTACTTGCTTAAGAGCCAATATTAAGTTGAAGCCTACCAAATGCTTCTTTGGCTTTCCCTCCATTATTTTCTTAGGTCATCGGGTTAGTGCCGACGGCATAGGGATTGACAGTGAGAGAGTTAAGGCTATCGTTGAGTATCCATATCCTAGGAACACCACCGAGATTAGGAGGTTTATAGGGATCTCTAACTTTTTCCGCCGAATGATAAACAGGTATTCTCATGTGGCTCGTCCGCTTTTCAAACTGCTTATGAAAAATGATCCATTCAACTTTGATGACGCTTGTCGCAATGCCATTGACACGCTTAAACAGCTCATAATTGGAGCCGCGCTATTAGCTTTTCCAGTCCCTCATGGTCAACTTGAACTATGGTCGGACGCCAGTGAATTTTGCATTGGCTCTTGTCTCGTACAAAACATCGATGGCTTTACAAGGCCACTCGCCTTCCATTCGCATCTACTCACCGGTCCGCAGCTAAAATGGTCCACTCCGGAAAAAGAGTGCTACGCGATCATACATGGTCTCGCCAAACAACATAGTTTAGTGTTGGGCAGAACCATCTATGTCTACACTGACCATTCTGCGTTGACATCTATCCTCAAGACGTCGGAAGTTAACTCAAGACTCATTCGTTGGAGTCTCAAATTGAGCTTCTACGACATCAAGATCTACCACATCAAAGGCAAGAATAATGAAATGGCCGATGGTTTAAGCAGACCACCAAGAGATATTCCTACTCAGGAATGGAAAAATCCGGAAGAACCCGAAACCACCGTTCACCTCCGTAGTCTTCGGGATGCAGAGATCGTTCATCCGAACCTCGCTACCCTCGACTTAGATCACGAGATCGTCGCTAGCCAAAAGCTCGATCCCCGATTACTTAAGATCATAAAATCATTAGAAAAAGATAAGGCCAATAAATACGAAGGCGAAAACAAATTCAGGAAGGATTATTAGCTCACAGAAGAAGGGCTTCTACAACATATAAACTACGATCCCTTAGGTCCGATGTGGCTAACAGTACTTGCATATCCTTTTTCGGAGGAAGCAGCCCAGGATTTCCACAAACAGTCTCATCTAGGTAATGACAAGATTTTTCAAATCTTGAAGAATAAATTTTGGTTCTTCAACATGCATCGTATAATCCTTAATGCCTGCCGTGCCTGCGAAACTTGCCAAAGGTTCGCGAAGATCAACTGAAAGAATAAGGGACCATTGCATGTGATGATAACACCTCAAGTTCCATTTCATAGAATATCCGTGGACCATATGGGTCCTCTGGACAAAACCTTTAGACAACATGAATATATCCTAGCCATCATTGATCAATGCACTCGTTTTCTTTGGCTCTTTCCGTGTCGTTCCACTAGTTGGAAAGACTTCGCCAAGCATCTCATACCCTTTGTTCAACAACATCATCCGAAGAGCATTGTCTCTGACAATGGGGGTGTCTTCATAGCCAAAGAATACCTAAAATTCTGTCTAGAAAATAATATCACACGCATCACCATTGCTCCATACCATGCATCATCCAACGCATTCTGTGAACGAGTAAATTCCACCTTCGGCAGCATATTCAAGAAGTTGCAATTCGAAGACAAGCGTTACTGGGATGAAAAACTCCCAGCCGTTCAAGATGCTTATAACAGCGCTCCGCATTCTAGTACTAAGTTTACTCCTTACTTTCTCCTTCATGGTATAAGCCTTCCTAATAGGAATTTAAATTTATTAGATGATCATCTGAGTCCCGAGTGGGACTTAGAACAACAACAGGTGCGCATAGGCGAAATGTTTCGCGTTCGTATGCAAGCCTTTCAAAACTCTTGCGAGAGTCAATTAAAGCGAAAATTAGCATTTAATAAAAGGCATCCCGCTGTAAGATTCGAAATTGGTGACCTGGTTTGGAAGCGCAACTACACGCGGCTTGCCGGTACCAAATCAAAATTTGTTATGAAATACACGGGGCCCTATAAAGTTTATAGTGTAAATGAAAATATACATTCTTATTTCCTATGTCCACACAACGTCGACATAAATGTTTTCTTGCCAGAGCGTCAACTACGTTTGACCCATGGCCAAAATTTACGTAAGTATGTTACAGGTGAACCCCTGCCCGCTCCGGAGAAATCCGACGTTGACTCTGACTGGTTGAATACGTTACGCCCAGTCCCAGCAGAGGAGGTCTTCCTCGCGGAGCCCCGTCTTGATCCCACAGAGGATCCACCTCAAATAAATGGAACCCCTATCGTAGACGTAGTACCCCGTGGGGATTTCAATTATTTGACAGATCTTCCTGTTGAAACCCCAGTGGAACATCTTCCACCTTCAGAACAATTACCGAGATGCGACGACACAGATGCGTCCCACCCTCATTTACAGAGTATGAGAAGTACGGATGGTTCTCATTCCTCTTGGAATGTCCGTGTTCCTCCACCTACTACACTGAATCCTGACATCCACCCTCCTCAACATGGACCCTCACGTCCATCCTTCGTTAATATGTCGGCGTTTAGTAAAACGCCTGGGGGTGATGTCCAGGATGGTCTGAATAATTCTCAAGACCCAGATAAATGTACACATCGGGTCCAAACTTCAGACAAATCTTCAACATCTTCTTTGGAATCTCCATCAGATCTGGAGAAAATTGTACAACCAGAGCGAGCTCCACGAAGCGACGCTTCGAGCTCCACTGGTCCAATACGACTTCCCGGCGCCGTTAGTGACTTGAGCAGTTCCGAGAGCTCGAGCTACGAAGGCGCACCCGTCAATCATAAAAATAGCATAAGCAGCTACAACATCCTTGCAAGCTCGACTCAAAATGATAGACAGGAAACTCAGGTCCTTGATGGTGAGATGAGCAGCCACAATATTCTTGCAGGCTCCAACCATCAGAACATTCCCACACAAAGGATCTCCGAAGGTGACTTCGAACCTCCTTATACCGCTGAAATTCCTTCCCCTACCCGCATGGAGGGCACTTGCTCCTTCGCCGGTGTGGAGAGAAATATCAGCCCCCTAAATTTTTCGAGGAACGAACCACTTGGAACGCCTCACAGTTCAATAATACAACCGACGAAATTAAATTTAAAGTACTCTTTCAATAAAAATAATACAGTTCAAAATATTAGAGAAAGATTTGAACGCATGCAAAACAATATCGAAATTGAAAACCTACTCCCGTGGAGTACTGAGAGTAGTCAAAATTCAAACCCACGCTCATCAAGAGGGGAAGTTTCCCAACATACACAAGGCAGAGAACCAAGAGCAATCACTTCGCCGGTAATCAGAAACAACCCCTCACCCCAAAATTCAGCCCTTCCTAATTTTAATTCTACCCCACAAAATCTTAGTCTTGCTGAAGAAATTGTAAGCCCTACGGCTCAGAATCAAGCTAGTTTTAGGGAAGATCAAAACCAGTTTCCCAGATGTCCCGAATATTCTTGGACTGGGGAAACTCAAAATGTTCCACTTCCGCCTTCGAGCGCCGAAGATTCTTGCAATCACGGAAGTGCGAATATAAATTCGCCTTCTCATGTTAACCCCTGAGATTCGCAGGTCAGGGAAAGTAGAAATCAGACTCATTCAAATAGTCAATCTCCCAGAGCTAGATTTCAGGAAAGTCAGATTGCCACTCAACCTTCTCTAAGACAAGATATTAATTTGAACATAAATTTATCTCATAGGAATTACTCTCGTAGTGATCCAAATCGGAGTAGAGACAGGACTTCTTTATCCACAAACTCCCCACCTACTAGAGTCGACGGAAAGAGAACCCGATCCCCTCCTAACAACCCAGTTTCACAATTTGATGAAGCTAGAAATTACACTTCACCAAGGAGTACTCACCGCAGAAAAGAAAACACAAATTCTGCCCCAAGTAGGGAACCTCAGTCAAACTTTCGCCCAAATAAATCTCCTAAAAAGAAGCGAAATAGTGAATTTTTTTGGGTTAACGCAATCCCCACTCAAAGGAAAGCTCGGACTGAATCTCCAAAAAGAGATGAAGCTCAACAGGTATCCGAGAGTGGAACAGTAGAATCTCAGGTGGAAACAACTGAGGATCCCAGCTCATACACAGATGAAGAATCTGTAAGCCGTAAGAAAAAGAGAACTCGGCGAAAGAATCGCGAGGTTACCCCTTGCACTCTAACAGACAGTGATCGTCGACCTGGGGTGGCAACTCGATCGAGAAGAGCACTCTCTAAAGCCCCTGAACAAGGCACAAGCTCTGCTGCTCAAGGGAGAGATCCCCCTCCGAAACCTCGTAAAAATAAGAATAAGGAACCAAGTTCCTCACCTACCACCCGGAAGGAAAATACCAAGGTTATTCGGTTAATTAATAGCATGATTAAGTGTATGGGAAGAATGCATGACAATATTTCTCATTTCCTCCCATCACTATCTGATTCAGAATAAAAACATAAAAATTTTCAAAACTTTCCAAATAAATTTTTCCTTCTATACAATCCGAACCCTTAGTAGAAAATTACGAGGGGATTCAGGATTGCGATTTCCATTTGAGCATTGGATCCCTGATTATTTCCAGCGCAACGCGAACTGGGTAAAGTATTTCACTGGGAAACTAATGCTTACATGCGGGATCCCACTTCTGAAGCTCCACATTTAATTATTATAAAGAAAGTATAAAAATAAAGTAAACGAAATTTGAATGATATCTCAAAAATCAGGTAGGATGTAAGATTAGTTGAATGAAAAATCTTCTATCGCAGTAAATAAATGGAGATATTACTCAGCGACAGTGACGAGGGAAATATTCCTTTCGATCAAGAAGATTTCTGGTTAGGACTAGACACTCAGGAGCCCAGAATCTCACCATCAAGTCCTACTAACACCGTAAATTGGGACCCTGATCCGGAATTCCCTTCAAAGGTTAATGCAGACTCGGAAGCTCCTCCAGCCTCCGCCTCCGCACAAAAAGAAAATAACTTAGTCGCCGAAGGCCAAGCCCACGAGCGACCAAATAATCTTGATAATGTGGCCATTAAAAATAAATTTAGCTCAAAACTTAGGGAATGTCCGAATTGTAGGGAACAATCTGTAAAAGGGGATATTCGGCATATCTTTAGAGATTGCCCCCTTTTTAAACCGCCTAAAAAGCAAAGAATTAGGCATTGTGGTCATTGCGGTGGTGGCCACCGCTACAAATTTTGCCGGTTTAAGTGCGAACCTCCAAAACAGAGATCATAAAAATTCAGAGAGATCAATACCAATAAATTATAAACTTTCCTCGCCTGATCCCTTTAGGATCAGGAACTCAATCTAATTTAAAATTTAAAGTGAAAAACAATAATTAAAATGCAAACACCGGTAGAACATCGATGTTTGAACTCATTTTAACATCAAAATTAATCAGTGCTTTGTATAGGGAGAAAACAATGACTTTCAAAAAGTGAACAATTTAATCATTTCCAGTTTCTCTTCCTTTCTCTTTCTCTAATTAGATGTCTTCCTCATCTTCACGTTCGTCATCATCTTCTTCATCGTCTAGTGACTCCGAAGAAAAAAGGGACCAATTAAAACTGGCAATAAGACAGTCCTACAATCCCAACAAACCGCGGAAGTTGACTCCATCCTCACCATCTTCCTCTTCCGCGGAATCTACTGTCGATACAGATGAAGAAAAACAACGAATCGAAGAAGTGTTGAAGAAGGCATATGGCTCACCTAAACAAAGCTCTCAGCGTAGGTCATTAAGAGTCTCAATGGGTCCGAGAGTCCCTGTACCCTCAACCTCTTCCAAAGCTCCGCCGCCGCGTCCCCTTCCTTCAAAAACTCCACAAAAACGGACCAGGCGCGAACGTTGGCGAACGAACAAAAATCGCCCCATCAGCCATGATCTCAATATGGAATGGATCCCGGTGCAGCCAAGAAAGAAAAATGAGGAGGAAAAACGCATGCTCCGAAATAAACATGCTCGAAAAAGACAACAACAACCTGGTTATCGGGCCAAAAATCAAGGACGACCCGGGTATCAATGGAAGTTAGTACCAAAATCTCCCAACATTACCGTCATAATAATGGGAGGTCCTTTAAGCGTACGTAGATCCGCCGCACATCCACCGCTCCACCCCTCGATTAGTGCTCCGAAAGTCACGGCAGAAATAGCTAGAGCCGCTATTGCGGCAGCAAAATCTTCCATTCCTTCGCGCTCCGGCCCTCACCTCTTGAAATCTGGTTCAAAGGCTCCACAGCCGCTCCCCGTCTTTGCACCAAAACCATCCACGTCCGGGGGAAAACCAAAAGTTGTCGGCCGAAAGTATGACCTGACTTCGACGGGAGGTCGTACTCCGACATCTAGAAAAACGCCGGACGCCTCCATCGAAGAAAGCCGACAACCCCGAGGCATTGCAGCACTGGGCGGGCGGCCGCCTATGAATTATTCGGAGCAAAGCAAATACTCTCCATACTCTCGAGGTAGAAAGATAATGTCATTGGCGGATAGACACAGAAGGGATCGAGATGAAATTCGCCAACAATACGAAAGGGCTGGAATCCCTTTTCCTCCACGATTAGAGCGCATTCAACGCCCGGCCCCCATATCTTCTACCTCCAACAATGACCAACCCACACGGCGACTGGCAACCTCTCAACCACGGCCCACGATCAATCCATCCACCTCTACTAGCTACAAACTGCCAACAGCCGCAGACGTAGCAGCCTTACGGGTAAATATGAAAATGCAGGATAAGTCTACGCGGACACGAGGGATTAAACGTTCAAAACCCAAATCCTACTACAATCACGGTTCCTGCATTTGCAGACAACCCACAGCGGATCATGCCCCATGTCCAAATGCAGGCAAAATCAGTCAGGACACTGGCTCTCGCAATGGTGTACCAAGTAAGTAAGTGCGCACTTGACTGCCTTGCTAGGCGGTCGTGCCTTCTTAGTCGGGAGAAATTTATTCTCTTCTTTTTTTTCCCCTGTGGAAGTTTTCTAGTATTAAGTTGTTGTGAGTCTCCAAACTTACCTTTGGGATGGACAATAAGTCTGTTTCGTTGGTGGGGTCGAAATTCCTATCAAAATTTTACCTCCAATAGCTTTTTTTGATCATCTTAAGAAGCTGAATTTGGAAAAAATTGTATCCTCATTGTGTTGCTGTGGAGGTATCTTACATGGATTCGACATTGGTCGGTGCTGCGGTGTTGCCACATGGTTTACTTTCTACAATGTGCACGTGGTGGTTTTTCTGAAGTTTTACACCCTTGTCGTGTGGATCGTCTTCTGTGTGGCACAGTGTTGCACCTACGCGGTGTGGTTTTTTTTGTGTGGGAACTTTGACAGCATTATCAGTGTGCTTTATTTCTGAGATAGACTGTAGTAGGCAGGCTGTAGTTTACGCTCATGTGCTTTGCGTCTTTACTAGTTAGACGATAATTTACATGGTATGGTATTTCAGTTACATACCAATAGTATTTGGGTGACGAAATTAAACTCTGATCCTTTTTTTTTAAGCTAGGTGTCGTAGGTTGCATTTTCTTTTGCCAGATATTTACTTCCTTCCAGTTAGCATTAAATCAGGCCTTTACAGGCAAATCCGGTGGCGTTTTTATATGCCACTGGAGATCCCGTTTGCTAAAATTAAACATTGTTATAATGGGACGTCCACAATGGGCCTTATTGGCCTTGGCGGTGTCTGTGTGGTTCAGTTTATGATCTACATAGTGCCCAATAAAAATAATAATAATAATAATAATGGTGTACCAGGTTTACCTACAGCATCGCTTCTAGACGTTAGTCAGAGATCCCAGGTCCAACTTCCTGTATCGAATCTTATTGGAAATCATTCCGGGCTATGAATTATGGATGGGACCCGGAAAGATCAACACAATTCTGAGACCAAACAATCCGTATGGACTCCGAGATCTCTTAGCCATGCATGTTAACAATCTCAATGTGCGTCTGGAATACGAATTCCAATCGGGACCTGGGAGCTTTGCGCCAATACTCCCGCAAGAAACCCTAATCGTATTTGTGCCAGCAATCATTCCACCAGTCCGATTATTAGCCAACGAAGAAACTGAATGGTATGCGCCTTTACGATTGGCCGCGATACAGGCAAACTTACATCTACCCATGCCTCAAGCCTCTCCAGAAGCCCCGATCCAACATGTCCTCCCGTTAATCCACACTCAAGATCCATATGGAGAACTGATTCCTGATCCTCAAGATCCCCAAGATCCACCAACAGCGGATCCAGCTCCAAATCAGGAAGAGCCCCTAGTTGACGAAGAAGACATCCCTCCCCTGATGCGGATCCTTCGACCCAACTAATTTTTCCCCCTTAAAACAAATAACTTCGGAAAAATATCGAGTTAAATAAAAATACCCGGTGAAATTAAATAGTCTCAAGACCCGCGGTGTTTATTTTAAAAATTAAAATTTTATCTCTGTTAATAAATATGAGATTCACAAAGATAATCTCTACGTTAAAATCTTATTATATTATGATCTCGACAAAAATTTATGTCTTTGTTTTGGATGGCATTTGTATGAATTAGAATCTCTACGTTAATTAGTTAGAGAAATAATAATAACTCCGTTTTCATTTATGTTTTCCCATTATCTCTTTTGATTTTCGATAAACTTAGAAGTAGATGCCCAGAATAGTAGTATTGCTACGCATTAGAAAGTTAGCCGTAGGATATTTCTTAGGCATAAATAGAATAGCTTATAAAACACAAATTAAATGACTAATTAAAAATTTTGCGTTTTCCAATGATGAATGAATTGACTAACAGAGAATCAGATCGCTATGCATAAATAATTAAGTCATAGGATCTTACGGAAAATTTGCCAAGTTATTGTTTAATTACTAAAATAACTAGTTTCATCAGAAAGAACTCCGCTATGCATTTAAGTTAAGCCGTAGGGAGCTCAAGAGATTTCCGTATAACTTCCATTCCAAGTCCATGAAAATTTTATCATGACATTTATGACGTAAATGATTTGCCAATTGTTTAAATAAAAGGTTATAAAAATGAATTAATTTAAAATTCCACAGGTTTAAGGTTCAAAATTTTATTTCCGTGAGAAAAATAATCAAATTTCAAATTCCAGAGTCCATTCAGAAATAATAAAAAGGTTAAATCTAATTGCGTGTCGTGCTCTCTATTCCAATCTTTTCAGATAGCCCCCTCCGTAAGGACACGGAGCCCTACGAGGGGATGATGAGAAAGAAATCAAAATCACGACACGTCCTCCCACAGATTTTTCTCAAATTCTCCAGACAGCATCGGCCATCTGACAGAGAGTGAGGAAGATCCACGGAAGGAGATAATAAAATAAATACAACTCGCAGCCCTCCACCACACAGCGTCTATGAGCCACAAAAGGAATTAAATGATGCTTCCCGAGGCGACAGGAGACGAAGCGAGGAAGGAGCGGAGGCGAACTAGCTAAGGCAGAAACAATCACGCCGCGAAGAAAAGAGGGTCTCCGTCACGAATTCTTCCAAATCCTTCAGAATCTTTAATTTCTTTTCCCATTTTCCCTTCTGGAAAATTGGTAGAAAAATGACTCGAAAGGAATCGAGGAACATGGAGACTCCAAAAGGAATAAGAACAACACGAAGGGATTGTCCATGTGACTCCTGCTGGTGTCATCAAAAAGAAACTAAAATTAAGAAAAAGAAAAAATCTAATAATTTTTATATATTCTTATTCCTATTTATGGTGTTCACTGTGTTCGCGATTCCTCTCTACGAGTTCTTCTTAAGTTTATTGTAGTTAAAATTATTGAGGTCGATTGGACCAAACATATGGATTAAAAAATATCAAATTATATATATATATTGTGAATTACCCGTAATCGTCCTGGACCTGGAATTGGAAATCTCAGATGCCACGCCCGTGGCATCCGTAAGCGTATCAGTTATGAATTATTATATTGTAATCCATTATATTGTAAACCATTTGGACGAAATCTGAAAACAAAAACGAAAACATGAATTAATATTTATCATTTAGTTGTGGCCCTCGACCTTATGTCGTTTGGGAAATATTTCAGTTAACTTGAACTCATCTTTTCCTTTTGATTTAATAATTAATATAAATATTTATCCTTTAAACTTACCTTCTCGTCTTCGTTCGTTGAGTGTTCTCATTTATATTGGCAACCGTCCGTTGATTCTCATATCTTCCATTATTGAATCTAGAATTAAGAAATTTTAAATTAAGTTAACATAATTTGCATCGTAAATAATTGGCTCATTCATTAGTCGTCAGCAGTGGTTCCCTGAACCCGCTCGACGTAATTCACGGACTTCGGTTCATACATCAAAATAGGCAAAAATTGATAAAAACAAATCCAAAATTGAGGGGAGACAGGTAGAGGCGAACCCACAGCTCATGCTGTATTTTGCGGGTTTGTCCTCCAAGTTGGAATTGTCGGTGGAGCGGGGACGCTTTTCGCGTTTCCCTGCAACACGACTTTGCCATCGTCCATCCAACCTCCCCGACTTACCTAATCGGAAATATTAACTAAACTAAATAAAAATAAAACTAATTAAAATAAAATGTAAAATAATGAAAATTTACTGGATTGGCATCCAAAATTCAGGGTCGTTGGTCGGCCTGAACTGATGGTAATGGTGCGGTGTGTGTCTGTCGCATGCCTTCCTCAGTTTGGCAGACACTTTTCACCGCACCTCTCCGTCCTTTCTGGGCTGGATGTGGTTGCTGGGCACGGAGCCAACACCACTTCCCCAACGACCCTCCTGTAAAATAAACGAAATAAAATTAACCTAAATAAAAATAAATAACTTACCTTCATTGGATCAAAATTCAGGACAAGTCGTCGCTGCTGAACTTGAAGGTCGGGAACAACAAGCGATTGCCGTCTGGAATGCTCGGCAACTCAAACGCTTCGTTGTGTCCCTTGTCCGTCCTGTCCAGTGGCGTTGGAGCTGAGGGCCATGGGAGGATGTCAAGCGTTCCCCAGGCCTACAACCTTCACGCCGGCTTGTCCTTCTGAAATTAAAAGCGAAATAAATAAGTCTTTTACCTCAGCTTCTCACGTCATTGGCAATTAAAATAAAATTGCCAAAATTTCCCGAGCAGACCGAATTGCCACCTGTGGGACCTAGAACCATTCGACCGTGTACACGCTCCGTTTGCCGTCAACGGTCGATGTGGTCCAGTGGTCCCTCAGTAGGTCGGGAGCTCGTGGTGGCGAAGCCGTGGCCGTGGATGACATTATCCTCAGCCTTGACCTCAGCCACCGAGCTACACTGCTCTTGGAATTCGTGAACATAAAATAAAAGCATAAATCCTAGCTCAAATAAATTATGCGTTTAAAATTAGAATAAAACGAATTAGCACTCTTACCTTCTGTAGCTATGCTGGACAGCTTCGACTAGAGTCTCAGTTGAGCCTCCCTCCCCCATCTTCATAGGTCTCCGGCCTCCTCCGGAGTGGTGGAACACCCCCGTAATTAACTTAATTACTACCATCTGACCCTTACCATCTTTCACACCCTTATATTCCTTATTCATTCGGCATACTATACTTATCAAAATTTAAAAAGGGATTAAAATTATCCCCATTTTACGGGAGTTTCATAGATGCGTGTGGTGAAGGGATGTGGTAAACTCGGATATGGCCTTCCACCCTCACTATTTATGGAAAGGAGAATACCATACTCGTTTTACAAGTTCAGGGTAGGCCATGTTGATGCCAAGTGATGCAGCTATGCGTTTTATATGGTGATGCATCTGCTAGACCTAGAAGCAACAGCCCATTTAGTGGAATGACGCAATAAACAAATTTAGCATGAAGTGCCGGATGTTGCCTATTTATTATCACAAATATTCTTTTTTAACAATGCCAAAAATTTAGCTTTTATTTTGTATTTTTAGTGGGGTAAAATCAAAATGTGATGATTTACATTAATTAAATATCAAAATGTTATGAATTTTAATTAGTATTGATAATTCGCTCAGTAGTCACGATGACTTATACCTCCTATAGAAAGATGACAAAACAAATATTAAATCGTTTACCAAAATACATTTTTTTTTAATTTAATTATTTTTTAACAAAATAAATTCAAAGTAGCGCAAATGCATTTGACTATATTTGATCTTCTTTGCCAAAATCTAAAGCACTGCTGGATTCCATTACTCATCTACAAAAAGCAGTATTTGATGAAAATTTTAATAACTATATAATAACTACAATAATTATAGAAGGAAGAATTATTGTTTTAGTATTTTATATGACAATATTGTGTCTGACGCTCATCATGGCGTCGCATTATATGCTCCATAACCTTTGACTTCTGAATTAAGAAATGCTCGCAGTGCGGGAACTGGTTGGGCTTCTCATGCGTGTGCGTTCCTAGATGCCTGTTAAGGTCAACTTTCGTTCTTGTTCTCATAGGGCATAGCGTAAATTTAAAGGGTTTTTTTCAATACGAGTCATTATATGCTGTTTCAAAATATAGTGACGAAAATTCGCACTTCAGTTTATTTTGCTGGTGCAACCAGCTGAATTCGTCTTACTTTTGTTCTAATTTCTGAAGTTTCATTTAACCTTTGTTTTTTATTTGTAGCTTGTAGCTAACAAAGTAGCTCCCTGTATTTTTATGAAGCTAAGCATAATATACGCTTTATTTTAAAATCGTGTATTATAATTCATACAACTGTGTTTATTTAATAAATTGTGAGATTTAAAGAATTAGGTTTAATTAGGATTTCTAGACATAATCACAGCAAGAAAATATGCAAATTATTGATAACGCTGCAAATTGAACCACCATGATAACAGTTCAAGTTATAAACTCTTCACTTGTGCATACTTTTCATGTGCCTTCTAACATCGGCCATCGTAACTGATCTGTAGTTGCAGTCCGTGCAAGCATATGGTTTAATTCCTTTATGTCTTAGTAGGTGGTCTTTCAGGTATCCTTGGGTAGCAGTGCTAAAGTCGCATTCTCTGCACTTGAATGGTTTTTCCCCGGTATGTGTTCTCATGTGCGCGTTCAAGTTTCCGGAAGCAGCAAAAGGGGACTCACAGTATTTGCATTTATAATTCTTTTCGCCAGTGTGTCTACGAATGTGTCTATTCAGGACGTACTTGTCACAACACTTGTACGGGCACAAAGTGCAAGCAAATGGTTTTTCTCCTGTATGAGTCATCAAGTGACGCTTTAATTTAGCGTTTGTAATTGAAGCATAGTTGCATGATTCACATTTAAAACTTTTCTCATTAGTACGGTTCGGATTTAATCTGCAACGTTTTTCATGACTTGTTCTTAAGAAATTCTCTGTGTACTTGTGCTGACAAAACTGACAAGCGTAGTACAGGCGGTTAATTGAATGTGCTTTACTGTGGTGCCATAGTGAGTCCTTAGTGAAGTACGATTTGCCACATGTGAGACATTAAAAGTTCTTTCGACGGTGAGCTACGTTCTCAGAATGAACATGTCTCAGAATTTTTGCGCTCTGAAATGACCTGAATTCACAGTGCGGGCATTTAAATGGTTTGGTTCCACTGTGAAGCCTAGTGTGACAGCTGAGGGAACGAGTAGTTGAAAACTTACGCGGGCATTTAGAACACGCGAAAAGTGGTTCTCCCGTATGAGTAACCACGTGTTTTTCAAACTCATGTTTACACGTTGTAAAATATTCGCACTTGTCACACTTTAAAAGATATCGATCTTTTCTCCAATTACTCCAATATTTATCCACAGAGTTATCCTTTGATAGGTTAGAGTCGGATGTTGATAGGCGCAATTTGCAATGCGCTGTCTCGTGTTTGATTTTAGATGTTTGAGAAGTAAAGCCTTGTTTGCACATCTCGCAATAAAATGGTTTCTCGCCCGTGTGTTTCCACATGTGTGCAATTAAATGGTGATTAGACAGGAATTTTTGTAAGCAAAATGAGCAGCTAAATTTTTTCGATATGGATTTTTCATGATTTTTCATGTGCCGGACTAAGTTTCCCTTAGAGCTAAAAATTTTGCTGCTGCTGCTGCAGTCAGCATAAGTGCATTTCAATTTAATTTCGCGCTTGTGGGTTGCTATCATATGCGCTGTGAGTCTTGAGGCTTTCCATGTTGAATAGTTACATACTGAACAATTTACAGTTTGTGTACGCTTCTTTGTGTTGTTTGCTTCTGATTTGATTTCATTAGCCCCACTGGTAATGTTACGCCCCACGTTGAGGACGTCAGTTGCTGCTCGTGGATTGCTTCCAATTTGTAATTTGACAAGAACTATTTTCACTTCACTTTGGATTCCAAAACGGTGACACAATTTCCTGTCTTCTCTTTTTAAAGTGCCCATCTTCCTTATTGCCAATTGCTAGGGGTTTATGGTGTAAGGACTGAGGAATAAGAGACTAAAATGTTGCAAGTTTTAGAATAAGTTTAAAAAAATTTGAATGCTGATTGTAATAGTAAGAAATTCGTTGGTTGTTTGCTGTATACTTGTTATAGGAACAGCGTCTTTTGTAAGCAGATATCACAAAAAAGAATTTAAATGTCCTTCAGCCCAAAACCAACTAAAGGCCATTCAAAAAATGAACAACAACTTTTAGCTTGAATTTTATAAATACAACTTTTGGAATAATAAAAGTAGGGATTAGTACACACATACAAAGAGGTCAGTCTTAGAATTACCCGTCGCTTTTCTGTGTAATTTATTTATTTCGTCCCAGCCGCCCTGTACCTGGCACGGATTCAAATATTCTAATCATTTCTTGTTGAAATAGTAACATAGCATTGCAATAGGCAGTATAGCATAATTATATAAATCGACTTTAAATAAAAATTACCAACATAAGGCACATTAAGTTTTTTCGTTTTAAAAGACAGTGTGGCTGTGTGGCTCAGGTCAAGGACGAATAAGAAGCAACCATAATTTCTTAAGCAGAAAAGGTCAACAAAGTGTAGGCGGTCACAAGCAAAGATATTTTTGTGCATTGTTTGTATTAGGGATTGTCCATAAATGATGTCGCAGGAAGAGTCCAATAGTCAGCTTTAATATTGCTCACAGTTCATGTTAAGCTAAGCTATTTCAACTGTATGGTTTACCTAACGGCAGCGGGTCAATGAGTCCTACAAGTAAGTATGTTTTGTCGAAATCATTTATCAAAGACCCGATATACGTTATTTATTAGAATAAGACAGCAGCCAAGCCACAGGCGGTCACCTTTTTCCATTTCCAAGAAACAACTAATTACATATGTAAAAGGGCATGGATGGAATTTTGACACTTAGGCTTTGCTGTTTAATAGCAAACAGCTCAGTAAATTATTTTAAATTACAGCGTTAAAAATATTCCAGGTGGACTTATGAAATGACACGTGTGATTTGTTTTAAAACTACAGTGTAAATATTAATCAACCGTTATAGTTTGATAAGGTAGGACAGGAGAAAGAAAGTAGCGACAGCTCCCTTTATACTTTGAATTGATTTAAGACATTTAGGACATCCACACACAAAAAAAAACAAATCCCTCAGGTGATTCTTTACATGTAATTATTTCTGTTATTCTTTGCAGTCAAAAACAAATTTACTTGTAAACAACGTTCTATGTTCCTTAATTGTCTAAATAGCGAATGGCATGATGACTTCAGTTGTAAATAAATTTATACTTTGGCTCCAATTGTATGTCAGGGTTATGCAGTACGCAGTAATTACAATAATTGACCTATCAAATGTTACCTAAAAGTGAAGCAGAAAAATTTAATTTAAATTCAGTTACATTTTGTTGGTGTGTAAGTACATGGTATTAATGCCAACGGCATAGCATACAGAATATGGGATAAAAGGAATGATTAAAATTAAGTCAGAACCAGATTTAACAAAAAAATATTTTTCTTGCTATTAAAGTTTACTCTTAAGGCAACATAAATGAATTACACACTTTTAAGACCGTTCAATATTGACGTCTTCTGTTCGGGTCAATGGGTATGCTTGAAAACTAGGAGGTTTTCAGTCACAGCAAAAAGAAACTTCTAAGTCTAGTAAGGTACATAGCTACAGTGCATAGAGTACACAGACTAAAGAAAGGCTTGCTTTCTTTATAAAGTAGACATCCTTTAGTTTCAATAGAACGTGTGCCACAGGTCAAGAAGTAACAAAAGGTAAATACATTTAATTTTTAAACAAAAAAAAAGGTTAAACCGCTCGAGGCTTTGGGACTGTTGCAATGATCAAGAAGTCTGGGGTGAACCTTTTCTTTTAGTTGTTACCTGTCGGTGAGCTACACAAAAATTATGTTGTTCCTAAAATCAATTTGATTGCAGCGGTTGACAATTGTCAGCCTTTGCCAGGACACAAAAAAATCTATTTGTTACCAGCTTACCTTGCACCTTTTCTATTTGTTAAATTTAAAAATTTCCTAAAATAACTTATAATTTTTAAACTTCAAGTTCAAGTTGAACATAAGCACCTTGCCATAGATTGCCATATTAATATTTGTTTATATTTTGATGCGCAATATTTCGTGCATATTTTTAAAATGGAGTGCATCAATTCCTTAGTTGCGCGAAAGGAAAAAAAACTTCTTCGTAAAATAAAAAAGGAAGTGCAGATTAAAATTGTTAAATTATTTCAAAGGACGGATTTGAGCTTAAAGCAGGGAGCTTCAAGTAATTTATTCCGTTCTAGCTCTAGTTCTACAAATAACGTAGCAAACAAAAACGATGTCGTGAGTGTAAATAAAATAGAAAAGCCTTTTAAGTGTCACGTGTGCAAATATTCTGGTGCATCTAAAAGTAACTTGAACGAACATTTATGGAAGCACTCGGCTCACAAGCGATTAGAGTGTGGAAAATGCAGCTACTAAACAAACTTCAATCGTGATCTTAAGCGACATACAAATACACAGCACAGCAAAAGTCCTGACAAAATAAAACAAAATTTTATGTGCGAACTCTGCTCTGCATCGTTTTCTATAGTTTCCAGCTTGCGCCGCCACATGATAACTCATACAGAAGAGAAACCTTTTTCTTGCCAGTTTTGCACTAAAACATTTACACAAAGATGGTACAAGAACAGCCATGAAATAAATTGTGCACAAAATCCAATGACGGGTGACGCCGTTTAGGTTGAGAACCAAAAGCAGTCTTCATGTGAATTATGTAGTGAAAAAGTGTGGAATAAAAGTGCACCCAATAGCCACATGAGACATCATACCCAAGAGAAACCATTTAAATGCCACAAATGCGACTACACGGCTTCATGTGCAATGTCAATGGAAAACAGTCGTTTAAAAAGGCATTTAATGAGTCATATTCAAGAAAAGCTGTTTACTTGTACGTTTTGCAATTATGCAGCGACAGCCAAGGCGACCCTCTACAAACATTTGCGGACGCATACAACAGAAAAACCACACAAATGTCCGCATTGCGACTTCAGAACAAATGACAAGCACAATATAACGCTCCATGTAAAGCGGCATCACGTTTAATGGTTGAGTTTATAAGAATTAAGATAATTTAATTCAAAAATAAATGACAAACGTCATAGTTAAACCGAATGGTTGAGGAAACGATTTATAATGTCCTATGAAAATGTGTTTAAAAATTCATAAACATTTATATTTCAATGTTGTTTCAAAACGTGTATGTTACCTTAATGTTACTTAAAAATGCAAAGTATTGTATTTACTGATTTTTATAATCATGACCACTTCATGTATTAATTTTTTGCTCTAAAATTTTCATTATTAATTTCAATTGCATAGCTCAAAAGGTTAAACTAATTTTGCATAATCTCCCATTGGTTTTTTAGCGAAACACTTGAAGTTCAACATTAATTTGTTTTTTATTACCACGCAGTGTCTGACTTCATTATCGGTGACTACTTATTACATGCTACAACTTGAAAGACGAAGAAACAAAAACATGTTTTGTAAAACCAATTACGTTTTCGTATGATTTTTACTATTTATTGTAAAGGTACACACACAACGTGGACTTGACGTGCTTTGCCAGCTTTCTAATATTAATTTGTTATTAGGTAGACATTTCTGAGACGCATGCAAGAAATTAAAACTTAAATGGATTTCACTGATGACCATTAATTAATAATTTCTAATACCCTAAGTTTTAGTTATAATGTACCGTAGATGCTCTAATACAACGACCCGCGTTATATCAAAACTCCGACTTGTACCCCCCGCGTTATATTAGAGACCCGCGTTGTATTAGAGACCAGCGTTGTATCGAAAACTTTGCATTTCCAACCACACATGCGCAATGTTAAAGCATAGAGAAACCCCCGCGTTATATTAGAGACCCGCGTTGTATTGGAGACCCGCGTTGTATTAAAACTCCAAGGTTTACCCCCCGCGTTGTATTAGAGACCCGCGCTGTATTGGAGACCCGCGTTGTATTAGAGCATTTACGGTAATTAATTACCTGACAAAATTAGTATCTTTCATGCTTATCCTTGCACTGTGTGAATCAGCTTGCAATATTTTTTGATATCGTTCTAATAAACTATAATCTATTCATGAAAGGAATTTACAGGTGACTGTGGTGCAATGAATTTTTAATGTATTTTTATTTAATATGAGAGAAATCCGGGAGTATATCACAGAGGCGAAGCTACCACCAAGTTCAGACAGGAAGATTGTACGTGGGCACCTTGTGACAACTATTCTTCAGTGGACTGTCCAGAGCAGCATGGTGGCCACTAAAGGTGTCCAGGGAAAAGGGTAGTACATCTACTCCATGCTCCCTGTAGCCTTCAGAACTCTCCCTGTGGCAACTATGTGGATTCGCTATGCGTACTACAGAGTTTCTACTAATTTTATGATTGCGTACTGGGGGATTCTTAACGGCGTTTTTCATGTCATGACCTGCAACCAAATTTTGCAGTACAGGTGAGTTTAGTGCTACAATTTTTCTATTTGTATCCTATTTAATTACGAGATTAATATACTAAACCTACATTCGTTATTACGCGTACCTCCGTAATGCGTTGATGAGTAATATTCTAACATTAGTCAGCCAAATTGTTCACGATTTCTTAGTTCTAAAGTCGTCTTTTAAATATTCTTTTTAAGTTTTGACAGTGCGCTTTAAATTGAAAACGTTTTTCAACTTTTTAAACAAAAAATCGGCTGTTTTTCAATTTTGAAGAAAAATGTAAAAATGATATTTTGAATTATTTAAAAAAGTGCAATTCGATCATTTTGCACTTGAAAAAAACAAGCAAATAAAACTTTTTTTAGTCTTTAAACACATGTAAATATAACATTTTGCACTTTTCTAGAAGGGGTAATTCAAATATTTTGCAATTTTTAAAAGTGGTTTTTGGAATATTTTGCACTTTTAAAAGTAGTTATTGGAATATTACGCACTTTTTTAAAAAGAGTAATTAGAATATTTTATACTTTTTTGAAAAGTGTAATTAGAATACTTTGCACTTTTTTAAAAAGAGCAATTAGAATATTTTGCAATTTTTTAAAAGGGGTAATTAGAACTATTACTACTTTTTTAAAACTGTTAACTAGGATATTTTGCACTTTTTGAAAAAGGGTAATTATAATATTTTGTTTTAGATGATTTCGTGTATATTCTTATTAACTCTTTAAAATTATTCGTTTTCTTTTTTTGGTAGAATTGAAACAAACATAAGCTGGACGATGAGTTCAAAACATACAGGATGCTCCAGCTTCCCAGCAATCATTCCAACGATGCGTACGCAGGAATGTTCCTTCCCTCACTCCTTAAATTTGCGGCTTGCAATATTATAGAAGGGAATTTGAGAGCACTTCGATTCTGGAGACGATCAACACGGATCTGTATGTCAACTTTCCCCTCATGGCAGTCATGATGATGCTCGTTGTCTTTACATACTACCCTGAAAATGCGACCATCAAAGAGGTGACAGTAGTGACAGATTTCGAGAAGAGCGAATGTACTGGAAAAATGTGAAATTGACCGACGCCGTCTGTCTGATCGTGAGAGTAGACCCAAAAAGGAGGGAAAAAATGGATCACATGACGATTGACGACTTTAAGGACAACATTATTAAGGTCGCTCCTGCTTCTTCACCACCTGCGAATCAACAGCAGCCGTCAAAATAAGGGAATCAGGTAAATGCTGTCAAACCTGTTCCACTAAATGTTGCTGCACGTAAGAAAGCAAATGAGCAGATAAAACAAAGTTTGAGGTTAAAGAAACTTAAACGCTATGCTGCATCATGCCCTGCTATTGCAGTCAAAATGGGTTCCTTCTACGGTATTAAAAAGTCAACAGTTTTGAACGTCTTTGACTTCATTTGCTGCAACACAATCTCTGCTTTGCTCACCTGGAAGCAGAAGGCTACGACAAATTTCACATTTACACATAACAATGCAAAAAAATCAAAATTACTCATTTCCAAAAGCCTAAATTGAAATAGTTAAAAAAGCTTAGCACTAAAGTAAAATATTGTTTACGCGTAAGTTTGCAAATATTTTGTGCGACATTTTTTGAACTTACAAAGCATTCCATTTAAACGTTTGTTTAGTAGTGCAAAATGTTTAATTTGCATTCTTTTACGATTAAAATATTTTAATGCTTGTTTTATTACTTGTTAATTTTAATGTTAGCTGAAAACCAACTTACGATTAGAAAAACTAAAGTTTTTACTATCGACATGTATAGGTTAGTACATACAACTATTCGTGATTGAAAAAGCATAACATAATTACAGTATTAATTTATTATAGTATTTAGCACTTGGAAACAAATTAATTTTTGTTTGTATTATCACTAAGGCAAAAGCCGAAGAAAAGAAAAAGTTTTATGCAGAAATTTGTTTCAAATGAAGACCCCTCCATTTTAGTTGTATTTAAGATTTTCTTTAGTGAACTAAAATGTTGTATTTACATATGTTTTTGAAAAAATGCAAAAATGTGTATTGCCATGTTTTTAAAAAGTTCATAATATTCTATGATTATACATGCTTTGAGAAAAGTATTGAATTTTTTAATTGCATGCTTTTGAAGTGTAAAAAAAAAATATTTGCATGTTTTTGAAAAATTAAAACGTTCTATTTACATGTTTTTTTTTCATAAAAATTGAAAATTCAGGCAACCGAGGCTGCATTATCCGACCCTGACCGAGGTACAACGATATTACGCAACATTTAATTAAGGTCTAAGAATGTACCTAATATATTTAAAAACCAACTAAACTTTGTGAATTGTGACACATACCAAGTAATTATTAAATGTGACATTTAAAGTTTATGTATATTAATGAAATATAATGAATGCAAATAAAATGCTAGATACTAGGTTACTTATATTCTCGCCCAAAAATCATTATGGGTTGCATATTTTAATTAGTTACAGATATTTTACTTTGTTTGGCCGATTTCAACAAGCACTAACAATACACCACAAAATTGATGGTAACATTTGTTTGTAAATAAAATTTATTAGTCTTGCCACGCCACAGTAGACATAGCTTGCTGGAGTTTTGTGTTGTTTAGTTACATGATTTGTCCACGTGTTATTGAAATTGCATGTGTGGCATCTGCTGCATTTCCTCTTTAAATTCTAACTCAATTTTAGAGAAAAAATTAGAAATCTATGATCGAGACTAAAAGAATACAAAGACATTTTTAGCGGTAAATTCAAACAAGTTCTTTTATATGAGCGCACTGGAACCCAACCAATGACAGCGCTTCCCAATCTTTCCAAGAAATTTAAAGCGCGGAATTTAAATTCAAAATCCATAAAGTCAAAACTAGCAGAGCCTAATGACGCATTGAACATGTTTGAATTCTGCAAAACAATCGAAAAATCAGAGCGGAACATCTAATACTTTGGGTCTCGTCAAGATCTGCTTTCGGTTATTTTTCAAAATTCCGATATAAATAATAATGATTTTTTTTACAAAAACTGAATTCTATAAAAATGATCTAATTAAATACACTGCGAGTTTAAACTATTTTTTTTAAATACTTCAAGCGCCAAATAACAAACAAATGATTGTAGACTGTGATTTTCGTCACAATATCTGCACTAACATATCTAAACCTACAATTTACGAGTTCAAAAATAACATTGCATCTCGTAATACGAATATGAAATTAGGTTACATATGGTGTTGTAGGAAATCCGGTGTGACTAGCATTGGAACTTAATCAATAAATGCAATTTAAATACAAGTTGAGACTTAGTGAAAAGTGTTTCCCACAGGACAGTAGAGCATGACTAGCTATACACTATTAACGATATAATTCATTATACATACTTGTAACCAATTTTTGGCACACTTTAGTCCGCCCAAATTCCACTATAATCATTGACACCTTTTTCAATCCATGTTTTAAGTCGCCACACATACGACAAATATGGGTGCACTAACTAAAAATCTAGTCTCAAAACAACTTGGTCACTATAGGGCAATAAGTAGGCTAAGGATTTAAATAATTTTAAAATTTTAAATTTTAAGAAGTTACACGTAATTGTCAAGTTGCTATTTAAAAGAATGAGCAGAATATTACCAATTTTTAACCAACATCTGCTGTAAAAATTATAATGGTTTCGGAATTTACCCGGGTATTACAAAATATGGTATACACGTAATGTACTGAAACAACTTAATGTAAATCTATTAATATCCCATGACATCAATCAAGAATATCATAAATAAACTTATACACAAGTTAATTGAATTCAATGCTCACAAACATTTAACATTTAAAGTTATATTAACTACCATAACTCTAGAACACTACCAAACAGAGCCCTCAATGATATTTTTCTACATGTCTTCTCAGATGTGAGGAGTAAGAAGACTGGTAGCTTCAGCTGCTGCACTTGAATGGTTTCTCTTGTGTGTGCGTCCGGAGATGAACGTTTAAAGCTCCCTTCATGCTACACTTGTAGTGACAGAGTTGACAAGCAAATGGTTTTTCGCCGGTGTGAGTCCGCAGGTGGCGTTCTAAATTGTATCGATTCTTCGCTGCATATTGACAAAAGTCACACTTGAAGTCTCTAGTCATAGGATTTGGATTCAATTTGCAGTACCGCTCGTGTTCAACGTTTGCAGATTTAGTTATGTAACCATTGTTGCAAAATTGACAAGCATAGGCCCTCTCACCTGTGTGAAGTGCAACGTGATTCTGTAGGTGGAACTTGGAGTAAAATGCTTTATCGCAGAATTGACATTTGAAATTTTTAAGGAGGCCCTGGGTGTCGTGAAGTCTTATAATATGTTTTTGTAGATTGTGTGAATACGTAGAGCTGAAGTCGCAGTGCGGACATTTAAACGGTCTGGTTGCTTCGTGAATTTTTGAGTGAGCACTAAGTCGACTCTGTGTATGACACTTAAAGGAACACTTATCACATTGAAATTGTTTGATATTGTTGTGCACCAGTAGGTGGATTTTAAAACTCTGTTTCCATAGTGTGGAGAACTCACACGTTTCACATTCAAAAATCATTATCTTCTCACTCCATTACTTATCGTGGGAACTTAAATCTGTCAGTAATTTGCAATTTTTTTCGTGTAGTGATTTTCTAGAGAATTGGGTGAAGCCTTTTTTGCATATTTTACAAAAGTATGGTTTTTTCCCTGTATGCCGCCACATATGCGAAATTAAATCATTTTGAGCGTGAAACTTTTAAGGACAGCATGGGCAATTTATATTCTTTTTTTGCACAATTTTATTGTGAACTCTATCGATGTGATTTTTCATTTCGTTACTTGTAACTGATTTAAAATTACACCGAGTACAGCTGTGCCTTTTGTCAACAATGTGTCTCCTCATGTGACTTTGTAAACCACCTTTTGTGTTGCATCTGTAGTTGCACTCACCATACGAACACTCAAATGGTTTTTCACCCGTGTGCGTCCTTAGGTGATTTCTTAAACTTCCACTCGTGACTCCTGCATACTTACAAATTGAGCATTTATGATTTTTTTCTTGTGTGTATGTTTTTGTTTGATATCTGAGACCACCCTTTGTGTTGCTCTGGTAACTGCACTGACCATAGGAACATTTAAAAGGTTTATCCTCCGTGTGCGTCCGCATGTGATCTTTCAAATTTTGGTTTCTGGCCCCGGAAAACTTGCAGATAGTACATGGATATTTTCTCTCACGCTTGTGGAGTTTTAAGTGGATCTCGAAATTGGTGGGGTTGCAACTCTTGAAACTGCAGTACCAACATTTTAAAGCTGTTAGCTGTATTTTCTGTGTTTGAACTTCCGATTTTACAAGATTTACTCTAATGTGACTCGTAATTCTGAACTTGCGACAAAGTATTACGTCTTCTTCAATTTTTACTTTAGAAGTCTTTATTGAACTTTCACGTATGCTTTTCCAAGTTTACAGATGTCAATATTCGATGAACTGGAGGATCTGCTATGTTGAGCTCGCTATTAGGTGAAATTAGGAAAATTATGTTAAATTAGATTTGATACATATACAAGCAATCTAGATGATCTATTGTATTACCTGAAATGTCTTGAAAAATTTAAAATAAAACAGGTATTTTGTCATTTGTAATAAAAAATAAATTCAAAGTTAAAGTATGCAAGAAATTAAAAAAATTACCGGCTGTTATTTAATTTTTTTGAATTATCCAACGGGGTCGTTTAGATTCTTTATTCAGTCTGTATTTGTGTGTAGGTAAAGCAAATAAGTATGCAATCTTGTCAACAGTCCGTGCCTTTGAAGTCCAGTCTAAATAATTGCTACTTACAACCAACTACCACGATGTGCTTCAGAAAAACACGGAAGATTGGCACTTTTCTTAAAAAGTCGTAGTGCGAATAAAAGTAAAAGTGATGGCAAAATAAGTTTCAAGTTCGAACATTGCAGCTGTTTGTGCTGATTTATTTTCACCCAAGGATTTCGCTGCACTCCTTGCTTACAATGTATTCACATTTTACAATTCAATTTTATTTTAATTATTTTGGTGAAATTAAAATAAATTATTAAATATTATGACATTCTTCACACAACAGCATAAGTTCAATAATTTGTAGTTGACAAAAAATAGAACAACATAACTGAAAACATTTGTTTTTATTTAACCTTGGCTTACCAGCGTACTGTGACAAATCCGTATATAAGGGACCCTGATAAAAGGAAAAACTGTTTAAAATGACTTTGAAATATTTAGTTGGCCAGCTATAATTTTAATGTTAAAATAACGATATTAAATGGGTATAAGGGAACCGACGCGCAGGCGTACAGGTTCTCCTCCGTGTGGGTCCTGAGGTGAGACGTCAATTTCGTATTAGTAGTTCCGGCGTATTCGCAAAGCTTACACTTGAAATATCTAGGTTTGGGTGTATGATTTGGATTAGATCGGCAGTATCCCTCGTGGTCATTTTTTGAAGAATACCTACAGTTTAGTGCGTAGTGGTTCCTTACTGAAAGTGAATTAAAGTTTACCATTATGTATGAACTAGAAACTTGTTTCATGTTTCTTGAAAAGCATTGTATGTGTTAGGGAGTTAATGACAATTGAATTTGTCGCATGGCACTGTATACAATGAAACTCCAATCTGCAATAATTTGTGGCTAATTTTATAGTTATTTTGGCATTCGAGTATTATTAATAAACAATTTCTGAGAATGTGTATGCTAACACGGTTGAGCTAACGGTTTTACGTATTAATAAATTAATTGTTTGGTAAATTATTCTTGTGTTCAAATTTATTTATTTCCTCATAGTTGCAAATTTCTGGTTTTGCGTCTAATTATTGAAATTATGTGTGTATAGTGCATTCTGATAGAAAATTATTATAGAAATAATTGGAGAATTAGTATAATAAAAAATCCGGCGCTTCGCGCCGGATTTGTCGACCGTGGGTTGGCCCGAAGTAGATGCTGAGCTTCAACAAAGGCGCAAGACAATTTATGTTACGCTAAAAGATGATATAAGATTTATAAAAGCTCCCCTACAATCAATAGGACATAAACCAATGTTTGTAGCATGTACTTTATTATAGCTAAAATTTTTTTATAAATTACAGCATTCACAAATAACGCTATTATGGACAATCCCCGAATATTTGTAACGCATATAGGTAGGTACATGCGATGTAGTTAAAATAGGATGGAAACAAATTTAAAGTAAGGACTTGAGATACTAGAAACTATGGTATTTGAAGGACGTTATTATGGATGATCTCTGAACATCTATAACACAAATAGGTCAGTCCGTGACATGTAGAAGAAATTTTCACGTGACATCATTTGCACGTTACCCTTACCCTGCTTACCTAATGTGAATGCAATAGAAGCTAAGTGGGGCTGTCTAAAGGAATTTTTTACGTGACGTCAATTGCGCGTCACCTCTAGCCTGCTCACCTCATGTTATTGCGATAGCAGCTGGGTAGGGGTGTCTAAAAGAAATTTTCACGTGACGTCATTTGCGCATCACCCCTAACCTGCTTACCTAATGTGAATGCGATAGCAGCTGGGTGGGGATGTTTAGAAGAAATTTTCACGTGACGTCATTTGCGCGTCACCCCTAGCCTGCCTACCTTATTCAAATGCGATAGCAGCTGGGTGGGGGTGACTAGAAGAAATTTTCGCCTGACGTCATTTGCGCGTCACCCCTAACCTGCTTACCTAATGTGAATGCGATTACATCTGGGTGGAGGTGTGTAAAAGAAATTTTCGCCTGACGTCAGTTGCGCGTCACCCCTAACCTGCTTACCTTATGTGAATGCGATATCAGCTGGGTGGGGGTTATTAGAAGAAATTTTGACGTGACCTAATTTGCTCGTCACCCCTAGGCCGCTTACCTCATGTGAATGCTATAGCAGCTGGGTGGGGCTGTCTAACAGAAATTTTCACGTGACGTCATTGGCGCGTCACCCCTAGCCTGCTTACTTAATGTTAATGCGATAGCAGCTGGGTGGGGGTGTTAAAAAGAAATATTCACCCGACATCATTTGCGCGTAACCCCTAACCTAATTTAAAATTTCGTTAGAAGTGCATTTAAACGTGTAAACCTATACAAGGCACGTACTTGGGGTCGTTCGCAAATATCGCCACCCACCTTTACGGTGGGTGACTTTGAAAAAGGTTATATGCCATATTAAAGATATAGCCATGTACGCAAGTCTGAAAAGGTTAGCAACTTAGGTGGGGGGGTCCAAAAATTTGTTAAATTTTGCTGGCGCCATTTGTGATCGGCCCCTTCACTGGTTAATAGATGCGCATGCTTTCCATTCAACAAATTGCTTTTTGACATGGGTCCATTCAACATTTAATTGTGAAGCAATGGTCAGTCCGATTAAAGTAAAAAAACAATACAGACCTGCCTGCTCGCTTTTGTAGTTGTTTACAAAAAGTTTCAAAACAAAATAATGGACGGTTTGACCTGTAGCGACGGACCAACAGACAGACAGACAGACGGACAGACAGACAGACGGACATGACCATTTTATTAGATGCTTAAGCTCAGCATCTAAAAACTCAATAATCGTAAGTCATAAGTTGTAAGTAACTGTCAGCAACGCAATCAAGTTGATTCGTCTTTTAGCTGAAAAAATCCATCTTTTTTGTTTTTTATGGGTGTATACTAAATCTGATTTTTTAGAAAGGCTACAAAAAATATAAATAGGCAACTTTAAGAGATTGATTCCGATACTCGGAATTCTAAAAATCTCCTAAAAAGAACCCAGATCACAAATTAGGATATAAGGCCATGCCTGGCTGCACTGTACTACTTATACTACATCTGCCGTTTACTCCGTTGACAGTAAAATAAGCGCGAAAATCTTTTCTACTTTTTTTCAGGTGTTTTAATCCAGTTGTTTACTTAAACAGGTACTTAATTATTAAAAAAATTAAACAAGGGCTAAAGCCCTTGTTTAATGGCAGCCCTAACAGCAAAATAGGACAGTTTGAATGTGAAAAAGCTGCGTACATTCTTAGTTATAATCAATTTCAGTAAAATAGCCAAAAACTAAAAATCCGGCGCTTCGCGCCGGATTTGTCGACCAGGGGCGGGCCTGAAGTAGATGCTGAGCTTCAGCAAAGTTGCAAGGCCATTTATGTTACGCTAAAAGATAATATAAGATTTATGAAAGCTCCTACACAATAATTAAGACATATACGAATGAGCGTAGCATGTAGTTAAATATAGCTGAAAAGTTTTTATGAATTGCACCACTCACAAATGATTTCATCTATGGATGCTTCCCATCAATAAGCCATATATTAAAGAACGTGGCATGTAGTTAAACTTGTAAGATCCTGTGTCAAATATATCCGATTCCTTAATTCTTGAACTAATGACAAATGGGATTTCTAAAGTGGTAATTTTTAAATAGAGTCATATATAAACAATACATATATGCACATTTTATGATTCTATGTTAAATATATCCGATTGCTTAATTATTGAACAAATGAGAAAGAGGATCTGTAAAGTAGTGTTTTCTAAATAACTTTATTTACGAACGATCCTTGTATGCATACTAGTAAGATCCCATGTCAAATATATCCGATTACTCAATTCCTAAACTGATGACAAAGGGGAGTTCTCAAGTAGAAATTTTTAAATAACGTCATTTATGGACGATCCCCGTATGCATACTAGTAAGATCGCATGTTAAATAAATCTAATTACTTAATTCTTGAACTAATGAAAAAGGGGATTTCTAATGTGGTGATTTTTAAATAACGTCATTTATGGACGATCCCTGTATTTATACTAGTAAGATCCCATGTCAAATATATCCGATTACTTAATTCTTGAACTAATGACAAAGCAAATTTCTAAAGTGATAATTTTTAGATAACGTCATTTACGTACGATCCCCGTATGCATATAAGCATGATCCCATGTTAAATATATCTGATTTACTAATTTTTAAGATAATGACAAAGGGGATCTTTAAAGTGGTTATTTTTATATAACGTCATTTATGGACGATCCCCGTATGCAAATTAGTATGATCCTATGTTATCGTATGCATACTAGTAAGATCCCATGTTAAATAAACCCAATTACTTAATTCTTGAACTAATGACAAAGGGGATTTCTAATGTAGTGATTTTTAAATAACGTCATTTATGGACGATCCCCGTATGCATACTAGTAAGATCCCATGTCAAATATATCTGATTACTTCATTCTTAAACAAATGACAAAGGGGGTCTCTAAAATGGTAATTTTTGAATAACGTCATTTATGAACGATCCTTGTATGCATACTAGTAAGATCCCATGTCAAATATATCTGATTACTTAATTCTTGAACTAATGAAAAAGCAAATTACTAAAGTGGTAATTTTTAGATAACGTCATTTACGTACAATCCCCGAAGCTGGCTGGAAATGGTGCTATGTATTTCGTTTCATAGCTGGGCATAATTATGTCTTTGGCTCAGCTATGTTTATCGCTACCCCCGTTTTTAAGGTGCTTACTTCCAAATTTCTTGACCTTGGTCAGTTCAACATTTAATTGCTAAGCAATGGTCAGTTCGATTACAGTGAAAAAACAATACAGACCTGCCGGCTCGCTTTTGTGATTGTTTTAAAAAAGTTCTAAGACAATAGTGTAAACGGTTTAACCTGTAGCGTGCGGCCAACAGGCGGACAGACAAACGGACAGACGGCAATGACCATTTCATTAGATGCTTGCTCAGCATCTAAAAATTACGAATTTCCCGCTAATACATTTAATATTGCGTTAACTCAAGATTTCGACTGGTCAGTCAATAAAATAACCCTAAAGTGATATATTTTTGGAACGGTAACAATTAGGCAAAGTTAATGAACATGGTGTGGAAGCACGATCGTTATTAGTTTTTAAATGGTTTTTAATTAACATAATTGCAAATTAAAAAAATTAACGGATTGTGTCGAGTAATATATCATTTTAAAGCTCTTCAAAAATAAGGAGACACCATTTTTTTTGTTTTTTGATTGTGACCCATACAACACATTTTTGGCGGCATTTAAAATTTAGAAGACCGTTATTTTGAAAACGTTTTGTTATAATGGAAGCGCGTTCCGTTATTTAAATTCTACTGGTGATTAGCTTTCCAATGATATATGGCTCGATGAAATTGGTTCAATATTGCGAAATTTTCAAAATTCCGGTACATTATGTAGATAGGTAGGAATAATCTCATGGCATAAAATGATAATGCGGAAAAAGGAGGAACCAGCAGCCTGTGCAATGTATTAATAAGTTGCCTAATTAGACAGTAGACGGCACCCTGTGTTTTCATTAAACGCTCATAATATAATGTAATCAGGGGCATATGATTATTTTGGTATGGATTGGGCATCTGTTGAATGTGGACTTTATTTCAAGGATGACTGCGCATATTGTAGGCGATACGCTTGAGTGGTTTTGTCTCATAGTTGACGAACGCGCGATTTAGATTTAGGAAAGAGTAGACCACAGCTGGAGTGGAGTTTGGATGGATTGGAGTTTGGCTTTACAAAACATTGGGGTGAAGTGGGCCATGGCTGAAGCGGGCTGCGGCTAAAGCAGACTTTGGCTTCATAACGAGATAAGGTTTGGGTAAAGTGGGCCACGGCTAAAGTGGGCCACGGCTAAAGCGGACTCTGGACGAAGTAGACCGTCGATCATTGTTTATGAGCCCTTCTCTAAGTAATTAATTAATTAGGTAGTTCATTAGGCATTGTCTCAAATAATAATTAATTACTTCATGTTTGTCAGTCTGTTTTTCTGTCCACCTGTTTACCCGTTACCCGTCCTTTCGTCCATCCGTTCATCTTAGTCCTAATAATTATTTAACAAAACACACTTTCGGTGCAGGGTAATCCATGCTTAATTACTTTTAAACTTAATAATAATATTTAATACTTTATTAGTAATATTTAATATAATTATTATTATTATTAGAAAGAATAATTGATTCATAATGATAAAGTTCAAAATTGTTTTTTCAATAATAATTAATTAGAATAATAATAATTAATTAGAATAATAAAATTATTATTGTATTATTACCTTCAATTTTATTTTTATTAAATAATTAACTAGCCAACGGCAAAATAATAATATAATTAATTATAAATTGAATGAAATAAATTAACATTTAATGGTAATTATTGTCATTGTAATTAATTCGTATTTTGTGGACTTGCTATCCATGGTTGTTGCTGAACAAAATATGCTTTTAAATTAAATTCAGAAACTATTTACTGCATAATTAAATAATTATTGATAATTAATTATTAGGTTAATAATTATCAGACCCAATTAAACTGTCCTACAACTTGAAGCTGATGTATCAACTAAAGCAATTTTAATGTAATAAGTTACTAAAAATCTGTAATTATCTTTAGGTAAGTAATTAATTAACAAGCCAAGTGATGATCTAATTAATTAGTTAATTAATTATTTGAAGTTTATCCAAAGCCACGGTCCACTTTTGCCGTTGTCCACTTCACCCCCAGTTTTACATTAAAGCTTTGGACTACCCAGTCCAGAGCCCAACTTAGCCACGGCCTGCTTTAGCCATGGCCCACTTAACCCCAATCTTAACTCGATTGGAGGAAAAGTTTGAATAAGTTACTGGCAACGCTGAAAATTGGACAAAATCATTTTTCAAAAATAACTAATTATTAATTTACTTACGTAATTATTGTGAGAAACAAATAAACTAGATAACTATTGCTATATAATTTCCTGATGAATAAAAAAACCATTTCTGATTTCGTAATGTAAGTGTTTTGTTTTTGTGAGTGTAACTACTTGTAATTATTAATAATCTGAGATTTTGGACTAATAATTACTTGTGTCCTGAGTGAAGCAAAGAAAAGTTAATTAATTAATTATTGTTATTTTTATAAAAGCAGTGGCATCTTTGCTCTTACTTTTGAATAATCAATTTAAACTTAGTAGTTGTCTGTCGTTCATATTGACTGTGCGACGAGTAAAACCAGCATCCCAACACGGACTGAAAGAATTCATTCATTTCTGGCATAATTATATTAAACGAGGTAATTACTAATGTAATTAAATTATAATTGTTCACAAAATTCTACTTGCTATTAAGTAAATTTGCGGTAGTGTATTTACGTAATTTTTGGTTAGTGAGTTTGAGTCACGTCGTGGATGCTAGAGTGAAAAGAGTTGATGAAGTTTTTGTGGGTTGTGATTTTCAGTCCAGGTCATAGTTAAGAAATTAAGCTTCACAGGAAAGGGCACGATATGGGTGCCGATTTTCAACTTAACATCACTATGCGTTATATAGACTGATGGTAACAAGCAAAACCACCACTAATACTAATCATTTTTTTGCAGGCCATTTGTATCGAGATCATAGGTCATTTGCAGAAAAATGACCATAGGGGGGAAGGGACCACCTGTTCAGTTTTAATTTGCATGCTAAGCCCCGTATGAAAAATTCATTTTTTTAATTTTGCTGTCTCAAAATATACCATTTAAAAAAAATAGAATACGACTCTGTAGGGATTCATGTTTTCAAAATTCTCTGAAGTCTGCTATAAATAATTAATGGCATTAAAAGGTTTTACTTTCTTAGACGCCCCTTTTATTAGTCTTATCATTACGTTGCATATTGCTAAGCCCAATCGGTAAACTCTTCTCAGCTAAAATAAAATGCTGACATGAGGATGACCCGTCATCTTTAACGCTACCGCTAAGTTAATATTTCTAGTCAAAATTAATACGTACCTACGTAAGTGTACGCGTATCAAGTTTTGTAGTTTTTCATTTGTTTAGCCAGGAGTCATTGCTATTTAAATTTTACAAACTGTCAAGCGGAAATAAAATTTTGAGAGACCCGATTTTTGGCTTTTATTTATTTACCTGAGAACCACGTGGCTAAATCAAAATCAATTAAGGTTGGCACGAAACAACCCCATAAACGGGGGTGAGTTTAGAAATGTAAGACACACTGTGTCATAAATCAAAGTAGGTAATATTTTAAGTGTAAATTTTTGACAACAATAGTTTTTCACCTTTTTTGATTTTTGACTTCGTTGACAAATAATCAACATCAAAAACTACCTATGCCATTAGTGCTAACTAATTATGCCATTAACATTAAGATATTTCCAATTTTGACGGCGCACAATTTTGTATATAATTAAATATTGCCTTCTATAATTATTTGTTCTGGCTTGGAAATAAATTCATTATTAATTACAGAATTAATTGGCAAAGTAAATAACAACATATAGAAACTGAAGTAATTATTTCCTAAATTAATAATTATTTATTATTTCTAACTAGCTCAATACTTAATTTAGTAACTATACAATGCGGCTTGCTGGGTAACTTATTATTATATTTTCTGTGTTTAACAGGATCTGTTTTCTTTCAGGTGTTACAATAAATGGGAATTATATGCAAATTAGCACTGTAACTGTACTTATACTCTTGATATTTTTCTGGAAATTGTCGTGTACATCAACTACTAAAAAGTAAGCATGAACATGGTTATGTCTCCACTTAAGTTTTTCTACAGACGTAACATACTTTAATTCAGTTTACTAGGTGCTATTTACCAACATTGAAAATTCTTTTGTTTAATTAACAATAATTATATAAATCTGTGTTTATGTCATGTTTACTTTTATTATTTTATTTTTACTTTATTTCTAGTGGTTCGAGATTATAAACGAAAAACAGTTCCAATCAACAAACATAACTTGGAGCTTGCAGTAGAAGCGGTTAGAAATGGGTGCCCGTTAGCACGCGCAGCTAAAAGTTTTGGGTTAACAACCAGTACCATTAAAAATTACAAAAATATTGGTGTTACTCATAGTCCTAGCCAAGGTCGTTTTAAGTGCGTGTTTACTGTCGAACAGGAATTAGTGTTGTGCAAATATCTTGTAGATCTATCCAAACGGTAACGGTTATGGAAATAATTACTTTTAATTTATTACATCTGTAAAAGGGATAATTATTACTCACCCAGATTTTGGGTGAACTCATGTCCAAAAATCAAACTACTTTAAATATTAAAGGTCCGAAGTTACTCTATTGCATTTTGTCTGGCTTTGCGGTGTTAAGTTGTAGAGGAGCTGGAGCTTGAAAGTTTAAACACTCTCCCTATAATTAAATTTTGCTGCATTTTACCTTATAATTACAGTTCTTAACTGATTTTGATAAAATTTTATTTTCTTTGATTCTCAAGCGGGTATCTAAAACGCTATTTCAGCATTTTGTATGTTTAATAGCTTTAAAACGGAATGTACGACACCCGTATTTCTAAAGCCAGGGTATTCCTACTAATTTTTTCAAAAAAATTATATTTTTTAATTTAAAAAAATGCTGAAAATACACTTTAAATAACAGATTTAGCATCAGAGAAAATCTAATAGCCTTTCCACATAGCAGACCTACGTAGGTTACCTCCGCAAAAAGCCTAGCTAGGTGCTGTGTGGAGAGTCGTACCTAAGCCTAAGTGGGCGTCGTTTTCTCTAACTCCTTACCTACGTAAAATGCGTTAGGCAAGACTTAAATAATTACCTACGTACGTAAGCCAGACGGGATGTGCGGGCTATACCTAACTACAGGTCCTGCACTTACCACACTTCATTTTTCAATCCTTTAAACAAGGATATCTTTTAAGCTTTCGTTCATTGGCTCTGAGCAAACATAAGCCCGCAAGTTTGATAAACCAATCACCTTCGCTCTTTGTAAGTTAAGTAAGGCTGTGCGGGGTATGTCTACGTTTAGCTTACCTACAAGAGGTGACTGTGCGGAGAGCTTGACCTAACTATGCTACCTCCGTAGTTTACCTAAGTTAATAGTTGTGCAGAAAGGCTATAACTTTATCAAAATCAATGGGAACTGTAATCTTAGGTTTTTAAATTCTTCGTTGCATCTAGGGATGGCAAATTCAAAACTCCCTGCGATTCGCGCCCGGGGTATTAAAGGTTCTCCAGGGAGCCTTAAGCTCCTAGTGCTCCCTCCAAAACTCTAAAGTTTCAAAGTTTCAAAACTTCAATAAACTCCTAAAATTCCTAAGGGAACAGGATTTTTGGGAGCATACATATAAATTAAAAGCAATTATCAAAACACTGATAAACAAAATTTAATAATCTGCAATACACCTTTTGGTCCTCTAATTATTGTAATTTAAGTCAAGATGAACTGACTCTTGTTGTAAAGGTTTGGCATGGAATTCACAGATGCCGTGTCTTTGGAAGTTTGACCTCTTCAAAATCCCTAAAACTCCCAAAACTCCTAGCGTAAAAACTCCCGGCGTTTAGGGAAATTCCTAGGGAGTCTTCAGCGAAAGTACTCCTAAAACTCCCGCTCGTCAAAACTCCAAAACCTCTCAATGTTCCTCTGCTTCAAAAGCTCCCAAACTCCCTGAAAGTTTTGAAATTGCCTACCCTAGTTCCACCTAAGATTAAAAGACTATTTGGCGAAGTTTTGAATTTCTTTGATGACTCAAGAGTCCTGGGTATCTAACAAGGGAATCACGCCGTATTGTACACCCAGATTTTGAAACAACTTGGTGTAATCGATGTGTATTTCATTTTGTACGCAGGGCCGGATAAAGCGGCCAGTGCAGGCAGCCCCCGCGGCCTGAAGTTTTGAAAACCATGTTAATGGAACATTTTGACTGTTCTAAAACATGCAAATAATGGTTTTTTAGCACATTTAAAAAACATGCAAATAAAATATTTTGTACATTTCAAAAACATGGAAATAAAACATTTTCCACTTTTCTCAAAACACGTAAATAGAGCATTTTGCACTTTTCTGAATCAAGTAAAAAGAACATTTTGCACTTTTCTGAATCAAGTAAAAAGAACATTTTGCACTTTTCTAAAACATGTAAATACGAAATTTTGCTTTACTAAAGAAACAAATTGCTGCCTAAAACCAATTCCTTCGTCTGGCCCTGATTGTACTACAACCCTAAAGCAACTCAGTCGCATGTTGCGCCGTTTGCTTACAGCTCTCTGCGATAATTTAAAAGGATCGAGTTTTTGTTTTTTTGCAACACCGTAGCTACTACAATTGTTTCCGATTTTCGAAAAATGTGATTTTTTGTGAGCTCTAGAGAATTATTTAAAAATTACTTTCTGTTATTTCAAAAATGCAAAAATTTTCATTTCTCCTAAAAAAGTAGGAATTTTCAGTGCTTCATAGGACCAAACCAGATTGTCTAGTTCAGTGATATCAGTTTAGACTAGGCCGTAAAAGCAGGACCAGATCAGACTATTGGGATTACTATATGCAATTATCTAATGACATTAGTATGGCATGAGACCATTACCAGTCTAAACAAATTTAAAATATAATTTTTTAATAATTAACATTTTTGCACACTTAGCTTCTATGGAGTTTCAAGGCTAGCTCTTGCTCAGAAGGCCTTCCAGTTGGCTGAAGAAAATGGATTAGAACATCCATTTAACCGGGGAACTAAAATGGCCGGAGTGGACTGGGTGGCTGGGTTTATGAAGCGGCACAGGAGCAAAATAACGTTTCGAAAACCAACCCCATTGTCTCTTATAAGAGTCAATGGGTTTAGAAAAAGCTCCGTGATGGAATTTTTTGATAATTTAGATAATGTTCTACGCGATATTCCAGAATTGTCATCCGCCACAAACATATTTAATATGGACGAAACTGGAATGTCAATTGTGGCTGTAAGTTGCCTATGCGCAATTGGTGCTTTTAATATGATTATTCAAAAAGTTTTAAAACATGTGTGCATGTAAGAGTAATTATTTATTATGTCGGACTTGCTCATGATCTAATATTGTAATGTATAAAGATACAACAGAATAAAACAGTATTATGGTAAATTATTTTCGATATTATTTACAGAAACCTGTCGATGTTGTCGCCCAAAAAGGAGCTAAAGCAGTTCACACAGTAGTAGCGCTTGATCGTGGGCGCCTAGTGACTATGATATGTGCGTTTGATGCTGCTGGTAAGAATTTTATACCACCATACTTCGTTTTTCCTGGAAAAACACCGGATGAACTAGCTGTTGGTCTAGGACCAGTCAACTCAGCTGCAAATTCAAGCTCAAACGGATGGTCAAATTCAGAAATTTTTATTTCTTGGCTTGGGCATTTCATAACTTTTACCGAGGCGTCCCTGGAGAACAAAAAGTTGCTTCTTTTAGATGGACACACAAGTCACGTCAGCCTTAAGGCGGTTGAGATGTGTGAAGCAAGTGGAATCACTATGATAACGCTTCCGCCGCATACGTCTCAGAAATTGCAGCCTCTTGACATAGGATTTTTTGGCCCACTTAAAAAACGATATTCTCATGCTATGTACAAATGGATGTGTAATAACAAGTATGAACGTCCTCAAGAGAAGAATCTGCCGGAGATCATTAAAGAAGCTTTTGAATTGTCCTGCAAAGAAGAAACAGGAGTAAACAGTTTTCGGAAAACAGGAATATGGGATCCCGAGATGCAAGCACCAAATAGAAATATCTTTTCAGAAGATGATTTTATAGCAGAAGATGCAATTCCACCAGAGATTAATGATGAATACACTGAAGATAATGAAAATCCTGAAAGCAGAATTGATGAAGATAGTCCGGCAGCGTTTGAATTAAGAGAAAACCTAGAATTTGAAATTAACTATAACGATTCCGTAGACTTTAGTATTGAAGGACAGCCATCGTCGTCATCATCTACTCCCTCTGTGGTAAAAACGGTTTTGATGCCTAAAAATTAAAAAATATTTACTTATTAGTGATAACTTAAATTGAATCATGTGTTTTATCTTTTGATGTGTTTTCTAGTGATTACTGCTTTCTGTATTCTTTATTTCTGTGTAGTTTCGAGCAAGAACTGTAATTATGTACTCCGAAATCTCAAGATTGTAATATTTATAATGGGTTATCCATAAATGATGTTACATTTAGCGTGTGTGGTTCTTGTCCGGTATTTATGACACGCCTTGTGATAGCTAAGCATTTATAAAGGGAGTAGGTGTTTTCTGAGAGAGCAACATTTTTTGTGACGTCATTCATGGACGACCCCTAAACAAAAACTTCCACTTGATAACATGCATCATTGGCACATAATTATAGTTTTGTTGCCTCTATATAATTAATGGTAGTTTGAGAAATATGGAGATAGTCAGTTTAGCTTTTAGTGAAAAATGGTAATAGTCAGTTTTACTTATAGCTCGAAAAGAAGATAGTCAGATTTGATTCTTCGTCGACCAAATGTCGTAATATTCCGATCGAAACAGAACGGAATCGTAAAAAAAATTTAAGTTCCGTTCCGTGTACCATTTTTGAACCATTTAGAACAAAAAATCGTGATTCCGTTCCGTTTGGTTCAAAATTCCAATCGAAACAGAACGGAATATTCAGCTCCGTGTGAAATTGCAATCAAGCAAAGCCTGATTTTTTTAAAAGAACGAAACGAAAATGTTCAAAGATCTTACATAATTTGACGATATATTCTGTATTAAGGAACGTAAAGTTAAATGACCACGTTATGTTAATAATTAATTATGCTATATCATGTTATGTCTTTAATGTTATACAGGGTGGGCCATTTATTCCGGAAGATTCTAACAGGCTATAAAATCCAGGTTTATTATTCAAATAAAACGATCAATATAATTACTAAAATAAAGACAATTTCTGGGATAAAAATTTGTTACAAAATGGCCTGACTAACAAAAATTATCTTTTTTGGATTTTTTGGTCAATCCTAAAATTATGTTTTAACTTAACAACTTTGATTTAAAATGGAAGCGTAAAGCAATGAAGACTATACTGACAGAAAAAATCTGGCAAACATCTCAAAATGTACCAAATTAAATTTTAAAATTAAAAAAATTAAAAATTTAAAAAGTTTTTAAAATTATGAAATTGTTAAAAATTTCAAAATTTTTAACTTTTTAAATTTTAAAATTTAATTAAGTAGATTTTGAGATGTTTTCCAGATTTTTTTTTGTGTTCATAGCCTTCATTGCTTTACGCTTCCATTTTAAATCAAAGTGGTTAAAAATTATTTTAATGATGGACCACAAAAATCTAAAAACTGTGAGTTTTGTTAGTTAGGCCATTTTGTAACCAATTCTGAACTGATTTTAATCAATGAGCTGTCAAACAAATCTCCCGGAAATTGTCTTTATTTTGGTATATTAATCGTTTTATTTAAATAATAAACTTGGCTTTTATAGCCTGTTAGAATCTTCGGCAATACATGGCCCACCCTGTATACAAAACTCTTACCCTGGGGTAATGCTAGTAACCAGCTAACTGTAAGAGACTTGCGTGGCAATGAACTATTTATAGTAATTACTTCACTCAAATGCATGCTTTCTAATTACAGTTTATGATTGCCCCTTATGACTTGGATCCTCTGCCATGCAAACCGAAGGTGGCGAAAAGCTTAAGATCGAGCAAATCAAAAATAATTACTGCTCCAGAAATGAAGGAGTCGCTTGTTCGGAAAGAAGCAGAGAAGAAAAACAGAACTTTAAATAAAGAAAAGAGGGAGAAAGCTAAAATCTCCAAAGCACAAACCCAAGTGCAAAAAAACAGTAAAAAAAAGCGAGTTCTAAAAAAGTAAGATCAGTTCCCTGTTTTCATTGTTTTGTATCAAAGTTTTTTCGTGTAATTATTTTGTTGTTCAGTGGTCAGCGTCGGCGTTTAATGGCAAGTTCTTTTCAGTTTTATTTTAAAATAAAAACGAAATTGCTTGTCATTTTATTGCCACTTCTTTCAGCTTCGTATTAACTACTATACAGAAACGAAAAAAAAATATTCCTTCGACCTAGTAACTAACAAGCAAAATTATAAACTCTTTACCAACCGTCCTAAGAATTAAAATTGTAATTGAGCACTTGCTTGTCTTGACACAAATATTGTAAGTTCTATGTAATGTTTTTAAGCCGTTGTAAATTTTTTTGAACGCTCTTTTTGATAGTTAAAATCTGATGAAAAATCATGCCTAAGGTTTGGCGGGTTATGCTTGTTAAAAAATGAGCCTATTTTCAATAAAAGTTGGAATGAATAAATAAAGCGTGCAATTTTTAAGAAAACTTCAGTTTGGCGTCAATCCGTTACTGTAATTTTATTTTTAAGATGTTCACCTTTTAAGTTATTACTAATATTGATGTTTTAGTTTTTCAATTTATAAAAATATTAAGGCTTTAGTTTATTACTTTTTAATTCATTATTTAATTATGGTTTCGGGAATAAATTAACATTAGGAGGCCCTACTACACTGCTTATTTTGTTTATAATAATTATGAAAATATCTGTATTTAAAAACTAGTTTCTTAATTTTGAAAATGGTCTATGCAAATTGTGAATATTTTTCCCAGGATTCAAATTCTACACATTTCACGATTTAGTATGCAACAAAATTTAGTTTTGCAGCATTTATGTTTTCTGCGCTATATATTTATTAATAATTAGATAACCTACTTTTTTGTTGCGTAACGAGCTACACTCCCAGATTTATTTATATTGCCAGTCAAAATCGACATAAATACAAAAAAGTAATCATAATACGAGCAAAAACCTATATTTAGATTTTATTTGATTTGATTTCATCCAATGTTCACTTAAATAGGCACAGTTACTATAAATAAATACTTAAATCACAATTACAAAAAAAATATAAGATGTTCCTAAATACAACTCTTTTTTAAAACTAATATAGGTACTTGAAGGTACTAATTATTTACTTACACAGCTAACTCTTTATTTTTCAAACGTAATTAATTAGATATTTTGTTATACAATGAACAGGTTTTGTGAAGAAATCAATGTCTGCAATAGGTACATTATTACATTTAATACTTATATAAATTAAATACATTTTTATTCGGTTATAAGGGACCTAGTTGAAAGGGAAATTCTACTGAAAGTAACACTTAAAATATTTAGTTGGTCAGCTATGCTTTCTATGTTAAAACATCCAGATTTAAAGGAACCGCTATTACGGATGATCTCGCTGTAAGGGACAAATTATAGACAATTAGTAGGTAATTAGGTATTTTAGGCCACTTACAAGGAACTTTAAAAAAATATTGCAGTTCAGAATACAATACATAATTTAACGTGTAAGTCAGATCTAATGTAAGAAAGACACGGAACAAACTACATTTACTGACTTAATTAAAAAATCTACATAACTTGTATCTAATAAACTAAATCTCTTTCGAAGGGAATTCGCCCAAAAGGGACAGATTTTACCAGTCCTGCGGCGTCCCTTATAAGCGGATTCCACTGAATAAAAGATAATTAACAATAACAATATACAGAATTACATTTTTGTACCACGCTTTTTATTATCCACTGAAATAAACGGAATTAATTGTATAATTATTGCATTACAAAAAATCTCAACTCAACCTGCACCAAAATATTTTCCTGCAAATAATTACTGCTCTTGCAAAATAGTTTACACACAATGTGTATATTGCATTATTGTGCTTACTCGCACATTTGTACTTTGGTCTAACATATTGTTTATTCACAACTATGTATGCACAAACAATGCAAGCATGATTTTTGTTTAACTTCTCTCACATTCTTTTATCTTACTTGTAAATTAAATGCATGACATGGCCGCTTATAATTACATAGGTAATTAATTACCGAATTTCCTCTAATAGCACGCGGGTCTCTAATAATGCGCGGGTCTCTAATAGTACGCGGGGTGCAGCCGCCTCAGTTTGGATAGTTCGCGGGTCTATTTAACACATGATTAAATGCCAGTGCGCGGGTCTTTAATAATGCGCGGGTCTCTAATTATACGCGGGGGGTCGAAGCTCGAGTTTCGATAGTAAGCAGGGCGTACTATCAGAGAAAATACGGTACCTACGTATTCTTATCTCATAACCTGACCAAATATTTTATTTTCAATTAAAAAAAATATTGATTTAATTTACTAATTATATCATAAAGATTACTAAACAGTATTACAAACTTTTATAATTACAGTTGTCAATTCCCAATAAACGAGTCATAATAACATGGGCAGATTAGCAATTACTATCAACCATCTTAATTTACAAACTATAGCATTTAAAAATTACTTTAAACTTTTAATCTGCTTCAAAAACTACAATTATCTTAATATATTATAACTACATATTAAGACAATAATGCAGAAACTGCAATTATGATATTAAATAAATAGGTAGTAAAATTGAAAACTAACAAGTATTCGTGCTCGGCAACTAAATAATATAGTTTGGATTTTTAAGAAAGTCAGTTAACAAGTATCATTTAGTTTTACAATACAGACTGTAGCCTTAAGGATTCAAGGTTCTAAAAAATGCAAACTCCTGCGCGGTCCACTACGTTGCTTGTATTGTTTTGGTACCATAGTCATATTTGAAACAAAAGTGGTCTGGACATTAGGCTCCTGAGGAAGAATAAAAACATTGGCACTTTAGGATTCAATGAAATGATTAATCAAAATAAATGTGATGTTTTAAATTTAAATAAGCAGGTTGTTGAAATTTAATTCTTGGTTGAATGTAAATAATGTAAATTGACATTGACTATAATTGTCTAGGTTGAGTATAATACGCTGGTAAATTATATTTTAAATAGCAATCAAAATAAAGAAGGTATTATAGTTATTAAATCTGCTTACGTTTGACAACTGATAAGTCGTGAAGTTATTATCTACTGAGCATGTCAAGCTTGAAACTGCCAAACAATCCATTGCTTGGATTTGTCTCCCTTCAAAGTCATTAAACAAAACATCTGGGCCGTCAAGGTTGATGTCCATATCATGAAGTTCATCAGTTGACGTCACTTCAACTGTCACAATATCATCATCATTCATCGTTAAAAAGGCAGGGTTATTGATGTTTATCATGGATGTTTCCTAGTTAAAAGAGTTAGAAAATTTGATGCTAGAGTTAACTACGTTTGCATAATTAAAATATACAATACTTAAAGCCTAGAGTATAATAATAGGGCAGAAAACCAAATGCAAATTCGTTGCGCGGGACTAAAAATTAATTGTTGTATCAATTTAAAACTAATAAATGAACTAGATGAATGATATCGTTGGTGAAGAACAAAAATGACTCATATCCAATTCAAGCTAGAATCAAAATGAGCTATGTCATAAAAACGAAATGGGAAATATGCGTAAAATTTTAATGAGAAGATTTTGAAAAGTGCAAAATGTTCTATTTACATGTTTTTTGAAAGTGCAAAATGTTCTGTTTACATGTTTTTGGAAAGTTCAAAATGTTATTTTTACATGTTTTTCGAAAGTGCAAAATGTTCTATTTACATGTTTCGGGAAATTACAAAATGTTCTATTTACATGTTTTTGGAAAGTGCAAAATGTTTTATTTACATTTTTTTGGAAAGTACAAAATGTTCTATTTACATCTTTTTGAAAAGTGCAAAATGTTCTATTTACATATTTCTGAAAAAATTAAAATGTTCTTTTTCCATGTTTTCAAGACATGTTTTAATATTTTTGTGGATTTTTTAGCTAAAAATGGATATGGGTCATTTTATTTCTTCACAGACGATACTTAACATTTTTAATTAGGTAGCTTAGGTAAAATTCAATTATTTGTGCAAAAGTTTAAAATAATTTAAGATTTAATTCTGTAATCTACAAATTGCACACACTGCTCATTTAAATGGCTTCTGCTAGGCTGCTTTATAGAGATTAATGAAAATATAATTTAAAATACTATGTTAATGTTATTTTGCCAAAGCGCATCCATACTAGCAATATTAGTAAAGTCATATAATTATAACTTACATCTTCACAATTAAACTGTGTTTCATTCCTTTTCTGTTGTAATGTGAAGGAAGGAGCAGGAGATGAGATAGAACAATCTTCGCCTAGAATAGTTATACCTTCAAAACTTAGTGAACTATGTTCTTTATCCTCACTAGTATTGAAACTCGAAACATTATCGGCCATTAAACCTTCACTTTGATTTTTATTTGATTTTGATTTAGAGTTTGCCAAATTATCACAAGTAAATTCAGCATCTGAGTAAATTTTACGATTTGGGCGGCGCGAAGCTGGAAAGTATATTCCTGTTTTTTTAAAGCCATTGACAGCTATTTCCAATGTTTTGGTTTTGGCAAAAACAGGGTTCAAAAGAGCAGGAATATCAAAGAGTTCAGGTTTGATTTCATTATGTCCATTCTTCCAAATTTTCATTGCATCAGTAAATTGTTCTTCTAATCTGCTAACAAATGTTTTTCGTAACGGATTCAGCCTATTTTCTGTTTCGGGTGGAAGCACTACAAGGAAAATGTCATGTGTGTTGCAGAAATCAAGTACTAAAAAGCTGATTAATCCTTTGTTGTGGCTTACAATTAAAACTACTGGATTGACGCTAGTAGGCTGTGTGTCTTCCCAGAAATGGTTAAGCCATTTTAAGAAAGAGCCACAAGTTACACGCCCAGTTGGGGTTGAGGCTCCGTCGCAGCCAGCAGGACCTTCTACTAATTTTTCAGAGAAATTTACATCTTTTGGAAACAAAAAAAACGGAGGAATGTAAGTTTCGCCACTTGCGTTCACAGCAAAAACTACTGACACAATATTTTTAGTATTTCTTTGTACTAACTTATGTACAAATCTGTGTCCAGCTTCTCCGCAGACTTCGAATTCTCTCTGAAATGCCAAATTAAAAATAATTATTGTTGGTAAATAGAATTTCGCTGAACTACGAAAATATCAAAGCATATTTTAAAACGATGTTTTTGTAATAAATCTACAACATTTTGTAATTACAAAAAACAATTTGAGTATTTGAGGAAAAAATAATTATAATTAGTTTTGGATCAAAGTTGTAAAACAGCATTTAAATACACAAAATTAAATAGGTAATAAAGATGGGGCAGTCTTATGATCGAATGGCTTTTGTACGAAACTACTTGCACGAATTCTATATGTACGAAATCTCTGTGTACGATTTTTCTATGTACGAAATAACGTTGTACGATTTCTGTGTACGAATGCAATTTGTAGGAATAATCAGTTGTACGAATGATTTTTGTACGAATTTGTGGTTGAACAAATAATTTTATGGCATGGCACCAAAAACAAAAACCAATAACAAAATAAAATAAAAATTGAAATAATAACTCGTTGAAAAACAAAAATATTACCATGATAAATTGAATCGAGGTGATCTCTGTAAGTTGTAACACACATTAAATAGATAGTCAGTAACATAATATAATAGCTATACAGTATCATAATTAATAATCGTATAGTAATAACTGTAGGTATAATTATAATATAAATTGTATTTAATACTTTACTTCTACTGAATCTGGATCTGCCTCAGACACTTCTCTGCATGTTGTGGCTTTCGGATCATGGTGTGCATAAGATATGGCAGATAAAATACGCACAATATTAGTGCTTATCGAAATAACTTCACTAAGTTTCCAGCAGTGGAAAAACTGATTTTTTGTTGAAAGTAAAAATAAATCTATGACAGACAGCCTAGGGATTCGTTTATGGTCCGGGAATCATTTTTTGCGTCTAGGCATGACATTTTAAGGTCAAACATGTTAAAAAATTACAAAATAATGAAACCCACACAGATTCCAACTTCCAGTTGCTTTGTAAACTACCTCTTGAGAAAATTCAAAAATGTGGCACACTGTAAGGCTTACATGTACACTTGTATCCTACATTTATCGAGCATTAAATTGACGTGCAAATGCGGTTTTCCACACAATTTGACATTCGTACAAAATCCATTCGTACATGTAAATTTCGTACATCTGGATTCGTACAAAAGACTAAAGTTCGAGCATTAAAAATTCGTACAAAACGACGTTTGTACAAAAGATATTCGGTCATAAGACATAGGACTAATTAGATACATTCAATTTAAATAATGCACAAAACAAATAAAAGTTTTATGATGTCAATTTAACTAAAGTTCATACAACCAGACCCTACCAGAGCCTGTGGGTAAAGAAAAAGGAGACTACTGCGTTGGTTTGTTTTGGTCATATTACCCTTTCAAGTATCCCCGTCCCCTACTTTACAGTGAAGGAGCTCCATTCCCTAGGTCCCTACAGTAAGTGGTGGTCACTAAGGAGCACTGAAGGAGATTGGGTTTTAATCAACCATCCAGTGACGTATACCGTACAACACAGAGCCGTATACGATTAGCAGTGGGGCAAGATAGAACCCAGGTCTGAGAATCGAAATTTTGTTCCAGTCTGCAGTGGTGCTTGCTCACTCAATCACGCCTGCATATTTATTATGCAGTCGTAATAGATTCATGCGTAACATTTCATGGGGCATATATTTTTAATGTATGTAATTACTATTTTATGCTTTCAGTTTACATATTCACTTACTGTAACAATAGCTAGACTGGTGTTGTCGGCAGCGTAAATACGGTCTGCACTTATATTCTGATTTTTGTTCAAAACATCCTCGATTTTGTCAAAGAACTTATTAACGTTCATTTTTGTAAAGCCAGGAGTAATAAGAGACTGATAAGGAGTTGCGGTTTTTATTTCAACTTCTTTTTCATGTCTTGTGAGAAAGGCCGTGATCCAATCATACCCAGCTTGTTTATCTGTTTTATTGAACGGATGCTTCAATTTTAGCTCAGTTGCGAGAATGAAGGCTTTTTCAGCCAGAGCGTCTCGTGAACAACAATAGAATCTGCAGTAAAACATCAGAGTAAACATTTAAATAGATAATTTGCATTATTGCATTTACATCATTAATTATTTAATTTTTTAAATACCGCAATGATCATAATATTTCCTAGGGGGGTTTACGTGAAAGTTTGGCATTTACCTGAAATATAATAGATACGGTAGATATATAGAAGACTCAAGATCTATTTTAATTTGTTTACGATACCAGGGATTTATTTCAAAATCAGGATCTATTAAATGTTGAAGACCAGCGAAAGACTAAACCATATGATTCAATTAAGACACCCCTGTGATTTATTTCAGACCGTCTGGGACCTGAAATCCATTAGAGACCCTGGGATATAATTATGAGATATCTGATGTCCATAAGACACCTATTTTCTAATGAAGTCCCGGGATTTATTTAGATCATTACAGTACATAATTAGAAATCGGTCGTTTCGAACAAATAAATCGTACATAGATGAAATCTCCTTCAGGTCTTCGATAATTTGATGCTCCTGCACAACAGTGAATACTTTTTCTATTGCGCCATGCTTCTTAACCGGACTTTTCTTCTTGAAACGGGCTTGAAGGGTTGTTCTTGGCACGCCATACTTTAGAGATAACTTCGCAAATGTTATACCCTTACGATTTGCTTTCCGTTCTTGGATGGCATTATTCATATCTTGCTCGGTCCATTTTTTTTGCACTATAAACTTGGATCTGCCCACTGTAATATGTAAAAATAGTTTAATTTCCGATTTAAAATTAATTGTGAAATAATTTTTTATGTTTTTTTTCCAATTTTCTTGCTTATAAAGAACACGTTAAAAACTACATAAAAAGAATCAATGGTCAACCCTCGTTGTATTAAATATTCGCACTGTATTAAATATCTAAAGCCTACCTCCGCGCTGTATCAGAGACCTTTGTTTTAATATATACAAGCTTAGTACTTTAATATATACACTAGGTCCGGTATATATGCTTTAAACAAGAGACCCTTTAAATGTGAAAACTCTGAATTAAACAGACAGTGGGGAGGTGAAATTTCTTTAACCATGCCCATAATTATATATAATTAGTAGTTGTATGCTGAAGAGCTGTCATAGGCATTGGTTCGCATAATTAACTATTGTTTCCTACATTATCATTGTTGCCTATTAGATAAATAAAACAATGCCCAATTGACCTATTTCTTAGTGTCAAAGCTTTTACCTTTTAGTTATTTTAAAAGTACTGTTGAGGGTAATTAGTCGACCTTGATAATAATAATATTCAATGTTAAAGACAGCAACTTCCGTAATAGTTAAGCTAATGCCAGAGGGTGCTTTATTAACTTAAACATCAGGAGAGTAGAAGGACATCATTTATGGATGACATAAAATAGTGACAATCATTAAAATTGTTGTTGCAAAATGTTCTATTTACATGTTTTTGAAAATTGCAAAATGTTCTATTTACATATTTCTGAAAAAAGTAAAATGTTCTATTTCCATGTTTTCAAGACATGTTTTAATATTTTTGTAGATAGTACCGTATTTTCTCTAATAGTACGCGGGTCTCTAATAATGCGCGGGTATCTAATAGTACGCGGGGGGAGCCGCCTCAGTTTGGATAGTACGCGGGTCCATTTAACACACTATTAAATGGGAGTGCGCGGGTCTCTATTAATGCGCGGGTCTCTAATTATACGCGGGGGGTCGAAGCTCGAGTTTAAATAGTACGCGGGGCGTACTATCAGAGTAAATACTGTATTTTTTTTAGCTAAAAATGGATATGGGTCATTTTGGTTCTTCACAGACGATACTTAACATTTATAATTAGGTACATGACCCTAAAAATTCAAATCAAGCTGTTACTTTTTAAACTTTTAAAGACCACATGTTAACACGTTTTTCTTCTCGTAATAATTAAATAATTGTTGAACATAATATACAACCTAAATATAAAAACACGTAGCTGACGCTACGAGTCATATTTAATATCGGATGGACTAATGAACTTATATTTTATCCAAACAGCACTTGATTAATTTTACTTAATTTTAATTTGTGTATTGCATATTCTGCTGCTACCGCTTATGCGTAGTAATGTACCACGTATTTTCATATTATAGTGTTTTAAATAATCCAGATGACAAATAAATCAAATACCTATAAAAGCACTTCTTATATTTATTGACATCAAACATAACGTCAGTGGAGGATAAAATCCGTTTTTTTCAAATGCTGCTGCAAGCAAACCCATTTGCTTCAAATTCCCCTTACAACCAAATCCATGTCAAACGTGATTGATTTTAGGAAACATTGCAAAAATTCGGATTCGCTTGCATCTCAAAGGGGAAAGAACTGGATTTTATTTTTCACAAACGACAATCAATTTACCTTCTGGCTTACTAGTTTACTTACTTTCATTTAAAATGTTTTTCTCCTGGAATTTTTCGCACGTAGTGTAGGTTTAAACTAATAAGTGAGTCCTTGATTGGATTGGCGCCACAGCCAATGTTACAGAGCAATCTTTAGTAAAATATTTAAAGTGAAATTGTTAAACTACTAATTTGTTTGCTATTTTATTTTATGTAAAAGAGAAAAACTTTATTAAGTCACTGTTGCACAATTGCAATAGCCTTCCAGCTCAAAACAAAAGCTCTTGTTTATTAGTTATAATATTACTTGATTTTGAGATAAAAATATTATTTTGATGGTGTTTTATTTAAACAAATCAAAACCTACTTAAGTCGTCAATTTTGTTATTGTTTACATCGTTCAGGCAGATTGAAAAAAATCAAAAAAAAAATAAGGGACTACTTGGAAAGAGATCAGAGAGGTGGCATAAATGACGCCGTCGCGTCGGGTGGGTCCCAAAACGTTTCTCATTTAACACAATGCTAAATAAGTCTCGAATGGGGATGGGTGAGTCCTTAAATGTGAAAAATTGCGATGGCACCATTGTTGTCACCTCCTTTATACTGCTTTATGGTACATCGAAATTTTTTATCAGCCGAATGCAAATCAGCTGGAAACAGGACAAATTGAATCTTCGCGGGGTGAAAGTCTGAGGCATATGGGTTTTAATTATGTGCAGATGCGCCTCCCACTGAGGAGTGCCTCATAACGAAAGACGGGGGACGGACGGGACGGAATGACAAATTTTCATATTATGTACTTCCGCACTCCGCACTCCGCACTGGTACTCTATAATTACATATTGGAATTATTCTACGAAGTCAAAGCACAGGTCGAAGTCGAACGTAGACTATAGTGAATGAGTATATATAATTACTATAAACTGCGCTATAGTCTACATTCAAGCCACACAGACACGTAAGCTTGCAAAAATAACGTTGAACATTTTTATGGGGGAATAGGTCTAGCTGCCTTATCATTTTACATTTGCGTACATGCCAAAAATATTTACACGGAAGGAGAAAGTTTAGGGCCGGGATATAATTTTACATTAAGTTATTGTTGCAAGCTCCCTCATGATTGTATTGCTTTCTCTGTCGTCAACGTAAAAAACCAGTTTCGAAACTGTAGCGTTGTAGATGAAATTAACCATTCAGATTCAGATTAAAAATACCAGGGGAAAATATTTTTAAATTAAAAATAATAAGGAAATTGTAAGAGCTTTAGTTGTCTCACATAGCTAACTACTCTGAAATTGAGCTAGCTCTCTCACTTGTGACTTGTGATTTAGTTCCGTTACTTGTAGTAATTGGTTATTTGTTGGGTCGAATTTGAGCAATTTGCAAAAACCAATTTCTGGCTGTGGAACAAAAAAAAAAAGTAAGGAAATTATTCTCAACTAGCTTAAACTCTTAAACTAGAAAAAAAAGTAATAGCTTACCAGCTTACGAATGAAATTAATAAGCATTAAATCGTTGAATTAAACTCTTAATTCAAAGGCATTGAAAATATTAAGGATACGGGATACGGCAACCTCAGCATGAGATAAGAAGTACGAATAGCAATAGAATTAAATACAAAATAGAGCAGAAACTGGTAGTTTACAATAATGGGTCATCTCCAAACATATAATTATTAAAAATTTAAATGGTGATCACGTATATGCATACTAACCTGATCGCCATTAGGACTGACTGTATAATTTTAATATTTTGAACTGTCATGAATTTTCTGCAGTCTAAGCATTTAAATATTATGGATATAATTAATTAAATTATATGACAAGAAGTAAGTGATATTTTAAGCTATCAATCCCAAATCCCAACTATCCAATGATTTCTGAGACAGTTTGTCTTTCAACGCTAGAGACTGATCTCCATTACGGTGTGATCCTAATTAGGCGATTCTCTTCTACAAGATTCAATTAATTATTTACAATATCAGTGCAATAATTAGGTAAGACTAAGTGTAGCCATATAAAAACGCGGATGATTTTGAAACATTTTTAAGCTGTAGTAAACCAAATCAAGATCCGCAGAAAATCCCAATATAATTATTTATTTAATTCCATATGTTTTTAAAGTAACTTAATGTTATTTTGGCAATAAATTATCTATTACCTCTTACAAGAAAAGGGTCAGAAGCGAATCCGCCGAATAGGCTCCATATATTTGTTTTTGAAAAATTGAAAACAACATGTGAAAAAAAGTAAATTGGCCTAAGAACATGATGCAAATGAACATTCTGACTAGCTAAGTCAGATTTTTGAATGCTTTTTTATTATAGTAATTAAACGGGCATCGTATTTAGTTGATTAAAAAACGAACTTTTTAATCTTTGGACCCAGTATCTCCTACAGTTTTTGTCCAATTAAAAAAAAAGTATAGTTTTGTAATCGGCAGAACATTATGTCAAATGTCAAAAGTAATTTCTGGGTTTTTAACATTTCCAAAAAATCTAAAATGTATTATATTTATTAATTGTCTTTTAATTTTAATCTGTATAATCACGAAAAGGGTATCCCTCCCAGTCGTACCCTCATAACTCGTACCCTTCCCAGTCGTACCCAAACGAGTCGTACCCTGACTACTCGTACCCTGGTCCCAGTCGTACCCTAACCATTCGTACCCTAATCCCAGTCGTACCCTAACTATTCGTACCCCGGAAAGAAACCAAGAAACAAAATAATGTTTTTCATGTTCATCTTTTTTTAATTTTATTATGCATTATTATTGTGAATATATATATAGGAAATGAAATAATTTAGCATTGTTGAGTGAGAATGTTGTGGACGTCGTCAGACGATGCTCGTTTTTGCCGCTTGTTGCAAAAGCCTCCCTGATTTTCGCACAATTGTTTCAGCTGTAGTAGCTGGTTTAGGTAGTGATATTGCTGACTGCTGATTCTTGCGAGGACGACCTCTTTTTTTCTTTGCTATTGCTGGTGGTGGGGGTGTTGGTAACACGGGCATCGAAACAAAAGGAACTGCAACAGCTGGTATTGCTTGAACTGGTTGCGTAATTGGATGTGGTTTCTGTAGACGTGACTTGGATTTAACAGCAGACAAGTTATACGCCACTCGTTTTAAGTATCGCAGTTTGTCTATTGTTGATATGGATTGTACTGTGTCGTACAATCGGTCGTCCAAAAGGATGTACTTCTTTTTTCTAGCAACTGGCTTTTTTCCCTCTTCTCTTCGTATCAAGTTGTATATATCCTAGTATATTATCCTATACATGAGTTTTCTTTCGGTTTTTGGTTTTTAGGGTACGAATGGTTAGGGTACGACTGGGATTAAGGGACGAATGGGAAGGGTACGACTGCGACCAGGGTACGAGTGGTCCGGGTACGACTGGGAAGGGTACGAGTTATGAGGGTACGACTGGGAGGACAATCACGAAAAGTGCATGTATAAAAAAACATTTTCTGAATTTTCAAAATCCCAAAGATTACATTTTAAATAATGTTCTGCGAATTAGAAAACTACACTTTGTTTAAAAATCGAAAAATAGAGTAGGAGCTGCAGGGTGCCAAAAACCTAAAAATTCATTTGCTGTTCAACTAAATATGGCGCCCGTTTAATTTCCATTATCAAATAATAAATACTTTCAAAAATCTGACTTAGCATGTCAAATTGCCCATTCGCATCATGTTCTTAAGCAAATCTACTTTTTTTCACACGTTCTTTTTAAATAAAAAATATGTAGAGCTGATTCGGCGTGATCACCTCTGACCCCTCCCTCGTTAGTAAAATTGTTAAAAATGCTAAGAAATAACTAGAAAAATAAAATTTGTTTATTTTTGTAATGTGTTTTACGACTTGGATTTGGATTTGAGCAATAAAGTGAGGTAAACAGAGCTTACAGCTTGTAATGCAATTGTATGTGAGTTTATGATGTTTAACCACTGACATGTGAGGTAACTGACAGCGGCTGGGCACTCCGGACACTTAAAAGGTTTCAGTTTTAAACAGTGGCCGTCTTTATTCGCTGTATTGCTAGAATGATGTTAAAATAATTGGAGAATTAAATATATTTCTTAAAGTGAAAGAATGAGGGCATAGTTAGCATTTTAATGGGTCCTATGGATTGTGACTATGTATTATAAGAAAATAGTGCCATCACTTTTGAGTAGCAAAAAATAAAATATTGCATGAGGCAAAGCAGCGACGAATATTTTTATAAAAGCCAGAATGATTTTCATTACAGATTTGTGCTTGCAGGCACAACTGACATCGTAAATTAGCATGCAAACCAGGGACGGACTGGCCATAGGGAATTTCAGGGTTCCGCTCGGTTTCGAAGCGCCCTGTTTCGTAGCGAGAAATGTTTCGTAGCCCATTGTTTCGTAGCCAATGATAAAAAATGCAATGTGACGCACACTAATTTTCGCGGATTAATTTAGAAACAAAAGCATTAATAGTTTAAAAGTGAGAAATTGTCATAGGTTATCCAAATAACGTAAATAGGTAAATAAAATAAAACGTTAAAAAACATTACAAACACAGTAAAAAACTGAAATATAAACCAAATATTTACAAGCGTAGATTTACGTTATATGCCTATTTTTATATTTCTTGAGGAGCCATTTCGTGCAATAGTATCGTGTTTGACTTCTTAGCAGCTTTTGAGCGAGTTTTTATTTGTGGTGTCCAAATAATTTTTTAACTCTGAGACTAACAGTTTCATTTACTTTTTTGTATTTCCACTCCTCGAAATATGACTTACACAGCTATTGGTATTCTAATGATATGCAAATTACTACTAATGTATATAATTACAAAATATTCAATTCTTTTTCAGAGCTAAAAGTTAATATTGGCTATTTCTCAGTTTTTTTCGGCCGTGTTACATTGTATTTTTTATCATTGGCTTCCAAACAATGGGCTACGAAACCAGGCGCTTCGAAACCGAGGTGATCCGAATTTCAGGAAATTCCCGATGGGCCCCCTCTTTCTTATATATTACGTATGCAGTAGCTTGAAGCCCCTAGGCTCGTTGTGGCCCGCTTGTCGCCCACCTGGTAAACGTAATATCCCTGGCCTAAAAAACCCCCTATATAGTCTGCGCCTGATACAAAGTTTGACGGTGATGAATTTTTTTTAAAGAATTTTATCCTCGAATAATATGTTTTGAGGAAGATGACTTTGAACTGGTATTCAGACTAGCTGTACTTTCAAGTGCAACTTGTGTTGTAGTAGAATCACTATTAGAATTGCATCTTTAACGGTTTAGATCATCTAAAAATAATTGCCTTGCCCTACTAATTCGAAGCCCTCTGAGCCCTGTGGGGAACATTAATTCACGAAAAAAAATGTTGTTTTTTTTTATGTGGAGCAAACTGAATAATTATACACGAGTTAAATAGAATGACTTGAAATTGAAAAAATAAAATAAGTTTGTTAATGATTAATTATGAAGTATGATAATATGTTTACAGGCAAAACGTTGAAGCAACAAAAGCAGAAGCGCTAAAAATGTCGACGACGGACTTTTCAGAATCTCAACATTTGTACAAAAATGATTTTAAAATAAATGGGATAGTAAATCGAAACGTCTATTGTATTTACTCTGGAGCCGTTCAACTCAACGACAATGAACTTGAACGCTTGAGCTTGGCTTTTATGAAAATGATTGATTTGGACAACTGGTACGACCGCTTACAGTTTTCCTGGAAAATTAAATGCAAGGAGCTGACGGACAGCGTCTATTTCTTCATGCATTCAAATCTAGCAGCTATTGTAGCTATGCCTGAATTTATTGACCTTGAACTTGATCAGGTAAGAATAATAATATTATTAGTATTACTGTTATCAACTATAATTGTAAATTATACTTAAAATAATATTGGTTTCCGGGGGCATCCTGAACGATTTGAGATCAATCTCTTGTTTGCCTGGCATCTCTTTTCTTTCACTCTGTTTCACTCGAGTCAGTGATAGTGCCAAGTCAAGCAAATATCAATTTTATTTATTGTTTCCTATATTTCTATTTCAATTTTTGGCGTGCTTGGGTGAGCGGTTAGGACTGCAGACTGTAACGAAATTTACAGTCTCAGACCCGGCTTCAATCCTCGGCCACTGCTAATCGTTTACGGCTCGGTGTTGTACGGTAAACGTCACTGGATGGTTGATTGAAACCCAATCTCCTTCGGTGCTCCTTAGTGACCACTACTTACTGTAGGGGCCTAGGGAATGAGACTCCTTTACTGTGGAGGAGGGGACGGGGATAGGTGAAAGGGTACAAAGACCGAGACGATCTAACGCAGTAGCCTCCTATTTCCTCACCCACAGTGACTGGTTGAGTCTGGTTGTATGAACTTCGGTTAAATCGACCCAATGAATAAATTATATTATTATTGTATTTCAATTTTTACAACGGTAAATTTACTAAACAACAAATGCAACGTATACTGAGTAACTCAGGTTACCGCCAATGGAAGTCAGTGTTAAGTTTATTCTTTTGAATAAAATTATCTTAATATATACTGAATTACTTATAAATTATTGGATACAAATATTTATGTTTTTTAGGTAAAACATTTGTTGGAAATGGAAAACAGCGCTTTAAAACTACCTTCAGAACTGCTACACGGTATTGTAAGATGGATGCACAGTTCAGTTGATGAAAGGGAAATTCACTTGTTTGACCTCATGAAAATAATTCAGCTTAAGCTCGGGTCTGTAGATGAGACAGTTTTGGACAAAATTTTCAACCATGATAACGTAATTAATAAAAACAAAGATTGCAAGATTTTGTATTTAAATACTGTTGTGGCATCTCTGAAGAAAAAGTTGAGCAACCAGGGTTCTGGAGAATCTATGCATGAAGCTCATACAACATCAAGTCAATTATTGCCAAGGTACAAACGGTCCACTGTATCATTCTTGAACGCAGCTGTGTAATTAAGTATAGTATTTTTTGCATCTCTGAAATTATTTTAGTTGGGTTGCAAATTGTGGTGTAGGTTGTTCTTTGATAGGTCTTACAAGTAAAGCACACCGTATGGCACACCCAGATTTTAAAGCCACATGGTGTAATCGATTTATCTACACTGCACTGCGCTTCAAAATTGAGTATACGCCCCCTGCTCTCAGATTATGATGTAAATTAAAGTAACAAACTGCATCTTGATTGTTAAAGTCCATATACTATTGCGTAGAGAATTTAATTGTGTTTCTATTTCTAAAAATTAACTTCCTCAGACCCCCCGCAACCAAAAATGACCGTGATTACATCAGTGATGCCTATGCATAACCCTGCATGTACATACTAACACCAACCGATCACTTAAAGGGGGGCCTGGGAAAGTGACTAAGGGGATAAGCGAAACGTATTTGGACCGAAATATGTCTAATTGACTTATTTGCTATTACATGTGTGAATTTGGTGACAAAGGTCACAAAACCCAGGTCACACGGTAGCCTTTGTTCAAAAAAGTGAAACAATCACATGTTATCCAACGGTGCACACTTTAACCTATTAATGACCTCTAATACAAGATACGAGGATGAAACCGTGACTAAATAACTTCAGAGAGGTAACTAATTGCCCTTGTACCTCAAAATACTGGGGGAAAAAATTTAGTCTTGGAATTTCGTGTTTCGTATAATTACACATTTTTGGCGCTTGAGTTTAGCTCATTTTTTGTATTTTATTATTTTGAAAATGTAAATCGAAAATTTAGACGTGAAAATTTTTAGAAATAGAAACACAATTAAATTTTATACGCAATAGTATATGGACTTTAACAATCAAGATGCTGTTTGATACTTTAATTTGCATCATAATCTGAGAGCAGGAGGCGTATACTCAATTTTGGAGCGCAGTGTATATTAGTTAGTGTTCAACAACGCTAAAGCAACTCGGTCGCATTTTGCTCCGTTCGCTCACAATTGCCCGCCAAAGTTTTTTTTGCCACCCCGTAGCTTCTACAATTTTCATCCGATTTCCGAAAAATTTAAATTTTTGTAATCTCCAGAACATTATCTCAAAGGTATTTCTGAGATTTCAAAAATTCAAAACTTTTCATTTTTTCCAAGAAATAATAAAAGTAACCGTCCTAACCGTCCTAATGAGGCACTAAAAGAGTACCGTAAAGCTTCTAATAGAAGCCCCCGGCGTCTATTGAAAATGCCAAGTTTGAGCTGCGAAAATTAACATTGCCGCTTATGGGAAAACCTCGGCGTCTATTAGAGACCTGGCTTCTATTAGCAGCTTTACGGTACCTACTTTTTCAAGAAAAATTATTATTTTCGAATTTTGAATATACACCATAGGAGTTTAACAATTTCTCATGCCTGAATAGTTATTCTAATTAGGTTTTTCTTGTTAAAACTTTTCACAGAAGTACATCGGATCATGTCCGTGGAAGTGAGCAAAATTTGGATGCAATGAATGTGGACGTTCAGACGGTCTGCACCATGCCCCAGGAAAAGCGTGTGAGAAGAAGCGGTACAGCAAAAAGTGTGAGAAGTCTTGACCTTAATCATGACAACCAAGCTCCAACAAATAAAAGGAGCAGATATCTAAGGCCGCTTGGAATTTCTAAAAATGTTAAAGATTTGAATACATCGTCCACACTAACTGCTGAAAATCTGCATGCGTTCAATCAATTAATTAGAGAAAAAAAAAAGAGTGGCAAGGCCAACCAAAGCATTAATCCACAAAAAGTATCGAATCAAGAACGTCTACGTTCTCTTAAATGTTTTTACGGGATCAGTTTAGACAAGTTAATTCTACCTGCCTCCCAAACTGAATCGTTATTGGCATATTTTTTGTGTGGAGGAGAACGCCCAGCCTTAATGTCCTACAACCTTGCTGTAATTGTTTTAAACTACTATTTAAACTACCGAGGGAATTGATTACTAAACTGATGTGATAAATCATTAAAATATTTTTCTTACAATGTTGAAATGAAAGCGATTACATCATTGTTTGTCTTATTTTACCAGGCTTATTTTTAAAACGTTTTTTTGAAATAATAACACTGCTGCGATAATTTGGTACGGTTGGCAGTCGTCCTTTTGGATCTTGTACCCTCTTCATTCGTACCCTAGCGGTCGTACCCTATGTATTCGTAGCCTGGCCACATTCTTACTCTAACAATTCGTACTCTAATAAAAATTGATAATTTTTGTGGAGTCTACAAATTAAATGCTTATATACATTTTATTGACACTGAAATCAAAAAAATATTAGACAATACAATTAATAGATTCAGAAAAGGTTAGCAATTCTGGGTAAGGGCATGACGAATATTGTCTGATGAAGTGAGTTTCTGCTTCTTTTTGCAATTACTGGCGGAACTACGCACAACTGATGCTGATGCCGGTTTAGTTGTGCCGGACTACTGGCTTTTTCAAGGTCGACTGTATCCGCGTAATATTTTTCTCGATTTTTGTATTAATAAAATTTGTATGTGCATTAAGTATGTAGACTTCACAAAAGCCATTTATATTCATTAAGGTAGGGATTGTTAGGGTACGAATGTGGATAGGGTACGAATCAAGACGGTACGAGATCCGAGGGGACGACTGCCAACCGAACCAAAAAGCCAAAAATTGGGGACTATAATTAATTATATACAAAATTACAGGCACGCACTTTTCTGCGGGTTTATTACGTTATAAGTATTGGTGGATTCATGTAGGTAATTTAATTTAAAATACATAATTAAATGGTATTAGGCTCCTGGGCAACTCCAAAAACTTGAAAGTTTGGATATTGATGCCGAAGTAAGCTTGATTCACTTTTCTGGTGAAATTTACTTCCTCGGAGGGGCTTATACGACTCGTTTACAGGATAAGTGTACGCCACGTGTTCTGAACTCAGTTGGTAAATACGACATTATCAGCAGAAGATGGACCGTTTGCGAAAATATGAAGGAAGGAAGATGTCACTTTCAGCCAACTATTTTGAATGACAGTATTTGTGCGGTATGTATTTTTACAAACAAATACTAACGGTATCTTGGAATTTATGAAAATTTATTGAGTTTATCAATCTGCATAATTTATGCTTGATTTCTAGATTGCTGGATGTGACTATGTGTACACAGCCTTCCAGGTTAAAGGAATAATGAACTTTGCTGAAATGTATAACCCTGTCCTGGACACTTGGGTCCCCTTTCTTGAACATCCAAACACACTTCGATCGGATTTTGGCATGGCAACTGTTGACAACATTGTATACATGGTAATCTATAATTACGTAAAAAAACATGGGACTTTTGACTTTGTGCCCTGCCTTTGTACTTGTATGACACTTCTATTTTAGGGGTTGTTTTATATCATTGAATATGTTGGGACAGGCGTCGGTGGCTCAATTAGCGGCGTTTTCGCGCTCTACTGGCAGGCTTGTTGTTTGATCTGGATTCTTCTGCTGTAGTAGTAGTAGTAGTGTAGTACTTAACTATTGCGTCTCGGGTCTTACCCATACACAGTACAGTTACTATAGGTTATCTATTTACCGCGAAGATCTCATGAGTTGAGAATGTTCTTGAGTAATTTCAACCATATTGTCTTTAAGCTTGACATGCCTGGGATATTGTATACTTACTTACGAACTCTATGCAGTGCGGGATTATACTGGCGCCAACCAGATATAGGTTACCTGTTATAAGGTCTCCGAGACAAAAAACATCTATCAACACCGTCAGTACCAATAGGCGGAGTCTTTAGAGCTGTGACCGGCTAACCATTCCTATATAAAGAGGCAGACCTTATGGCGAGGGTGTTGATCGTGCAATGGTGGATGGTAGCGTCAGGTTAGGTGACGAGTGAGAACGCACGAGATCAGTGGACGAAGGAGAGAGAGTAAGAGCAGGGAGTTCACAGCTCTGGGAGCACTCGGCGATGGGGAGAATCAGTAGATTATGTCCGCTGATCGATCACCCACAGCTGCCCCCACTCCCTAACTTCCCTTCACCGACCACACGCCCCCCCCCCATCACCTCTCTTCCCTCCCTTCCACCCCTATCCACAGCACGAGACCACACAGTAGTGTGCCTCCCCGTGAGAGCAAGGTATTAGGACATCTCACTACAACATGCAAGCATGTTTATTCGATCCTAGAAAATCCCTATCTCGTTGCCGTCCATTGGCACATTAGACTACCTTGCCCCCTTGCCCTATTGGATTCTTCTGCTGTTTGAGAGGGAGTCTGCAATAGGCCCATAATTATAAAGGCCTCGACGGCGTTAGTCGCTTTGAGACCGAACCTCTCATACCTAATAACAATGGGACTTCACCCAATGTTTATGGTTTTCGCACAGGAATGTCATTTAATGGCAGCCATAATTATACAATCAATTTTTCGCTGACTTTATGAAATATTGGCGTACTTGAATTTCGGGCGAAATCAAAACTTCAAATATTTTGCATACACGATGTGCCAACATTCTTGTGTTATGCATGATTCTAACTATTTTAATTACAGAATGTAAGTATTACTGCTTTTAGATGCTGAGCTTTAGCATCTTTTGAAATGATGCACGTCTGTCTGTTTGTATGTCCGTTCGCTACATGTCATAAGTTTTTAAATATTATGCAGCTAAGAAACGACATTATATATAATTATAATTATCAGTATTTATAACATTTTGATCTTTGATTAGGTCGGAGGTTTTTGCGTGACGGCTGATGGGGACTACAACGAAAAAATTCATGTGACTGCTATTGTGGAGGCGTTCGACCCGATTTTAGGAATATGGGTATCTAAGAGCTCACTGCCGATTCCTCTATATGGGACCTCAACTGCAGTTGCTAACTTTCATGGATCTAAAAACTATCTGTACGCAGTTGGTGGTGCCATGACAAACAAGGGCGAACGACTGAAAAGGGCTTTTGTTTTTTGCCCTGAGAAAAATGAATGGAAAGAACTGGCGCCAATGTGTGAAGCGAGACAATTTGCATGTAAGACGTAACAAGTTTCTAGATCAACAAGCTCATCATTATTAATTTTGTGACATTAACCATAGTATGATTAATTTCTAATTATCATTAACCAAATTGCATAGCATAAGGGGAATTATTCTCACATCATTAAATTGAATGCGGTTAATAGCATTAACAATAACAGCTAATGGACTTGGAAATCAAAAAACTTAAAAAATAATTCTATTGACCATTCTCATTGAGCGCACCATGCCCATGCTGTTAGGCGAATGTAAGTTGGTACCGTAAAGCTTCAAATTACTTGCAGGGGAGTTAGCGCGAAACTTGTCCCAAACCCTAGGAGTAATTAGAAGCCGGAGTATCTTAAAACAAAACCCTTCCCATTTGATTCAATGCTAAAGACCCCGGGAGTTACTAGGGATCCAGGAGTTGATAGGGACCCGGGAGCAATTTGAAGCTTTACGGTACATAGGTTTAATTATTTTTGGATGCTCCTTCAAAAAAATATATGACGCGAAAATCCGCTTTAATACGTTCGTGCGTATTGCTCGTTAAATGGTACAAATATAAATATAATTAATTATGTAAGCAATGTAATGCAAAATTTGGACGTTTGAGGTTCTTATCGTTTAAAAAGTTTTGCGGGGTTGAACTTGCTAAGCGCGAAATTATTAGGGGTTGATTTTGTGGTTGAACATTGTAAATCGGTAAAGAATTATTGTTTACTTGTTCATTTTTTTTTGTATTTGTAGCGTCAATTGTATTTGGAGGGTTTATTTACGTGGTTGGTGGTAATGGTGGCAGTGGGAAACTACCATCAATAGAGAGGTACGACATTGCCCATGATGCTTGGGAGATTTTTGATGACGTTCACCTGCCTCGGAAAGGCATTTTTAAATCAATGGCATTCGCACATGAAGGTCAAAAATGAGGTAAAGTTTCATATTTAATAGTCAGCCCAAATTTATTTCTCTAAATTAAAATAATTCAGTGATAAACTACTGTAAAGTTTAAAATAGTAGCTCCTTCCTTATAATCTAAGCTGAGCCTATTGCCCTGGGCTTGTAAGAGACAAGAGGGACCCTGTTAGTACTAGAGACCCGGCTTTTATTAGATAATCCGAAATGGATAAAATAGCATTACATTTTATGGCAACGACCCGGCTCTTATGAAAAGCCAAGATTATATTGAGCACCTGGGTTGTTTTGTATCTTATGGCCATCATGCATGGGCTGTATTAGTGATCCAACGTCTATAAGAGACCCGGCTTCTAGCTGAAACTTTAACGCACATTTTACATTACTCATTACCTTGGTGTATCTGCATATAACTAATTATATTTTCTAAATATTAATTCGAAGTATTTTTGTGAGTAGTACGTTCGCCAACACAGTCGTAATATGCATTTTGGTAGAATTTTTGTAATTATTTGTAATTATTTCAATATACCTAGTAGAAATACTTTATTCAAATTTTAGTTTATTCCTACCTATCTACATATTTTACCGGATTTTTCGATTAATATATCACATATTATTTCATAAAATATGTCTATATGTTCAAACAATATGCCAATATAATTAATTAATGATTTTTTTCATTCATAGTTACATAAATGGCGTGTCGTCAAAGACTTGGATTCAAAGATTAACCATGAAAATGGAATAAATTACCACCTGAATAAAAATTGTATTTATTCTGGCTAAATTTATGAGTTAACATGGCACCTGTAGTTTCTAGAGATTGTAGCGTTGGCGCTATCTTCTCATGTTCGTTTTGTTTTCATGTATGTTTTAGTATTGTAATTGCCAAGTTTTCAATTAATTAGTTTAGGCTAATTATATTAAAATTAATGGTTCTTATATTTTACTAAAGAGTGACAGTGAATTATTGTACTTTGAGATAGTAATTATGTCGCGCTATTTTTATAGCACAAACTGGGATATAAACAAGAACAAGCTGTTACTGATTGTATGCTATCTAATAGTAAAATTATTATTCTTACATTTTTTAGATTTAGGTTTTAAAAATTAAACAAAGCAAAATTAAAAACATCCAAATAAATACATTATAGTGATTATTCTTTAAATAAAAAATATTTCGAAAAACAGCTAACTTATTATTTATAATTATATATCATATCTGTATGTTTGCAAATTTAAAATTTGGGTAATATTCCAGTAACTTTGCTGCCTTTTTCCTAATAAACTTTAAGATAATTACTTGATGTTTTTGTAAAGCATTGCTCGTTTACCATTGCATATCTAACATCTGTCGCCGTCGCCGTCGTGGTTGCACTATGTACACTCCACGCGTTACTATAGGGGAAACCTAACAGCTTAAGTATCAGCCATGCTGATGTTTAATTACTTTCAGGGTAAAATTTTTATCCGTCCGAGATTTTGGAGTTTTATTTTTTCTTCTGTCATTTGCAGTGCCCAAGATACATAATTTAACACCGTTATCTATAATATTCTGGTTTTCGTTTTAAAGAAATCTGTACAAATGTGTATACATCATTTTTATTCTAGTGTACTTACTGATTAATTTATGAAATTCATTTACTTAATTACCTACATATAATAATATCAAACATTGTGTCGAGCGGAATTTGGAACGGTAACTGAGTCTATTAGGCTATCCTTATTGAAGGACAGTGTCAAGTTTTATTTAATAAACTTGTCTTTCTCTCTCTAGATTTAACGATATAATTTATATAAAATATCATTTATTACGTTTAGACAACTTAATGATAAAGTAAATAATAAAAATTACAACCAATCTAATTACCTAATTACCGTTACTCTTGCATTCATCAATGGAATTTGACAAGCAATATAATTATCATTTTGAAAATTTTAAAAATGAAAAACGTTACGTTAAATTTTTTTATTACTTAAAAAAAATCATTTACTAACTACATTTCTATATTAAAAAAAGAAATTATTACAGAATATGAATTATGGTTACGTGTAACGGTTGAGAAAGAAAATTCACAATTAAAATTCGGCATATTGATGTTCCCCAATCTTGATGTTAATGATGCAAAGGAACAAGGGGGCTAACGGCCTTTAATTAAATATTATGAAACCAGATTTTGAACATTTAAAACTTTCAAATTTTAACTGTTTTAAATTAGCTTTTTTACTTCTACTCTTCTTACTACTTTCTTAATTTACAGTTAATTTAGTTGGAAATTCCGCAAAACGATCAACGGATCAACAATTTATTTATAAAAATTCTCAAGTAATTTGTGGAATAAGTTTTGATAAAACACGTTGTCTATAGCTATATTATCTATTGATAAGATTTTCAACGATAATTGTAGCCAGGGAAATCAATGTTTTACGCTATGATGAATACAATGTTTAATTGTATGTAGAATACAATTAGATGTAGTCTAACAGAAAAATCTGTTAGTTTACCTGTTATAACTAATAAACTTTGATCTTGTATACTATAATTTTTGCATCACAATGTTTCTAAAAGTAATTGTAATTATTGCCTAATGACAACTACCGTATTTCCTGGATTAGACCACGGGTCTGTAATTGTACACAGACCTGTATTAGTACACGGGTCTGAGAGGTCTGAATTTGAATAGTACACGGGGTGTACTATAACAGGAAATACGGTATTACCCCAACGCTTTATTTTATTACCCTTATCTTATCATCCTATAATAACTAGAAGTAAATCTTGGTCAATGTTTTTCTTTCTACACTTAGGAATAAATAAATTGAATAATTATGTAGAGTTGCAAAATCTTATTTAATGTAGCATACTCATTTCATTTAAATCATGTATCAGTGATCATGTTTGTTAATTGTGATCCATGCATTTACTGTGATAGGCATTATTTAGATACCGTACTATACAATTAGTTAGGAATTAAAAATAATAGTCAAAATTGCTGTTCAAAATTGTAATTTAGTTTTATTTGAATTTAAACAAATTATTGAGAACATTATTACAATTATATTTTTATGTAATACAAAATACAAAAATAAACAACAAAACAACTAAACAACTAAACAACAATTAATAATATAAAATATTTTAATAATATAATTAATAAATTAATAATATAAGGGATCGACGGGGGCATTCAGTAATTTTTTACTCCAGGAAAACTTAATTATGTACGACAATGAAATTTAAACGCCTGTCTGGAATGCATTGAGTTTTGAGTAGTAGCATAATGAGCCGTAAGGCGACTCTCAATTGCTCACGAAATAAGTAAAGCTAGATAGGCAGAATTTGCTTTATTAGAAGAAAACAGCAAGAAGAAATCGGCTGAGGAATATTCACTTTTATTACGCGCGATTAAACTAAAAATTATAAAACCAAAAACACATCTCACCTCACGATACGATCTCAATCTCAATCTGGCTTATTACCCGTACCGTAGCCCGTGTTTTGAATTGAAAAATAAATAAATAACTAAAATATAATTTAGCAATTGAAGTAATTACTTGAGTATCCTACTCGTACTACCAACAACTCTTGACTCTTTTAATTTTTTATTATTCACTATTTTTCTGACTTCCAATACAAATTAGTAGTACTATATAATTATACATTCCATTTTTCTACGTGCAGCTTTCGCCCACTACAAACTTTAACATTTAAGTGACTTTAAGCATTTGTCCATCATCGTTCTCCTGTTCTCATCATCACTATCATTAACTGAGCTGTTGACTGTGTATTCAATATTTCGACTATTGGACTTCAAACTGTGATTTTGGACTCTATTTTTTGGGCAATAAATCATTATTATTATTATTATTATTATTATTATTATTATTATTATTATTATTATTATTATGAGGAAGATGCATAGAATGTTAATTTAAGAGTTTTTGAAAAGTGTAAAATGTTCAGTTTGCATGTTGAAAAGTATAAAATGTTCTATTTACATGTTTTTGAAAAGTTTAAAATGTTCTATTTACATGTTTTTGAAAAGTAGAAAATGTTCTATCATCTATAATTATACATGTTTTTAAAAAGTGCAAAATGTTTATTACGAGTTTCTGAAGGGTTAAAATGTTCTATTTACATGTTTTTGGAAAGTGCAAAATGTTCTTTTTGCATGTATTTCAACAAATATTTCAATATTTTTGTAGATAGTGGATATTGTTTTTGGCTACAAATGGATATAGGTCATTTTGGTTCTTCACACAGGGTATTAACTAGAAGTTATTTTATATGTGAATGTCTAGTCTACAGCCGACGCGACAGCCAGTAGTGTCTATTTGAATTTAACTAACTATTTAAAAAGTATTTCATTTTGTAACATCTTATTAGTTGTTAGTATCTCGTACACTCGTATTGACTCATAACAATCAGTGTGTAATACACGTAGTTATACTTTAATGAAGCAATTTGAGTACACTTTCCTCGTGGATATAAACAAAAAATAATTTGCAGTTAGGAGTAGGGTATAGGTTACTATTATTATCCTGTAATCCATTTGCAAGTTGAAATTAGCTGAACTATTACTGTATAGTGACTGTTGAACGAAGCAGAAAAGAACTCACACATGCTGAAGGGTTTACTAAATAAATGTGTGTTGTGTTTAGTACACTGCTGCATTTAAGCACCTGTAACTTATTGTAAATTTATTTTTAATTTTTTATAGGCTTTAATAGTTTTTCAAGGAGATTAGAAAATCACTAACAATCGGGGACCTGACCTGGGGTTACAAGGATATACTGCCTGACATTTACTTTGTTCAAGTGGGAGAGGCGATTCGGATGAAACGTTGTTCTCTCTTGATAGGATTGGAGCTGTTAGGTAATTTCACTTTGATAGAAAGTATTACCTACTTATTAAATAAATTGATATTAGCTATTAATCATGGCCGGAAGGGAATCATCTAATTATTAATTATTATAAGGAATTTTAAAGCTCGGGTTTCAAAGTTGAAGAAAGTATGCATCGATTCAGATATCAATATTACCGACACTACTCCAACTGCCTCGCTAACATAACTAACATCACATTAAGAGTAACACCATCAACATCAAAGAAAAAATATTGTGACTGTTACTACCGAAATATCAATACATCTGTACTATTCAATGCATTTCTGTCTCGGTCATCATCATCGTCGATATTTAAGTTAAATTCGGATTTAGGACTCATGATCAGTAGGACTAGAACGGGTTATGATAATAATGTGATTGTCAAGGTTAATCGTAGTTACACAACAACACCCCACGTACTTCCAATCCGTCAACAACAACAGATGAAATTACAGTCTCAGCAGCAAAAAATGCAAACTGAAAACTTTCATTCTAAGTCTCCGTCAGTATTGGCTGAATTAGGGATCCGAGAAAAACAAGATTATCAACAACAATTAAAATCAAAACCGACTTCACTTTCCACGACGAAGTGAGCAAGTTGTACGCTGTGATTTAAAAACAGTTGTCCAACAAGCAAAACTGCTTTTAGAGCTGATAAATTCATCCCCAGCCCCATCAACCCCGATATCATCTAATTCTGTCACTCCTAATGCCATCTTTGTAAACCAAGCAGACGTTATTTGCACAAATAAGTCAAGTTAGTTGGATCTACACATCCTATTCTCTGTCTTGCAAGGTAAATAAAATAATTACTATAGCTGTCGGTGTCGAACAGGATCGGATAATGCGGCCAGCGCAGGCGGCCTCCGCTGCTTGAATTTTCAAAAATACATGCAAATGAAACATTTTGGAGTTTACAAAAATATTTAAAAACAATATTTTGAAATTTCAAAATCATGGAAAATAAAAATTTTTGTACATTTCAAAAACATGGGAATAAAACATTTCTCACTTTTCTCAAAACATATCAATAGAACATTTTGCACTTTTCTGAATCAAGTAAATAGAACATTTTTCACTTTTCTAAAACATGCAAATACAAAATTTTGCTTTACCAAAGAAAACCATCAGTGAATTCAAAATTGTGGTTTTGTATGGAAACAAATTGGTGCCTAAAACCAATTCCTTCGTCCGGCCCTGATGTCGAACTACAAATATAGCACCCACGAATTTTAATGGGTGTACTCCACAATAAACGTCATAAATATTTTTCTTGTTATTTTTCCTGTTATTTTTCCTGTTATTTTTCCTTCTATATGTAATTGCAATACAGTTTAGGTTTTGATGATGAGATTTTTTGACAATTGACATATAGAGCTTTCTATCGAGAAAATTCTGGAGCGGGATTAACTGGACTTAATTTGGATTTAAATGATGATTCAGAGAAAAGTGAGTCTATAGAGGTAGAGGAGAAAAATACCCAGCGGGCTCACAGTTCCGAAAATCCTCTTTGTCCTCCCTCTCCACCCAACTGCGAGCTATCATCGTTCTGTCAATTTCCAAGTCCATGGACTCAACAAATAGTACAAATCACCCTGTTCACCATCCTCTCAGCAGTCAAGACCAGGACAATTTTGAGTTGGATTCGGGCTCCAATAATCCTGGGATTCCTTATACTAACCTCGGATCCCGCCCCAGCCATACGAGTTGTAATCTTGGGGACACTAATCATAATGTTGTCTTCATGGAAATCCAAATCGAAAATCGAAATCTAACTATTGAGGCAAAGTAAGCGCAAATTTTTCTCATATCGTCTGTGAAGACTCAAAATAACCCGTATTCATTTTTTAAAAACTACAAACAAAATACACTATCTACAAAAAAAATTATCATGATCCTAAAAGTATGTAAAAACACACATTTCGCCCTTTTAAAAAACAAGTGTATATTACATTTTGCGCTTTTCGAAAACCTTTAAATATAACATTTTGCGCTTTTCGAAAACCTATAAATGTAACATTTAAACCTTTTCAAAAATATGGGAATAGATCATTTGGAACTTTTCGAAACCATGTAAACATGGTACATTTTGACCTTTTAAAAAATGTAAAAATGTAATATTTCCCACCTTTTAAAAACTAGTACATACCATTTTACGCATCTAACTCATTTAGTGAGTTTTTAACTGGTCATTTTAATTGTAGCTTAAATTCGATGTGTGCTATTTTGATTTTTCACTCAGGATATGTTTTATTTTCGCCTTTAAATCTGTTACTTGTTTTATCAGTTTTTGTTTTTGTTATGTTTTTAGTATATGGTAGAATAGAATCATACCCTGCATCCTCCTTTGATTTTTTTCCTAGCCGTACCGCCTGATCCCCTTGAGAAATATTTTTGCTATGAAAAATATTGACCATCTAGAAGTTCGGTAATTTTAAAGGGATAGGTCAACGTATTTTTACCCTCCATGACAAAGTTAAAGATTGCAGGGTATAGGTAAACGGTGGCAAGTGTGATCGGCTGGTAATTGTGATTGCTGAAGTTTTTAACAAGAACATTTTATCAAAGGAAAGGAATTTCTTGCGTCAAAAAATAGAGTTCGTTCTTTTTTTATCCAAGTTATAACTCTAATTTCAATGCTAATGGGTGTTGTTTCCTGTTAAAGTTAAAATCTTGAGCGATCACAGTTACGCGCCGGTCACATTTACCCACCTCTACCCCACACACAGTTTTACATGTTGAACATGATCTTGTGCAAAGTTGCACGTTCTTTTAAACGGCTTTAATAATGGTTAATGCCGTGCCGTGGTAATGGTAATATTGGCTAGAAACGAAACAATGATAGTATTTTTTAGTAATATTGTCTGTGAAGAACCAAAATGATCCATGTCCAATTTTAGTAAGAAGCAAAATGGGGTTCATCAATAAAAACTCTTTTTAACATGGTAGATTCGTAAAATGTCGATTACGAACTTTTGAAAAAGTTTTGTATGTTTTACTTGCATGCTTTGTAAAAGTGCAAAATGTTCCACTTATATTTTTTTGAAAGTAGCAAACTGTTCCATACTCATGTTTTGTAAAAGTGCAAAATGTCCTGTTTACATGTGTTTGAAATAATGTTCTAAATAACAAGTTTTTGAAAGGTTTAAAAAAGAAGTGGAAGCTGTTGCTTTGCTACTAATAGGGTTTCTTTCCTTGCAAATCAAGCGCGAGTTTTTAAATCTTCTCAATATTTTGACTTTCAATTTCAACTTTAACTATAAAAACTTTCCTTTTACACTTTCACTTCTTCACTTCTTGGTCTAATCATAGACGACTGAAAGGTCTCAGGTCTGAGTGTTCTAAACTACAATCTAACTTTCGCAGCGTTCACCAATGACGTTTGAGTAGGCAGGTGGGTGGGGGAGGAGGTGTCTAACAAGTTACGACTGAATTAATTATAATTAATGATGCCTAACATTGGTGGCGAGGGATGGGTAAGTCGTAAGTCAGAAAATAACCAAAATCTTGTATCATCATTTGCGAACGCTTTCCATGAATTTTATTCTTGTCATCTGTTTAGTTTCAGTAGGCTTCTGACTTCTGTCCTCCTGCGAGCCATGAGATGGTCTACTTCCAGCAAAAACAAAACAGAACATAATTAATTAGGTACATATGATATAGAATAGGATTAGTGGGACTGAAATCCTTAAGTCATAAAAGTTAGACGGGCATCTCGTCATACTCTTCAAGTGATGTACTGTGCCTGCACAGGCCGCACATCCGATAGTTGGCTGTCAAATAAAAGTTAAAAGTTAAAACTTATCTAACCATACGATTGTATGTCATATGTAGGTATTTAGCCTACTATTAAGCATAACTTAGTGTACCGTGTACCTCTTACTGTCAACTGTATTCCCGATTGACGAGTGGTACAGGTATTAAGCTCGACGTTTAATTAATTTACTTAATATTTAATAAGTTAATAATTGTTAAAATTTGTATTTTCAATTCAGTTTTGTCTTATCTATTAAACTAACTGAAAGTCAAAATGTTAAGTATCGGCAGTTCGTCTTCGCCTATCATCTATTCGTTGTGCTTCAATTCATACATTCTTAATGTTAACCTGCAGCGTTAATTTTGAAATTAACTGTAACTGTTGACTGTCTAGTATTAATTTGTAAGTCGTGAAAGTCGAAAGTCGAAAGTCGGTCATTCATCATCTGTATCAGTGTTTATTATTATTCAGAATTCTGAGTTTGTGTATTTCGTTAGTGTTATAATTGACGATGTATAATGTTGGCTGTAGAGTTATTTTGAGTAAGATATGAAATGTAAGAATGTTCAACTTTTTTATATTTGATATTTGATATTAATATTTAGCTATTAAAACCTTTTTTGAATTATGAATAGGAAAGGGGCCGTGAATTGGAAGTACGTTGTACGTCATTCATACGTAGTGTATGAGCCTGCTTGATTTGCATTATTATCAGAGGAAGTTTCGAAGTGACACAATAATGGAGCGCTCAATCAATGATGGACTGGATTGCTCAGGCGATGCGGCTGTGGGGCTGAGTGTGGGGTCGTTTTTCAGCACTGACGATAAACGGTATGAACTATATTCAATTGAAAGTAAAAGTAATAAATACCTCTATAAAGACCGGAACACTTCACTCTAGATGTCCATGTGAATATAAGCAAAAGTGCTGAAATTTTAATAATGCAATGTTAATTTAAATCCACCTTAAAGCTACTAAAGAGGAAACATAGTTTGTATTTACCCATACTCAGTTAATTCGGTTTCGGTGCGTTTTGAACTTGAAATAATAAAGATATTTCCTCTGGTGTGTTTTGTTTATAGTTATAGGCACGACGATTTAAAGCAAATTTTAGATAGCAAATTTGAAGGTTAAAGCCATGAAAAGAAAAATTGGTGTAAGAAATTCATTTCAATTTTTGCATCAAAATCTTCGCTAACACTTTTATTATTAGGTACTTTTGTAGCCATATTAATATGTTGTCCATGATTACTATCGGTATTATTTTTTCTTTAAAATAGGACAAATAAAATAATAAGTAATAATTATTTGTTCAATACAGATGGTAGCAAAGAGTCGAGATGCATCGTATCTATTTCCAGCTGTTGTCAAGAACGCCGTGTCCAAGAATACAGAGGTGAAGAAACTGATTTACGTCTATTTGATGCGCTATGCTTAGAAACAACAAGACTTGGCCCTGCTTTCAATTCCAAAGAGCTTTAAAGGATCCGAATCAATTGATTCGAGGGAGTGCTGTCCGAGTTTTATCAATTATTCAAGTTCCAGTCATTGTCCCTATTGTTATGTTAGCCATCCGCGACTCTGCGGCTGGCATGAGTCCTTACGTACGGAAAACTGCAGTTCTTGCCATCCCAAAGTTGTACAGGTGATATATTATTTTATTTTGTAACATAGTTGGCTTGATTGTGTGTTATTGTGTAAGTAGTGTTGCATGTGTACCATATATTTGTGCATCTATATTTGAATTAATTATTGAAAGTTAATTTAGTGATAGTAATCTTTCCTGTATCTATGTAGTTTCGATGCGGATCAAAAAGACGAGCTTGTTACAATTTTGGACAAGTTATTGGTGGATAGAACAACTTTAGTCGTTGGTTCTGCAGTTATAGCTTTTGAAAGGTATGCCGCTCGTAATCGGTATACGTTATTAATAAGTAAAATACATTATAGTAGATAAATTTTGTAGTAATTATATCGTCTGTGAAGAAGCAAAGTGACCTATATCCAATTTAAGCTACAATCAAAATGAGCTACGTCATTAAAACAAAATGAGAAACATGCGTAACATGTTAATTACTAGTTTTTGATAAAAATAAAATGATCTGTTTGCATGTTTTTCAACAATGTAAAATTTACTCTGTACACGTTTTTGATAAGGTGCAAAATGTTCTAATTCTATATTTTTGAAAAAGTGCAAAATGTTCTAACTTCATGTTTTCGGAAAGGTGCAAAATGTTCTAATTTTATGTTTTCAAAAAGATGCAAAATGTTCTAACTTCATGTTTTCGGAAAGGTGCAAAATGTTCTAATTTTATGTTTTTTAAAAGGTGCAAAATGTTCTAATTTCATGTTTTCGAAAAGGTGCAAAATGTTTTAATTCCATGTTTTCAAAAATGTACAAAATATTCTAATTCCGTGCTTTTGAAAAGGTGCAAAATGTCCTATTTACATATTTTTGAAAAACGGGATAACTCAAAAATGAAATTTGGACTTATCTTTTATTGTATGGTCTGAACTCTGAGTTTAATAAATAATTATTTGGATTCTGCCTTTTATTATTCCGTAGGTGTGCCCGGAGCGAATTGACCTAGTTCACAAAAACTACAGAAATCTATTTGCTCTTCTCATAGATGTGAATGAGTGGGGTCAAGTAGTGATCGTCAATATGTTTACACGATATGCGAGAACTCAATCTGTGGATCTGTATTTAGGAGTGAGTGATTCCTCTGTTCAGACGGTATTAGGTGAATATTTATTTTTTTTAAACATTTAATTCTCTTGTAATTATAACCATAATACTAAACAGAGACTCCAAAATTCTACTAAAATCTTATGTAAATAATTGCATTCGAGTGTCTAGTGTTGGAAATTGAGAAAGGAGCACAAGGTTAAGGTACATACCTATGCAGTTGCAGTATTTTAATATTTTATAATAATTATTATTACAACTACTTTCAGGATATGTTGACTGCTGAAGGTGAAATTGCAGATTGCCCATTTTACGCGGATGAAAAGGAGAAGCATGCTAAGGAATTGGCGAGGAGTCCACCTCAAATGGATCACCATCATCGTCTCCTCCTAAAAAATGCGCGACCTCTGCTCCAGAGTCGTAATGCATCCGGCGTAATGGCTGTGGCCCAGCTCTACCACCACGTAGCACCCAAGTCTGAAGTGCCCATCGTCGTCAAAGCTTACAATTTTTTAGTATTTCTTTATAAATAGCTGAATAGCTTTCGATGTATCGGTTTCGATTCTCAATGTATTTTTTTTCGATGTTTTTTTTTGAAATCTCAAAGGTACTCTGGTACTGTAATCTTATATAAAATTTGTTATACCTAATTATAGCTTCTTTTTTTTATGCAGTTTGATTGCATTTTTTCTAAAGCTAAAACTATATTTTTGTACAATTAATTACTGTAGACAAAAAATCAAACTTCATGCAATTAGCTAAATATCGTCTGTGAAGAACCAAAATGACCCATATCCAATTTAAGCTACAATCAAAATGAGCTATGTCATAAAAACAAAATGAGAAATATGCGTGAAATGTTAATTAGGAGTTTTTGAAAAACGTAAAATGTTCTAATTCCATGGTTTGAAAAGGTGCAAAATGTTCTAATTCCATGTAATTATTTGAAACTGCAAAATGTTCTATGTAAATGCTCTTAAGACATATTTAAATATTTTTGTGGATATTAGATTGGTAGTGGTATTGTGTTTAGCTAAAAATGGATATGGGACAGTTTGGTTCTTCGCAGAACACATCTTTGCCGTGTTGTGAGTTTTATTATAATAATTATATATTGCGACTGTGTACACTTCAAGCAACGCAAGGAAGCCTACCTGGATTCAAGTATCACAGTGACCTTGTTACTTTGTTCTATATCTGTCATGATAAATAATTATTTAAATAAATATGCAATACTTACAATAAACACAACCAAGGCAACTCTCACAGTCGTTATTATAACCTTACAAACCCAATCCCAATGAGAAAAATATAAAAGTTGAGCATACATTAAAAGCCATATTCATGAAATTCAACAAATAATTATAACAAAGTACCTACCTACATAATTAATTTTGTTTTGCTTTCACAGATCCTTCATACAAACTAAACAGTATGTGATAGAGTAGCTTGAAGGATTTTCCACTAGTATTAACTGGATTTGTAATTTTAATAATTCCTTATATTGTTTATAATTTGTGTTTAGAATATTACTTGTAGCCATTACCACAATGACAATGACGCACACAATTATTTTTATTCTAATGAGTCATGAATCTAGGCACCCTGTGTTAAGGTGTAGGCACTTACTTACGATAAGAAAAAAAAATAATTAACATATTATCCAGGTAGTAATTATGGAGAACAGTATTTCTTTTCATAGCTTGAATGCAACCAAAAATAGGAAGTATACTTAGTTTGGTTAACAGTTTACAACTGATAATTACTAGAGGGTTTGAAGTAAATATAACCTGAAGTTATTTGTGGTTGTCGTTTCCCTAGAATTAATTTTATGCAGGATTAATTAGGTCGAACGGAAAAATACCAAAATCTAAAATTAATAATGAGGCGAGGCTTGAGCCTCACCATTAATTGTTTCTTTCCAGTCAGTTGTTTATTTAAATGTAAAAAAGGGCAATCTAAAAAAAAGGATGTTTGTCATTCAGTCATAATTACACCGTTGCACAGTTTGGTTGAGTACTCGTGATTTCCTTTATTTTACAAATTCTAAAATCGCTATCGTTACTTATGAAGTATTTCAAACTCTCCATTCTAGACCTAATCCCTTTCAAACTCTAAGATTTCAGTTTTTCACAGTATAATTAGTTTCAGTTAAAAAGCAACAGCAAAGAACTAGAACAAAATATAAATAAAACTAAATAGAACTAAATAAAATACCAATGTCTGCTTCAGGAAATAAGCGGCCGCGCTTAGCGGGTTTGACATTATACCATGACATTTAAATTATATTATATTTGCATGTCCAAAAAACGATTTAATTAATTAATTATTTATTTTTGTGAATTATCTATAAAGATGTGGCAGAAATTAAAGCTGAGAAAACTCTTGGGGAGCAGATGACCGATCTTCTGCGACGACAGCCGAAAAATTATGACGTCACCTTTAGTGTTGGGCCAAATAAAGTGGAAGTGAAAGCTGTAAAATTTATTTTGAAGGCAGTTTCCCCGATTTTTGAGAAGGCGTTTGATGAAAAATGGGAACCGTTGAAGTTGAAAGAAGGAGAGGGAATACCACTTCCGAATCTTGATCCTATTTCCTTTGAGTTATTCGTCAACGTGCGTAATGATTTCTACTACCTAATTACCTAAATATTAATTTGCATTAAGGTTTAATTGCCATAACAGTTGTTAATTGTAATAAGCTTGAATACAGATTTATGAGTAACGTAAAAGCAATATTATTCAGAAATCCTATTATTTTTTTTTTCACAGCTCCTCATTCTGGATGCCTGGTCAGTCGACTCAATTAGTGCTTTAAAATTGTCGCGAAACAATTTGTTGAGTATTCTTTGGCTCTGTAGACAATATGAAATTACGAAAGCAATCAAGAATTTGGAACAGGCAGCCCATGCTTTTATACAGTAATTTTTTGTGTTTTTATTTTATTTATCAGTTAAGGTAATTAAGTACTTATTTTATTTTATTGCAAGGAATTTATTCAAAGTAAACAAATTAGATCATTTGACGCATACATACCGGAAGTTTTGGAAATGTCTCGGGAGACTTTGGAAACAATCTTTTCATTTGAGAAAATTCCTCTGGACGAAAACGAAATTTTTGAATGTGCTTGCAGGTACTTGCCTTACAGTTACGATACGGTTACTGCTACTGTGCTATTACTTGGTTTGTTGTTATTACCTACTTGGCAGATGGTAAATACTTTGTTTTATTTTTATACATTTATTTTATTTTATTGTTCATTATATTTCGTTTGTTAAACTAGATGGGCTAGTAATCAATGTACCATTAAAGGACTGGAACCTACAGGTGAAAACTATCGGAATGTTCTTGGCGGTTGCCTATTTAAAATCCGTTTCCCTACCATGTCTAAGGAAGAATTCACCCAAGTTAATAGCCTTAAAGTAGGACTTTTGAAAGATGAAGAAAAGCTTGCCATTTATGAGTACATTGGATTAAGTCCCGAAGAGAGGTCAGTTTTTTAAAGCTGAATTTTGTAATACAGAGTAAACATTTGATTATGATTGTACAATGCTTAGTTGTGAAGTATGAGTTTTAAGTAATTAAAAATCCATTTAACTGTGGCTACAACAGGACCAAGTATGACAAAACTGGAATTCAGTTCAATACAAACCGCAGAATTCATGATGGCTTATTTGGATATTCTGTGCTTTCATTGCCCCAACAGTATAAGTTAGGAACCAGTCCACCGTTTGTGTGTGATGGCAGCCGGAAGATTTTACAGTAATTAAAACATCATTTAATCATTTTATTTTATTACATTGAAATAAATCTTATGTGTGTGATTTAATCATAAACTATAAATTTATATTTGCACATCATGTGACGAATATTTTGAAAAAATCAGTTTTAATTATATTTTCGTTCTGCCAAATTTAAGTACCTACCTATGTACTTATGCAGCTAAAAGTTGTGACATTCAGAGTTCAGAATTTTATTTTAAAAACCAGAATGTAATTGTTAGTTCAATGTGTATCCCAATGAAGAAGAATTGCAAGTTAAATGAATTTCTAAAACATAAGGGATTTGATTCTTTATGATTCATGTATAAAATTAAATTTTGACTTGCGTTTGAAATCAGTAAAATTATGTTTTTAGTTTTCAGGTGAATCAGAAGATATCGTTGCATAGAATTGGATTCTTGGGACCCATTGATGCAGACACATACATTGACGTTTTTGTTCAAATTTGTAGAAAAGTTGAAGGTGACCCTGCTGTTATTGAGTGTGGAAAGTTTAAGAAAAATATTTTCGCCCGAAAAGGGAAAATGTTTTATTTCATACTGGACGAGCCCGTTATAGTTGAAACCAGCACAATCAACGCAAACTGGCGCAATCGATATAGCATCATATTACGGTTGAAGGTAATTAATGTTTTAAAAGGCAGCATAAAATCTTTACGAAATTATTAGTACATTTTTGAATACGTAACATTTTGCTTAGCAAAGTTGACAGTGCTTCAGGGGGCGTGCATAAATTATGTTATTGCCAGTTGCACATTTCTAGAACACTGTGACCCCCTGTCATTATCTTAACCATTGCGTAAATGGCTATCTTTAACATAAAATGTCATCATAATCCAAGTTGACTTATTAACCCCACACGTGACATCACTTAAGGACGAACCCTTAGGAATTTAAATAAAAACTAGTTCATAATTATGTTTATAATGGATTATTGTCATTTAACACTTACATCTTTTTATCCGGTTTATATTTATTACAGGGAACCAACAACATCTCAAACTATACTGCGGAAAATCCGAAGGACGAGTTGCTGCAAGCAGCAGGTGTTGAATTTCTCCTAGACCAGCTATGGAATATGAGCAATCCTTTGGCGCAGCTTTATTTCAAGAAAATTTGAATACTAATTAAGTTTTTTTTTCTATATAAAACAATCCATTTCCTTGCCAATGATGTTTCAATAATTATTACTAAAATTTCAAACTAACATTCGTAGAATAATTTACTATATAATATTTAATTATTACTAATTACTAGGTAATTACTTTCAAATACATAAGTGAAAAATAATTATAATACTACTACATAGATATTATTATCTAACTAGCAGGTTAGCAACCCGATGGGTTGCGTTAAAAAATTTAATAGAAATTTTTCACTTTTAGTTGTTATAGTAAATAAGGTTGGAAAGGGGGGGGGTGCTCATGCGTCTGACGTTTCAGTCAATTGTTTGTGAATTTTAAATTTTTTGTTTCGGCAAATCAAAGTAGATACGGCATAGATACAATTTAACATGTAGTACATATTTTATTTTTTCGAGAAAAAGTGAAAACATCTAGGATTAATAAATTGTTTGAATTTTTTTATAAAGAGTTGAATCGTTTATGCGGGGGAGCGGGGGGTTGAGAAATCACAGTGTAGTGACGATTGGATGGGGGGACGGGTTTTTGCACAAAAACCTGAAACTTAATATATGGATGGCCCCTGAAGGTTGAAATAAAGGCACTACTGGGTTGGACCGCGCAAGTTTTGACCTCATACTTGCCCGGGGTAAGCTTTAACCTCAACTTTGAAAGGGTTCAGATTTTCTCATAGACGTGGTAGGAGTAGGTTTCAACCAGAGCCTTGTCCGGGGTTAAAGTATGGAATCGGACTTGCTCGGGGTAAGTACTGATCAGTGACTTGCTCAGGTAACGCAAAAGTGAAAGACTTCAATCAGAGGCTTGCACGGGAAAAGTTAAACCGTAACGTTGGCTGGCTTAAGCATTTACCACAGACTTGCCCAAAATTAATAATTTGCCTCACCGGTCGCATTCTATTATATTTGTTGAGCTCACAGGCTTTCTCGGGATAAGTTTTTCCCAGAGATTTGCCCGTTTTGCGCTATGGTCACGGACAGGCCCAGGGTAATCTTCAAGCGCAACCTTGCCCAGGCTAAGCTATGATCAAATGACCCATCCATATAATAATTTTCAGCTTTTTGTGCAAAACCCCCCTCCCCCTCTTCAATCGTCACTACACCGTCATTCTTTGAAACTCCCCCCCATCCCCACTATAAACATTTCAACTTTTTAAATGGTTGTTTAAAGAATTTTTCATATTTTCTAAAGTTTTATATATACATACATTTTTCAGAAAAATGAACAATTACATACCACATACAGATATTACATTTTATCAATTATATATCTGCTTTGATTCGCCGTAATAAAAAATTTAAAATTTACAAAAATTGCCTGAAACGTCATTTGCTTAAACCTCCCCCCCCCCTCCTGCTATTTTATTGCGTAATTGACCTGAACCCTTTCCCCCTCATGAAACATAAAATGTAATGCATGGATGGCCCCAAAGTCCAAAGGCTTAACCGAGGCATGGTTTTGCCACATGCGCGATCCAGGTATGTTGTGATCAGAAACTTAACCTGATTATGCTACGGTCACCGACATATCTGGGATCAGTTTTGATTTCAGGTTAGCCCGGAATTAGGGCTTTAAATTAAGTCGGGTTAAATAAATCGTATTAGTCATTTTTACTTTTTTACGCAAGAGGTAAGTAAAACCTGATCGTGCGTCTTTTGTGCGATGTAAAATTCACCCTATTTTGTTCAATATAATCTTTTACTTCCGGCTGCTGCATGCACAATTTTATTGGATCACTGGCTTGGAAGGTAAAAGACTTTACGAAAAGCTTGGCTTGCAGACGCATCAAATGGTACCATGAAAAGTGGAAAGTGCAAATAGTTGAAAACTGAAGCGCGCACAACGTGTAGTGGCTTTTAACAGGGGCCATCCCAAGACCAATCATTATATGGACTTTTAATTAAGAGATTAAAAAAATAAATTATAACTGCTAGGGAATTATTATTACGAAGCTTAAAGTGCAGGTGCAGTAATGCAAAGTGGACATGGATACGATGCAGTTGTAAGTTATACAATAGGAAACTTTTGTTAAACAAAATAATAAAATTTATATTAGTAATTTTCTTGCCAAGTTCAATCTTTTTTTATCGGCTTGCATTTTTTTCCTTAAATTTTATGGCGTTCAAGTTAGAGGTATTTGCAATTAATAATCTAGCTCTGTACCAATCAGGACCCTGGAATTTTTAAAAATTCGAATTTACAGGCTGTGATTGGTGCAGAGCTAAAAAGTTAAAACGGGAATAATTCAAAAAAGTGTCAAAACACTAAATTTTCCGAGACAATACCGGCATCCGCTTGACCAAGGGCTATCTAATGACACCCCAATAAGGGGTAAATTCCTAAAACTGTAGGAGGAGTACACTGTATAAGCTGGCAACCCCCCGTAACACTGCACGCGTTAATTAAGAGATTACTTTAAAATAAATATAAGCCGCAGCAGAAACTCGAAACATAACGTAATTTACTTTTTGTATTCAAAAACATCAAACTGCGTTACTTTTACAAAGTTTTAACATAAAATAATTCCCTGGTTATTAATTATTTCATAAGGAAGCAATCCCAAATTCTAATAACTTATTATTGCTCTTTTAATTACTGTTTATTACAATAGTTAATAATACAATACAATAAAAAAATAAATCAAATTTAATCTTCTGTTTAGTGTTGAGCTTGGATAAAAGAATAATCTTAAACTTGCTTAAAATTAATCATAAATTACTTCTAAATATTATGTAATTACTTGTCATTGTGGGGTGTACAAACGTGTTAAAAGCCAAAATTAATTAACTGTAAATAAATGAAATTGCTTTTGTCCTAATTTTAAAGAACTCACAAGCCTCACTCATAAAAGTCGGTTTACTATTTATTTGTATTAATAAACGCAGACAATTTCGTTGTTGACTTCAATTAATTAGTGTATAATAAAATTCTTACCAATACGTACGCTGCTATAAGATTATTAGTTAATTACATAATTAAGGTTTAAAAATAAGCATAATTAATTATCTTTCCCTGAGAGTGCTTGTTGTTAAATAATTATTATCATTATTATAATAAACGGATGGACTGGTAAATGGGTAGACGGATGGACGGATGTGCAGACAGACAAACATGACTAATTAATTATATTTCAGACGATGCCTAATGAGCTAATTAATTAATTAATTACTTAGAGAAGGGCTCATAAACAATAATCGACGGTCTACTTCGTCCAGAGTCCGCTTTAGCCGTGGCCCACTTTAGCCGTGGCCCACTTTACCCAAACCTTATCTCGTTATGAAGCCAAAGTCTGCTTTAGCCGCAGCCCGCTTCAGCCATGGCCCACTTCACCCCAATGTTTTGTAAAGCCAAACTCCAATCCATCCAAACTCCACTCCAGCTGTGGTCTACTCTTTCCTAAATCTAAATCGCGCGTTCGTCAACTATGAGACAAAACCACTCAAGCGTATCGCCTACAATATGCGCAGTCATCCTTGAAATAAAGTCCACATTCAACAGATGCCCAATCCATACCAAAATAATCATATGCCCCTGATTACATTACACATATATAATTATGTTTTAGAATGAGGTACTTATAAGTTTAATATGACGCGAATAAGCGGACATCCGGAAATTATTATGTTTACAGAATGTTGTGTCCATGACCACATAATGTTTTCTCATATCCGAACTCACTGCACGCAATATGATATCATTCTAAAGAGTCGATGCCAACTGGGATACTACAGACGTAGGTACGTTTTATTCAGCAAACGATTGGACATGCATTAGCAGAGTTAGAGTGGAAAGAAGATTCAAAACAAGTACATACAAATATAATATAGCGAGCCCGCGTAGCTCAGTGCTTACTGCACTGGTATCTATGAACCTGCTGTTTAAGCAAATGCTCGCTTCAGGTCTTGGTGATCGAGACCAGCGGCGGTGGCAAGTTTTTCTACTGGGTTTTCCTTGTCTACAAGGCAGTGAAGGGATTGGCGGCTCCGAACGTCAATGTAAAATGAGTGTAAGACACGGAGCCGGTGACCGGTAGGACCGATTGCACTGACCAAAGCTCCGGTCAGTAAAATCAAAAACATAGCAGGCACGCTTGCCTCTTGGGCTCAGGCGGGCTCAAATTGAGGTAGTTTTTCGAAGAAAAAGGGACCCTCGGTCATTTTTTTAAGAGCTCATTGGAGACCGATTGACTTGCACTGTGTAAAATGAAGTTCGCCATAGAAGTAGGCCCGACTAATGTTGGAAAGACAAAACCTGTGTGATAGCACAGTGCAAGAAGTGAATTTGAGGTCGGCCACCCTGTAAGAACTGCGGTTAAATCGGGGCAACCTTAAATTTATTATTTTTTATTTTTTACATACAAATATAACGCACAGGTAGTGTTGGTGAAATGTGACATTTACATACACATGTACATAATTAAAAAAAACCAATCATGCCACGCATTCAGTTAAGTAGTAAGATGTATTAGCAAAAAAACCAATGAATGGTTTGTATACTTTTCAACCTTATCACAAGCTACACTTTCCAGCAAGATTTAATTATTTCTTAAAACACTCTCGGCAATATTCCATTTACACATTTTTGCAGTTATTTAGATTAGGCAAAATTAGAATTCCATGCGAATTTTCACACTACTTGCAAAATGTTTTAAAATTACATGTTTTTTATTAGACATTGGCGAAATCTGTATAAAATGCCTACCATAAATTACAAAAAAAGTATAAGGTACAAAGTTAATCATAAATTACTGTAAAAAGGTAAACACTCGATAGGCAGTGGCAGTGGTAGTGGTTGTTGTAGGTAGTTTTCAGTTAGTAGCAGACTTGACTTTTTAACCACTAATTAACTAATAAGGTTAGTTATTCAATAGTAATAGTAGTTGTGTATCAAATTATTTAGTTAGTGTAATTAGTTGATTATATTAGTAGTACGTAATCGCAGCCATTTTGCAATCAAATATTAATCATCGACTGTTTCCAGCTTAAGTAGAAATTTTCCTCGTTTCACTGTCGTGAAAAGTGGATTACCTTCAACGCCACGGAGAAAATCTGTCTAAAATTATGAACAAATAGTAGTACCTAGATTAGTTTCAATTTTTATTTTGTCGATGGGAAACCTTACTGCTAATCGTTTGGTTTTTATTCGTTGTAATTATGCTGTATCATCGTAATGTTGTAATTCCTGTTTCTTGACTCAGAAATGTTTTTAATTGTGAATATTATTATTGCGTGCATCTCAAATGCAGCATTAGGCAAGTTTATAAAACTATAATCAGGATAATACATAAATTTAGTGAAATCAGTTGCAAAATGTCATCCCTTAAGTATGTTTAATTAATAAATGTTATGATTATATCAATAATTATTCTTAGGAATTTGTTTATTTCAATTTCAGTTTCATTCATTTTTGCAATCTTTAGTAAATACAACTATGATGCCAATGTGTTCAATATTCGTCAAGTGGCCTCTAGTACCCTACCTCAACAGTCGTACCCTTCTTATTTCAGTTGTACTCTATCAATTTAGAGCCTAGCGATTCCTTTTTCTAATTCGTACCCTGGTAAATCGTTCAGCTCAAAATAGGCTACGCAGTATCAGTTTTATCGACAAAATAAAATAATTGTATTTATAAAATTTCAATGTAGCCTCGCTCTCTTTCTTTTCACTGGTCCTTAGGACAGAATTTTGGGAAGCGTCGAGAATGAATGACCTTCATCTAATATTGTAATGGTTCTATAATATATGCTTATGATTTATTTCCATGGTTGACAGTAGTCAATCAATAAACTGGGTATATTCGGGATCCTAAAATTTGTTGCATTTGAATGATTTATTTATGTCATAAAATGTTGAATCTCTGTTAATCCTATTCATTAGAGCTTAACAAGCAATTTAAGGCAACCTGATAGGTATTTTATTATAAAAACTGCTTAAACTATTAAATCTGTAATGCAGTACCTGTAATTGAAAACTATTTGTTACAGAATAACATAATTAAAGATTTTAATTTTTATAGACATTTTTGCAAGTGTATTATTTCCCAATAGAAGGATCAATAAAATATGTTAGAGAAATAAGTGTTGAAAGAGTACATAATTTTCTCATGAGGTTAAACTACAAATTGACTAACAACGTAATTGAATCAAAGTGATTGCTGGGAATTAAAACTGACGACACGTTGCCTATGTGCAAGTTCGTTGGTTTAAAGAAAGTGTGCGGCCATCTGGACAGTCACATTTAGTCGTCGTGACCTGGTTCCCAGTGGACGGAGAAGGAAAGCAGAGATGGGAGCACTGACCACCGATCCGGTTTTCGCAATAATTGACGCCCTCTGGTTGCTTCGAAAAATGATAAGCTTGAAGAGTGTAATACGCATCTGACTGAAAATTGCAAATATAACATTTAGTGAATTTATATTAGTTATTGCAAATTTAATTACAAAAAGCTACATAATAAAGTACTTATAGAATTATATTGAATACTAAGGATACCAGAAAATGCAATTTAGCGTTGTTTGATTCTTACACTGTCAGTAAATGAATGTATTGCTGTCACTTCTCCGTCACCACACTTGTTAGTTTTGTATACTGCTTTTCTTAAGGAGTCTCTCCAGTACACGTAATCCCCGAATGTTGTTATGGATTGGAAGTTGCTATCGTAAAACGTGGGTTGAGTTGCTTGGTAAACTATTTTTGTGTCAGTTCCATCTGGTTTCATCGAGTGTATTGCACAAGGATGACTGTAGTGCATTGTCCAGTAAAGACGATTCTGTGTCATATCTAACGCAAGGTGCCAAGGATGTTTTGAATCTGTAAATGTTGCCAAAACTTCCCGCTGGGATCCATCCATTCCAGCTCTTTCAATTGAGTAAGTATCGTGATCCACCCAGTACATCCACCTTTTAAATTTGGTTGTATTTAAAAAAAAATTTCCTCTATTAATTCTGACGATGTGACAGTCAATGAAACAAAACTTTGTGAGGCAGTTGTTTAATAGTTTCCTAAGTTGTGATTCGTTTAAAGTTCCTTTACACTCTTAATATCACAAAACATTTCCACAACCAATTCTGTTTAAATATTTAGTGACAGTACCTAATTCGTTTCTCTGAAAATAGTGTCACATGAGGCACTTCAAAATGTTTAATAAACATTGTTTTTGGAAATGTGTTATAACCTATAGAAACAACTTGTCACGTACATATAACGATTTTTCTTTAGTGCCTATTTTACTTACCCGTTCAATGGGTCCACAACAATTGAAACTACGTGAGTGACTCCAGTGGTGAAAAGAACCTTTTTCATAGTCCCATCCAAATTGGCAACACTGATTCTGTCTTTATTGCTATCTGCATAGTACACGTGACCAAAGATCCAGTCAACTGCTAAACATCTAATAGAAGATCTAGGTTCATCTACAACAACTGTTTTTGGAGCTCCAGGACGAATAGATGCTGTGTAAATCTTTCCGCTTTCATCGCTCCAAAACATGGAATTTGTTCGATACAACAAGTCCAGCGCGTAATTCATGAATTCATGATTCTGAATTCGGGTCACCTGCGTTTAAGCCAAATGTCACGTTTTACTCTTTTATTCAAGTTTTTTTTTCCAACATGCGTGAAAAACATTTTGAAATTGGAACGTTTTTTTAATTGGACAAACGAGTAAAGGTCCCTAACCGTGCATGATTAAAAAGAATATAGAAACGCTTGTCTTACATTGTTTCGTGATAAGGAAAATTGTTCAATGCCTCCGCTGCTGCCGCTGCTACCAAAAATGAGAGTAGCATTTTGATTAGTTGCAGGTTCGCACCTTCTGCTGTCCTGTGGATCTGGAGCGTAGCTTCCCCTGCATCTGCATTTGGCGTTTCTGTCCACAGAGGCACATGTTCCAGGATACACGCACTCGTTCTTGTCTGTAAAGTTGTGTAAATCTTAAGATCGTGTAATAAAATCGTGTAATCCTTTCAAAGTAAAATGCTGAAACTAAAAAACATTTCAAGTTAAACGTTGCTCAATGGTACGTGTAAGTTGAGCACTTGATACAATGTGCACACATGTTTAACAGAGTACAAACCTAATCTTGTAATTCGAAATGCATTTAAAGTTACTGTAAACGACTTATTCAAAGAAGCTATACTCACGTTCGCAATGGTTTCCAACATACTCTTCAGTGCAGACGCAGCTAAAGCTATTTGTGCGGTCAACGCAAGTCCCTCCATTCAGACAGCGGCTGTGCCCCGCGCAGTCATCAATGTTCGTCTCGCAGTGATTACCAGTGAAACCTGGTGCGCACGCGCAGCTGAAATTACTAGTGCCGTCAACGCAAGTCGCCCCGTTTAAACAGCTGTTGTGCCCTGCGCAGTCATCAATGTTCGTCTCGCAGTGATTACCAGTGAAACCTGGTGCGCACGCGCAGCTGAAACTACTAGTGCTGTCAACGCAAGTCGCCCCGTTTAAACAGAGCCTGTGCCCCGCGCAGTCGTCAATGTCAGTCTCGCAGTGGTTTCCGTTATATCCTACTGCGCAATCGCAAGTAAAGCTATTGACGCCGTCAACGCACGTCCCTCCATGTTGGCAGGAGTTGTGTGCTGCGCAGTCGTCAATGTCAGTTTCGCAGTGGTTTCCAATAAATCCTACTGCGCAATCGCAGGAAAAGCTATTGACGCTATCTATGCAAGTCCCTCTATTTTGACAGTGATTGTGTCCTGCGCAGTCGTCAATGTTAGTTTCGCAGTTGTCGCCAAGAAATCCTGATGAGCAGTCGCAGTTCCTTTTATTATTTTTAAACGAGCATTTTCCTCCGTTTAAACACGGTGTTAGGCGACAGACGAATTGTTGTTGTAGGACACCTGAGTAGTCATCAGAAATAATAAATTTAAGTCTTTCAGCGCTTAGGTAGAAAGTTGTAAGATGCTTTGAAATTTTCATCACCAAAATGTTTTTGTCAAAAAGTTACATATAATAATTATAAGGAACCATTGTAGCTGTAAAAGTTTACGACTGTTTGCACCTTTACATTTCGAAAACATCTGCCGTTCGCGCTAGATTTGGCTGCTAGGGGCTTAAAGTAGATGTTAAACTTACAGCAAATTAGTTTAACTACTGGTTAACACTCGTTTTGTAGTAAAGCTAACATAAAACTTCTGCAGTCAGCGCCATTACCTGCGGGCTGAATACAAGTTTTGCTAGTAAAAACGAGCTGAATTGGGATATTTGAATGACGTCGCTTACAGACAATCTCCTACTTTCTTTGCCAGATAACGTATGTATGTGACATGTAGCAATTAAAAGAGTTAAAAAATTGTTATATTTTAAAGACGTCATTTACGAACGATCTCTTACCATTTTTGAGCCATAAACGTATGTCCGTGACATGAAGTACAGAAAGGTAATCCTAAAATGGTGTTATCTAAAAGACGTCATTTACCGACGGTCCTTGATCATCTTTTAGCCATACAAGTATGTCCGTAACATGATGTAATAAGGTTTAATTCAAAAACAATATTTAAAATGCGTCATTTATGGACGAATCCTTGCCATCTGAAAGCCATTTCATGTTGGTGAAGTTTTGTAAAAAAAAATCTGGGCTATGCTTCGGGTTTGCTAACAGATGCTGAGCTTTCAGTGGGTATGAGCTTCAACAAAGCAGTAGAGACTAGTTTAAGCAACGTTGTCTGGTGTGGTCTAGTCTGTTCTAGTATGGTCCAGTCCGGTCAAGTCTATTCTGATCTGGTCTGGTCCAGCCAGGTTTGATCTGAGCTTCCCCTGTCTAAGCCCGTCTGGTCCGGTGAAAAACAGTCCAGAAGTAGGAGAGATGCCAGAACAATTTTTGCCGCCAGGAGTAGTGCAGGAATAAGTGGGCGAGATACTAATATTTTTTGTTCGTTGTAGCTCTGAACAATTGGTGTGGGCATGAATAGCTCTAGCGCGAATGGTGCCGGCGCAAGTTGTTCAGGTACGAGCCTTATATGTGCCTAAGGATGACACTAGTGAGCAGTGCTCGAATTGTGACGATACGAAATGACCCTTAAAATATGCTGCAAATTTAAATCGTGCCCTTAAGACAGTAATTACTACTCAGAGTGGAGCAGATATGTGTTGTGTCGATGCCGGTTTGCTTTTATAGGTGGATTTCATACAATCGGTATTTAAACGTGTTGCATTTGTGCCTATGGTTGATACAATTTTGCTTTGTTAACATGTTTCCGGTTCTAGTTTACTCTCTAAACAAGAGTATCCGCTGTCCTACAACATCCGATTATTATGCCATTTAATAGCCTGCCAGGGCAATACGTACAGGTATTTGTGTCTGTTGCACCTAACGGAATTTTAAAATTATTTTTATGTTGCACCAGACCCAACAATCTCCACCACGAAATTCATTGATTTGACAGACTTGTGTAGCTAAGAGTGGCTCATTTGTACGGTAACTGTTAGATTCTCTTGTTATCTAACCTGCAGAATCTAAAAACTAGTTATGTACTGTTAAGCTTTAAATAACTCCAAGTGGAGTTAGCGCGAAATTTGCACAAGTCCTTAGAAGTAGTTAAAATATGGGTGTAAAAAACAAAGCTTTTCCTTTAATTCAATGCTGGAGATCCAAGGAGTTACTAAGGACCCGGGAGTTGATAGGGCTTTAGGAGATTTTCAAAGCTTTAATTACATCTAATACATTTTTGTATATGTATATTTTTGTACATTTATTTCACCGGTTCTTGTTAAAATTCAGTTAAATGCGTTTCAACGTGGGTACATTCAACCGGTAATTGTGGTAAAATGCATAGTCCAATAAATGTAAAAATCAGTGCAGACCTATGTAGTCGTTTAAAAGTAATGTGAACGTTAAATGGTTAAAGTGATTATATTGGAATTGAACCGCACTAAATTAATAATTAATTGACTTCATTTGAGTTGATATCATTTAGGGAAACTGCTGATTAACAAAAGTCATGTGACTTCATGACACACGACATGTGGCAGCACTTTTGGCGCACAATTGTGTGCGAATTACAGATTTTAGATGATGAGCTTTAGCTGCATCTTATAATATAGTTTTGGTGTCCGTCCGTCTGTCTGTCTGTGTGTCTGTCCGTCTGTAGCAACTTTGCTACAGGTCGCAATTCTAAATCAATTTCACTCATTTCACTTTTAAACGCTAGCAAATGCGAGGGAAATGTGCTGTATGACTTTTGGTTATTTCCGACTTTATAGTTTGTCCACAATGAGCCGTTAAATGGACCAATTTTAGAAGCTTTTTCTTAAACGGCCGTAAAAACCATGAATTGGTAAATGTAAAGTACATATATTATAAGTTTTAGGCCTGCCGGTAAGTTCACATGTCATATACATAGCGAGCATAGAGCTTTACAAAGGCATGATCCGCGAGTTATGTCATCTAAATTATTAACCTTTAAAGACTGCTTCACCCTAATAATATATGTGAGCGGCACAGACCCATTAGCATTACCATCGGCATTATTTACGGACGATCCCTTACTGCATTTAGTTTAACACAAACCACTTGTCACCTGTCGAGATCCCTTTTGTCATTATTTCAAGATTTAGGTGAACAGATATCTTTAGCATGCGATCCTTACTAGAATGCAAACAGGAATCGTCCGTAAATGACGTTATTTTAAAATTACGATTTTAAAGATCCCCTTAGTCAATACTTAAAGATTTAAGTAAACAGTGTCTTCAGCATGCGATCTTACCAGTATGCATACAAGGATCGTCCGCAAATGACGTTATTCAAACATTACAATTTTTGGGATCCCATTTGTCATTAGTTTGAGAATGAAGTAAACGGATACCTTTAACATTCAATATTACCTGTATGCAAACAGGGATTGTCCGTAAAGGACGTTATTTCAGCAAGTGTCTTTAGCATGCGATCTTACTAGTATGAATACGGGGATCGTCAGCAAATGACGTTTTTCAAACATTACCATTTTAGAGATTTCATTGGTTATTAGTTTAAAAATGAAGTAAAGGGATACCTTTAACATTCAATAATACTTGAATGCAAACACGGATTGTCCGTAAAGGACGTTATTTCAACATTACGATTTTAGAGAACCCTCTTGTCATTATTTCAACACTTAAGTAAACAGATATCTTTAGCATGCGATCTTACTAGTTTGCATACGGGGATCGTCTGCAAATGACGTTTTGAAACATTAATATTTTAGGGATTCCATTTGTAATTAGTTTAATAATGAAGTAAACTGATACTTTTAACATTCGATCTTACAAGTATGCAAACAGGGATCGTCCATAAATGGTGTTATTTCAACATTACGATTTTAAAGATCCCCTTCGTCAATATCTGCCATTCAAACATGACTATTCTAGGACACTTTTTTGCAGTTAGTTCGAAAATAAAGTAAATGGCTATGATTAACATGCAATCTTACTAGTATGCATACTGGGATCCTCCGTAAATAACATTCAAACATTACAGTTTTAGAGCTATGTGTCATAAGTTTAAAAATAAAATAAACTGAAACCTTAAACATAAGATGTTATTGGCATGCATACGGGAATCGTTCATAACTAACGTTATTCAATTATTCCTATTTTAGGGATCTCTTGTGTCATAAGGTCATGTATTAAGTAAACGGATATGCATAAGCTCATAGAGCAAATGTTGTATGAGAATACAGTGAACATAACCAATAGTTGAAAGTTGAAAGCTGTATAAATACAATACAGACAAAAGGTAAATATTTATTTACAACTGGCGCAACAATTACGCTTGCTACAAGGACACAGTAAGAACAATTTACAATTTTAAGAGATGGTAAATGGTTATAAGATGATGCAAGGATCTTTGTTTCATAGTAAAATTTGTGAAAATTAGCTATTAGATAGATTTATATTATATAGATGATTATGGGCAATACGACACGAGCCTCGAATAGTAGCAATCACTATTTCATGTAACATTGTAGAAGGAAGCCGCATATCTTATCAAAATTACTCGAAAAAAGCTGAAATTGTACCTTAAGCACCCACAATACATGTTAATTTGCTAATGCTACCGAGCCAACTTGTACCAGGACAACTTGTTCCCTGCCTAATCTCATCATTAACACTCACACTCAGCTCACTCGTACCGGATCTATTTTATTAAAGCCCACTCGAAGCAGCAGCACTTGTACTTAACCCACTTGTCTCAGCAAAGCTCGTACGTAGTCTTTTTTCACTAGCGATAACTGCTTGAGGTTTAGTTAGGAGTTTGTTGACCTTACACAAAAATTTTTCCAGTGATGAAACCCACTTAGTGTAAGCTTAGCATCTACTTCGGGCCCACAGTGGACAAATTCGGCGCAAAGCGCCAGATTTTTTGTGTTTAATAACGACTTGTAGGGTGCTACCGAAGGACGAACTGACACAAAAAGAAAATTTAAATAGAAGCTAAATAAACTAGCGCAAGCATTTAAAAACTCACATAAGTCACTGAGCGTACCTTTAATCCAGTCGACGTATTTGGAGACTTGCATGTAGATACCCGGGTACTCTGGCCTCGCACAGCTGATTCCATTAGAAACAACGCCGACCAACATCGAGGACCCATTGCTTAGCTGCACACTCAGTGGTCCACCCGAGTCCCCTTGACACGCATCCACGCCTCCGACGCCTAAATGTCCCGCACACAGCATTTTGACAGACACAAAAACTTGATCTTCTTCGTATGCTTCCACACAGTCTGCTCTGTCCACTATGGGCACAGTCACCTTCTGCAGAACAAGCGGATTAGCTCCACCGGATTGCAATCTGCCCCAACCAGTGACAATGGCATTACCGCTGGCTTCGTAGTCTGCATCTGGCAGAAGAATTTGCTGCACTGCCGCTGACCACTGCAGTGGCCGGTCAAGTTGGACGACGGCGATGTCGTTGACCTCAGAAATTGGAATGTATTTCTCATGGATGTGCACTTCTCGTATCTTACGTCTTTGTTCCGTTCCTTCGTCCTGTTGCCAGTTGTGGTCCCCTGCAACGATCGTCCAGGATTCGTAGTCTTTGGCGTCGTATATGTAGCCATCTTCATGTAAACAGTGCGCAGCTGTTAAAATTGAGTTTTCGTTGAGAATTGTCCCTCCACAGTGAACGCGAGTTGCATTCTTTAGAAAAAGAACTTGAAATGGAAATTCGTTGGGATTCGCAATGTTTCCCCCAACAACTTTGTTCGACCTTCTGGATTCTTCAGGCTTCTTTTTGATTCCATTGAACGGTTTAGTTTTTGATTTTGCGGAGGTTATTCCAACTGTTGACCCTGTTAAATATTCCAAAACGTTATAAATTATGTTATGGCTTCTGGAATTTAATTGCTAAAGTTCTTGAAAAGCTAAAAAATGGATAATTATTATCTCGTGCAAAGAAAAACAATTGTACAGAATAAAGGCTGAAAACTAAGCTGGTTTCTTCCGATTTAGCTCAAGTTGAGGTGAAATAGGCTACACTATTAAATCACTTGAAGTCCATGGTAAATGTTTATAATACTGCATTTTTATTCAGTTTCGAAAGAAAACGTTTACTGAGCCGAAAGCGGTTTTTTGCAAAACTGATTTACAAAAGTCGGCTCATTATAGGCTGACATTCAATTTTCTGCAATAAACAGAAGTAGACAAAACAGAGGTCATTTGTTTGACCTGAACTCTGTTTATTTAACTGCTGTTTATTGCTGACTATTTAGTGTCAGCTTATTATAAAACTATTTTTTAAAAAATTTGCAACAAACCAAATTAGATTTTGTAAAACATAGTTTCCGTCTTTCGTGATTAGTTAAAACTGCATGAATTTATGAACTAATTACAGTGCCTGTGCCTTATGACCTTTTAATGCTTCAAGGGTCGAGCATACTTTACTAAAATCTAGTTTCGTCGGAAAACAGCATTATTGTTTTCAGTTCTTTACAGAACACGGTTCCTATTTGATTCCAAGACTCTAAAATAACAAATTAGTGCCGTAACAAGACTTTATATTTAAACTTTATCTTAAGTGAAGCACATTGCATCTTTATTTCAACTGCCCCTTATGTGCAGGTAGTATTTTTAATTAAAAATAGTGAAATCAGAATCAAAATTAAAATCCAAGTAGCAAAATTAGTTATTGAAATTAAAATCGTAATCGTAGAATAATGTTTAAATCCACATTAAAATCGCAATAGTATAATTCAAAATTTGATTGTAAGAAATACAAGAATTAAGGATTCATTAAAATTGAATTCTGATTCCCAGTCAAAATAAAAATATAAATCATTCTGATCAACAAAGCACATTACAACATTTTTATTGACTTTTTAAAAGTTTTGGACATCAATGCTATTTAAATATCGCTCAATACGCTGCGTTGTTGAAATGTCGGCAGCCAGATGAATTGTATTAAAGCCAACGTACGCCTTTTAGGTTCGTTTTAAAACTTGGCATGGACTTGGAAAATGATTTCAACATCAAAAAACCTCAAGTTTTTGGAAAATCTAATAAAAATTTTTGCAGCAGGGCAAAAAAGTTCCTAAAAATTGTTTTTTCAAGCTTAGCGGGCAACTGTGCGAAAACAGCGCAATTTGTGACGGATCTAATTTATGGTTGTAGTACCCTCGGGTAGAATAATTAATTGTAGATACTTGCTTTGAAATCGGAGCTTACAACTTACAATGGGGTATTTCCCTTGTTGAGATTAATTACCAAGAATAAATTGTTTGGATTTAATTCTTACCACAAAGCGCTCCAGTGATTTCAGGTTCTTGGTTGCATTCCACAATTTCCGTCTTGTTCTCCATTTCTAAGATTTTTATTTCCAGGCGCACGTCGTCAAATGTGTATTTTCCTTGTCTAATTTGTTTGATGACGGTCCTGTTAATTGAATGGCATTGTAAGTAACTGAAGTCACAGTCGACGATAAAAAGTGCATTTGAAGGTTTGTAAAGAAGATTAAAAAATATGTTCAAATTGTCTTCGTAAGAAACTCGATCATTTTCTTGGAATTCGTATTTTGTGAATAGAACGTAAGTTGGTTCATTGCGATTCCGATTAATTGTTGAAACTAAATTGGAACCTGATCCAAAATATTCAATTTCCGGGTACTCCTCGTTTAATTGAATGCAAAAGTCAACTTTCATAAGCGCTTGGTCATGAAGATCTAAAAAAGCCCGCACTGTTTTGGGATTGGAAACTTGATTATCGTAATTTAGTAAAACTTCAAAAAGAGCAGAATTGTTGGAGTCACCTGATTTGACGTCCAAAAATACTTTTTTAAACATGATTTCAAAATCATGCTCTGCCGCTTGAAAGTTTGCTTGTAGTTTTTCTAATAATCTATTGACTTTCTTTGGAACACAGTAAGCGTTCTCTTCCAGTTTATTTACGGCTTTACTTGTTGATCCAATGTCGTCAATGACGTTTAAATACTCCCGCAAAGTCTTTTCATTTACTTCATGTGCTTCGGGTTCCAACGTTGTGGTAACATTTAAATATTGTTTAAGAACTGAAATTGGAGTCAGTGTGAATTTAAGTGGTACTCCGAGCCCAGAATTTGTTACTTTGATGGATTCTTGTAACTGATTAATTTGGTTTTGGATTTCGCTTAAACTTGTTGCAGCTGGAAACACAATTTGAGGAGAACCGTCACTTGTCAAATGCATTTCAAAACTGACAGTTTTGTTACTGATATTAATTGAGGACCTTTTAAGTTTTGCCATCTCTTTACCCATCAGTGTGACTCTTTGGGCTCGACTTTGGTTTCTTCGTGGAGTGTCGGTAAATGTAACAGCGATGCTACCGCCCCAATGAATCCCTGTCACTATGTGGGTTGCCCCCTCAAAGAGTTGGAAATCAGTGTGGTAGTAGTTTTTAAGTTCGCCTTGTAGAATTGAAAACGTTTGTTTGGCAGTTTGGAACGTGTGAAGAAAAACCCCGGTAACGTCTGCTAAACTCGTCATGTCTTCGCTCATTAAACTTGCAGCACCCTCTGGCTGCTTGATTCCCGTTTGAATGCTCACAGCAGTGTCCAGGTCAACGCCAAATATTTTAAATTTATCGGATTCCGTTTTAATTATTTGCAACTTTTTCGACGTGCGTGGGGTGTTCGTTGTGGTAATTAGATGGCTAGGCAAATTGGACCGAAAGATGCTTGTGTCACTAAACGAGTTGGTGCGCGCGTCGTACACGCATCCCAAGCTAGAAATTCTTCCGAGAGCGGAAAGGTGCAAGTTTCTTTCTTCCAATGGAACAGACCTCACAGCTTGCGTATAAATTGCCAGAAAAATTAAAATCTTTGAAAGAACTACGGGAGATTCTATTCTGCTTGATCTGCACACTTTGAAGATTTTTGAAATTCTCGCCATGGTAACAGACTAGCAGTAATTTACGCGTGTTCTGATCTCACATGAAAATGCTGTATATAAATGTCGGCTTGCTCTGAAAGTCAGAAAAATTAGACAATATCAAGGAAATTATATGTTTTGTTGACAAACTAGATTTAATTGACAGACAAGAAATAGAAATGGAGCAGTAAAGAAAGTATTAAACAGAAAAATATAAATTTTTATTTTAATAAAACTGCATAGTGACGAAAGGGGGCAGAGCCAGGATAGAAATGGATATTCTGCAATAGTGAAACCTGTGACTTTATATCACTCTAATGATGTCATTTACTAAGAACCCTGTACAATACATGTCCTGTTCATGGTAGGTATTAAAAATTTTTGTTTTACACATTTCATCTGAAGTGGATATATATTAATTTTGTCGATTTTGCCGCAGCTCACACAACATTGTTTTGATAATAACAGAGAGATTTACAATTCTTGTTGGTTCTTGGTCAGAACTTGTCAATATACAATTATGCTAGTAAAATAGGCGGATATTTTAGTTAGTATTAATTCATGATTCCCATTTATGCCAAATAAATAGTGATTATAGATGCATACGAATGCAATAATATACAAAATAAAGTTTCACATATTTTTTCATGCTCATCGACTTAATGCTTAATTCTCACAATCTCAGGACGAGATGGGACAGGAAAAAGCGAATTCGTGACGAAATTGGACCCGATTATCTTTTTCTTGTTCTGAATCTCAAAAATATAGTCCCAAAAGTTTCATGACGGGCCGGCAAACTCAAATCCCATCCCGTACCGTCCCGAACACAACAATGAACACGGGTCTGTAACAGAACACCCGTGAAGTAGGTCGATATCGTAATACATCACAAGGGTACAATTAAGAAAAACGCGGCACAACAAAAACGTAAAGTAAAAAAAATTGTATCACGTAAAACAAGGGGCTTCGCCTCTTGTTGCAGTTAAAGAACAGAAGCTGGAAACAAATTAGCAAAACAATCATCCAAAAATGTTCTTGAATTTCCCGCCAAATTTCTTAATTCAAATTTTAACGTATTACTAAATGGAATTACACATAAATGATACGCCCTTCAAACCGAAATGAATAATCGAATCTAATTAACTTACATGGGAACCTACGTTGCTTGAAGACATGGATTTAAATGAATTTTATCATGCCGTCTTCTACTGTGATTTGTCACTACTGCTAGTGTAGTCGTTTGGTTGCAAAATCGCTTATCTCCATTTTATTCGAATTTGAATTTTCGAAATTTTCTCGAACTACAAAGTCGAGAAAATTCAGTTGGAATAACAGCGGAAAATTTTAGTAAGGACAGGGACCCTTCCATACTTTCGTAAAAACGAAAAAATTATACAATCCAGTAAATGTAAAATACAATAATGTTTGCTAATAATTACTATCATTTTGCAACAGATCATAACGAAAAAGCCTAACCTTCGAAAAGGTCGTCCATAAATGATATCATAGAAACATTTTAATTTTAGGACGGCATATATACAATAATATATGGATAATATAATTATATAGAATAATATATAGATAATCTATATAGGATAATATAAATATGGAAACTGCAGTTGGTTCTAACTGCATGATTTAAAAAATTTAAATCCATTAAATACATCATGTTAGTTTTTCTGACTACATAGTTTTAAATTTCAAACTTATCTAACTACATGATTTTAAAATATCCAAACGTTGTTACTACATTGTTTAAAATTGCAAACTAATCTAACTACATAATTTTATAAAGTGCAAAATATTTTAACCACTTGATTTAAAAACAGAATTTGCTCTAACTACATGGTTTAAGAAAGTTAAAAATGTTCCAACTTCATGGTTTGGAGTGTCAAAATGTTGTACGATTTTAAAAAGTACAAAGTGTTTTATTTGCATGTTTTAAGATTTATTAAATGTTCTCATTACAAAATAATAAAATTGCAAAGTGCTCTAAATACAACATTTGAGAAGTGCAAAAGCTATTAAAAGCACGTAATTAGAACATTTTGCACTGTTCAACATTATGTATTTATATTAGTGTACAACTGTACAAGTTAGAACCATGTAGTTAGACCATTTTGATCTTTTTAAAATCATGTAGTTAAGTTTGCAACCCAAAGCCATGTAGTTAGATTATTTTGCAACATAATACCCTGTAGTTAGAACAAATTGCGCTTAAAGTATTGTAGTTAAAACAATTTGCAGTTTTAAAGTCCATATAGTTAGAACGTTTTGCGTTTTAAAATATGATGCAATTAGAGCAAGTTGCACTTTTTATAAACATGCAATTATGATTTGGATGGCTAAAACGCTAATTTCAATCGAAAGTGGAAAGCAGCGGATTTGCTTCCATCGAAAAGTGGAAGGAAGTAGATTTCAGCCTTTATTAGCGATATATAATTATAGTTATGCCGTCATAAAATTGGAAAGCTTCTATGACATCATTTATAGACGACTCTATTAAATGTTAAGCTTTTTCGTTATGTTCCATTGCAAAAGAATGGTAATTATTAGCAAGCATTATTAAACACTACATTTATTGGATTTTATAGTTTTTTCGTTTTAACGAAAGTATAAAAGGGGGGGACCCTGTCCTCACTAAAATTTTCCACTGTTTTTCCAGCAGAATTTTCTTAACTTTTTATTTCAAGAAAATTTCGAAAATTCAAATTCGAATAAAATGGAGATAAGCAATTTTGCAACCGGACGACCATACTAGCAGTGGTGACTAGTCACAGTAGAAGACGTTATTATAGAGTTCATTTTAATCCATGTGTTCAAGCAAGGTAGGTTCCCATGTTAGTGTGACAGCTCAGATCTTAATTAGTATTTTTTTGTAATAATAAACTGTAACTAATTGTTTGTTAAAATTGACTGATGTTTGAGCATGATATATCATCTTGAAGCCCTTACAAAAATAGAAAAACAGTTATTTTGTTTTAGGCTTCCGACGCATACAAACAATTATAGGCGGAATTTGCAAAAAAAGTAACGGTTTTTTCAAATTAAATAGCAAACGTTAAACTATTTTCTTTTGTGATTTTTGAAATCAACTTGTCATTATCTTTTTAACGGTATAAAATATTGTACGTTGAAATTAAACTAGTATTTCAAAAATTTAAAAATTCCGGTAAATTTTGTAGATAGGTAGGAATACATTAATGCGTAGAATTTAATTATAATTACGTATTTGTACAGTCCAGAATGTGTTAGCAAGTAACATTTCAATTTTATAACACCTTTAAGTTTACAGTTCTAATTTAAATAACTTAATAACATACAGCACTCCAAGGCTGACTCAGCAAAATGCGAAAAAGATAAAACTATGTAGAAATTGACAAAATTCTAAAGTTGTGGATTCCGTATAAACTAACTGCAATATGTAGAGCACTGCACATGATTTATTTAATTTTTAGGACTATTATTGCAAACTGTAACTTTTAGCAAACATACGACAACTTCGTATGTAAGGGACAGTCCATAAATGGTGCCACTGAAATAACTTTTATTATAGGACCCACCCATCCCATGTCCTCATTTTAACAATAACTAAACGACCACTAACATTCCTTATGTAATATGATGATTACGTGACCGGACCCACTCACACTAACTATGACATCATTTATCGAAGAAAGAACCAATAAAATACAGTTGAGTAATAAATATGGTTGTAGTTCCAAAACCAGCTAATTGCGTGTTTGTATCAAATGCAAGAAGGGACATCTACCCTATTAAGTAAATAGCTGGTGACAAAATATATGTAATTTAAACATGATTCCTTACAATTTTATTTCAGCTTAAGGATGGAAAATAAAAGTAAAACCTGAATTCAAGTTTATGATATACAAGTATTGAAACTTGATACAATTTATAAATAGTTAAATGCGATATTTTTGCATGAATTTTATTTTAACGCGATGCTCTTATTACGAAATGTATTGCTTACTTTTTTAGCAGCGAACTTTTTCTAACCTCCGGCCAACAGCAAACAATACAGAAGGTAGAACTCAGGATATTACAGATATACTTTTAGACTGTACTCTACAAACCAATCACATAAAAAATAAATAGTTACATTGAAAAATTTATGGGACAATTATGTGATTTCGATTTGCATTAATAAACGCAAGGGCAACGTTAATAAATAACAAAATAAAAAAAAATTATAACATTAATAATTTAATTACACTCACAGTTAAAAAAATGAAATATGATTGTGTAGTTAATAAAAAATAAAAATTCAAAAAAAAAAACCACTAAACCTTGAACACACTACTAGAGCATTAAATCTGCTTTCTGTGGTCTTAAGTAAAGATTTCTCAGTTGTTCAGTTAATAAGTACAGTTAATATTTCCACTGCAGTAGTTTTACAGCTCAAGGAAAAACAGTTAGGGCTAAGCCCTTACCCACCTAACGTAATGAAAAACGTTGAAATAAATGCAAAATTACATTTTTTAAATACTGGAATTAAATATTTAAATGTTGGTCGAGTATTTTCTTGACAATTTTTTGTGTTCAAGTGATGAAATGGTCGGCTGATCTTGAAGTCTTGAAAGGCGAATGTGACTCACAGCAAAGACTTCTTCGCATCAGAAGAGATAATTAATTATGTACTTGAACTCATTTTAGTAGACGCTATTCTTAAGCATGTATGTTTCGAGGATATAATCCTAATGTAGTTAATCTTGTGGTCTGTCCACATGTCACTCGTAATCTATTTATTGACGACAATCTTTAATTTTATTCATTCTGCTCCGTGACCTTCTTTTTGCCTTTAGTCTAAATCATTTAAAAAAATAACGTTGTAATCAATACTTGTGCAGATGTGCAGATTTGACTCTTAAGCCCCATAGAAAAAAACCCTCGTATTATCAGTTATTTATTACAAGTATTTTGCATTACGCAACCTTTTTCAATTTTGTGTGCAAAATTAAACCCCAAATGACAAATACTGTAAAGTCCGACTATAAGGAAATTGGGGGGACCGACATTTTTGGTCCCTTTCAGCCGAATTCCCGTTTAACAATATAAGGGAACTTTCTATGAACCGAAAGTTAGTTACCATTTCAAAATCTGTTTTATTTAGTCAAAAAATGTCAAGGGCAAGAGATGTATACTGTTGTTTAATTATAATTATAATTATTGTGATTTAGTAAAAAAGTCAGTTATAGCAGTTTGTCTCTTTTTGATTTGATTCTGACGCACACAAAGACTAATAATATGAAGATTTGAAAAAATATTTTTCTTAGTATTGATCTGCGCTAAAAAGAAATGATGAAATTTCTGTGTCATTTCCTGTCTGTCTGTTCTGTCGTACAGGTCACCAAGTCTTGCGGTCCGTTTCAGCGCTAGGATCTGAATGTAGCGCCCCTAGGTGGCATTGCAAACTAAAGGGAAGGACGAAATCAGGGTGAAAGTCAGTGCAGCTAGAATTTTTGTCCTGCGTGGAAGATTACGGTGACAGTGGATAACTTTTTTTGTTCGCTTTGGGTTTGGTTCTTTTGCGGAAGCCATGATGGCGCGATATTTTTGAAAATTAAAAAACTCTAAAAAAACAAAAAAAAAAGAAATTTATTTAGCAGTGACATCGAGAATTACAAAATTACGTAGCTTTGAGCTCACACACTTTTAGCTTAGGGTTTTATTGGAAAATATTTTTTACAAATTAAATTATGTAAGAAGATCAAAAGACTATACAAAAAAACACGGAGTTAAATGTAGCAAAAGTATAAGAGTAGGCAGTAAGAAAATTATTACTTTTGTCAGCAGTCCTCTACGAGAAATAATTTGCAAATCCGCAGTTTGAGGTTTAGATGTAACGTTCAATGTCAGAGTGACACGAAGCGCAAAGCAAATAAGAAATGAAAGAAGACAGAAAATAATTAGTCATAAACTAGGCAGGGCAATTCAGAGCGTTATACTGATAAGACGATGGGCTACATTTTATCGTTAATTTTTAACATGCAAATAAATACAATTAGAAAATACGTATACGAAGGAAGTAATTTGTTGTACATATTTAAATTGACTTGTGATTCACTAGCAAAAATGTGTGTTATGTGGTTTTAAGGAATCACACTTGTAGGACGTGCGTCATTTACGCAACATAATTCGTTATATCTGTGGTGTGTCGCACACAGTTTAGTTTACTTCAAATACTAATCATATGGGACGACTACAGTACACGACACATATCATTTCTGAGTAATTATGTCTTGAGTTGAGGTTGACCGACGTGGCCTGGATTCAGTTTCTTATCTCGTCTCTAAAGTCAGATGGTCAATGTCAAAGTCGACGTGGATGTCAGACATTTGCCAGCAGCTTACGTATTGCGCAACCAGGACGTGTCTCTTATCCTATTTGAAGTCGATTGACAAAAGACAGTAATGACTAAACTAAATTAGTACAAAGAAATAAATGTGGTCAATGTACAGCTTTACATTTAATTGCGTAGCTGCAAACTACAAATATCGTCGATGTTACTGTTTACTATACTGGCAAATAATCCCTTGGCTTGATGTATTTAGTACTAATTTTATATGATATATGTACCACTTTAAAATTGCATGTATCTGAATCCTGAATTCCTATACTGCTAAAATTTCTTACCACGAATCAAAGTTAAAATTAGTAACTATTTTTAGGGATAGAGATAATGTGCTTTGGAATTACGTGGAATTGAAGAGTTAAAAGATAATTCTGTGCTCTGTCCATATAACCCAATTACCTTCTGTCTTGTGAGCTTTAGCAAATAAAGGATACATAATGTCTCCTAAATTGCTATTTCCAGGGCCGGTTTTAAGCCTATGCGATTCATACGGCCGCATGAGGCGCCAAAATTTACAGATGCGCCAAAATTTAGAGTTGCAAAACATATTTTTATCCCCTCAAAAGTATTGTGAATTTGGTCATCACAAACCTTTATAAGAACAATAAACCTCTAATAAGAACAAAATTACAAATCCTCAAGAACAAAATCCAGAGGCTCCCGGAACATGTATTTGTTTACAGTTTACAGGCAATTACAGGGGTACAGAATGACTTATCACTAGTACGAATAAATTCATAAAGCGCCTACGACTACGACCAGAACAATGCGCCTAATTAGTATTTCAATCTTTAGATTTTTGAGCGTGTTGTCAATTTTAGCACAAATAGAACGCAGATATCTTCGAAATAGAATAAGGCGCCGTAACAGTTTTACAATATTAGGCATCGCAGAAGCGCTGCCACTTGCTTTGCAAATGCAATTAAAGAGCGTCCAAACGAAGAACAATAAGCTGCAATAGCAATAGACAATAAGATTATTGTTTTAAAAATTTGGCCCCACAGTATTGCAAAATTTTGTCAACTCGGATTTACATTATCATTATGTTGCATCGCTAAAGTCCTGCCACGTGAAGTGAAAATTTACTTTTGTGGCGCCTGTTCAATAATTATTTTGTGTTTTCATTCATTTTACAAAACACATGCTATGTGTATTTATTAGAATACAAAAGCAATTAAGAAATATAAAAGTTATATAGTGCGCCCTCGGTATATTATTATTAAAATTAGCATAAGTATTAGGGATTACAAATTAAATGATGATTTCATGTTGCCATGCAAGTGCATCCTGTTATATGATTTTTGGCTTCAAAATTCACCCGTTTCAATGTACAGTGTGAGTTTTTAATATTATTTTAAATCACTAAAACCAATAAAGATTACGTAAGTAGTGGAAAAAATGTTTAGGGAATATAAAGTAAGGCCAATTACTTAAATTAGCTTTGCCTAATTTGGTTAAACAGTATAAAAGCAGAATTTCCTTCAGAATTACTTGAATACAGAAACGGTAAAAACATTTTGAGCTACCTATTTGTCTTACAATTAGTATTTGACACATAATTTTAATAAAATCAATAAAAACCCGTACATATACACCCAATACACGTAAAACCATTCCGAGCACCACATAAGCCCTGTAAAATGCGCTTTTAACTCGTATTTACCAAGGTTTTTCTGCGAACGTAGTATGATTTTTAGCTTGAAACCGTTGTCAATAAATACTAGACTAATTATATGTGTCTATAAAGCATGTCTTGCATACGAAGTTTTTTAGCTTTTATAATTTAAGCACACCGTTAAGTGTATTTTACAAATATAGCTGTTTCTAAATCCACTGTTATTACTGAATACATGTGTTTTAATTCATGTACTTTCGTTTTGAAAACAAATACGCTGTTAATGTTAATTATTGTTTTATATTAAACAAATACCATTTGATTTTGAAAAGACAGCTAATTACCACACCTACATTAGGCTTTGAATGGTAAATGAAATATTTTTGTTTAATTGGGCCTTCAACCAAACCTAAAGATGTCAGGCCTTTAAGCAAACTAATAAATTTCCGGCCTCCTACCAAACTGATAGATGTCCAGCCTTTAAGCAAACAGATAGCTGCCCAATCTTCTAGCAAACTGATAGATGTCCAGCCTTCAAAAATACTGATAGATGTCCAGCCCTCAAAAAAACTGATGGATGTCCAGCCTTCAAGAAAACTGATAGATGTCCAGCCTTCAAGCAAACTAATAGATGTTCAGCTATTAAGCAAATTGATAGCTGTCCGACCTTCAAGCAAACTGATAGACGTCCAGGCTTCGAGCAAACTAATCAATGTCCAGCCTTTAAGCAAACTGATATATGTTTAGCTATCAAGCAAACTGATAGATGTCCAGCCTTCAAGCAAACTAATAGTTGCTCAGCTATCAAGCAAACAGATAGCTGTCCGACCTTTAAGCAAACTATTAGACGCCTAGCCTTGGATCAAACTGATTGATGTCCGGCCATCAAGAAAACTGATAGATGTCCGGCCTTCAAGCAAACTAATATATGTCCAGCCTTTAAGCAAACTAATAGATGTACAGCCTTGAAGCAGACTGATGGATGTCCGGCCTTCAAGCAAACTAAAATATGTCCGGGGTTCAAGCGAACTGATAGATGTCCAGCCTTTAAGAAAACTGATAGATGCCCAGCCTTCAAGAAAACTGATAGATGTTCAGCCTCCAAGCAATCTAATAGATGTTCAGCTATCAAGCAAACGGATAGCTGTGCGACTTACAGGCAAACTGATAGACGTCCAGGTTTAGAGCGAACTGATCGATGTCCGGAGTTCAAGCAAACTGATAGATGTTTAGCTATCAAGCAAACTGGTAGATGTCCAGCCTTTAAGCAAACTGATAGATTTCCGGCATTCAAGCAAACTAGTAGATGTCCAGCTTTCAAGCAAACTGATAGACGTCCAGGCTTAGAGCAAACTGATCGACGTCCGGCCTTGAAGTAAACTGATAGATGTTTAGCTATCAAGCAAACTGATAGATGTTCAGCCTTCAAGCAAACTGATAGATGTCTGGCGTTTAATCAAACTAATAGATGTCTAGTCTTTAAGCAAACTAATAGATGTCTAGCCTTCAATTATACTGATAGATGTCCAGCCTTCAAGCAAACGGATAGATTTTCGGTCTTTAAGCAACCTGATAGATTTACGGCCTTTAAGCAAACTGTAAGATGTCCGACCTTCAAGCAAACTGGTAGTCGTTCAGCCTACAAGCAAACTGATAGATGTCCAGCCTACAAGCACACTGATAGATGTCCAGCCTTTAAGCAAACTGATGGATGTCAGGCTTTCAAGCAAACTAAAATATGTCCGGGGTTCAAGCGAACTAATAGATGTCTGGCTTTCAAGCAAACTAAAAGATGTCCGGCTTACGAGCAAACTAATACATGTCCAGTCTTCAAGCAAACCGAAAGATGTCCGACTTTATTGCAAACTGATATCTATTTAGACGACACATTCCATTCATATACTTAATACAGTTTATTAAATCGTAGGGCGCCAGGAAGTTACTCGCATGGGGCGCCAAATACCCTAGAACCGGCCATGAAATTAATGCATTTACAGCTTTGTAAATTATTGACGTAAAAAATTAGGTGAGCAACGTGGAATTGTTTACAAGTTTTTTTATAAGTAAATTAACTTTTAATTGTTCCTAATTTAATTTTTAAGATTCATTAATGATTTATATCGTAAACTGTGATAAACATGATAAATTCAATTATGGTTTTGTCCGTCAGTTTGAATGTGTTGTTTTAGGTAGTAGTGTAACCTTTAAAAGTTTAAATTGAGAGCTGTTTTTTCTGCATAGTCACAATCGACAAATTTAAATCATGTTTTAGTAGTATGGTTCATAACGTGTCGTTATAAACTACATTTTCCTCTAATTTTGTTGTTGCAAAAATTGCGCTATGTGGTTCACTTGAGTTTGCTTTGACTATGGTGTCGTTTTACATGCCAAGTAATTTGTGACTTCTGAGCTGCAGTGTAGCTGCAGTGCAGGCATTTGTGAGGCTTTTCCTTTGTGTGCCTCATCAAATGCCTATGGAGGTTTCCCTTCGTCGTTGCACTATGCTTGCAAAACGAGCTCTTGAACGGTCTTTGTCCTGTATGACTCATTACGTGAGTTTTTAAATTACTTCTCACACTTGATGCATAGTCACACAATTCACACTTGAAGTTCTTCTGCTGGCGAACCCACTCAACGTCACTTTGCTTTGGATTTAATTTGCAAGTTATTTGGTGCTGATTACAATCCTTCTTCCTCAGGAACTGCTTCTTACAAAACGCACACGCAGAGTCACTACAAGGTTCTTTGGTGTGTGTACGGATATGACCATAGAGGTCACAGTTTCTGAAAAACGTTTTTGAGCACAACTGGCAAGCGAAGCTCCTAAGTCTATTTGGATTGTGTTTGTTTTCTACGTGTCTCCGTAGATTTCCGAATGTAGCCGCCGCGTAGTCACATATGTCACAGGGGAAGGGTTTCTCTTGTGTGTGGGTCCTCATGTGCTGTGTCAGCTGACATTTAGTAACCATTTTTTGATCGCAGAATTTACACTGAAACCGCTTTTGGCTGTCAACCCAAAGGGGGTCACACTGTTTTGGATTTTGCATGCAGACAACTGCATGAGAATTCTTGGTCGCGTTTTCAGGGAATGAACTCTTGCAAAATTGACAGACAAATTGTTTTTGCTTTGTATGTGTTAACAAATGGCGGTATAAATTACTTTTGATATTTGTTTGGTAGCAACATTTCGCACATTTGAAACGCTTGTGAATGCAATGTGTCCACGAATGCAGCTTTAAGTGACTTTCTGTTGCACTAGAATACGTACACACTTTACATTGAAAAGGTTTACTTTTCCTAGCTACACGACTGTGGGCGCCTTTGTTCGTTAATTTAACGTTTTTTACAGCATAATAATGAAATTGTTCGGATTTATTAGTGTACACGTTTGGTTTTAACTGAATCAAGTTAATGCAAACTTGTTTTTTAATTTTAAACTTACAAAGTAGCTGCTGTTCTTCTCTCGTCAACACATATTTTGCGCGCACCATGTTGAACAGATTTAATCCAGCTACCGCGCATTGCTTTACTGAGAGCTTGTTGTTATTTTACGGTAAAAATTAAACAACACACAGTGCATGCACAGTGCTTGTTATCCCAAAACGGCCAAGAATGTTTCTGTACATTTCAAATACAAAAAGAAATTCAAATCAGACTTTTAAAACTACAACTAAATCAGTTTTCAGTCAGTTTTGCAGATTCCTTATCCTGCTTTGAAAAATATGAGTGGCTGTCTGTTAATCCCAAAACACATATAACGTCACAAAAATGTATATACTGAGTCTTATAATTACTAATTAATTAATTACAAACTGACGAAATCTACTGTAGCAGATACAAAAACGATGCTTCGACTATTCGAATAGCAAAACTGTGTGACATACCCTGAGAGGTTGGGGAGTTCAACACACATACAATTCTAATTTAAGTATGAGAGAAAAAATATTGTTGGACACTTTTTGCGATGAATTTGAACGAAGCTTCTTTTATGAATTAAGTAGTGTAAAAATGATATTATTGTATCAAGTTATGTTGTTTGGTAAATTTAGTAACCATTTTAATTTTGTTGTAGGTTAATCAAGATGTCGTTTTCAATTACATCATTATTTTTAGTTTCAGCGTTTAACCCTTCCGTGGTTAATCTGTACAAGGGTCTGTGGCATTTTTACACCAGGCTGTACACATTTTAAAAAAAATAAGTTTTTACTCTAATGATTTTGTAATAACAAATTGAAAATTAGCTATTAATACAATAATTATATATCGCTGGTAAAGGCTCAAATCCGCTTCCTTCCGCTTTTCGCTAAAACCAAATCTGCTTCCTTTCCTTTTACCTTAAAAGCAAATCCGCTTCCTTCTACTTTCGATTTAAATAAGCGGTTTAGCTAACCAAATCATAATTGCATGCTTATAAAAAGTGCGCATTGCTCTAATTGCGTCATATTCTAAAACGCAAAACGTTCTAACTATATGAATTTTAAACTGCAAACTGTTCTAACTACATCACTGCAAGCGCGAACTGTTCTAACCACAGGGCTTCATGTTGCATACTAATCTAACTACATGGCTTGAAGTTGCAAACTTATCTAACTAAAAGATTTAAAAAAGTGCAAAATAATCCTACTACATGGTTCTTACTTGTACACTAATATAAATACATAATGTTGAACAGTGCAAAATTTTCTTATTACGCGCTTATAATTATTATAATTGAATTTTACGTATTATTTATTCCAAACCTGCAAGAAAAATTTTGTACATTTTTTTATTAAAATATTTTCAAAATATTTTGAATTGATATAATTATTGTAGATGACACACCCGTGAACGCATCCTACTTGTCTGCCATCGGCAGTGAAAATGATGTATGTATATGCAAATAAAGTGTATTTTCAGCAGCTTCTCAACTACAAATTTACATGGGATCAGAATGGAAAAATTTTAAGATGTGACTGCATTACTCTTGCAAGGAAACCAACTGGAGAGAAAAATGAATGTTCTATGGAAATTTCTGTAACTTGTAAGTGAACATTTTCCTAAATTATTCAATTTGCATTTTTATTGAAATATATTTTTATTCACATTTTTTTTGTACCATTTAGATGCACCAAAGGCCACAGAGGAAAGGTACAAAAATGTGGTTTTAAAATCACTTAGCACAACAGAAATCGTTGCCATGAACATCTCTGCAAGTCCAGAGCCGAAAATCTTTTGGACAGTGGCCTCGAAACGTGGTAATGCTACAGTCAAAATCTCGGATCAAAAGTTTCAAGCACGACTCTTAAAACTTGTAGATGGTGTACGCTATAGTTTCCACGAGATACAAAACTCTACTGAAAGTAGTTAGAGTTTAGAATTAGATGCTATATATAATTAACACAGTTTTATTAGAACCTTTAATTATTTATTTATGTAATATATTTTTATTTTGAATTTCTAGAAAGATACGTATCTCTGTGAGCTTGTGATCAACGCCGTAGAGGAAGCGGATCTTCATGTCAGCTACAAACTCCATGCAGAGAACGCCTTGGGTACTGAACAGTTTCAGCGACAGCTCTCCCTCGCACCTTAACCTTATTTAGCAACATATTAAAATTTTTCGTCTGTCGTTAGTATAACTGAAATATTTTATATAAAACAGCATAACATAACGACATGTAAGTTTTTAAAGGCATTTTTTGACTGTTTTATTTATTATTTTAACAGTAATAAAATACCATTTAACCTTATATTAAATTTTTGTCAAAGTAATTTCCTTTTAGAAAAATACTAAATATTTTTACTACCCGTGATTACTAATTACTCAGGTTCAGTTAAAACTACTAAAATAGACGACAAGAACTAAGGAAAAAATACTGTAAATAATGTACGTCAATTGCATGGGAATCATGTTATCGCTTGTGAAACATCAAAATGACGTATATCCATTTGTAGCTAAAACCAACATTCACTGTCCAAAAAAATACTAAAATGCGTCTTAAAAGAATCTAAATGGAACATTTTACATTTTTCAAAAACATGCAAATGGAATATTTTACACTTTTCAAAAACATGCAAATGGAATATTTCACACTTTTCGAAAACATTCAAATGGAATATTTTACACTTTTCGAAAACATTCAAATGGAATATTTTACACTTTTCGAAAACATTCAAATGGAATATTTTACACTTTTTAAAAACATGCAAATGGAATATTTCACACTTTTAAAAAACATGCAAATGGAATATTTCACACTTTTCGAAAACATTCAAATGGAATATTTTACACTTTTCGAAAACATTCAAATGGAATATTTTACACTTTTAAAAAACATGCAAATGGAATATTTCACACTTTTAAAAAACATGCAAATGGAATATTTCACACTTTTAAAAAACATGCAAATGGAATATTTTACACTTTTCAAAAACATGCAAATGGAATATTTCACACTTTTCGAAAACATTCAAATGGAATATTTTACACTTTTAAAAAACATGCAAATGGAATATTTTACACTTTTAAAAAACATGCAAATGGAATATTTCACACTTTTAAAAAACATGCAAATGGAATATTTCACACTTTTCGAAAACATTCAAATGGAATATTTTACACTTTTCAAAAACATGCAAATGGAATATTTCACACTTTTCGAAAACATTCAAATGGAATATTTTACACTTTTCGAAAACATTCAAATGGAATATTTTACACTTTTCGAAAACATTCAAATGGAATATTTTACACTTTTTAAAAACATGCAAATGGAATATTTCACACTTTTAAAAAACATGCAAATGGAATATTTCACACTTTTCGAAAACATTCAAATGGAATATTTTACACTTTTCGAAAACATTCAAATGGAATATTTTACACTTTTAAAAAACATGCAAATGGAATATTTCACACTTTTAAAAAACATGCAAATGGAATATTTCACACTTTTAAAAAACATGCAAATGGAATATTTTACACTTTTCAAAAACATGCAAATGGAATATTTCACACTTTTCGAAAACATTCAAATGGAATATTTTACACTTTTAAAAAACATGCAAATGGAATATTTTACACTTTTAAAAAACATGCAAATGGAATATTTCACACTTTTAAAAAACATGCAAATGGAATATTTCACACTTTTCGAAAACATTCAAATGGAATATTTTACACTTTTCAAAAACATGCAAATCGAACATTTTACACTTTTTTAAAACATCCAAATCGAACTTTCACACTTTTTAAAAACATGCAAATGAAACATTTTACACTTTTCAAAAGCACACAAATTTAATATTTTACACTTTTTAAAAACATGCAAATCGAACATTTTACACTTTTTTAAAACATCCAAATCGAACTTTCACACTTTTTAAAAACATGCAAATGAAACATTTTACACTTTTCAAAAGCACACAAATTTAATATTTTACACTTTTTAAAAACATGCAAATCGAACATTTTACATCTTTTAAAAACTCTTAATTATCATTTTACGCATTTCTCTCATCTTGTGTTTATAACATAATTATAGCTAACTTTGATTCTAGTTTAAATTCGATATTGGTCATTTTAGTTCTTTAGAGACGATAATTATAACGTTCTCTAATGATGAATTAAACTGTGGCATGAAAAAGTAATACAATTTTAATTGCACTTTGAATGATGACTTGCTTACAAAACAAAATCCAATAATGGATGTTATACGTAAGCACAAACCGCTTGATCAGCATCAAATACTAAATACACAGCATGAGCAAAGTCAAATGTCAATTCATTTCTACAGAATTGTTCACTCGACGCTTTTTGTCACGTCTCCTTTCTCGAGTCTAGACATTACTTTGCAATAATTATTTATTGCTAAATGCTAAGTTAAGTACAGTATCACTACTTGTTTTTTGCAATAACAGTATGCCTAGGATTTTTACTAAATTTACTCGGGTCACGTTGACGTAATAAAACAACTCAACAGTCGAGAAAACTACACAGACTACGACCACAGCCCGCGAAACGAAACTGAACAACTATCGTATAAATTCTATACACTTTTTCTACCTTCCAGTGCCTTCCACAGACCCGTTGAGGATCTACCTTGCATTACGTAAGAAAATATTTTCAAATTTTTACGCGTTAAAAAATTATCCTATTTAAAAAGAGTAATTTTGTTTTTATTTATAGTAAGAAATTAATAATGTTTTAAATTTTCTAAAATTTTTTTTTCAAAACTAATAAAAATTGTGTGTTGTAGTTTGTCCTGCAGAGGAGATCGGAATTTAAATAATGATGTTCTACTGAGCGCGATATTTAAAATAATAAAATAAGGTTTTACAATTTTGAAAATAATCCGTTTTCCTTACAATTAACAGGTAATAAAAATGAAACTAACAAATCAAAGAATCAAAAAGGAAAATGATCTGCTTCGATCAAATACTAAACCCTTTCATTGTTCTGTGTGCGAATATTCTGGTGCTACTAAACAGTGCTTAGCGCAGCACATGAGGACACATTCACCTGACAAACCATTCAAGTGTCTGGAATGCAGTTACCGAACAAACCATAAAACTGGTCTTAAAAGACATGTTTTTCATATGCACAATAAAAATCCAAATAGTAGAAAAAGAAACTTTACGTGTCAAATTTGCTCAAACGCATTCCACGCAAATTCAACTTTAAAAGCCCACATGTTGACACACACTCAAATTAAATCATTTTCGTGCCAATTTTGCGCACGTGCATTTGCAAGAAAAGGCGACACAAAAACCCATGAAATAACTTGCGCAAAAAATCCAAAGACAGCTGATCAGAATTGGATTGAAAGTCAAAAGCAATTCAAGTGTAATTTTTGCAGCTTCAAAGCAATGACCCAACGTCAATTGACCCCTCACATGAGGACTCACACTCTCGAGAAACCGTTTAAATGCGGAGAATGTGATTATGCTGCAGCTTTACACTCTAGCATACGGAGTCACACGACAAGAAAGCACAATACAAACAGGGTGAAAATTATTCCATGCCAATTGTGCTCACGAATGTTCTATACCAAATCTGAACTTTATCGACATATTCCTACACACACGATGGAAAGACCGTTGGAATGTGAATTCTGCAATCGACAATTCGCCCAAAGTTCTAACAAAAGCTCGCATTATAAAACCTGTAAGTTGAATCCCATGCAAAACGATCCTAATTGGGTTCAAAAGCAAAAACGATTCAAGTGTGAGTTGTGCGAATATTCATCTATTGATAGGTACAAAATTAACCGGCATTTAAGGACTCATACAGGGGAAAGGGCGGTCAAGTGTCCACTTTGTGACTATACGTGTTCCGAGCCATGTGGGCTCAATAGACACCTCAGGACCCATACAGGTGAAAAACCATTCAAATGTCCATACTGCCCATATCGAGGGGCATCAAGCACAGCAGTTGCTGATCACATGAAGCGACCTCACTGTAAGATATAATTAATACCGCAATATTAAGAGTTGCAAAAAGATATGTGGATGTTTTGAATCAAAACTATACTGTAATGTAAACCACTAAAAATCTAGCTTATACAATATCGTCTGTAAAGAATTAAAATGGTCCATCTTCAATTTAAGTCAGAATTAAAATGTGATATGTCGAAAAAAGAATAAATGATATACAGGAAAAAAATATAAAACATAAATAAAAAATCGTGTAGTATTAACTGTTAAATACGAGTTTTTGAAAGTGCAAGTTGTCCTATGCACATATTTTTGAAAATTGCAAAATGTTAAATTCACACATTTTTAAATGTGCAAAATTCACTGTAAACACCTTTCTAAAAAGTGCTTTATATGTTTAATTTAGATATTTTTAAAAGCTCAAAATGTTCTTTTACACATATTTAATAAGTGTAAAATATCCCATTCACAAGCTTTTGGTGAGCATTATAATTTAATTTTTGTTTTTAGATAGTGCATTTCAGTTAGTGCATTTGGTTTTTTTGCTAAAAGTGGATAAAGGTAATTTGAAAAGTGGATATAGGTAATTTTCATTCTTCACATGTGATAAAGTTTAGTTTTATGACTGAAAAATGCTTTAAAATTAGTATTTCAAGAAAGGCGAAGGGTAGCAGATATAATTAGATGTTATCAACGGCAGGTTAGCAACTCAAATGTGTAAATAATTATTTTTAGTGCCCTAAACTATATTGTGTGTTTTACATAATAATTATACACTACAAAAACAAGGCAGTAATATTTCAATTTATTTTGTAAGCAAATCCTATTACTTATCCTGCTACTTATTAAACTACACAAGATTTAATTAATATTTTAGATTTAGAACTCGGGTGTTTGCTTTAGACAACCATTCAGAATCAATATAAAATTATTTTGGCTACAAAACGAATAGCGATGTTTTATAATAAGTAATTTACCTATGCTCGAGGTAATTAATAAAGTGTACACGTACTACTGCGGTCTGCGGTCAAAATCGAAATGAAAGGTGCTTCTTGTTTGTGTTACTATGTACTTATTTAAATTAACTTGCTTACCTTATTATTCTTATTATTTAACTAAACAATAGTTACAGATGTGATCAATTGTCAGGTTGCAATTAATTATTAAATTGGTCAAGATCAAGGATGTAAAGATTATTCTAAAATTTTTTAAAGCGGTGAAAACCGTTTATGTACGTATAATTATTTAACCTTTATGAAATAATTATTTTAGTTTAGATCCTGTATTGTGGTTTTAGTATGATATTCTCCTTGTGTGAGTAATTAAACCTAGTAATGTAAATGTCAAGTATGTAATTACACTAATTTCCCTTATATTACACCCTATATCTTGTCACCTGCTCAGTTCTACATACTTTTGAATTACATGAGTACCTACATCATGTGTCAGGATGCCTTATATGTTAATAGGAATATGAATAACACTAGATGTGACTATAATTAATGTACTAATGGTTCCAGTTTGTAATAAATTGTAAATAGACATGCGTGCATAATAATTATCTACAGCATGGAAAGAAATGGGGGTACTAGGGTAGGGTAGACACTAAAGTAGACAGTGCAGTACAGTAAAGTGGGGTTTGGACAATGTAAAGGTATGTTTGCATATAGTATCAATGTCAAAGTGAATGTGAGCGTATGAGCCAGTGTACAAAAAATACATTCAATATTTTTCTCATTTTGCTGTTCATGCCTGTATTAGATGGAATGTAGAATGAAATTTGCATGCTGTTTTGGTCGCACTATCAATTCCAATGCCCCGTGTAAACAATAAAAGCAGCTGACCTCCAAACCAGGCCGGATAATACGGCCAGCGCAGGCAGCCCACGCTGCTTGAATTAAAAAAAAACATGTAAATGAAACATTTTGTAGTTTTTTAAAAATATGTAAAAAGAATATTTTGAATTTTTAAAAACATGCAAATAATTTTTTTTGTACATTAAAATAACATGCGAATAAAAAATTTAACACTTTTCTTAAAACATGTAAATATAGCATTGAGCACTTTTCTGAATCAAGTTAAAAAATATTCTAAACTTTTCTAAAAACATGTTTATACAAAACTTTAATTTTTTAAAGAAAACCATCATTAAAATCTAAATGGTAGTTCTTGTATGCGAACAAATTGCTGCATTAAACAAATTCCTTCGGCCGGCCCTGCCTCCAACAATATTGTTGATAAAAACATTATTTACATAATTTTATTATTCATCAGGAAATTCAAAATCATAGTAGTCGACATGTTCCCCTTTGGCATATTTCTTCTCGCCAAGAATCTGTACAAGTTTTTTCGCCGATTGCTCCGCTGTAATAATTATTCCATTTTCTCGTATATCCTTCAAAAGTTGTCGTACTTTGTCGTCGCCAGCAGTTTTAGATACTTCATCGTACATGGCTGACTCAAAAGCTCCAGGAGCGTAACTCATAGTTTGGATCGAAGGCTCTTCCACTGCAATACATTTCATGACCATGTCACGAGCCGCCTTCCCAGTGCAGTAGTAGCCCAGTGTATTTATTGGTGTCAGAGCCCACAAGGAGCTGATTTGAACCAATGTCCTCTGCTTTTCAGGATTCTTGAAAACATTAAGAAATTGCATGGTGAGTAGGATGAGCGAGAAGAGGTTCATGTTGAAGTAGCTTTGAATTTCGTCCAAATTGTCAAACTGAGACACGCGCAGAGACATGTTACCCAAAGAGGACGCATTGTGAACTAAAATGGCGTTGTCAAAATCGGAGGCTTGTCGCCCATGATTTTTAGCAGTGAGGGTGGATATGATCAAATTTAAATACGTGGCTCCGTCTGGCTTAGCCAAGTCCATCGGGGAAAGGACAACATCCACGGAGGGAGATGCTTGAAGAACTAAAGATTTTGTTTCTTCCAAAGCATCCGCAGTTCGTGCCACGAGTGGAAACACAGAGCCGGGGGCCACTTTCTTAGAGAATTCAATTGCAATATTCCGACCTAAACCGCGACTCGCCCCTGTCACGAGAACTAACGATTTTTGGTTCCAAAATTCTTGTGCCATTTGGATTTATTTTTCTGCCATAGCAAACAAACAATTAGAAGTACAATATCGTGTGTAAATAACAAGAATGACCCATATCCAATTTAAGCTACAATCAAAATAAGCTATGTCATCAAAACAAAATAAAAAACATGCGTCAAATTTTAAGTGAGAGTTCTCAAAAAAAGTGTTAAGTGTTCCATTTACATGTTTTTGAAAAGTGCAAAATATTTTATTTACATGTTTTTCGAAATTGTAAATTGTTCTATTTTAATGTTTTTCAAAATTGCAAAATTTGCTAGTTACATGTATTTCAAAAATTGTAAAATTTTCTATTTTAATGTTTTAAAAAAATTAAAATGTTCTGCTAACATGTTTTTCAAAGCTGCACAATAATTATTCTATTTACATGGTTTTCGAGAAGTGCAAAATGTTCTATTTACATGTTTTTGAAAAATGTTCTATTTAAATGCTTTCAATAGGTTTGTAGATAGTTAATATTGTTTTTCGCTAAAAATGGATATGGATCATTGTGAGTCTTCACAGACGATATTAATTAACAAAGGTAACTCTAGATTTTCAGTGGAAAAGTAAAATCACAAAGTTGCCAATAGTTGAAATGCCTTACCTTTAAAGCAGACGACTAAAACTTAAAAGTATAGCTACATGAGTAGAATAAGGAGAAATGATACTTGGGTGGTGAATACCTTTTGCTGTGCTGTATGAAAGTGGCATTCAGATATTGAGCACTGATAGATAATTAATTATTCTAACATCCAGTAGGAGTCGTTCATAAATGACATCATAGATAACATGTTTTGTTCATACACCCACTTAATAATAGAACGACAACTTTTCTAACTTTGCATTGGATGGGGAGTATCCTAGCACCCACCCACATAAATGACTCTGTAATTTATGGACGATTATCGAACTAAAATTGCCCATTTCCATGTTTAGCTTAAACCAATATCCACTATCTACAAAAACATAGTAAAATATGTCTTAAAAGCATTAACATAGAACATTTATCACTTTTCAAAACCATGCAAACAAAACATTTTGCACTTTTAAAAAATATGTAAAGTACAACATTTCACAACGTTCAAAAATAGGCAAATAAGAAATTTTACCCTTTCCAAAAATATGCAAATCGAACAGCTTAAAATTAAAAAACAAATACCAATAGAACATTTTTAACTTTTCAAAATGGTCAAATAGGACATTTAACGCATTTCAAAAACTCTTAATTAACATTTCACGCATGTTTAGAATTTTGTTTATATAACATAGAGCTCATTTTGATTCTACCTTAAACATAATATGTGTCATTTTGGTTCTTTACAGACGATATGCGCTAAGTTGACAAAAGCAAAAAAAAAGTAGTTGGCAGAAAAGCGAGATCGCTTGTGAATGGCAGGGAATTAGCAATGATGTAATGATCTGATTATCGTTTGTGAAGTCATTTTTATTTGATGCTATAGAATTTAAATGGAAAAAATTTAGCAATCACTGAATTAGATTATTACGAATTTTTTAACCCTTGTGAAGAACCAGGACGACTTTTAACAACCGGACAGAAAATTTAGCAACGTCATGGACAAAAACCAGATGTAGGACTCCCTTCTCAGAACTCATCCAAACTTACACGTTATGCGCCACGACACTAGTATAGGCCAACAAAGTTGAAATTATGCTGCCACTCTTCAAGGGACCCGAGCCATAGTCCATTCCCTATTAAAGCCCCTTCAGCATTACAAGCGCATTTGGTATGTGACTCCGTTCTCAGAACTCATCCAAACTTACACGTTATGCGCCACGACACTAGTATAGGCCAACAAAGTTGAAATTATGATGCCACGCCTTAAGTGACCAGAGCTATAGTCCATTCCCTGTTAAAGCCCCTTCAGCATTATAACCGCATTAAGTATGTGACTCCCTGCTCAGAACTCAGTCAAACTTACACGTTATGCGCCACGACACTAGTATAGGCCAACAAAGTTAAAATTATGATGCCACGCTTCAAGGGACGCCAGCTATAGTCCATTCCCTATGAAAGCCCCTTTAGCATTACAAGCGCATTTGGTATGTGACTCCCTTCTTAGAACTCATCCAAACTTACACGTTATGCGCCACGACACTAGTTTAGGCCAACAAAGTTAAAATTTTGCTGCCACACCTTATGGGGCCCAAGCTATAGTCCATTCCCTATTGAAGCCCCTTTAGCATTAAAAGCGCATTTTGTATGTGACTTCCTTTTCACAAATAATCTAAACGTACACGTTATGCGCCACGACACTAGTATAGGCCAACAAAGTTGAAATCATGCTGCCACACTTTAAGGGACCCGAGCCATAGTCTATTCGCTAATAAAGCCCCTTCAGCATTACAAGCGCGTTTGATATGTGACTTCCTTCTTAGAACTCATCTAAACTTACACGTTATGCGCCACGACACTAGTATAGGCCAACGAAGTTGAAATTATGATGCGACGCCTTAAGAAACCCGAGCCATAGTCAATTCCCTATTAAAGCCCTTTCAGCATTATAAGCGCATTTATTTTGTGATTCCCTTCTCAGAACTCATCTAAACTTACACGTTATGCGCCACAACACTAGTATAGGCCAACAAAGTTGAAATCATGCTGCCACACCTCAAGGGACCCGAGCCATAGTCCATTCCCTATTAAAGATCCTTTAGCATAACAAGCGCATTAAGTATGTGACTCCCTTCTGAGAACTCATCCAAACTTACACGTTATGTGCCACGACACTAGTATTGGCCAACAAAGTTAAAATTATGATGCCACGCCTCAAGGGACCCGAGCTATAGTCCATTCCCTATTAAAGCCCCTTCAGCAATATAAGCGCATGAAGTATGTGACCGCCTTCTTAGAACTTATTTAAACTTACACGTTATGCGCCACGACACTAGTATAGGCCAACAAAGTTGAAATTATGCTGCCACGCTTCAAGGGCCTTTAGCCATAGTCGATTCCCTATTAAAGCCCCTTCAGCCATACAAGCGCATTTGGTATGTGACTTCCTTCTCAGAACTCATCCAAACTTACACGTTATGCGCCATGATACTAGCATAGGCCAACAAAGTTAAAATTATGCTGCCACACCTTTAGGAAACCGAGCTATAGTCCATTCCTTATTAAAGCCCCTTTAGCATTATAAGCGCATTTTGTATGTGACTCTCTTTTCAGAACTAACCCAAACTTACACGTTATACGCCACGACACTAGTATAGGCCAACAAAGTTAAAATCATGCTGCCACACCTCAAGGGACCTGAGCCATAGTCCATTCCCTAATAAAGCCCCTTTAACATTACAAGCGCATTTGGTATGTGACTATGTTCTAAGAACTTATTAAAACTCACACGTTATGCGCCACGACACTAGTATAGGCTAACAAAGTTGAAATTATGATGCCACGCCTCCAGGGACCCGAGCTTTAGTCTATTTTTTATTAAAGCCCCTTTAGCATTATAAGCGCATTTAGTATGTGACTCTCTTCTCAAAACTCATCTCAGCTTACATGTTATGCGCAACAACACTAGTATAAGCCAACAAAGTTGAAATCATGCTGCCACACCTTAAGGGACCCGAGCTATAGTCGATTCACTAATAAAGCCCCTTCAGCATCACAAGCGCATTTAGTATGTGACTTCCTTCTTATAACTCATTTAAACTCACACGTTATGCTCCACGACACTAGTTTAGGCCAACAAAGTTAAAATTATGCTGCCACACCTAAAGGGGCCCGAGCTATAGTCTATTCCCTACTTAAGCCCCTTTAGCATTATAAGCGCATTTTGTATGTGACTTCCTATTCACAAATAATCCAAACTTACACGTTATGCCCCACGACACTAGTATAGGCCAACAAAGTTGAAATCATGCTGCCACACCTTAAGTGACCTGAGCCATAGTCCATTCGCTATTAAAGCCCCTTCAGCATTACAAGCGCATTTGATATGAGACTCCCTATTTAGAACTCATCTAAACTCACACGTTATGCGCCACGACACTAGTATAGGCTAACAAAGTTGAAATTATGCTGCCACTCTTCAAAAGACCCGAGCCATAGTCCATTCCCTATTAAAGCCCCTTCAGCATTAAAACTGCATTTAGTATGTAATTTGCTTCTAAGAACTCATCCGAACTTACACGTTATGCGCCACGACACTAGTACAGGCCAACAAAGTTAAAATTATGATGCCACACTTCAAGAGACCCGAGCTATAGTCCATTTTCTATTAAAGCCCCTTGCGCATTATAGGCGCATGTAACATGTGACTCCCTTCTCAGAACTCATCTAAACTGACACGTTATGCGCCACTACACTAGTTTGGGCCAACAAAGTTAAAATTTTGCTGCCACACTTTTAGGGGCCCGAGCTATAGTCCATTCCCTATTAAAGCCCCTTCAGCATTATAAGCGCATTTTGTATGTGACTCCCTTTTTACAAATAATCCAAACTTACACGTTATGCGCCACGACACCAGTATAGGCCAACAAAGTTGAAATCATGCTGCCACACCTTAAGGGACCCGAGCCATAGTCCATTCGCTAATAAAGCCCCTTCAGCATTACAAGCGCATTTGATATGTGACTCCCTTCTCAGAACTCATCTAAACTTACACGTTATGCGCCCCGACACTAGTATAGGCCAACAAAGTTGAAATTATGATGCGACGCTTTAAGGGACCCGAGCGATAGTCCATTCCTTATTAAAGCCCTTTCAGCATTATAAGCGCATTTGGTATGTGATTTTCTTCTCAGAACTTATCCAAACTTACACGTTATGCGCCACAATACTAGTATAGGCCAACAAAGTTCAAATCATGCTGCCACACCTCAAGGGACCCGAGCCATAGTCCATTCCCTAATAAAGCTCCTTCAGCATAAAAAGCGCATTTGGTATGTGACCCCCTTCTAAAAACTCATCCAAACTTACACGTTATGCGCCACGACACTAGTATTGGCCAACAAAGTTAAAATTATGATGCCACGCCTTAAGGGACCCGAGCTATAGTCCATTCCCTATTAAAGCCGCTGCAGCAATATAAGCGCATTTAGTATGCGACTGCCTTCTCAAAACTTATTTAAACTTACACGTTATGCGCCACGACACTAGTATAGGCCAACAAAGTTGAAATTATGCTGCCACACTTTAAGGGCCTTGAGCCATAGTCGATTCCCTATTAAAGCCCCTTGAGCATTACAAGCGCATTTGGTATGTGACTTCCTTCTCAGAACTCATCCAAACTTACACGTTATGCGCCATGACACTAGCATAGGCCAACAAGGTTGAAATTATGCTGCCACACCTTTAGGAACCCGAGCTATAGTCCATTCCGTATTAAAGCCCCTTTAGCAATATAAGCGCATTTTGTATGTGACTACCTTTTAAAAACTAATCCAAACTCACACGTTATACGCCACGACACTAGTATAGGCCAACAAAGTTGAAATCATGCTGCCACATCTCAAGGGACCTGAGCCATAGTCCATTCCCTAATAAAGCCCCTTTAACATTACAAGCGCATTAAATATGTGACTTTCTTCTCAGAACTCATCCAAACTCACACGTTATGCGCCACGACACTAGTATAGGCCAACAAAGTTGAAATTATGCTGCCATTCTTTAAAGGACCCGAGCTATAGTCCATTCCCTATTAAAGCCCCTTTAGCATCACAAGCGCATTTGGTATGTGACTATGTTCTTAGAACTCATCAAAACTTACACGTTATGCGCCACGACACTAGTATAAGCCAACAAAGTTGAAATTATGATGCCACGCCTCCAGGGACCCGAGCTATAGTCTATTCCCTATTAAAGCCCCTTAAGCATTATAAGCGCATTTAGTATGTGACTCTCTTCTTAGAACTCATCCAAGCTTACATGTTATGCGCCACGACACTAGTATAGGCCAACAAAGTTGAAATTAGGATGCAACGCCTTAAGGGACCCGAGCTATAGTCCATTTCCTATTAAAGCCATTTCAGCATTATAAGCGCATTAGGTATGTGACTTCTTTCTCAAAACTCATCCAAACTGACACGTTATGCGCCACGGCACTAGTATAGGCCAACAAAGTTGAAATCATGCTGCCACACCTTAAGGGACCCGAGCTATAGTCGATTCCCTATTAAAGCCCCTTCAGCATCACAAGCGCATTTGGTATGTGACTTCCTGGTCAAAACTCATTCAAACTCACACGTTATGCGCCACGACACTAGTTTAGGCCAACAAAGTTAAAATTATGCTGCTACACCTTAAAGGGCCCGAGCTATAGTCCATTCCCTATTAAAGCCCCTTCAGAATTATAAGCGCATTTTGTATGTGACTTCCTATTCACAAATAATCCAAACTTACACGTTATGCATCACGACACTAGTATAGGCTAACAAAGTTGAAATCATGCTGCCACACCTTAAGTGACCCGAGTCATAGTCCATTCGCTATTAAAGCCCCTTCAGCATTACAAGCGCATTGGATATGTGACTCTCTTCTTAGAACTCATCTAAACTCACACGTTATGCGCCACGACACTAGTATAGGCCAACAAAGTTGAAATTAGGCTGCAACTCTTCAAGGGACCCGAGCTATAGTCCATTCCCTATTAAAGCCCCTTCAGCATTAAAACTGCATTTGGTATGTAATTTTCTTCTCAGAACTCATTCGATCTTACACGTTATGCGCCACGACACTAGTACAGGCCAACAAAGTTAAAATTATGATGCAACACTTCAAGGGACCCGAGAAATAGTCCATTTTCTATTAAAGCCCCTTTCGCATTATAGGCGCATTTAGTATGTGACTCACTTCTTAGAACTCATCCAAACTCACACGTTATGCGCCACGACACTAGTTTAGGCCAACAAAGTTAGAATTTTGCTGCCACACCTTAAGGGGCCCGAGCTATAGTCTATTCCCTATTAAAGCCCTTTCAGCATTATAAGCGCATTTTGTATGTGACTCCTTTTTTACAAATAATCCAAACTTACACGTTATGCGCCACGACACCAGTATAGGCCAACAAAGTTGAAATCATGCTGCCACACCTTAGGGGACCCGAGCCATGGTCCATTCGCTAATAAAGCCCCTTCAGCATCACAAGCGCATTTGATATGTGACTCCCTTCTTAGAACTCATCTTGACTTACACGTTATGCGCCACGACACTAGTTTAGGACAACGAAGTTGAAATTATGATGCGACGCTTTAAAGGACCCGAGCCACAGTCCATTCCGTATTAAAGCCCTTTCAGCATTATAAGCGCATTTGGTATGTAATTCCCTTTTTAGAACTTATCCAAACTTACACGTTATGCGCCACAACACTAGTATAGGCCAACAATGTTGAAATCATGCTGCCACACCTCAAGGGACCCGAGCCATAGTCCATTCCCTATTAAAGCTCCTTCAGCAAAACAAGCGCATTTGGTATGTGACTTCCTTCTAAGAACTAATCCAAACTTACACGTTATGCGCCACGACACTAGTATTGGTCAACAAAGTTAAAATTATGATGCCACGGCTCAAGGGACACGAGCTATAGTCCATTCCCTAATAAAGCCCCTTCAGCAATATAAGCGCATTTAGTATCTGACTGCCTTCTTAGAACTTATTTAAACTTACACGTTATGCGCCACGACACTAGTATAGGCCAACAAAGTTGAAATTATGCTGCCACACTTTAAGGGCCTTGAGCCATAGTCAATTCCCTATTAAAGCCCTTTTAGCATTACAAGCGCATTTGGTATGTGACTTCCTTCTCAAAACTCATCCAAACTTACACGGTATGCGCCATGACACTAGCATAGGCCAACAAAGTTAAAATTATGCTGCCACACTTTTAGGAACCCGAGCTATAGTCCATTCCCTATTAAAGCCCCTTTAGCATTACAAGCGCATTTGGTATGTGACTCCCTTCTTAGAACTCATCCAAACTTACACGTTATGCGCCACGACACTAGTATAGGCCAACAAAGTTAAAATCATGCTGCCACACCTCAAGGGACCTGAGCCATAGTCCATTCCCTATTAAAGCCCCTTTAAAATTACAAGCGCATTTGATATGTGACTCCCTTCTCAGAACTCATCCAAACTCACACGTTTTGCGCCACGACGCTAGTATAGGCCAACAAAATTGAAATTATGCTGCCATTCTTCAAGAGACCCGAGCCATAGTCCATTCCCTATTAAAGCCCCTTCAGCATTACAAGCGCATTTGGTATGTGATTTTGTTCTCAGAACTCATTAAAACTTACACGTTAGGCGCCACGACACTAGTATAGGCCAACAAAGTTAAAATTAGGATGCCACGCCTCCAGGGACCCGAGCTATAGTCTATTCCCTATTAAAGCCCCTTTAGCATTATAAGCGCATTTAGTATGTGACTCGCTTCTCAGAACTCATACAAGCTTACATGTTATGCGCCACGACACTAGTATAGGCCAACAAAGTTGAAATTAGGATGCAACGCTACAAGGGACCCGAGCCATAGTCCATTCCCTATTAACGCCCTTTCAGCATTATAAGCGCATCAAGTATGTGACTCTCTTGTCAGAACTCATCCAAACTTACAAGTTATGCGCCACGACACTAGTATAGGCCAACAAAGTTGAAATCATGCTGCCACACCTTAAGGGACCTGAGCTATAGTCGATTCCCTATTAAAGCCCCTTTAGCATCACAAGCGCATTAAGTATGTGACTCGCTTCTTAGAACTCATCCAAACTCACACGTTATGCGCCACCACACTAGTTTAGGCCAACAAAGTTAAAATTTTGCTGCCACACCTTAAGGGGCCCGAGCTATAGTCCATTCCCTATTAAAGCCCTTTCAGCATTATAAGCGCATTTTGTATGTGACTCCCTTTTTACAAATAGGTCAAACTTACACGTTATGCGCCACGACACCAGTATAGGCCAACAAAGTTGAAATTATGCTGCCACACCTCAAGGGACTCGAGCCATGGTCCATTCGCTAATAAAGCCCCTTCAGCATTACAAGCGCATTTGATATGTGACTCCCTTCTTAGAACTCATCTTAACTTACACGTTATGCGCCACAACACTAGTATAGGCCAACAAAGTTGAAATCATGCTGCCACACCTCAAATGACCTGAGCCATAGTCCATTCCCTATTAAAGCTCCTCCAGCAAAACAAGCGCATTTGGTATGTGACTTCCTTCTAAGAACTAATCCAAACTTACACGTTATGCGCCACGACACTAGTATTGGCCAACAAAGTTAAAATTATGATGCCACGGCTTAAGGGACACGAGCTATAGTCCATTCCCTATTAAAGCCCCTTCAGCAATATAAGCGCATTTAGTATGTGACTGCCTTCTTAGAACTTATTCAAACTTACACGTTATGCGCCACGACACTAGTATAGGCCAACAAAGTTGAAATTATGCTGCCACACTTTAAGGGCCTTGAGCCATAGTCGATTCCCTATTAAAGCCCTTTTAGCATTACAAGCGCATTTAGTATGTGACTTCCTTCTCAAAACTCATCCAAACTTACACGTTATGCGCCATGACACTAGCATAGGCCAACAAAGTTAAAATTATGCTGCCACACTAGAAGGAACCCGAGCTTTAGTCCATTCTCTATTAAAGCCCCTTTAGCATTATGAGCGCATTTTGTATGTGACCCCTTTTTTGAGAACTTATCCAACCTTACACGTTATACGCCACGACACTAGTATAGGCCAACAAAGTTAAAATCATGCTGCCACACCTTAAGGGACCTGAGCCATAGTCCATTCCCTATTAAAGCCCCTTTAACATTACAAGCGCATTTGATATGTGACTCCCTTCTCAGAACTCATCCAAACTCACACGTTTTGCGCCACGACACTAGTATAGGCCAACAAAGTTGAAATTATGCTGCCATTCTTCAAGAGACCCGAGCCATAGTCCATTCCCTATTAAAGCCCCTTCAGCATAACAAGCGCATTTGGTATGTGATTTTGTTCTCAGAACTCATCAAAACTTACACGTTATGCGCCACGACACTAGTATAGGCCAACAAAGTTGAAATTAGGATGCCACGCCTTCAGGGACCCGAGCTATAGTCTATTCCCTATTAAAGCCCCTTTAGCATTATGAGCGCATTTAGTATGTGACTCGCTTCTCAGAACTCATACAAGCTTACATGTTATGCGCCACGACACTAGTATAGGCCAACAAAGTTAAAATTAGGATGCAACGCTACAAGGGACCCGAGCCATAGTCCATTCCCTATTAACGCCCTTTCAGCATTATAAGCGCATTAAGTATGTGACTCTCATGTCAAAACTCATCCAAACTTACAAGTTATGCGCCACGACACTAGTATAGGCCAACAAAGTTGAAATCATGCTGCCACACCTTAAGGGACCTGAGCTATAGTCGATTCCCTATTAAAGCCCCTTTAGCATCACAAGCGCATTAAGTATGTGACTCGCTTCTTAGAACTCATCCAAACTCACACGTTATGCGCCACCACACTAGTTTAGGCCAACAAAGTTAAAATTTTGCTGCCACACCTTAAGGGGCCCGAGCTATAGTCCATTCCCTATTAAAGCCCTTTCAGCATTATAAGCGCATTTGGTATGTAATTCCCTTTTTAGAACTTATCCAAACTTACACGTTATGCGCCACAACACTAGTATAGGCCAACAAAGTTAAAATCATGCTGCCACACCTCAAGGGACCTGAGCCATAGTCCATTCCCTATTAAAGCTCCTTCAGCAAAACAAGCGCATTTGGTATGTGACTTCCTTCTAAGAACTAATCCAAACTTACACGTTATGCGCCACGACACTAGTATTGGCCAACAAAGTTAAAATTATGATGCCACGGCTTAAGAAACACGAGCTATAGTCCATTCCCTATTAAAGCCCCTTCAGCAATATAAGCGCATTTAGTATGTGACTGCCTTCTTAGAACTTATTTAAACTTACACGTTATGCGCCACGACACTAGTATAGGCCAACAAAGTTGAAATTATGCTGCCACACTTTAAGGGCCTTGAGCCATAGTCGATTCCCTATTAAAGCCCTTTTAGCATTACAAGCGCATTTAGTATGTGACTTCCTTCTCAAAACTCATCCAAACTTACACGTTATGCGCCATGACACTAGCATAGGCCAACAAAGTTAAAATTATGCTGCCACACTTTTAGGAACCCGAGCTATAGTCCATTTTCTATTAAAGCCCCTTTAGCATTATGAGCGCATTTTGTATGTGACCCTCTTTTGAGAACTTATCCAACCTTACACGTTATACGCCACGACACTAGTATAGGCCAACAAAGTTAAAATCATGCTGCCACACCTCAAGGGACCTGAGCCATAGTCCATTCCCTATTAAAGCCCCTTAAACATTACAAGCGCATTTGATATGTGACTCCCTTCTCAGAACTCATCCAAACTCACACGTTATGCGCCACGACACTAGTATAGGCCAACAAAATTGAAATTATGCTGCCATTCTTTAAGAGACCCGAGCCATAGTCCATTCCCTATTAAAGCCCCTTCAGCATAACAAGCGCATTTGGTATGTGATTTTGTTCTCAGAACTCATCAAAACTTACACGTTATGCGCCACGACACTAGTATAGGCCAACAAAGTTGAAATTAGGATGCCACGCCTCCAGGGACCCGAGCTATAGTCTATTCCCTATTAAAGCTCTTTTAGCATTATAAGCGCATTTAGTATGTGACTCGCTTCTCAGAACTCATATAAGCTTACATGTTATGCGCCACGACACTAGTATAGGCCAACAAAGTTGAAATTAGGATGCAACGCTACAAGGGACCCGAGCCATAGTCTATTCCCTATTAACCCCCTTTCAGCATTATAAGCGCATTAAGTATGTGGCTCCCTTGTCATAACTCATCCAAACTTACAAGTTATGCGCCACGACACTAGTATAGGCCAACAAAGTTGAAATCATGCTAACACACCTTAAGGGACCTGAGCTATAGTCGATTCCCTATTAAAGCCCCTTTAGCATCACAAGCGCATTTGGTATGTGACTTCCTTCTCAGAACTCATTCAAACTCACACGTTATGCGCCACGACACTAGTTTAGGCCAACAAAGTTAAAATTATGCTGCCACACCTTAAGGGGCCCGAGCTTTAGTCCATTCCCTATTAAAGCCCCTTCAGCATTATAAGCGCATTTTGTATGTGACTTCCTTTTCACAAATAATCCAAACTTACACGTTATGCCCCACGACACTAGTATGGGCCAACAAAGTTGAAATCATGCTGCCACACTTTAAGGGACCCGAGCCATAGTCCATTCGCTATTAAAGCCCCTTCAGCATTACAAGCGCATTTGATATGTGACTTCCTTCTCAGAACTCATCTGAACTTACACGTTATGGGCCACGACACTAGTATAGGCCAAGAAAGTTGAAATTATGCTGCTACGCCTTAAGGGACCTGAGCCATAGTCTATTCCCTATTACAGCCCTTTCAGCATGACACGCGCATTTGGTATGTGACTCCCTTTTTAGAACTTATCTGAACTTACACGTTATGCGCCACGACACTAGTATAGGCTAACAAAGTTGAAATTATGCTGCTACACTTCAAGAAACCCGAGCCATAGTCGATTCCCTATTAAAGCCCCTTCAGCATTATAAGCGCATTTGGTATGTAATTCCCTTCTCAGAACTTATCTAAACTTACACGTTATGCGCCACGACACTAGTATAGGCCAACAAAGTTGAAATCATGCTGCCACACCTTAGGGGACCCGAGCCATAGTCCATTCGCTATTAAAGCCCCTTCAGCATTACAAGCGCATTTGGTATGTGACTCCCTTCTCAGAACTTATCTAAACTTACACGTTATGCGCTACGACACTAGTATAGGGCAACAAGGTTGAAATTATGCTGCTACACCTTGAGGGACCCGAGCTATAGTCGATTCCCTATTAAAGCCCCTTCAGCATCACAAGCGCATTTAGTATGTGACTTTCTTCTTAGAACTCATCCAAACTCACACGTTATGCGCCATGACAATAGCTTAGGCCAACAAAGTTGAAATTATGATGCCACGCTATAAGGGACCCGAGCTATAGTACATTTACTATTAAAGCCCCTTCAGCATTACAAGCGCATTTGGTATGTGACTCTTTCCTCAGAACTCATCTAAACTTACACGTTATGCGCCACGACACTAGTATAGGCCAACAAAGTTGAAATTATGATGCCACGCTTTAAGGGACCCGAGCTATAGTCTATTCCCTATTAAAGCCCCTTCAGCATTATAAGCGCATTTAGTATGTGACTCCTTTCTCAGAACTTATCCAAACTTACACGTTATGCGCCACGACACTAGTTGAACTACACGACACTATATTGAATAGTAGGTGCATCAAATTTCAAATTTTTGCATCTACGGATTCAAGAGATATCAGGGTTTGAATCAAGGAAACCGTGAACTGGTCCTATTTCATTGAGACACCTGTTTTTTGGATTTAATTTATTGCGTCAGAACCAAGTGACCCCTGGACATCAACCAAAGTTTTTATACACCTACTAGTTAAGTGTTACTTAAAAATAATTATCTAACCCTCGTTACCCCACGTGGAAGGAAGTTAGACTGGAAAAGAGGGGTGGTCTTATTTCATTGAGGCACAGTGTATATACAAGTAAAACTTTAGTACTTCTATGATATGATGAGATTGATGCTTCTATGCTACACATAGAGAATATTTCAGTATTGTAATATTCCAATTTTATTAACCTAAGGAAAGGACCATGCAGAAGGTGCATTTCCACTGCGAGAACCGTTTTCCTGAGAATTTAGTTCACTAAGTACAACGCACCCGTCCATATATGGGATAAAGAACCGAGTATTTACTAAATACTCGTCGTAAGTTCACGTAATGAGTAAGGGTGATGTAAAAATAAAAGTATAGTAGCATTAATCCCATAGATAGCACTACTACTGTACCCCCTGTATAAAGAATGCGTAAATACAATTACCGAATGAAATACACAACACGTGTGTACATGAATATCCTCATACGATTTAACACGCAAAAATTCTGGACCATTAAGAGTCCACTCTCACCCACTGCTTGGGAAATTCACGTCGGCAAAGTATAACAACAAAAAAAAATAGTAGTCATTGTTAAAAATGCTTATTTTTGAAATTACGCGAGCGACAGATTTAAAAAAAATGACTTTATTTTGCATTAGGCTGACACATAGTGACTGCAGAAATAGCCTAGTGGTGATTGCCGATACAGCCTAAAGGTGACTGCCAAAAAAGCCTTACGTAATAGCAACCATGTCGCTTGTTTGATCCCCTTTCTTAGAAAAACAATTATACGACCCGCTATTGTTTCGTATTAAGTATCAAAACAAAATAAAGGAACATCAGTACGATCAACTTAAAAAGATGTGACTTGTTATTCCAACAATAACTGCTTATAACAACGCGCAAACCAACTAAAACAAGCTGGTGCAAACCAGCCTAGTGGTGACTGCCAAAACAGCCTAAGATGACTGCCGAAACATCCTAGAGGTGACTGCCGAAACAGCCTAGTGGTGACTGCCTAAACAGCCTAAGATGACTGCCAAAACAGCCTAGTAGTGACTGCCAAAACAGCCTAAGGGTGACTGCCGAAGCAGCCTATGGGTGACTGCCAAAACAGCCTCGTGGTGACTGCCCAAACAGCCTAAGGGTGACTGCCGAAACAGCCTAGTAGTGACTGCCAAAACAGCCTATGGTTGACTGCCAAAACAGCCTATGGTTGACTCCCAAAACAGCCTAGGGGTGACTGCCAAACCAGCGTAACGTTTTTGTAAAAAAAAAGAATTTTATTCCAAATTTCAGAAAAGAACGTATTTAGTCATAGTTGTGGGGATATGGACTAACGTTTGAAAATTCCATTATGTACTTCCAGGTTACCATTCAATTTCCAAAGAGACCCAATAACTCTACCTGCGAGATCATTTGTGGGCGGTAATTCTTGGAATACTTTATTTAACCGTTGTTTTTTAAATTCCTTCTAAATGCTGTTGTACAACGTGGAAGTACTTAATGGAATTTAAAAATGATAGTTTTAAACTATCGCTGTAATGTGACTGCAGGGTAAAGGGTAGACGAATGTCACCGATCCGCCCTACAGATTTTAATAAGCGGTCAAGTGTCCACTTAAATGACCGTTAACCAAAATAACTTTAGCTAACGTGACGATTTTTAAATTCTAAATGTTACAAAAGCCAAAAATTTGGTTTTCCAGAATAATAATACCGCTGCTGAAAAACACCATTACGAATTTTGAATCATTATACTATAACTATTTATTTTATTTAACTGTTCCATAACTATTCCTGTAGTGCACAAGTGCATCTGCTCCTTTAACTAATTTGCTCTTACAATTTCACGCGTTTAAGAACTTTTACAAATTAAAAATCTTCAAAATTAGTAAGCGATTATATAGGAACGTAGAACCTGCCGTTGTTGGTAGTCAATTGCAGCTAAATACAAACAAAAATACCAAGTATCTCTTTCTGGAGTCCCTACGTAAATGTATGCACTCAAAAATTTGAAAATATTTTATGTACCGTATTTCCTCTGATAGTACGACCCGCGTACTATCAAAACTCGAGCCTCGACTCTCCGCGTACAACTAGAGACCCGCGTATCAATAGAGACCCGCGCACTGGCATTTAATAGTGTGTAAAATAGACCCGCGTACTATCCAAATTGAGGCAGCTACCCCCCGCGTACTATTACAGACCCGCGCGCATTATTAGAGACCGGCGTACTATTACAGGAAATACGGTAGGCTTCACTAAAATGTAGATTTATTGGCTTGAAATGTTGTTCCTATGTTGGTAATGAGGCACTTACTAAACCCTATTCCCAAGGGTTACGGTAAGGCAACGACAGATAAATTGGGAGTAGCAGTAATTCATTAGAGGGCGTTGAACTACATGATTTATATTTGATTATTTTTTGAGCGGGGTTGCTCAAACACAGCATACGTCGCCCTAAATTAAAACTGGACACCGCTTATTTTAAAAGCGAAACTCAATTTAATCCTTCGCCATCGATATTATTCATAAATAAAAGAATTTTTTTTTAGAAAAACGGGATTAATAGTAGTTTATAATTGTTTTTAAACTTTTCAATGTTTAAGACAATTTTCAAAAAAAATAATTTGTAGAATTCTCCCGTTTTGACAAAAAAACTACCTCCTGCGTTGATAAGTGGGAAAGACAAATAGTAAATATAAATGATATAGCTCAACGCTGTCTCATGAATTACTGCTACTCCGAATTTTTCGGTCGCAGCCCCACCGCAACCCTTGAGAATAGGGTTTTATGTGTGCCGCATTACCAACGTATTGACAATATTTGGAGCCAATATATCGACATTTTTGTGAAGTCTATATGGAATATTTTCAAATTTTTTAGAAGTTTATACATTTACCTACATGTACGTAGGCTTTCCAGAAGAGATATTTGGTATTTTTGTTTTTGTTTAGCTGCAATTACCTACCAAAAACGGGAGGATCTACGTTCCCTATATAATCAAATCGATTTTTTCATGTCACGGACTTTCAACCCCATGTTAAATTATTGATTTTTTGGCAAAACGGAATAAGTCCACAAATTTAAATTTTTGGAAATGTTGTACAAAATTCTAAAGTCGGCCTAGAATTAGGAAATTAACAAGGGAATGACGCAAAATGCAACACCCAGATTTCACAGAGACCCATTTTAAATAATCAAGCCACTTTTGTATAGCACAGGTCCAAAGTAATTCGAGTGCATTTTGCGTTGTTTCGTCACAGCGGCACGCCAAAGTTTTAAAAAATTCATATTTTAAAACTTTGCCGCCCTAAAACTTCTACAATTATCATCCGATTTTGATAAAATTTGAATTTTTGCGATCTTAAGTCTTTATTCTACAAAGAAATTTCAAGATTTTGAAAAAATTGAAAATTTTCATTTCTTTTACAAAAATTACAAAAACTGTATATTTTGAAGGCACAATTTTAACACCTTTTTTTCAGAAAAATTAAAATTTTAGTATTTATATCTAGTAAGATAAAACATAACACCATCCCAAGTGTTGAAAAACATGGACTTATCCCGTTTTGAAAAACAAATCTTCAATATACAACGTAAGAATATTCTGCTTACCAAAATCCGCTGCTAACGGTATGCTGGCACTGCTCACCGCTCCTCCATACGCTCCAATCGCTTTCCCTATTTCAATATTCCGTCCATCGCCACTTCTGATTCCCACGATCTCCCCATCCCCATGCCCTTTACCACCCGGTAGAGCCCCTCCAGCCCCTCCTCTGCCAGACGCAACGTGCTGCCTCAGTCCCCCACCAGCACTACAATCTCCACTGCCTCCTACTCCTCTTGCAACTTGCTCCCCATGCCCTCCACCAGGAGCACCATGGTCCCTCCGACCACCGTCAGCAGCCCTACCGCCTCCTCCGCCACGAGCACTATTGTCCACCCGACCACCGTCACCAGTCCCACCGCCTCCTCCGCCACGAGCACCATTGTCCCCCCGACCACTGTCACCAGCCCTACCGCCCCCTCCGCCACGAGCACCATTGTCCCTCCGACCACTGTCACCAGCCCCACCGCCCCCTTCGCCACGAGCACCATGGTCCCATCGACCACCGTCACCATTGGCCACCCTCCCACCAGCTCCTCCACCCAATGCATGTCCTGTCAAAACTGGAAAAACATCCCTGCAATGTTTTTTTCCATTTTCCAATCCGTCTTCCATACTGTTTGCTACCTAAATTTTATATTACAAATATGATTTTAATGTCTTAACGTATTTATGATACAGAAATGATACAAAAGTTAAATTCAACGAGATTATAAATTTTATCACGTAGTGTTTCAACTTTGGAAATTTTAGGGGGTTGGAGTTGGTTGAGCACACAGATTAATTATGATTTTACGGGGTGGAGAACCTCCTGACAATTAAATGATATAGTACAAAAATAGATAAAATTAATTACTATTTCAACAGCTGTTTATGTGTGAGTTAGTTATTTACCGTAATGTCACGCCTTTTGTTACAATATTATGCTATTATGCTTTTAAAAATGATAATTACACAAGCTACTTAAAATTAAATGTAGTTAAACACAACAATAACAAATTTGAGAATAATCTTACCTTTGTATTTTGTAACTGAAATCCAATAAAGTTTCAAAATTCGAAAGAAAATTATACAAAATTTTCAGAATTGAGGTTTCGTTTTCCGAACTGTAAACAAGTGCAATCAACTGCAATCATCTGTCGAGATCTGTCATTGTCAAATCAATCTGATAAGCTAATCGTTCTAATCGCAGACGATGGCTTCATGGCTTGTCATAGAAAAGCGGGAAAATTTAGATTTTAAAAATGTAAACATTGGCTGCTATTGGCGAAAATCCAACCACCAAAACCGAGGGAGAACTTGGAAGTTTTAAATGCCTATGTAAAACTACTGCTTCAAACTCAAAAAGTAGTAGTGAAGTAAAACCTCAAGAATCTCTTTACTATTTATTATTATGGAATTATGTATTTCCTTTTAACAACTTACTTAAGGTACATACGTCTAATTTACACATACTTTTTAAATACAGAAGCAAGAAGTGGTCGGGTATTGACATTCTACAACTGACAACGCAGTTGTTTCAATAAAGAAAGTGTACATTATCATTCAAGGTATTAACATTATTAAGTTATATTAGCACGGTATGATTTATTATTCTTGTCCCGCAGGTAAGTGAAGCAGTGTACTTATTAACTAATTTAATAATATCTTATAATAGCAGTAGCAGGTCACAGGTATCTTCAATTACTGCATTAATTTTTGGTTAATTTTTGTGCATGTTTGTTTAAGACTTCAGAATTAGAAGCTTTTGAATATTAAAGTACACATTTAACATTCAATTCATCCATTTCCGTGTTGGTAATTCATTCATTATTGGACACAACAATGGGTTCTTCTTTGTCCGTGACAAACAAAACTGACTACAATTAGCATATCTTCTTGAAGCAAGCCACTCCGTTGTAATTTGAAAACTTTGTGAAGCCAGGACAAACTTTTAAGAGAGAAGTGGGCAAAGTTTGGTTCACTATTGAAGCACGACTTGGGACACATCTAAATGAGTATTCGTAAGTCAAACTAAAGTAAAATTAGGGATTTAAAGGAGTAATTTGGATTGTGTGCAACAAATTACATATTTACAGATATGCTTAAGCTCGCTGATTCTTCGCGCACGTTTCAATCTAGAAAGAACTATCGTGTGGAGACTAGTGGGAAAGGTTGCAGGCCTTTTTTAATATTTCCCACTCGTATAGCTAATTAGAAATTCTTCTAGTTTCTTTATAGAACGACTTTGCACTTCTTTTAAGAACACTAGCTGGTTTCATGTTACTTATTTTCCTATAAGCCTGATCTATAAGGAATGAATCATACTTCCTAATAGAACCCATGCTTGTCATGCTATGCTGTATTTCTTATGAGCCTAGACTATAAAGAATATTTTCATTTTTCAATATACCTTTCTTAAAAAATAATAATAATAATAATTTATTCATTTTGTCGATTTAGCCGCAGCCCATACAACATTGTTTAGATATTTACAAATAGATATTTACAAATTTCTATTGGTCCTTGGTTAGACCTTGTCGGTTATAGAATCAATTATGTTAAAATGATATGCAGTTATTTTGGTTTATGTGTTTGCTAAAAACGTTCATAATTTGTGCATAAATATAAATTGTTAGAAAGGTTACAAGTTAGCATTGCATGATAAAGTGTGTATAGCTTAAAATGTTGAACTCCGGAGGACTCAGCTCCACTTGGCTGGAAACTTTCTTAAAAAATACTTTTAATTGTCCTACTAGATTCACTCATAATTTGATAATTTTGTAGGCAAAAATGAATGGTTAATTATTGTGCGCACAATTATGTCTGAAGAATACATTTAAAAACTGTTATTTATTGAATAAACACTTCCATCTATTATTATTGTAGGAAATTAACACAAAATTAAAATTATGTCAGCAGCAGTAAGAAGTCTTCAAAAGCACCGCCCAAAACGTCTTTTTCAAGGTGACCAATTTAGCAGGCGCGTACCTCTGTCATTACACCTGAAATTAATCAACGATGGAGTTACCGTTAACTTTAAATTTATCATTTAAACGAGCTCTTTTCCCGTCCACATCGCAAAAACATTAGTAAATGATTAACAGACATTTGAAAAAAACTAAAACTAAACAGAGCCAGTCCGAAGTCAGAAGTAATTTTTAGTCTTGAAATCAAGTAGATAAATAATACAACTAACGGAAAGAAGCTTATTCGTTTTTGCATGTCTACCGGCCACTGTCGATTAAATCAACTAATAATTTTGATATTTTTATTCCTAATATCATGCACTAAAACATTTCTACTGCAATGCTTTCTAGCTAACAACATTTAAAATAGGAACTCAAGAACTCACCAGATTGTGTTGTCAGGACTTCAGTTTTTAAACTTTAACTCCAGCTTTGACTATAGTATTAGTTTTTACTTACAACCTATATTGCACGATCCAGAAATGAAGTTGTAACTGTTAACACTTTGACACATTGTAGAATTTAACACAGCATGCACTTGATACTGCAGCTAGTAATAACTGGCTGTTATCTTAAGTAATAACTATTGCACTTTATATTTAACTAATAAAATATGAATTAGGTGGAAAATATGAAAAGACCAAAATCAAAACTACAATCTTCAATCTCACACTTTCGAGTCTTATATTTTCCCTCAATACTATATTATCAACGGACAAGGCTTGTATTGGCTGGACAAGTGTGGGAAGACGGGAATGATTTGGTGCGAACTAATACGGTGAATGGAATATGCATTACATTTGGATATGCTATATATCATTATGTAGTAGTGCCAGAGTCTCAATATGGGATCGTCAATAAATAATGTCATCATCTAAGTGGGTGAGTTCAAGAAATCTCCCCATTTAAAGCAATGTTAAAAGAGTTGTCATTCTTTTGTCAGGGTGGGTGGGTTTACCATAAAATCTTCATGTCATCCATGACATCATTGATAGACGATTCCTGTGATGCTGTTGTGTGTTGTGCCAGGCAAGCTGATTGCGCATGAGCACACGATACTGTTTTGAGTGACGGTCTTAAGAGAACACCGTTTTTGGGCTGCATACGAAATTTCTTTTACAAAAAGTCGTCAAAACTCTTATAAGAATAAAACCCTCAGATTTCTAGTGAGAAACTGAAGAAATTCTTACTAGAATGTGTCTTTCAAGCCAAAATTGTTAGAATCTTTGTAGAATAAATTTTTTTCTACATAAAATGCGTCTTACTTCACATTTCTATCGAGATCTTACTCCCATACGACGTGCGGGTTATTTTGTACATTATTTGTTGCTATTAAAATGGGATGGAAATTAGCAATCATTATGAATAATCATATTCAAATGACAGATTGAACTTACACATTGTTAGCCTTTATTTTTATTGTTGCAGAACGGAGAGTATCGTGCTGCCCATGGGCTTGATGTCACTCACATTGTTGGCAAGTGTTGCTGTGGCTGGAGCTTTAGCGCGTGTTGGAGCCACTGTAACGTCGAATGATGAGAGATCGTCTGCTCTCATGGATGGTACGCTGGTCAGAATCGGATATTTGAGATTCGTCAGAGGCTAGTTCACGGAATGGATATTGTTACGTGTACACGAGTTAGCCGTTTTCATAGGGGGAAAATCGTTCAATTCTATCTGGTTGAAGTCTAATTTATTTTTATAAGGTTTATCTTATAATCTTATTATAAACTATATGACCAAATTTATTTTTCTTACCTACCTACTTCTTTTTTGCTTCCTCACAAAATACGATGATTTCAATTTCGAAGCTGCCAATCTTACAGTTTCAGTTTTCAGTTTTCCTATTTGTTTTTTTTTTGTTACTTTTCCGACATTCGTTATATTACCTTATTATTATTCAATAATGATGTATTACTTGTCTTAACAAAAACATGTACCTATGTATAACTGTAACACAGAAATGAATTCATTACGTTACATGTATTGGTTGCATTTAAATTAACTAATTTATATCCTCCTTATTGTTAATCATTATTAGCCACCTACGGTCAAGTTTCTATGAATTCGTAGCAAATTTTTGTACTCGACTATTGATGAGATACCAACGGTGGAAATTACACGATCTGACGTTCGGCATCGGCCAAATGTAAAACAGCCATGCTATTACTACGAACCGTGTTCGTCAATCTTCCCCAATGGGCACTTAAAATCATACGATATTTCGTGGTTACAAAATATTTAAGGTCAGTTGATGGGTCATTCGCAAAGTAGCCAAATCATTTACGACATTATTCATATTTATAGACGGTCACCTTCAGCTCCAAAAATGTATTAGGTTTTTTTCAGACTTTTTAACTAATAATAAAATGTTTTAAAGTATTATGTGCTTATCGCATATCTTCTGTAAAGAACCAAAATGAGCCATTACCAATTTATGCTATACAATCAAAATGAGCTATGTTATCAAAACAAAATGAGAAACATGCGTCAAATAATAATTTTATGAAGAGTTTTTGAAAATTGTAAATTGTTCTATTTACATGTTTTTGAAAAGTGCAAAATATTTCATAAAAGTGTTCTTGACAAATGCTCAATTGTCTATTTAGATGCTCTCTAGACATATTTGCATATTTTTTTAGATAGTTAATATTGTTTTTAGTTAGAAATTCTCTTCACACACGGTATTTTGTATTTGGTAGTTTACCAAATTTTAAATAGGAATTAACTTTTTATACATCTTTCAAACTTAAAGGTATTGTGAACATTGCTGGGTGAGCTTTATACCAAAATAGTTACATTAAATTTTTGTATGAGCTCATCGGTGGGGCGCTGGCTGATGGTTTACGAAGGTTCGCATTAGTTCGCTGGTACTTGGTATAATTGTAAGTGTATTGTGCAGGTAGCTTATTTTGATTTTTTTGTAATTTCTTCAAGGCCAACAAAGCCAGCAGCAGGCAGCGATCAACAATAATATTTCAAAAAATACTTTCTGACCCAAATTCATATTCCGACTGCAATTTGGGGCTGCTTTTTATCATGATGGACGACAAAATGTATAATGTAGGGGCAATATACTGCAATAAGACTTGTTTTCAAACGAAACTACAGCTTTAATCTACAACTTATTTATCAGTTGGTTTGGTATACTCTCATTTTAAATTTAAATAATGTATTTTGATTTTAAATTTGATTCTTATATCGTTATTATAAATGCTTTTATATAATGATTTTTAATTCGCTTTTACAGAACTTAATGAAAATTTGTGTGATATGTACGATATGATAGTTAACGAACGAATAAAAACAAGTGTTATTAATCTTGTATACAAAGTGATTTCAAAATTATTACATTATCTGCTGTTATCTGCAGTAAAGTACTTCATGTAAAGGTTAAAATAGTTACTACTGAAATCATAAATTAAAAATGAGTCATAAAATTTGCACTTTGTACTCGTGTCGTTATCGTTTTGAAAAACTTAAATTCTCGTATGTATTCATTTAATTACAAAATTAATTTTATGATCAAGCCGGGAAAATAAAAATTGATACTGTCTAAACAAATGAAGCCCAAATTAGTACAAACAAATGAACTGTTAAATTGCTGAACAATACAACTATAATGGCTAACGAAATTGATATGCTTTAATCGATCAGTGCTTCGTTATTGTTGTAGTTGTAAGTAGCCGTCAAGCAATTCAGGAATAAGGCATTAACATTCACAAATTATAAAATTAAATGAAGACCAACTAATGGACTTGTAATACACTGGGGCCATTGAAGATGGAATTGAACTATTTCAACGTGTGACTGCTCCGAAGTCGTTTGAATGTGAATCAATAAAAGAACAATTCATTATAGTTATATATGTACGTAGTTAGTTTTCGTAGTCGATCGTTAAGGGTTAGATTAAAAGCATCATAGTATGTAATAATTATATTAAATCATATTAAATGAGGCCGGTAGGTAGGTACTTCAAATTAGATTGTTCTCTGGTTGTATTGTTGCTAATAAGATAGAAAATCATTTATAAATAGATATTTATTATAAATTAATTACCAAAGATTAGACCTTGATTTCACTAGAAAAGTTAACCATTGTTAGCCCTAAGAAACACGCTTTCAGAGTTAACCATTGTTAAATCTGAAAGCGAGTTTCTTAAGGCTATTATAGGTTAACTTTTCTAGTGAAATCAAGGCCTTACAGTCAAAATAATTTTAGTGGATGGTTAGTGGACTATTTAATCGGTTTACATACAACGTGATTTGAAATATACGTTTGAATAAAAATATCCTTAACTTCTCGTTGCAATAGCAACGTATAAAGTTATAATTATAACTACTCATTCTTGTTTACTTTAACATTATAACATCGCGTCCTTGTTCTTCACAATTATTATTGTGATGTGAAGAACGAGGACGATTAAGGATTCATGTAGGTAGTCTAGTGGGATTGACGGTGTTGCCAAATTGTGTCCTTACGATTTTTAAATCGTCCTCGTTCTTCACGCTGGTATTTTTTAATAGTTAAAAATTATGTATTTAAATGTTTTTAAAAATTCTAAAATGTTCTTTTTAAATATTGTTTTACTTAAATAGTTGTTTTTTTCCGTATTTTTGAGAAGAGCAAAATGTTCTTATTAACATGTTTAAAAAAATAAAAGTGTTGCATTTACTTGTTTCTGCAAATTTTAACTACTCCTTTTACGTATGCTTCCATGATCATGAATATTTGAATAAGTTTTGTAGATAATGCATTATGAATTTACTAAAAGAGAGAATCAGATTATTTTAGTACTTTACACAGGATATTGTCAAGTTTGATCTTATTGTAAGATTGTAAAACTTCCAATAGGCTTTTTATATTGTTATTTAAATCAATTTTTTATAATTATTGAATCGATAAGTTGACTTGGATATTGTAAAATACAGGAGTAAAGACTAGTGACGGAAGTTAAAGTAAGCAATGCTTAAGTGTGAGGAGCGAACCACTAATTATGTAATTATCGGGGCCGTAGGTGTAAAAAATTTGTTATCAGCCTACTATAATGTAGGAGGGAGTGAAAGATTTGTTTGACGTACAGAAGACGTTCGTGTAGATTTGGACGTTAGGCTTGAGTAGATTTCAGCTAAAGTTAGACGTTTGGCTTAGGTGGACTTTGGATCACATAAAAGTCCACTCAACCCCAATCCTGTTTTTCAGTGCATTCGCGTGCGAAGATAAGATTGCTCCAGAGTTGACTTTTGCCTTTAGTGGACCGTGGCTTAAAGCGGCCCAAAGTCCACCTAAGCTAAACGTCCACTCTACAGCAATCCTATTGTCGCACTTGATTGCACTGAAAAACAGGATTGGGGTTGAGTGGACTTTCATGTGATCCAAAGTCCACCTAAGCCAAACGTCCAACTTTAGCTGAAATCCACTCAAGCCTAACGTCCACATCTACACGAACGTCTTCTCCACGTCAAAAAAATCTTTTACCCTATTCTACATGTGAGACGGGGCAAAAGATTAGTTTGACCGAGAGTAGACTTTCGTCAAATTGTGGACGTTAGTCTTGAGTGGATTTCATCTAAAGGTGGACGCTCGGCTGAAGTGGACCGTGGATCACGGTCCACCAAAGCCGATGGTCTACTCCATCCCAATTCTTTTTTTCAGTGCATTCGCGTGCAGATATAAAAATGAGGTAGAGTGGACCGTCGGCTTAAGTGGACCATGACCCAAGGTCCACTTCAGCCGAGCGTCCAACTTTAGATGAAATCAACTCAAGACTAACGTCCACATTTTGACGAAAGTCATCTCTCGGTCAAACAAATCTTTTTCCTCTTCTTACATTATACAAAATTATTAATTCCAATATGTTTTAAGAGCATTTAAATAGGACATTTTGCAATTTTCAAAAATACGTAAATACAAAATTTTTTAAACAAATGGAATTTAAACATTTTGCACCTCATACAAAATATATAAATTGTAAATAACCTAGTTTAATCTTAAAAACCTAATTATTCATTCATTGAGTGATGCATAAATTAAATTTAAATCAAACGATCAATGACAGTTGTTTTAAATTTAAATAATAGTTAATTTATTTGATTTTGATGATGCTTCAAATTGAATTGAAATTAAATTTTCAATAGGAGTTGTTTTAAATTTAAATTCAGGTCATCTATTGATTAGTTATTATCTTTGTAATTGAATATCATTCAAACAGTAAACAAAATTTACTAACAATTATGGCATGTATTTATTTCACAGTTGACATAACTTACTATTGATCGTGATTAACTACGGTAGTAGTCCTATAACTTGCAGGTCTTTGAATTTTGATTTTCCCAGTTCCACACTTATCAAGACTAACTAAGAAAACCAAAAGGCGCAAACATGAAAGTATTTGATGCTGGAATGATTTTTATCTTACTCACTGCATTCAATAGTTTTATTGAAGGAGGTAAGCAACTCATGTTTTTTAGTACTTTTAATTGTAATAAATCTTAGCTTCGGGTTTATATTGAATGTCCTAATATTTATAGTGTTCACATTAATAAAGCTACAATTATTCGTATCACTAATTTTTTTTCGCAGATTGCCTCAATTGCTGGAATAATTGCAGATATTACTACGAACAAGAACGCCATCTTGCAACAACACGTGGTGATTGTGATTATGATACGGATTTAGTTTCATGCAATGGCTCTTGCTCAGGGGACATCCAGACGACAACACTTGAAACGAATTATCCTGGACGTCCAAACCTTAGAGCTTCTATTCACATGGGATGTAGCCCTGAAACGTTACCAGATGGTTGTGTCCCTACTACTTCCGAGAAATATGAAGGTGTTACGCAGCGTTGCTACTGCAACGAGGACAAATGCTTCGAATTTGAACATCGTCTATTTTCTTGGTCATTAAGTGAATCAGATTAGGTCATTGTTGACGAAACCACTAAGATTGAAGGGAAATATTAAGGCGTTAAACTCAACTAGGGTTGTGGTTGTGAGCTCTTAGCTTTTCGTTCTTGAATTTCTAACAATAAATTTAGTAAATAATTAATTTAAAAAGTTTATGTGTCATTATTTTAAAATCTAAAAATTTGTAATTATCCACTAATAAATCAGTCAATCACTAATTGCTTAAATTTAAGAGCGAAAGTTGTTGTGAAGACGAATTTTTTATTAGAAAGCACTCACACTACGTTGGATAGCAGGCTCTAAAATCAAATTAGAAAATTTTAAATTGGCACGAAATTCGAAAAATAATAATTGTTAACTATAAAATAATGTCTTTCAACACGATTATTATTGATAGCGTGGGCTAGTAGTTTTAGTTCTGGGCCTGGAACACAAAAACGTTTCATGAGAAATTAGAAGCCAATTTAAAGCCATGGTCTCTGATACTTTCTAGGAATAGAATAAACGCTTACAATAATAGAGATATAGGCTATCTATTCATAAATTTAAATTACTTTTAATTTTTAATTCTGCTATAATTACATTCTTTATATATTATTACGATAAATGAAACATAGTTATTCACATTAATATGTATCTTTTTAAAATGTGTTTTTCTGGCATCTTTGTAGGAGTTGATTTTTTCTGGACTTCTATTTTACAAAAATGTCGGGTTGTGAGTAAAGAATCAAAATCAGTTACAGGGGTGCGCCGAGATTATAGACACAAACTAAAATACTAATTGTTCACCGTATTTTTCACATGAGAACCGCGGCAATTTAACATACTATGAACAAGGCATTTAGGCTTACGTGTGCAAAAATTCGTAACGGTAGCTTCTAAAATGGGCCCGAAAATAGACTCTGAAGTGGAAACCCGCATCCGGGTGCTTTCCGAACTTAAATACCCGTGTAGAAAAATAGCAGCAATGCTCAATAATGAAGTAATACCTGTTTGCGTTAGCATTGTTGATCTTGTTGTAAATTATGTTAGAAAACGAAGAGCAGCTGCAGGTTTATGGTTTTCTCGGCCCTCAAACGTGTACCCTCGTGAAGTTGTAAATCCGGGTATTATAAAAATAGTTAACCGAATGACTTCTAATGTCAACCCTTTATCTCAACGTGCTATGGCAAAGCAAGTACGAGTATCTTGTTTTACTGTGAGGCGAATAATAATAGAAGATCTAAGTAAAACTATTCGAAAAAAGACGCGTGCGCATCTGTTGTCTGATAAACACGAACAAGTCCGAAAAACTAACGCCCGGAAGCTGTACGAAGAGAATCTTGCAGGTAGTAAGTCCGAATTTGCAGTAACTCTAGACGAGGCATTTTTTACGTTCAGGACTGTAATGGGGAGAGGAGATTTCCCTATACTAAGGACAAAGAATTAGATGTTAATCCGGTGGTGAATAAGAGAGAAAAGTTTGGTGACAAGATAATGGTTGTTGGTGCATTGACGGGTCGTGGAGTGCTGCCACTTATTAAAGTCCCACCAAAGCAGTGCAAGTCAATCGGTCCCTAATGAGCCCTTAAAAAAAAGTGACCGAGGACCGAAACGTACCTTTCTTTTTGGCCTCATTTGAGCCTCCGTATTATTTAACACAGGCCGTCCTGAGCTTGTCTCAAAAGTATAGAACTGACCGGACCTCCGGTCAGTGCAATCGGTCCTACCGGTCACCGGCTCCGTGTCTTACACTGCACCAAAGGTCAAGGTAAACTCAAAGTACTATGTGGGCAAGATTTAAAACCTATATTGGAAGTTCATGTCCCACGACTTTACGGAGAGGACACCGACAAGGTCGTTGTGCATCATGACATGGCACTACATGTTATTACTCCATTCTGGAAGATTATTTATTGAATGGAAGGAATCATTAATTAGAAAGGAAGATGAGGAAGAAGGATTAAGGGTACTGGGAATCTGTAGGGTGGAGATGGGATGCTGGAGAGGCTGGAAGGTGCGTAATAAATCCGTAATGTATAATGCGATTTGAAGTAATAAGATGCAATTCAATGAGACAAAGAAGAAGAAGGAGAGTTATTGCATAGTAAGTGTTGCGAATTATTAGTGTCTTTGCCAAGGTGTGCTAAATCAAATGCAAATTTAGACAGTGATGTAAGCATGCGTGCAGCGCCATATAATAAGATGCATCACCCAGGCCAATCAAATTATGTATGAGCTGTATCAGTACACAGGCAGGTTTATATACAAAATTACAATGTTTTTAAATTTATTACAATTTTTACAACATTTATATACATGAAATACAAGACATTTAATTATTCAACGGTATACTTAACAGTATATACATTATAAATCTAGGTTACATCTACACTATACTAATTATATACACTTCTTACAAGCTAGAGTTCAGTATTTAATAAATATATGTAGTTCACAAATAACATTGACATTAAACAGCTGGGTTGCTTATATACTAAACAATTGAAATACACAAGTCTTACAAATACAGGACATTTATTTATTCAAAGATATACTTAACATTTATATATACATTATATATCTAGGTTACATCTACACTATACTAAATATATATACACTTCTTACAAGCTAGAGCTTAGTATTTAATAAATATATGTAGTTCACAAATAACATTGACATTAAACAGCTAGGTTGCTTATAAACTGAACAATTGAAATACACGAGTCTTACAAATACAGGACACTTAATTATTTAACTGTACACTTAACAGTATATAAATTATATATCTAGGTTACATCTACACTATACAATAAATATATACACTTCTTACAAGCTAGAGCTTAGTATTTAATAAATATATGTAGTTCACAAATAACATTGACATTAAACAGCTGGGTTGCTTATATACTAAACAATTGAAATACACAAGTCTTACAAATACAGGACATTTAATTATTTAACTGTACACTTAACAGTATATACATTATATATTTAGGTTACATTATTAAAATACTATAAATATACAACTATTACAGAATAATATATTTACTTATTTAACAAATCTTTATGGCCAAAGGGCAAACTAAAATTACAATCATTGGGGTCTGAAAATACCCTTGATATATCTAATGTGTTAAATGCTAATCTATTTACACTCACTACGTACATGTTATGATCTACAGATCGTATAGAATTTACAATAATATTACACGGCTTGTCTGTTTCAAGCATTTGTTTATACTTGTCGTGCCTGCATTGGCGTAACGCAATAGCCGGAACACCTCTGCACTTTTGTTGTTCGCTACTATTTAAATATAACATACTATACATTTTAGGCTTAAGTGTAATTAATTCTGATACATCTAAGCTCTGTATTCTTATTTTGCCACTCTCGTCTTTATTTAAAAGATGCAACTCTGGATACTCATTTTCGTACCGCTTAAAAAACTCATGATTTCGTGGAATTTTGCTGAAATCAAATTCTGCACGTGCACTAACTATATCATCCCACAAAGTATTTGAGGGATCTAATATATCTAACTCATATCCGTCGGTATCTGAATAATCCAAGTAAGCTCTATTCTGGAATATTCGACACAGCATATCAAACTTTTCATAGAAGTTAACTTTTGCATTGGCTAAAATTGCCAGTCCTGTGAGTGACAAGTCATCTGCACGATACCTCTTAAGATATTGCGTAATAATACTTAAACAATCAGACAGACCATCAAAATCTTTACATCGTGGTGATGCAAGTAGTTTTTCAGCATGGGCGGTACTGGTGCAAATACTGGTTTCAACATAATCTTTAACTTTTTTTAAAGTCTTGCCATACAAAACATTGGATTGGAATTTAAGTAATTTGTTTTCAAAAGGGGTTTTTGCTTGCCTGCGTCTTTCTAAATTGGCATCTATATATGATTTGAAGTAACGTTGCTGTTTAAATCTAACGCCACAGTGTATTTTTAAGAGTACCATTCCCTTTGAAAGATAGTAGCGCAATTCCTTAAAATGAACTGTGTAATTGAATTTGTCATAAAGAGTTAACATAAGTCTTGGTCGGGATATAAAATGTTTAATTGAAGCGTTTTTGCGGTATTTTAAATTTAACTGACTCGGCATTTCTTCGAGCTTTATTACTCTCTGTTCCATGGCAAGAGGCAAATTTGCGTCGCGATCATGTAAATGCTCTGGGTATTGCAGGTCACAAACCAGTACGTACCCATAGCTTCCTTCCGTACTTCCCAATTCTGGGTCTGTCCAGTCAATGTTTATAAGATCTTTTGTTTCCATGTACTCGTAATCAGACACTGGCATTAGTGACTTCATACTATGTGGATATAAACTATTGATATCTAGTGACAGTAAGTGTCTACGTGGCTGTGATGTATCTAACCCACCCGGACAACGTTCGTGATTAGCAGTCACATGTTTCTTTGCAAATATACATTGACCTCCCCTTATTCCATTTTTTGCAATTTCATATACCCTGTAATCTCTTATGTAATCTATTTCAGCTTTTGAATGTTTTAAAAAGCATTGCCATGAGAAGCTTGGCAAAGTTAAAGAATAGGTAGGATCCATTTCGTATGTTTCCATTCCAAATTTGCGAAAGTTTTGCCAAACTTCTGCAAGTAATACTGTATCTAACAAACAAGTAAAACGCATGTAATCAGCTAATGTAAAAAGGTTGAATTTTGCACAGATGTTTTGAACAAGCTCCCATTCACTGTCTGGTATTGGCATATCATCAAGTAAAGATTTTCTGAAACACGATCTTGTGGGGATGGGAATATCAAGACTTGTATTTTTAGTAAGAGACAAGAAAGGAAAATAAACTGGTTTTTGTAATAACACAAGATCGTCATGGCACGGTCTTGATACTTTAAGTTTCTTTGCAAAAGAACCATGGCTTTGTGTAGGTAAAAATTTATATAAACACTGCTGTACTATTTTAAGTGACTGAGAGGTTTTTGCGTTAAGTGAATCTACAAGTTCGAATAAATCAGAGTCGAAAAATAAATTGGCATCCATAAAACGTATTTTAACTTTTGAAGCAAAAGATTTGCCAGTATAGTTGGGTTGTTTTGAATTTTCAGAGGGATATTCTAAATTTAATTTAGGAAGCCATGTATCCTTAGCAGTTATTGTTATTGAAATAAATTCTTTTGGGGCTTTTGCAAGCGCTTTTACGTTTTTGGACGAAAACATATCAATTTTCATTGCATTAATTAAAAGGTGATAATCAAAAGAACCTCCGTAGTGCGAAATAAGTGGGATCTCGTGCTTGTATTTAATATTTAGGTTACAACGACTACATGCAGCAAACTCAAAATTACCAAGGTCGTGGTTATGGTGGAAGGTCCTGATCGTCTTGGTTGCTTTACTAAATTCGCGCTCACACAGGTGGCAGTGCGTAGCTTGTTCAAACTGTACTCTTACACTTTCTGTTGGTTTTACTTTGTTATTTGTTTCTCTAATATGTGTAAGTAACCTGTTTGCCCAGTAAAATATACGTTTAAAAAAATGTTTTACTACATCTTCCGCATCAAAATACTCTATAGAAACAACGTTGTCTTTATCTTGCATTCGCCTGATAATAATAAAAGAATAAGCTGCAGGTGTAATTTCTGTTGTATACTTTGTGTTATTTTTTGCAACCTTAAAATCTTGAATAGGATTTGCAAACGTGAAGAACTTATAAACAATGACAAAGGGGTACGGAAGTGTTTGCCATGGTTTTGCAAACTTCACTCTTTCCCATGGTTCAGGAAAAATGATTTTTCTTTCTTCACGAACTTGACAATTATCACTGTGCTGTTGTAAACTCTTTTCTGAATTAAAACTCCTTAAACACAATTCGCAATAAAAAGCTTTTTTTTGACGTCCATTACGCATAAATTTATCAAGATCAGTAATAAGAACTAAATGGTAAGAGTTAGTCTTGTCGTTATTGCTTTGATTATAAATTAAAAACAAATTACACATTTCAGTTAACTCAGAATTGCGCGACCGTCTTATAGGGACAATATCGTCATCGCGGTGACTCCAAATATTAATACCGAGATTATTTTTAATTTCAAAATTATTTAAATCTTCGCCAATACGCAAAGGACAATTAATATCAGTAAAATTAAATTGCGAAAAATAGGGAATATACTGTTTGGGACTCTCTAATTTAACTTTTGCACACCGAGTAGCATTAGATTTAGACTGCTGCTTATTTACTTTATACCCAGCCAAGATTTCATTGCGGTATCTGTGAGCAGCAACACAGAATTTAAAGCAGTCGTTGCATTTGTTTTTAATATTTAAGTATCCGTTTCTTTTATAATTTAACTTTGGAAATTTAATATATCCTTTTGCTTCAGCATTTGAAAATAAATTTAAAACTCCTACTTTAAATTGAATAGAATTTACTTGCTGAAGTGTCCAACCAGTACCGTACTTATTAAAGTCGTTAAGCTTTTGTATAACTTCACTTGCACTTTTAAATATAAAGTTTTCAATTTCGTCTTCATTCATTATATCGTAATTACTAGACACTAACTTAATGCTACGTTTTTCTTTTTTTGGTTCGTTTTCTACTATAATTTCTAATTCTAATGCTACATTTAATATAAGTTGAGCCTTAATACTAATATGTACAGCTAAGTTTTGAGTTAACAATTTTATAATAGACTCGTATAGTTCAGTCAAGATGTATGTAACGTCTTGAGACTCTTCAGTTGGTTGATGAATGTAGGTCACCATTAGTCCCTTATGAGCTCTTGAGGATTCTTGAAATACATCTAGATCTATCAACGACGAACGACGAGGGCGACGAGAAGGGCCTGCGGGACTATCTTCAATGCTGGTAGTAGTATCAAGTCCGTAGGTTGCTCCTGAACGACTAATTCCACCGCCAGTTAGATATTGATTTCTGTTGTCATAGTGTGCACGGCGCTCGCCGGGGTGCAAACATGAATGACGGGTCTTGTCAGAACAGAATCGGTTGCAATCTCCACAGTGATGAACATCCTCAACGTGAGCTTGATACGCCACATATCTTCTGCATTCGAACAGACATCTAGGCATGGAACACTCAAAGCGCTGAAAACCAACAAACACAGTATTATTAGAATCAAACTTATATTAAACAATAAAATAACTACGGAATATAATAAACAATGTAATATCACATGTACTTGACACCAAAATATACGTACATAGTCAGTAGTTCCAGTTTTGCGAACAGTTGGGAAGTTTGGCTGTTCGTGGTACTGAACTGCCGTGTTTGGTACCAAGGCTGGTTGATCCATGTTGAACAAGTAATGTTGTAGAGTCGATGCTTTTCGTAGGTTCTAATGCTGTTGTTTGAGGCGAGTGGAGTAAGATGGAAACGTTGATGCTCAGAGGAGTGCTTGAGATGGTGTGAGGGTCCCTATGAGTCTGCCGCGGTACTTATAGTTGATCCGTGGTGGGTGGTGGCCACCTGTTTCTGGTAAACCCCTTCTGCTTTAACCAGGGACCATAGTTTACCATTGCGATAAATCTTGATCATTTTGAATACAAATAGAAGTAGGACCAGGATAAACGACACGTAGATGGCTGCACATGCGCAGAAAGAGAAACAATAACAAATGCACATTTAGCAATGGTTTCAAATCGTACACGTGGTATATGCGCATCAAATGTTTTATTTAATATACATGTATATATTTGTATTACACGTAATGGTGAATTTTGCACTCACTAATCAAGTCAAACGTTGTATTTACCACTGGTTTTGCTTCGTGTTGGTTGTACTTGTCCACTACATCAAGTATAATTCCGTTTTGCGTATTCAAATTTTCAAGCATATATTTTAAGGCTTGAAGAATCAACTTGTTGAATGAACTGGGCTTGGTGACGGCAGATGGCGTAATATCAGGGCTGGAAAATGACGGTTTGTCTTGCTGGAGGGTGTTTTGTATTGCTTCTAGGGCTATCTTTTCCTTTGTAAATAAACCATTGATGCTTGGTGTACTTTCAAAGCTTGGAGCGGTGCTTTTAGTGTCAACTATTGGATTATTAAATTCATGCTGGGCATGCACTGCAGTGTTGCAACATGTTGCAAGTAGGAGAAGCGCCAGTGCGCAGAAAAGAAATACTACACGTCGCAGAAACATTGTATAGCTTTGTATTGAACACTTTGGCATTACAAGGTAGACTGACACTGTCTAATTGATGGCAGCTCTATTTATATGTATCGAGATTTAACTTTCTTTGATGCACTTGTATTGCTGCGATTTCTCACGTATGCATATCCACGGTTGCGAACTGATTTTAGCTGTGGTTTCTTTATATTAGCTTGCGACATTACTTGCTCGTAGCTGAGCCACTCCTGAACTGGTAGTTGTTTTAACCTATCGACGCCAGATGGAGCACTGATGGAGGAACTTTCACTTGGTTCTTTGTAATTTCCGCCAACGTGCATTGGAACGTCTTTGTAACAATTGAGTTTATTCTCTGGCAAACAGCGGTGTTGCTTAGCAACGTTCAAAGCCTTTTGCTCTTCTCGAATTTTCATAAGCTCAGCGTAGAGCTTGGGTTCAATTGCTTTCATAACAGTAGCCATAGCTATTTTAATTGTTTGAATTGTATATTTTATCAGCACAAATTATATCTGACAGTAGTGTAACACGGCAGATTTCACTGTTGTAAACTTTATGGAATATTGTTGCTAAGATTCGACGCACAAGGTTCTTGTTTCTTATATATAGTTTTTCCATGTTAACTAGACTCGTTTTTTTCAAAGTTTTTACAAGTCTATTTATTTGATTTGAATATCGCGGATCTATATGTTTGCAAAACTTATCTACGTTGAATATACACTCTGCTATAACATAAAGCAAATCAACAGTTGCACACTTAATGTAAGTTGAATATGCTCTTGGTTTTGAGTTTGCTAATAGTGATAGATATTCAAAGTTTTCTTCAAACAGACTTCTTTGCTTTCGTTCCACCGGCATGATGAGTTTTATTTGTAAACATATATGTCAGTACCATTTACAGGGAAAATGTTATTACGTACAAACATGTGTGGGTTCGGGCACTGTGGATGCAAGTCCAAGAACAAGTAACTATGTTGGCGTAGACTGCATGCTTTTTCGTATGCTTCTTGCAAAAACTTCTTACGACTAGGTGCAATTTGTCTTGCAATTTGGTTAATTATGCTACGGTCTCTAGGCACGTCAAAGAGAACTAGATATTTCGTACTTAAACTAGTGGTTCTCAGTTCTTTAGAAAAGGCGTTTTGCAGAATAAGTATTACACTGAAATTCATATGATGAGACAATTCTGTGAATATTTTCTGAACTAATTGTCTAGCCTTATGATTTTCTTCCATAAAGTTTAAATGATCGTCTAAAACAACAAGACACGGGCTGTCTATGTCTTGAATCAGTGACTCAATATTATCTATATCAGATGTTAAAGTTATGTCTTTATCTTTTATGAAATCAGTGCTTGAAAATTCTGGTTGGTCAGTATGTACACTTATATACAACACTTTATTAATATTATTTCCAATTATTTGCCTACGGCGCTTAACAATTTCTAAACACAGAGTACTTTTACCAGAAAAACTAGGGCCACATAGCATAGCCGTAAAAGGGTGTATTAATTTAAAGTCAACAGTATCTGATGTTGCCATCGTCAAGTGCAAACAACAACTGATCAGAACTCACAAAGAACAAGTATATTTAAGGAATATTTACAATATATTATAATAGCTAATTATTTATACGACTATTTCTTATACAATTTGCTACTAATTCTTAAACTATTTACATTTTATACATTTTTATTATTATTTATACAATTAACATATGTTTATTCAGACATTTTACAAATATGTATATAGTACTCTGTGTATTCATTTACAATTTTACTTAAACATTAACTTATGACTTATATTATATACAAAAACATATATATATATACATAGTTGATACAATGTAATTTCTATACTATTACTATTACTATAGTTTTACAATAAACTGTGGTTTTTACATTAAATAGACAATGTTTTATTCTTAAATGTATTACAATACACAATAGGTTTACAAAAACGGGTGCTTAATTGCTATATATTTACAATATACACTTCTTATTGTTATATCTTAAGCCTAGGGATACCATAACATATTTTTACAAAACTCGGGACAACATACTTTACAGGTATTAGACTGTAACTTATATCTATGTGTAGAACACTTGCTTAACATAGGTATCATATTTACAAACTTTTTAACTTTTCTATCACTAACTAGTACAGAACATGTAAATACATTTATAAAATTTTGGTATGAAATACCAATTGCACGCGAATATAAGAAATATAAACAATACATTCCGCAAACAGTAGATCGTCCACTCTGCAGTGCTGTACAATTTTCTGCAATAACGTATCTGCCTGGCACTTGGAGGTTTTTGTATTGCTGAATTGGGAAACCATATGAGTCGAAATATTCAAAGGATTCTCTCGAAACGATCCAGTAACAAATCCAGTGACGCCCAGTGCCCTCTAGCTTGTCTGTATTTTGTATTATTGCAATTGGATACGATAATTCCCCGTTGCTGGTTTCTTTTCTTGCGTTTTCTAATGTAATCTTCATTTCGTCTGCAGCTATTACGTGGTATTTGATGCTTGTTCCGCCAAGTAAGATTCCGAGACATTGCTCCAACTGTGCTGTATTCATTTTGCACGCGCGTGTTGTTGTTGGTCAGTCAGCTTCTATTTAGCAACAGACATGTCTTGAATTCGCACACGTGATTTTATGCACAATTGTCTAAGGTGTTTGGGCAGAAAGCTTGATGGTTTGCTACATACATCTTAACGGTTGATGATGACTTGCTTATTTCGGTCAATCTCAACTACGGTTTGATACTGGCTAAACAGTATAGCCGTAACAGACGTGGTCAATGCGGTTCTGAATTTCAACTGGATTTGAACTTGACCAGATTTATTCACACTCAGTGCATTAGCCTGTGTTGGTACCAGCTCAAATGCAAACAAGACTCTTCCTTTGGTGTAGTTCTGCTGAGATATGCCATTTCCTAGAGTTGGGTTGGCTGCGGTCTTCTTCAATGTGTTTAAAGCAAGTAGGTAATTATCTTGACCATTACCAGAGGCATCTTTGAAACTCATAGGCAATGTCTTGTACTCTATTGCTTCTTGGTTCATTGAAACTGTGATTTCGCTGAGATTAAAGTGTTGAAAGTTGCAAAATGACTTGGTCAGCTTCCCCAAGTACGCTGCAGAATCAACAAGTCCAAAAACTATATACTGCGGCAACCTGCCGTTAATACAGTTATCCAATGAGTGCGAGCTGACTCCAGATGGAATGACAAAGTTCTTGATCTCAGGTTCAAGGCAAGGATACTTCAAAGTCCCATTGTTGAGATTAAGTCTATGCTTCTCAATTGCCATTGGAGATACTGTCTGCCGCTTCAAGTACAGTACAGCATTCACAATGTCTACACGGAATGGACAGCCAGAATACCCAGACCTTGTTTCAGTTTCAGCGTCAATGCAGAAGGCAGGATGAGACCTGCGCATGATAATTCGGATATCAGTTTCTCCAGGCAGCATTCGCGTTTGTTCAAAGAATGGTGACTCGGGTCTTCCTACCATAGTAAACGGTTTTGACTGTGTTGCAATATTGTATCTTGCCAAAAATCCGGTGTCTGTTTTCTTAAATTCGTCGGGAGTAATGTTTGGGTAGTACAGCTGATCCAACATTCCATCCTTCTTTTCAATTGGGTTTGATGAAAGTTCCCTTTTTAAATAGGAACTAATGGCATAGTGATTTGAGTTGTCACTCACGAGTTGGCCATTAAGAAAGAATTCCATGTTACTGAATAGGCCATAGAACAGCATGGAACATGGAGCGACCACGTCGGTAGCTGCGATCTCCTTGCCATCTGCTAGCATTACACGGCAAGCTAGTTCCAAGTGGGATTCGTTCAAGTTGTAGTATTTTCCAGGAGATTTTAGTATGTCGAATATAAGGGGATTCTCATTATCCCTTGGACTGAGTACTGGATAATATGGGTAATATTCGGGTGCATCTTCAAGACTTATATTGGTCGGGGGAAGTTTATCAAGCACTAGGTTGCTTTGAATAGACTTCTGGGACCCCTCGTACACTGTCGGTTCGTCGTAAAAGCCTTGTGTTTCCATGATTTGCGGAGCTGCTAATAGACTTTTGATACTGCTTCGTGGTAGTCAGGATGTTGAATGACAAAAATTTCAGCAAACAGTGGTTTATAACTTATCGTCGTCGGCTGATGTTGCGCCTACGTCCTGCCCCAGTCTGTGTAGAACTCCTGCTTGATACAGTTCGTCTTACACGAGAGATTGGGGTTTTTCGCAGCCGACCCCCAATTTGCGTTCTCTTCTTCACACGCCTGCCCCGTGATCCTCCAGCTTGAGTGCGCCTGTACACCATCCTTCCGCCTCCACTCTGACTGGCTCGAGCTGGTGGTTTACGTGATGTACTTCTGTGTTTATTGCATGAAGTGCGACAATGAGATACTCTGCATTTACGGCCTGTGGCAGTTGGTTTAGTGGTTCTACGTTGCTTTAATGGCACAAGATATTGATTTTCTTCGACACTTGAATCGCTTAATGAATTTCCGATAGGTTCTGCAGTTTCAATTGCTACACTATTATCGCCTGCCCCCATTTGGCTCTTGTTGCTGTCTTTATTTTGATTTGCAGAAATAGGTTCAAGAACACAGTATTCACCAAGCAAGCTATCTTTTACAATGTCTTCGTCCACTACACTTGAATTTGTGTCGTAAATGTTTTTGCACAGTATCTTACGCATTATTGATAAACAACAATGTTTATTTAAGCACTAGTTTGAATGCATTTGGACTGGTTTGCAATAATAAGATTTTAGAACTTGCTCTTCAAAAGATTTGATGTTGTCACTTCAAAGGTTAAATAAGAATAACTGCTAAATTCGCACGTCTTCGCCTTTTATACTTGGCGGCATGTTGTTTGCTTAGAAATTGCGAGGTCGAAACTGCAATTCAATTATAGTCTGAGTATTGGCATCAAGTTGCACAAGAGAGCGGTACTCATTGACCAAACTGAATCTCATTACTTGATGTTGTTGTCTGTGTAATGGCACAAACAGTATAGGGACAAAGCTGTGGACAGTCTCATTAGTGTAGTCATTAGATATATCAACTGCTCGCAGTAACGGCAGTGAATGAGAGGCATATAACTGGTTTTCAACTAGGCTGCATAATACAAGAAGCCTCTTTGCTGGTACAGTGTGTTCAGGCTCAACGTCTTCTTCAAATTGTTCTTTTTCTACTTCTCGTTCTTCTTCCTTTGCTAATTCCTGTCTCAGTTGCGCAGACTCGCCAGCTTTAAATATAAAATTGTCATCAAAGCCGAAAAATCGATTCACAAGTAGTGGCAGCTGTACTGTGATATCTTCGCGCATGCCTGGTATACTTAGGTGTCCATCCGCATGTTCAAACTGTACTTGCGTATCAGCCCACAAATTTTCCATTAGAGTACGATTAATTTCATGCACCACGTGATCCAAATCGAGTTCTTCTGGTTCGTTCATTGGAATAAAGTTTGCATATTTTTTGAATAATCGCAAGTCCATATATTCATAGTCCACAATGTTATTGTATAACTCTTCATCTAAATCAAATTCAGATTCGTAGACGCCATTATAAAACTTGTCGTGCTGCTGCAGTCCTAAGCACAATGCGATGGGTTCAGGCAAAACCACATACTCGTTCTCACTGCATTCAAATGTAAGCTTGCACTTTGTATTACTTTCATCTAACGGAAATTCAATCTTTAGATTTATATTATAAAACTCTGGGTCATTCATTTCAACGTTAAATCGTTCAAAGAATTTGCGAAAATCAGAGTCTCCATGGTTATTCTCTCTTCTAAACATTAAAAAGTTCTCAAAGCCTTGGTAAAGCTGTATGATGTTTTCCATATTTTGAATTTTCTCAGCTCCAAAATTAAAGTTTGCACCAATAGGAATACTTTCCATGTCAGTTTCAAGTACATTGGCATACGGATAATGGTTTCCTGACATAAATCTGGATCTATTTTGCTTGAAAAATGATGAAAGTGATTTGGGAATTTCAATAATGACACTATTTGATGGGGACAGGTTCTGGAGTAACATATGTATATTGCCAGGGTCCAAGCTCAATGCTTTCTGTGCAACGTCCAATGGCACAGTGTCTTTATTTAGCCTTAGCTTGGTAGTGAGTCCACTCATAAATTCTTTCAAGGTCGTTTCTTGGTTTTGAAAGTTGACAAATGTCTTGATAGTTGGCTTGTAGTTTGGAAATAATTTGCCAATTGCATCTTCTTCAACGGCAGTTGTGTTTCGCACTTTACGTACTCGTGGTCTCTGAACAGGTTGCATCAGAGCAGGTTGTGGGCTTGAAGTATACCTCAGGCTTACGAGTCCAACGTCATAGTTTTGCAGATCCAACGGGTATGGCAACACAGCTACAAAGCTTGCTGGTGTGTTATCTGTATATACACTATTTTGCTGGTCACTTGTAACTGTCACGTATATATTCTCGGAACCAATAGGATCTCGGTCTAACGGCGAGCAGTAATGGCCGTCCAGTCTTCTTCGTTTTTGCGAAAATTGCTGTTGTATGACATTGGAAAACAAGGGCAAGAATCCAGAAGGCTCCATTGTAGCAGATATTAGGCTAGGCTCAGCTCTTCACTATAAAATGCTCCTGTTATAGGCGTGTTATTCAAATCTTCAAGGTAGTAGGTTATAGGTATAGTCTCAAAGTTTACTGACTTTACAAGGAACAATTCCTCCGAGTACGATTGGCTATATCCTGTTTGAAATACAAACGATGAATGCATGTAAAATCTAAAGTGCATCTCCTTATATATACTGTGTTTGTTGACCTACGTGTATTTATTACATGTACCTTTATCAAATAAGAGTTTTGTTCGGCTAATTCTAACACGGTCGCCGGAAGAATACTTTGCCTTTCTTTTGTCAGTGTTGTTAATTATATCTGAAAACATTGTTCTCCAGACTTGGTTCTCGTTCAATCGATTAACTTGAGAGGGCGCCATCTGTATTGTTGAGTGGAATGTGTTGTTGTATACCTTTACAAAGGCGGGAAATATATCTATAATCCTAGTTGTATTTCTCTCAGTCATGTACCTAGCAATCCGCTGAAAGATGGTCCTATACCAAACAAAGCATGTAATTATTAGTATACGTGACTATATAATACTGTATCTAAATATATATTGGCTTACAATCTGGACAGACTAACCTTATTACACGCTCTACTATACTAGACTTTGTCTCGCTATATGTGTTATAGTACTTGATTCCATGAGTTTTTAAAAACTGTTTAAACGACTCGGCGCGAAATTCTGTGCCTGTATACAAATTAATATAATAGGGTCAAGCTACAATTTATAATAATTTAAATTAAATAGATTTATATAACTCTAATACTAATTTATAATATTATTATAATATACGTAAGACATTGAAGGCTGACACACCTTGGTCTGTAAATAGGTATATTGGAGTCTTCTTTGATTCTTTAAAAATATCTTTAAAAGCTTTGATGACTGACTCGGGTTTCTTGTTTTTAATAAAACGGCAGTACAATTTCTTTGAAAATGCATCAATAACGAATAAAATATTAGCATAGCCGGAATTATCTTTAGCAAATTCTTTCCCCAAGATTTTCAAATCCGCACAGTAAATTTCCCCTTCCATATTAACTAAAGTTCTTCGTCGTTTAAAGTTTTTGCGTATAGGCCGGTGCATTGAAAATGAACGCAGCTGACTTAGCTCCTTATTTACTACTGCTTTATCATGAAAGTTTTTGTTATTCTTGAGAAAACCACTGAGGGCCGAATACGAACCCTTGAATCTAGAGTTTAAATATGATTTACGTATTTCTGCCATATTTAGAGCTGTAATAATTACTGACCATCATTGAACAACTGTCGATGGTAAATGCATACGGAGTCTTAAAATCAATGCTTTTTATACACTCCCAGCCACATTTACATTTATACACTATTTATTATTAGACAATATATTATTGACAAGGTGTACATAGTATTTTTTGGGCTTTTAATTTTAAAATTCAAACTACTACAGACTTGGATCATATTTTATATAGAACTGTACAGTATTTTGGCAGGTGAGACTCAGTCAGTTACATTATTTACAATACGCATGTGAAATTAAGTTGAAACAATGTCTAATAATAAAACCATGACGTTTTGAAAAACTAGTCTATCTACGTGTGATTTTTCATTGCCTACTTAGTCTAACAAATTTCCGCTTGTACGCAGTCGAATTTCAAATAATAGGTAAATGTAGTTTCTCTAACACTTGAAGCACAGATCCCGATAAATCAAACAGTTCCAAATGAAAACTTGCGATCGTGACTTTGTTTTTGTGACAGTATATGGTTTATTGTTTTTGGAGCCTGATACTTTCCAGCTCCTGGAGTACCTGTGACAATCATTCTCAACGGGTTTTGGTAAAACTGTTTTTCAGGCAACTTAATTTGATTTCTCACAAGATCAATAATTCGTTTCTGAGCGGGTGACATGAAAGTATACGACACTTCTGGAGGTTGTGACATTTCTAATATTGCAGCTAGTGTCAAATCGTCAAACTGAGTTCGATCAAATGAGTACAATGGTTCCCACTTTAATGTTTTTTCAGAAATAGAACTAGCCAAATCACACTCAGACTTACAATCTTCTTTGTCTCTGGCACTGAGTCGATGCTTGTAAAAACAACTTGGACAAAGTGAGTGATAGAAACACGACTGTGGCATCAGTGGTTTGTGTGGCAATGGTTCTGAGTATAGTCTAGGTAAGCCTGGCCGAATTGCCTCCCTATATTCTTTTAACGTTTTTTCGGCAACCTCTGCAAACTCAAAAGAAGTTCGTTTACATGAGCAGCATTTTATGTGTCTACAACAAACTCTTCCCGCTGGCTCATACGATTCTCGTTCTGGTGATAGTGCGCTTTGTAATACTACTGGTGGTGGCTCTAGCCAAAGTTGATCGTCGCGAGTGTTTGCACAAAGAAGTCTCTGAAGTTGTAAAGAAAAATATATTATACTTCCGTGGCACTGTCCACAAGTGAATCGATGTTGAACTGAACTAAAATTGTTAGTATGAAACCTGGCATTTAAGTCTCTATTAAAGTATTTGGGTTCTGTTGGTCGAGCCCATAAACTTCTCTTAGCAAAAACCGAAGCGCCACAAAACTGGCAGCTTATGAACGTCAGCATGCTACAGTACAAATTGCTCGGATCCACAACATTCATACAATAGCAGCTCTCCTGGAGATGGACTTCTCAATTGGATTTTGCTGGACAACTGAATTTAAAATATACAAGTATTGGAACTTTGTTATTGTAGTTTCTTGTTCTTGGACTCGTAAAAGGGGGTGGTAGGTAGGACTATGGTTCACCTTAGCCAATCACACGACGCGATGATGACCCCCGCCTTGATCACCGGTCTCATTAAATTAGCATAACTGCAAACTCTGAAGGACCAAACTAAAACGTCGCTACATTAATAACATATGGCCACTACAATCAATGATATTAATAGGTAAAGCTTGCCATTTTTAGAACCATTCTGTGTTCAACTTTCAAAGTCAACTTGTCTCCTCATTTTTTGGTCTCTTTTAATACTACAGTCAACTATACCCAACCATGCAACCAGAAAAAGAAATAAAGCAATCCCAACAACATCAAGAACACTCTTACAATTCCAAAATAACCCAAGGAAGAAACAGACTTTTAATGTTGCCAAAGCAAACAATTAAAAACAGTCCTCGTGTGGCACCAAATAGACATGGCAAGTGGAACTCTGACTGCAAATCAGTCGATGCATTGTCAACTGAAAACAACAACTACAGCAGCAGAGACTTGACCGGCTTGAATGCGAGGAGGAATACTGCTCAGGACTGGAAGTTTTTCGAGACGTCTGACACTACCATAATATACGAGACTCTTAAAGTTGAAGACCAAATTCGAGCACGGCTTGTCTACGACCAGTATCTGCAGGCCCATGTCTACTACTTTGGGCGCAAGAACTATGGCAACTCTAGCCATTCCAAAGTTTCGTTCACTGTGTTTGAAAGCAAACATATTCTCGACTGGGCAATTGAAATGCTAAAGCGAAATCTGCCGTATTTTGAAAAGAAGAGTAATACCAACCTAGCAGAGGAATCGCGAAATCCAGCCAAGAAGTTTACTTACTGGCAAAGCCCGCATTACACTTTGTGGTCTGTGATAGTCCGCTTTTCATTTAACACCAAGACTGGAGCAATCAAAATGTTTATCAAATCCAACCTTCGTGACAACTACGCTCAGAAATACCCTGCGTATGGTGGCAGCACTGTTTCATTCAGTCTGATGGAAATCAACGCTTTTGTTGACTTTCTGACTACACAAAACGCAAAGCTTGCTGCATCTGGACCCCACGATTTTACACCTCGGTCTCGTGAATTAAATGCCCAAGAAGTCACACAGGAAGAACATAACCCAGAACCAGCTGTCAAAGTTCAGCCGGCACCACAACGTGTGGAAGTCGATTGGGATGGAGTTATTTCCACTGCAGTGTCAGGGTTTCAACCGTCACCGGAACAACCATTTGACTATTCTGATGTTGCTGCCGTCACTGATTCAGACATTGACGACTCTGACAATTCTGACGAAGACTGCGATGCAGAAGACGAAAACAGCAATGAAGAATATAATTTGTAAACTTCAACTCGCAAGTTTATAGAAATAATAATATATAATATTTGTAGTATTGTGAATTTTGTAGTGTGTCCAACGGCAATATTTATGTGTTTACTAGTCATGTCTCTTATAAATGTTGCCAAGTCCTTGTAATAAATTTAAAGTTTTGTTCTGTGTTCAATTTTAAAAAGCAGTAGCAAGTCGTGTGTGTAAAATATAATAATACTTTATCAATAGTTTATTACCAACGTGTGAAATATTTTATACTCTCAATTTGTGTAAGTGAAAGTTTAAAAAGTAAAATAAAATGTATAAAATGTAAACCTTGGGTTCTAGACTCGAACGTTTATAAATAAGATTTAATAATAGTGGCATAAATATACTGCAGTTGTAGTTCAGTTGCAACAGCGAATTCTATTTCTTGTGAAATATTTATTTAGATGGCACAAAACAAAGCAAAGAAAAATAATTGTAAGTTTCTATTTATTTGCAACGTTAAAAGTGAGGACTCACATTGCATTTCCAATCATGTTATTTAGTAGACATGTAAAGGAGAACTACTGCAGAGACCGCCTATTTCAAACCTTTACATTTTGCCTTTTGTAATACAACTTATATAAGAAACAGTGAGAACAGTAGCCATTCCTAAAAAATAAGAGTTGTATGGGGGTACACTGAGATGGTTACATGTGTGAACATATACACTAGCAACAACGAGTATACCCTGTAAACAAGAAGTTTCTACAACTAGAAATTTAAAGGACACACATTGCACCAATACATATTGCTACATGGGCAAAGACATTTCGTCCATAAAATCCGCCATATTTTTTAACATCAAAATATCAAGTCCAAATATAAATTTTTGTTTTGGAAAAGAGAAGGTTTTGAATTTTTTGGGAGGACGTTTTGCACCCCTATTCACATTGCCCCTGGTAGGTAAAGTGCCAAAACGCTCGAGTTTTTATTTTTACAACGTTTACATAACATGACATGACATTTACATACGTATACATAGAAAGCTCTATTTACGTTAGTGTTAACATGTCTACACTATACATCTTGCTACAAAAGCATAAAATCTTGTGTGGGGTAACTCACAGCAAAATATTTTAATACACAACATATTTAATTATATATCAACTTAACTTAGACCAAAATATTATTTTTACACAAGAAATATTACTACGGAACTTTTTAAACTACAAAAGAAGCATAAAGTAAAGGTGAAAGTAAAAGAAAGTGGAGAAAGAATAAAGTAGAACCAAAAGCTAAACTTCAACACGACAGAATTCAAACCAAAAAATAAAACACAAAGGTAGAATGTTAAAGTTGGGAAATAAAAAGAAGGAACAAAACAAAGCAGAATATAAGGGGAGGGAGCAAACAGAATCCAGGTTGGTTGTAGAAGTGGAGAAAGAATAAAGTCAAACCAAAAGCTAAACTTCAACACGACAGAATTCAAACGAGAAAAATAAAGCACAAAGGTAGAATGTAAAAGTTGGGAAATGAAAAAGAAGGAACAAAACAAAGTCAAATTTAAGTTTGAGGAAGCTAAGAGTCAAGGCAGATCCAGGCAGTGGTGGTAAAAGCAAGGAAGGCATGAAGAGAGAACATTTAGTTTCGTCCATCCCGGCCATGGGACTGGCACCAGTCAAGAAATGAAATAATCATATATTACATTTTAGTGCTGTGAAGAACATGCGCGCATCACAGCTTTACATTTCTCATACTCCGTCCCGTCAGGTCCGGGCACTGTGTACATGCTACTACGTTCGTGCGTACCATACCATTTGCATTGCCTTTAATTGAATTATGCGTAACGTGTATCTTCCTATATACATTTCTCTCCCTCCCTCTCTCTCTCTCTCTCTCGTGCCACTTAATTGAATTAGCCATTACATGTATCTGCATCTCTCTCTCTCTCTCTGTCTGTCTCTGTCCCATTACACTGTAATTATTTGATATATATATATATAATCGCTCCTCACTCATCTCCTCGCCCTACCTACCTACTAATCTACATTGCTCCCTATGTATCTCCCTCTATCTCTCTCTCTCTCTCTCTCTCTGTCTGTCTCTGTCTCATTACACTGTACTTAATTGAATTATATATCTCGCTCTTCACTCATCTCCTCGCCCTACCTACCTACCTACTAATCTACATTGCTCCCTATGTATCTCTCTCTCTCTCTCTCTCTCTCTCTCCCTCTCTCTCTCTCTCCATTGCCCGGGTCCCAGCCTCTCCAGCATCCCATCTCCACCCTACAGATTCCCAGTACCCTAAATCCTTCTTCCTCATCTTCCTTTCTAATTAATGATTCCTTCCATTCAATAAATAATCTTCCAGAATGGAGTAATAACATGTAGTCATGGCAAGTTTGCACACTGCCCGGGTAACCCAGTGGTATTCTATAGACTTGGAAGAAAGACTCGGAATAAAATTAATTCTGAATTCAGAAATTCCCGTTAAATCACCCAATGTAAGTCCTATGGACGTTTTTGGTGTTGGTTGCTTAAAACAAGCATTATTTAAACGAAAGGCATCCACCCTTGAAGGGCTTTGGAAAGTATTAAACGATGAGTGGAACAAAGTCACCTCTAAAAAGCGCCGAGAAGTATTCGGATCGTGGAAACAAAGACTACGTACGGTATCTAAATTGAACGGAGAACACATCGAAAATACTAAGTTTATTCATCGCCGGGTTCTACATGCTAAAAATTAAAGGTAACTTTGTCTCTATAAACTCGGTGCACCCTTCTGTATTCACATTTTTAGCTCAAAATCAAAAATTGAAAATATAAAACTTACAACAGCAAATGGAATGTAAAAAATATCTTTTGAAATGTGTGAATTTTTCAATATGTTTTTCTAACATAAAGTGTAAAATTAGTTTTGTAGAAGTCGTTTAAAATTTGAAAAACTTTTTTATTTGCCTGATGTTTTTGTAATGTTAAAAATCTTTCATATAGTTATATGTTTAAACCTGTCATATTTTTATTTACGTGTTTTCCAAACGTGTATTATATTTTAATTGCAATCTGTTGAGACGAGACCACAATGTTACCATTATTTGCTTGTAAGAGATGTAATTTTTATTTTTAGCTGACAATAACGACAGGTTATAAATGCTCTCACAAAGGAAATCTGGAATACATAATTATTGCTATCTACTTGGATGCAACTCCACCGCTCACATGGCAAAAGGTTTCCAATCAAGAACCAAAATAAAATAAAATAGACATTAATGAAAAAATCCGGCGCTTCGCGCCGAATTTGTCCACCGGGGGCGGGCCCGAAGTAGATGCTGAGCTTCAACAAAGGCGCAAGATAATTTATGTAACGTTAAAGAATGACATAAGATTTACGGAAGCTCCGCTACCATCAATAAGCCATATACGAATGTACGTAGCATGTTGTGAAATATAGCTAGAGGTTGGCAAAAAACTATGATATTTGTGGGACGTCATTATGGACTATCCCTGAACACCTATACTATATAGATATATTTGTGACATGTAGTTACAATAGTTTGGAAATACTTTAAAAGTTAGCAATGGGGTACCTTAATCTATGATATTTGTGTGACGTCATAACAGACGATCCCTGAATACCTATAAACTATATATATATATATATTATATTCAAATACTGTAATTATTCACGTGTTCCTTTGAATGAAGCAGATTTCCAAAGCTGACAACGCAAAAGGATAAACTTGAACCTTACATCTGCCACTTGGTCTGCGAGTGGGGATGTTTACTTCTTCACAAGCTAAATCTCTAATGTTGAAAGACTTGTATGCATCAATGTAATTAAAGGCTACATAAAAAAATTAATTCTGCCTTTACATTGCCAATGTCAATGTCAATAAGTAACAGACAACTGGCAACAGATAAAGTGTCGAATTATTCATTTCCAGAGCAGTATGTAATTTCATAGAATAATTACACTACATCAGAATGTCTGCTATGTAAGCATCTGTGCATATTTTTGTGTTGATTATAATTATTGCCTTTGTAATATTTTTTATTGATTGCAAAAGCTTAATAAACTAATAGCCAATACTTATTGGCCATATAACTACACATTTGGTAAGCAGAATAGCTAATTGCAAAATAGGATATCTTTTATACTATAAGACAAACAGAAATAATAATTATTAAAATAAATACTGACATTACTTTTACGTTGAAAGTAGGTTCAATACAAGCCACTGCATGCTTTATGACATAATTATATAATTTTGGTATTGCAATTCCAGTAAAAATTTAAACACTAAAACGGGTGACAACTAAATAGTTTTTAGGTAGTTTGGAATTATTACCTAAGTATGCAAATGAGATGATATTGATAAAGTCACTTTTGAATTTTGAAGCTAACATTACAACTACTAACATTAGGGCGACCTGAAGGGGGGTGACTATTACCCGGGGGCGACTAATGTATTGGTGAGTAATATGGGGACGACCTAAGCGGGGGCGACTAATGACTGTACCCTGAATAGCTTTAAATTATTTGTAAGATTCCTTTGCGGTATAAATTAAGCTTTTCAAAGCCACAAAGCTATTATTATTATCTGTCCATGGTAGCCACTTTATAAATCACTCTAAAATTTATTGAACTGAAATTCAATTAGTCAAACAATGGGAGCTAATAATGGTTTTAGGAACCGCAGATGAGTAATAAATAATTAGGTAAGATTCCAGGAATAGTGTTTTTATTGTAGACCGAAGGATTAGAATTTGAATAACATGCTGTTGCTGGCCACGGAGTTATGTACCCTACCAATAAGCTTACTAATTAATTCTCTTTTAGAAGATGCACGATTTAATTAAAAAAAGACTAAAATTAATGAATCTTGTTTAATTTTTTAAAAAATAATTTTTTTTAGTGTTTGCTTTAAAGTTTTTAGGTTTATTGCAATTATATTACCAAAGCGCGCATACAAATCCTTTTAATTACGAAATGATTATACCTAACGTACATTGCGACAGTACTAATTATAATTATAGAATTCTATTAAATAATATAAAACGAATTTTACTTTTACTAAATAATGTATTGCTATATTGACATTTATAACACTACAAATTATGATTTTGCTGCATAAACATAAACTGATATAGGCTTGATTTTGCTGTTCAAAATTCTAGTACAAAATGCCCTGCACTTGGTTGGATATTATTAAACAAATTAACTTAGGAATTCACTATGGCTCCGCTCAACGTGAAATTTGATTCCCGACTTGGTTCTTGCTTTAAAATTGCAGTATGGACATTTATTTGGTTTTTTCTTTGTGTGGATACCCAAATGTATATTTACGTCTTTCTGCGTCGCTGCTGCATAATTGCAAAACAAACACTTGATTGGTTTAAGGCCCGTATGACTCATCATGTGAATTTTTAAATCACTTCTCTGCGTTGAAGAATATTCGCACAATTTACATTTTAACGTTTTTTGCTGGCGCACCCAATTCTTGTTGCTTTGCTTTAGATTTAACTTACAAAGGTAATGCTGATTTTGTACTGAATTTCACGAAAACGTTGTAACTTCTCTTTCTTAAGTTAGAATATTAATTTCTGCTGCGAGTTCATATCAAAACTAAAGAACTGTATTAAGGATCGTCCATAAATTTCGTATTGACATGAATAATGGGTAAACTTTGACACTAAAGACATCCCATGCTTGGAACAGCCATTTACGCAACATGTAGTATAACAAAACAAATAAAATAGAATTCAATAAATTATGATATTTATATAACGTCATTAATGAACGACCCTTTGCATAACACATATTAAAATTATGTGTGTAATATGTGTAGTCACAGTAGGTTCACGTGTTCCTTTGAATAAGGCAGATAAAGGATGAACTTGTTAAGTGTAAAATTGCCTAATTTAGTCGTAGGGCTAAAATTAGGTATCACATTAAATGTAATTATTATGTCCATGAGTTATTTGATCAGCATAAACAAAATTCATTAATTACTTTAAACAAAATTATTCAGCTAATTATGTACACTAAAGCCTTTTAATTTATTTCCCAATCCGTAAATACGAAATTATATTGTTATTCAATCATTTAAGAAATGAATCAACTTACAAAATTGTAAACTGCATTTTGCCAAGAAGAAAACAATGAAAAATTTTAGATATTCTACACGTTGTACACCGTGGTTACAAAAACATTACTTTTAAGTTACAAAATTTAAAAAAATTAGGTTTATTACATGCTACATATACATAGAATGCTTTATGATTTATATAACTTTACGATTACAATTCAATTAAAAAAAAAATTCTTGCACGACATCGACATCGACATAATTCATGCATATCTTAATGATTTGTTTGGATTTTGTTTGCAAACTTTTTGATGCGAATTTCGCCGCGAATTGCATAGAAACTGCTTTTTGCAAAACGCACATGCGTAGTCACTCAGTGTCTCCTTTGTATGCGTGCGAATATGTTGATAGAGCGTTTTTTTGTGAAAAATAATTTAGGGCACAGAGCACAAGCAAATTTTTTAAGTCTTTGAGGATTGTGTCTACTTTCCACGTGAGACTTTAAATTCTCAGCTGAGGCTCCAGCGTAGTCACATGTGTCACAGTTAAATGATTTCTCCTTCGTATGGGTCCTCACGTGTATTTTTAGGTCTATTCTTGATTGTATCTTATTACGGCAGAATCCGCATTGAAACCGCTTCTGACTGTTACCCCAACTAGGGTCAGACCCTTAAGGATTATGAATACAAATGATTTCATGTGATTTCTTGTTTCCATTCATGGGGAACGCTCTTTTGCAGAATTGACAGGAAAAAAGTTTTTCCTCTGTATGAGTTAACGTGTGATTATGTAAGACTGAGACAGTAAAGAAGGATTTACTGCAGATATGACACGGAAAATTTCGTTTTCTACTTTCAGGATTTTTATTATGCTGTGAATTTGCGTGGTGTTTAAGATAATATTTATTGTTTGTGCGGTAGCTGCAATGTTCACATTTAAATGGTTTCTGAGTTGAGTGGGTCCACGAATGCTGACGTAAGTCTCCTTTAGTATTGCTGCAATATTTGCACACGTGACACTGAAAATGTTTGTTTTTGCTGTTTCCACCGCCAACTTTGTATGTATTGGCGAATTGTTTGTCCGTCTTCAAAACAGATAGTACGGTATTTATTACAAAATTGTGTTCCACAATAATGTTCACAGTTGGTTTTAATTTAAAAAGTTTAATCTGAATTTCCTTTGTTATGTTAAATTTACGAAAAAGCTTCCTATCCTTTGGAACCAACAACGTTTTTGCTGCTTGCTTCATCTTAAATAAATTAATAATAATTTTGATTGACATAAAAAATAGCTACTGTTTTAGGTGTCTTCTCTTAACCCAATTTTATATGTATTAATTATACGTTGAAAATATATATTAATTATTATGCTTTTAGTAATTGTATTACAATTAAAAAAAATAATTTCCTTACTAACCATAGGTGAAACAGTCACCTTAATATCCTGGCCTGGTCACTCCATAGCAATAAAAAATACCAATATTTGAATTTTAATTTCAGTAAAAGAAACTGTCAATTTTAGTTTTAAATTTAAAATAATTACAATTCAATTATATTTGCAGCAATGAATCTTATACAGGATTAAAAATTGGCTTTGAAAATATGTAGCAGCAATGTGTTACTTCCACCTAGTTCCTAAATCAGAATGCCCATTCCTGCTGCGAATTCGTATTGACATTGACAAACTATAATAGGGATCGTTCATAAACTACGTCATTGACATGCATAATAGGTAAACTTAGATACTATATAATGGCATCCGCTACCAACGATGGCCATTTAGGCTACAGTTAGGCATATAAAACAGATACAATAATATGCTATAAATAAAGATGTTTTGATAACGTCATTTATAAACAATTCCTCTTGAAAATTAATATGGAAATAATGTATATGCAATCACTGTAAATTCACGTGTTCCTTCGAATGAAGCAGAATGACCTAAAGCTGACAACGCAAAAAGATAAACAAGAACAACACATCTGCTACATGATCTGCGAGTGGAAAGAATTACTTTTCTACAAGCTGAATCTTTAATGTTGAAACATGAGTATGCACCAACTTAAGTACAAGTTCACATAAAAAATTAATTCCGCCTTTATATCGCGCAAGCCAATGTTATATAATGTCAATAAATACCAGACAACTGACAACAGATATCGTGCCGAATCTTTTATTTCCAGAACCGTATGTAATTTCATTGAAGACACTGCGAATTAGAATCTCTGCTACGTGAGCCACTTTGCGTCTTGTAGTGTAGACTTTAATTACGTATTCCACATTCTGTATTGATTGTGAAAGCCTACTAAACTAATACTACATGCTTACATGCCTTATACCCATTAGGTATTCAGTTATAATTATGATTTGCCTAGAGAATGACTAATTGTAAACTCAAATATCTTCTATACTACAACACTTAAATAATTATAAATGACAATTTTCTTTTCACTTTAAAATTTCAGATTGAAAATTTTATCAACGGTAATTTTATTTTAAGCAGTCAAAGCTTCATAGTTCATGCTGTATCTAATATGAATTGGGATGAGAATTAATAATGGGTTATGAGTAATCGAACACAATTATTTGTTACAAATGCAAAAATATAAAAACAAAAAACTAGTTTGTTCACCAATTGCAAAAACGTAATTACAAAATAAAAGCAAATAAATAAAATAAAAGTAAAGTAAAATTATTTGTCAGATGTGAGATTCAAAAAATAAACAAATTCATTAAAAGAATTGTAATGGATTATTTTTGGTAATTTTTAGCAAAAAAATCTTCCAATAAATTAATAGGAATATAAAAACTGCAAACGCCCTACCCGTTATTTATTGCGTAGCAGCAGATCATTGATCAGATCGTAATTACGTTATTTTTTTTTCTCCTTTTCAACTTGCCTTAGATCAAGAAACGACTGAATTCCACGCTCTCTCTTTAGTTAATATACGCTTGTGATGAGTATTTCTATTAACACAGATATAACTCTGAGTCACGGTCTAGTCATTTTCTGAATTTTAATTAATTACATAATAGAAACATACACAAAATAAATATTGCAAAATTCAGAAAAATCAGGTCGCCTGTGATTACTACCTTGATTTTTAAAACAATGCCTACAATGAATTAGGCCTTACTTGGTTAGTACAGATGCAACGTAACTCATCGACTGCATTTTGCGCTGTTAGATCACAATCACGTTTGTTTGATCGACTTTGCAACACCGCAGCTTTTAATATTTTTTTTCAATTTTCAAAAACATTGACGTTTTGTGATCTGTAGGACTTTTAGTGTTACAAAGAAAATATTATAATTTCGAAAAAAACATTTTATGAATTATGTTTTGAAAACAAATTTTTTTACAGGCTTATACAATAATTCCACAAATTTATTAAAATACTAAATATTTTTAAAATTTTAATTTCGTTAGATTATGCTTTACAGATCACAAAACTACAAGTGTTTTAAACATTCGACCAAAACTGTAGGAATTATAGGGTTGCAAAATTGTAAAAAAAAAATTAAACTTTGGGTATTTGGGGCGTGATTGTGAGCGAACCTCGCAAAATGTAATTAATCGAGTTAGTTGAAATCTGTTGTAACAAATTGTGGTCTAATTCATTTCAAGTATTGTGTTTAGAATCAAGATAGTACATGTGGTGTGATTTCCCTGTTAGCTGCATTAGATGACGGCTGATTGCAAAATATAATATCTTATTTAAACTGTTACACAAGCAAAAATTACAAATACTTTTTACTAGTGAATTTAAAGTTGCAAATGTTAATCAACAGGTGCTTTATTATAAGCAGTCAAAGTGCCATAGTACAATTATGCATTTTTTTTTGTCATGCCGGATTTAGTTTGGTGGTTGGAAATATTTAGGATGTTAGAACAAAAATGAATTTTGTATTAAAATTTTATTTGCTCGCAGTTTATGCAGCAAGTCAAAGTGATTTTAAATTAACTCCTTTATTAAAATGAACTACGATTTTTGGATTTGTAAATTGTGCGAATTACTTTATAAAAACGACACTACAATTTAATAAAAAAACGCAAAGCTGTGACCAATAGTAAACAATCCTAAAATGAAACGTGTAAAATGCCCATTTTCTGTGAATAAAATACACGCCTCTTAGATTGTTGTTTGGTTTCAAATTTTAATGTAAAACAAACTTTCTCCGCTGTAATTCTAAAAAAAGTTTAAGCAATACATTAAGTTTATTTATAAATTGTCAACATCGATACCAGCTAATCTACACCAGCAGATGTACTTGAACAATCATACTGATGTAATGCTAATTATAATAAGTAGTTAATTAGACACAAAAACACCACAATTTAATGTGTTCACGTTTATATGTAATTACATTAAATCAATCAATAGTCAGCAAAAACAAGGAACATGAGTCGTTACTTCCACGAAAGTTGAAAAGTATTTCCACTAGGGATATTATCGTAAAACGTTGCTATGATAGGAAACTGGGAAGTGTGGAAAATTGGTGAAGCCACAGAACTGCAAAGCCTTAAATAAAATGAGAATTTAATAGGATTGAAATTAATAAATTAAGTTTTTAAACTCATTTAAAATTGGAAAATGCTTGAATTTGAAAAATTAAATTTAAATCAGTAGTTTAACTAACGCAAGTTTGATTTAATGCTTACCGATCAAGTCTACGAGGAGTTCCTCTGGGCAAGATTTCATACAGATCTATTGTATTATAGGCATTGCAAGTAGTTGATTTAGAAGACAACATTTCTACTGTAAAAGTTGTATTTAATTTGTTAGGATTAACGACGAGTGAAAACTTGTCATATTGTTTTGTAGGACCGTGACTAAGGCTTCCAGGCGATGCTCCATTCGTGTAGACAAAATCAGTTCCAATACTATAGAGTGTTATTGTGTCAACAATTTCAATAAAAGCGAGAAAACCAGGTGACCGTCCATTGGCTGATGTGTAGCTTAGAAACAGTTTGATGGACCAAGTTGAATGAAAAACAAAACTATCCGATTGTTTTCTGTTAATAGATAAATCAATTAATACTGCACATTTTATGCATGTTTACAATTTTCACGTTGCTTTTCAGCATCAATTACTTAAAACGTCTTGTCTGCATGACTCATGCGAGTTTAAAATTTGCTTCAACTATTGAACAATTTATTTGTACTCTATTATTGCAATGAAATTCTATGTGATTACTGTTAACTGGTCAATTGTCTACCTAAATAATCACAATTTATGTTTTCTGTGTTTCTTTCGTTATACATGTGGTGAGCGCTCGATTTAAAGTCTCGATAAATGTAATGATTTTAAATGGTTTTCTTAAGGTAACATTTATATAAAGTGTGTGTATAAAAAAAATTGTTACGTTAATTCTGTAGAGATAAGAACCATTTCATTGCTCCCTACTTTCCATTCTAAGACAGAGAATATGTCGCGTGAGTTCCCACAAAGAAGTGTCACTTTACATAATAATTGATAATATTTTCCATTATTCAAACTGTTAATGGTCCAAACGCGTGGTTTCTGGTTATCAACGTGAGATGCGTCAGGTTTGTATTCAAACAGAAAGGAACTTTTCGATGGCAAGTCAGGAATTTCCACGAGACCAGGTTTGCCTGCAGCGAGCACAAAATTATAAAACGTCAACGTAGATTTAGTTAGGATATTTGTTTTCTTTTTAAAATTGTGTTGCCTAAATTGTGCATTTTATTTGGGGTATAAAGTAATCAAGTGTAATTATTAAAACTTCTTACTCAGAGTAACGACTTTAGTCTGACTTCTTAAGGCCTTTTCAGATGCAGTGCAGGTACTAACTGCAATGTTTACAAAGTGTAATTTGATTGACATTAAAAAGTATCACACAAGGTATTTTGTCACTCAATTTTTTCTTTATGGTATTTTGTCAAATACCTGCAATGTCTTCACAACGATCTCCTGTGAATCCCGTTGCACAGGTGCAACTAAAACTGTTTAATCCGTCAGCGCAAGTTCCTCCATTCAAACAGCTACTGCTTTCGCAATCATTTATGTTTGCAGCGCAATTCATTCCCTCAAAACCAGGTGTGCAGTCGCAGGCAAATGAGCCATGCGTGTTTCTACAGGCGCCGCCGTTTTGACAAAGTGAAAAATTTCTTGAACATGCGTCAATGTCCACTTCTGAAATGTTACAAATGTACGTCATAGTAGTTTTGCTACTGTAGATATTAATTAACGTCAAAATGTTTCTTACCGCACAACGTCCCACTAAAACCACCATCGCAGCTACATGTAAAATCTACATAATTTAAAGACGATACACAACTGGCTCCATTTTTGCACGGGCTTGAGACACAAGGGTCCCGCATTCTATACTGACAATTTTGCCCAGCATATGATAGAGGGCAAACGCAGGTGTATCCTCTAACGTCCTCGACGCAGCGACCCCTATTTTCACAAGGATTTTTGCTACCCGAACATTCGTTCAAACTTACGTTGCATACTTTGCCTACGGAGATAAATAGTTTGTTAAAAATAGTAAATATGACAACCTTGGATTTAATTACAGTGCTGAATTGCATGGCATCTAATCACTAACAAATCAAATAGTTACATTTTAAATTTAAAAACAACTTGAACTCGTACCTGTAAACCCCTGTGGGCAAGTGCAATTAAAAGCATTAATACCATTTTGACAAGCGCCACTGTTCTGACACGGATTATTCGCACAGTTATCTGTTTGCTTTTCGCTAATGAAATAAAATACATATTTATTTCCACTGTGTGTTAAAATTGTGAACTATTTTTGCATCGCCGGTTAACTAAATTTACAGATTTAATTTCGTTGAACCCTGATTTTAATTGAAACAATAAAAATTTACTGCACCATTTTGTGCCTTCAAATCCAGGTACACAAGCACATGAGAATCCGTCATCAGTGTCGACGCAGCTCCCGCCATTTAAACATTTATTTTCCGCCGAGCATTTGTTTTTCATTAAATCGTTTTCTTTAAACATTTGAAACACTTGAGCTACGCGAAAAATTATTTTAACAATACAATTTATTTCGAATTGTAAATGCTTTGAACTTTTAAGATTGTCATTTTAATTATTAAATCAAAGTTTTAACGCTTGACTTTGTATATTGAGTTGAATTATTATAATTGCGTTTTGAACAACTATCTTTTAAATTATTGTCTCACAATTTGTTTTTCTTAATTATTTAAATAGGTTGTGGATATGTTTTAGATCTTACCTAGTTTTTCACTGTTTTGTTGAACATTTAGATCGACATTACGCAGTTCAGTGCCAAGTTGCCCTATAAATTGATAACGTAAATAATTTTCACTAACAATAAAAATATATTTGATACATAACAAAGTAACATTTTGCATTATTGGCAAGTTAAAAACATAATAATTAGATGCTACAATATTACAATGTTGATGTTACCTGTAATGAGTTGATTTCCTTTAGCAATTTCAAAAGTGCTCCCTAATTCAATTGAGAGTTGGGCTGCGTCAAAAACAAAGAAAACGATTTTTTTTTGATCACTCAGCGTAAAATGTTTAGTGTTTTTTTAAAAATAATGTAGAATGATATATGAACTTACTGGTATTTCGAATGTTTTCAGATATAGAATTTATAGCAGCGTTCGCGTCATTCTCAAGGCTGACTGCATTTAAAAAAAGTAAACAGGTTTTTTAAGAGGTTTCAAGAATCAAGACATAATTATACGCGTTGTCTACACTGCCAGCTGTAAACTTATAAAAACTAAATTAAGCTTACTAATTTTTTGACTGTTTTGTAGAATTGCTCCCTTAAGTTGCTCTTGAGCAGCTTGAAAAGTTTCTAATTAAAAGTAAAAAAAAAAATTTATAGGATTAATTCCTCATGCATAGACAATCCTATTAGAAATAATTAATTACTGTTATATCACAATAAGTGCTTTATAATAGATTTTGCTTTAGTTTATACAAGCCTGATAATATAACAACTATATAATTAAGTTACACACATGTTTGTTTAGCTTTACCTAATTTTTTACTGTTTTGTTGAACCGTATCATTTATGACAGCTGCCGCAGTGCTCATTTGATCTTAAAAACAAAAAAAAATACCTTAATTGTTTTTAGATGCTAAGCATCTATTGAAATAGTTTTGTCTGTCCGTCTGTCCGTCCGTCCGTCCATTGGCCGTGCTCCACAAGTCACAGTTCTTTTTTAAATTTTGCAAAACTACTTTATAACTATCACAAATGCGAGTAGGAGGTGCCTAACTGCCATTGAGGGTGATAGGACTAACCTGTTATCTACAATTAACAATTATATGGACCCTTGTCAAAATTTAGTGAAGTTTATCTGGTAAAAATCCAGCGCTTGCGCCGGATTTGTAGAGTCGGGGCTCGTGGTAGATGCTGAGCTTACAGCAAATAATTACCATATTATTTCCTCTAATAGTACGCCCTGCGATCCATTTAAACTTAAAGTTCTTACTCCTGCCTACGATAAAAGACCCTACGCATTATTAAACTGCGGGAAATCAATGTTCAAGACCCGCGTACTCTTGATTCTAAGACATCTACCCCCGCGTAATATAAGAGACCCGCGTAGTATTAAAGGAAATACGGTACTTTAATAATGAATTAGAACCCTATTGTGGAAACGCTTAAGCTAAACAGCGCCGAAACCCAACTTCACTTCTACTAGAATTTCTAATTTGATAAAGTCGCAGCAAATTACAGGAGCATTATTAAATTGATAATTCTTCAAAAACGTCATAATTAAACGATTTGTGTATGTATTTTTGTAACATCCTGCATTCGAAGTATGTGTTTATCTAATTTTTGAACAAACTGCCGAGCAGATCCTTAAAATTGTGATGTCAAGATGACGTCATTGTGGAAGACTCCAGTGTGAATACTGGAAGCATTTTATATTATGGGGATCTTATAATACCCGTTTACCTAATTTTATAACCTATTGTAGGCGGATAATTAGAAAAGTAATGGTTAAAAAAAGTCATTTATGAACAATCCCAATATGTACACTAGTAAAATCCTACGTTAAGGACATACGTCTACCTAATTTCTAAACTAATGACAGTAGAAATCTCACGAATGATAAAATTTAAATAACGTCATTTATTGACTTCCTTAGTACGTACGCATGTAAAATCTAATCTAACGACATATTTTTACTTCATTTTTGAGCTTATTGCATAGGAATCTCTAAAATAGTAAAATTTGTATGACGTCATTTATAGACGACCCATGCATGCATACTAGTAAAATCCTATGTTAAGGATATATGTCAACCTAATTTCTGAACTGATGACAGCAAAGATCCAAGAAATGGTACAATTTGTATGACGGCATTTATGGACGATTCCGGCTTGCATACTAGTAAAATCGGATGTTAAGGATATAAGTCAGCCTAATTTCTAAACTAATGACAGTGGGGATTCCTAAAATGGTAAAATTTGTATGACGGCATTTATGGACAATCCCTGAATGCATAATAGTAAAATACTATGGTAAAGATACATGTGAACCTAATTTCCGAACTATTATTATTATTATGTAGCACTTATCGGATTCTCAGGTATATACCTATATTCCAGTGCATTTACTGTACCTGCATGTAAATGTAAACAAACATTTCCCCTCGGTATGAACGACACGAAGTCTGAACACTACCTATAGAGCGTTCCCGAAGGAAGTCAGTTACAATGCACAGCTGGTGTCTTAAGAACTAATATGTATATTAAGGATTGTGGCTTAAGTACCGCCGACCTCTATTGCAGTCGATAGATTATCCTCCTCTTCAGCAGCAATGAAATTCTTCCCTTTCGGAGGGCTACAGTGCTAGGTATTTGCACTTGAATGTACTTCGAGACCAAGCCGAAGTGCAGACGAGTACACCCAACCCTGAGTGCCCCACGTATTACATTCCGTATATCGACGCAGCGTGAAAGTAATAGCAGATGCTATGGAATGAAGGGCGCAATGTATGGTCTGCTGAATAGTATTGTAACTATGCTACTGCACGAAGAAATAGCTGTTAGCCTGCGAGGCACAATTAGCACGCCGTCTTCGTCTCTACACACGAATGAACGGAAACGTACACTACTTCCCCTTAGTTGCGCACAAAAAGTTCTCACACACCTCCCCCCACCAAGCATTTCCACTACACTAACTTCTGTGCAACGAGATGCAAATACGCTACCGGCTAAGGATTCGCTCAGCGGATCAAAAAGAAACGCCGAGTTTATCGAGAATAAAGAAAATCTCCCCTCGGCCACAGAGCCTGATTAATTTCCGAACTAATGACAGTAGATATTCCTAAAATGGTGAAATTTAAATGACGGCATTTATGGACGATCTCTGCATGCATACTAGTAAAGTTCTATGTTAAGGATATAGGTCAGCCTAATTTCTAAACTAATGACAGTGGGGATCCCTAAAACGGAAAAAATTGTATGACGGCATTATTGGACAATCCCTGAATGCATATTAGCAAAATTCTTTGTTTGTGAAGGATATATGTCGAGCTTGTATGGCATCGTCAGTAAATGTTGTCATAAGTAGTGCTAGTGAGTGTAGGCGGGTATTCATGACACGCTACGGCAATATGTAAACGTTAATTACTATTCGCGGGACATCATTTGCGCGTAACCCCTAAGCCCACAGAACGACATTTCTTGCGTATTTGTAGTGAGAGACCAAATGACTACTGCCTGCACTGCACTGTAGCATAGATTTGAATACTTGTACTTTCCCGGCAGAATTTAAACACAATGGTACGTATTTCGTTTTTAGATGCTGAGCTTAAGCATCTATTGTAATGGTCATGTCCGTCCGTCCGTCCGTCCGTCCGTCCGTTGGCCGTACACTACAGATCACAGGTTTGAACGGATTTTTGTTTTTAAAATTTTATATGACCAGAAATGCGACTGAGCAGGTCTGTATTGTTTTTTCGTTGTAATTAGGCTAACCACTTATTCACAATAAATTGATTACTGGACCTGTGTCAGAAATTTTTAAAGTGAAGAGCTCAAAAACGGGCGAACCAAAGTTCTGAGGCAACCGAAAGAGAAGACTGGAAAAGATAAAGCTGCTATTGTTTGCATGCAAAATTTATTTATGCCAGCCTTGTCTTTCGGTTATCGCTACAATACATCCCTGCCACTGAACCTACGTACCTAGGTACGTATGACGTTCGGCGTACGCTTCTCACTCTTAGCATTGCCTTTCGTGTGTATAAATATTATACGAAATTGAATGGTAAGGTGCGTTTACAAATGATGCCATCTCGATTTATCAATTTTCTGACCCCCCCACTTATTTCCACTGATGTTAAACATACTGCAAACGGGGAATCTTCATATGCTTGTACCCATTTAAATGATATTATCATCAACTGTAAAAATGGGTTGTAGATGGTGACGGATCGTCCATAAACGACGTCCCTCAAATATTATAGTTTTATGTACCCCCCTTTTGAACTTTGAATTTTTTTTCTAACCTGGTTGATCTACATGTAATGACCTTACCTACCTATATTAGTTATGGATATTAAGGGATCGTCTATAATGACATCCTTCAAATATCATAGTTTTAGGTACTCCTATTTCCACCATTAAAATTTTTTCCAGCCTATTTTAACATACATGTATTGAACCTACCTATATTATATAGTTATAGATATTTTTTAATTGAGATCACACTAATAGTTTTTCCACAATTAGTAGTTGAATAAAGAAACTCCGAAATTTTTCCATGTACACACATTGTGAGGGATCGTCCGTTATTGACGTTTTTCAAAAATATTATAATTTTAGGCCCCCCCATCCTCCCTCCCTTTAATTTATTTAACCATTTTTAGATGCTGAGCACATAATGACGTCCTTCAGTGTTATTGATATTCAGGGATCGTTCATAATGACGTCCTTCAAATTTCATAGTTTTTACAAACCCCAGTCCCAACATTCAATTTTTTTTAACCTATTTTAACTATATGTAACGGACTTACCTAAATATGTTACAGATATTCAGGTATCGTCCATAATGACGTCGTTCAAATATCATAGTTTCTAGTACCCCCAGTCCCAACATTGAATTTATTTCCAACCCATTTTAACTGTATGTCACGGACGTGCCTATATATGTTATAGATTTTCAGGGATCGTCTATAATGACATCGTACAAATACCATAGTTTCTTGTATCCCCAGTCTCAACTTTAAATTTGTTTCCATTCTGTTTTAACTACATGTCACGGACTTATCTATATAGGTTATAGATATTTAAAGATTGTCCATAATGACGTCATTTAAATATCATAATTTTTGAGACCCCCATTTTTAACTTCAATATGTTTTGCTACCTTTTTTTTAACTGCTTGCCACGTACATTCGGATATGGCTTATTGATACTAGGGGAGGCTCTAAAAATGACAATTTGTAAATCATGCAATTCTCAAAAATATTCTAGCGTTTCTGAACTACATGCCACGTACTTCCATATATGGCTTATTGATGGTAGGGAACTCCATAAATGACGTCATTTGTGAATGGTCCAAAAAATTTCAGCTGTATTAAACTACAACCTACGCACATTCGTATATGTTTTATTGATTGTAGGGGAACTCCCATAAATCTAATACCATCTTTAAGCGTAACATAAATTGTCTTGCGAATTTGTTAAAGCTCAGCATCTACTTCGGGCCCGCCCACGGTCGACAAATCCGGCGCGAAGCGCCGGATTTTTTGTATTTGTTTTGTATGTGTTTACACGCATTCCAGTCGGTTTTACTAGGTATACTTCTAATTTTGACAAGGGTCCATATAATTGTTAATTGTGGATAATTAGTTGGTCCTATAAACTTCAAAAACAATGGGACACTTTCTTCTCGCACTTGTGAGAGTTTTAAAGTAGTTTTACAAAATTCAATCAAAAACTGTGACCTGTGGAGCACGGCTAACGGACAAAAGGACGGAAAGAAAGAACTATTTATATAGATGCTCAGCATCTGAAAACGACTAATATCACTGATATGCGTGTAAACACATACAAAACAAATGCAAAAAACAAAATACATACCATTGTGTTTAAATTTTGCCAGGGAAATATAAGTTTTCCAATCTATGCTACAGTGCAGTGCTGGCAGTGGTCATTTGGTCTCTCGCTTCAGATTCGTAAGGAATGTCGTTCTAGGGGCTTAGGGGTTACGCGCAAATGATGTCTCGCGAATAATAATTTACGTTTACATATTGCTGTAGCGTGTCATGAATAAAAAGTTAAAAGTAGCTTTAGTTTCAAGGAGTCAAGTGTTTCAAATCATTTAAGATCTGTTCTCCCAACACGGACCCCCATGTGACTAGCTTACCCCGTACTAACACAGAGCCAAGTAAGCCTTTAAGGATATAGATCGCCACACATGTGGAGAGCCCGGCGTTTAAGATCAACTTTCTCACGAAAGAGATCCGAGGCAAGTGGGAATCGAACCCCCGCCGAGTCGACAGTAATGGAGAGCCTCAGACGCTATGTCTCGCCCGGCACCACTGGACCACCAGGGCTCCTTATACCCGCCTACACTCACTAGCATTACTCATGGCAACATTAACTGACGATGCCATACAAGCCCGACATATATCTTTAACAAACAAAGATTTTTCCTAGTATGCATTCAGGGATCGTCCATAAATGCCGTCATACAAATGTCACCATTTAAGGCATCCCTACTGTCATTTGTTCAGAAATTAGTTTGACATATAATTATCTTTAACATAGGATTTTACTTGTAGGCTTGCAAGGATCGTCCATGAATGACGTCATACAAATTCAACATTTCAAGGATCTCCGCTGTCATTAGTTCAGAAATTAGGTTGACATCAATCCTTAACATACGATTTTACTAGTATGCATGCAGGGTTCGTTCATAAATGACGTCATAAAAATTTTACTATTTTAGGGATTCCTATGCAATTAGCTCTAAAATGTAGTTAAAATATGTCCTTCAATTTGATTTCACAAGCGCACGTACCGAAACGGTCTATAAATGACGTTATTTAAATTTTATCATTCTTATGATTTCCACTGTTATTATTGTAGAAATTAGGGAGACGTAATTAGGTTTTTAACGTAGTATTTTACCAGTGTACATATTGAGATCGTTCATAAATGACTATTTTTAACTATTACGTTTTTAAGTATCCCGCCTGTCATAAGTTTTAAAATTAGGTAAACGGGTACCCATATTATAAAATGCTTACAGTAATTATACTGGGATCTTTCATAAATTACGTCTTCTAAACATCACAATTTTAGGGATATTCTCGGCATTTGTCCAAAAATAAGATAAACACATACTTCTTATAAAGGATGTTACAAGAATACATACACAGATAGTTCATAAATGACGTTTTTGAAGAATTGTCATTTTAATAATCCCCCGTGATTTGCTGCGACTTTATAAAATTAGAAATTGAAATAGAAGTTAAAGAGGAATTAGGCGCTGCTGCGTTTAAGCGTTGCCACAATAGGGTTCTACTTCATTATTAAAGTATCGTATTTCCTCTAATACTTTGCGGGTCTCTGATAGTGAGCGTTGGGTAGATGTCCCAGATTGAGTTGTATGCGGGTCTTTTAAATAGCTTTACCGCACTATATAATTGCGCAGGGTCTCTAATTGTACGCGTGGGTAAGAACTTCGAGTTTAAATCGTACGCGGGGCGTACTAGCAGATGAAATATGGTAATTATTCGCTGTAAGCTCAGCATCTAGTTCGGGTCCCCAGTCAATATATCTGACGGAAAGCGCCGGATTTTTAAACATAAAAAAGGATGTCAGCATCCAACACCCAAGACCCAAGGATTTTGGCCATCTCACCTAAGAGTAACCCAAGAGTCTTGGGTTGTGAAAAAATTTAACTTACGATTTTTGGGGTATTTTTTCAAGTTTTTTTCCATGAGTTTATTATTGAAAAATTTTAAATTTCAAAACAATGGTATTATCTCAAAGCTAACCTAAAACGTACAACTAAAAGAACCTTACATATTTTGTGGCTGCTTTGTGAAATTGTTTCTGTTAGTCGCTCTTGACCAGCTTGAAGAGTTTCTGGTTAAAGTTTAACAAAAAGTTTTAAAATATTTATATAGTTAAATTGTAGGAATAATTTGTAATATCTTTACCATGACATTTTATTTTTACGAAAAAAAGCGTATGAATATGTACTACTGGTTACATCGTCTATTAATATTCCTTTTTGCAAACAAAAAGTGTTGGAATAATTGTGTTGTTTAGTTTTTACTTACTAGTAATGACTTGAAGGTCTCTTATTTGTTTTTGCACATCACTTTCCTCCTGTCGCACAGTTGCTTTGAAATCTGAAATCGCTAGAATTCCATTTTCGTACGTGTGAATTGTTGTGTCAGTCAAGTTGTTGCAGAAATGTTGTTCCTCAAAATCGCAATCGACAATGAAGCGAGTAGTTGAAGAAGACGACGTGTTCAATCCTCGTGAAATTGTGTTAAGATTTTCTGTAAACTTTACTGCATCCTTCAAAATCCAGTCAGTTTTTATGAATAAAATGAAAACAGTATTTCCAGATTCTTGACTGATTCTCGGGATTAAATTCTCGTTCAGTCCAAAATATTCAATCTTTCCTTGTGCGTCTTCTTGTTTAATCATTTTGCAGAACCAAATTTTATGTAGAGCGCCATCGAATTCCGCAAATTTAGCTTGATAGGATTTCACACTGTTGTTTCTATTGTTGTATAATAAGGCGAGATCCTGAAGTGCAGCAGCGGATTGGTTCCCTGAGCGAACTTGAAGTAACGTTTCTTTTAGTGCATCGGTTAGCAATGATTTTGCATTTTCAAAATTTAAACTAATATCTTGTATTTTATTAGTTGTTTGTGGTGTGACGCAGTTTGGTTGAGAAAAAAGAAGTTTTTGAATATCTGTGATGCGCTGTTCGACGTTCCATAAATTAGAAAAAATATTTGTAAACTTTCTAAGAATGGAGTCTTGAACTTTGTAGGCAACATTTTGGTGCTTGGTTGGCTCCTTCAAAAATTCCCTCATTAAACTTATAGGCGTGAGTTTGAATTCGAGCGGGACGCCCTTTCCGCCATTTATTGTTTTAATTTGCTCCGGGAATCTTTTTAAAAACTCTTGAACGTCCTTCATTAATTTAAGAGTGACTTGACCTGGAATGGTAACATCAGCGTTGACAGAAATTGTAAAATTTGAATTGTTCTCTCCAGTGGCAGAATTTGGTTCGTCAAGTTGCATAAATTCGTCGTTTATTTGTTCCTTGACTTTCTCTGCATCAATATCAGTGCCAATTGATGGGTTTGTTTGTAAAGTTACTGCTACTCTAGCACCCCACGTGATTCCGGTCACGACATGAGTGGCCTCACGATGATTCAGCAAATAGGCGTTGTAGGATTCTTTGAGCCCGTCGTAAAAAACGTGAAGTCGTTGAACAGCGGTTTCGTGCTTCACCAAAAAAATACCAGTTGGATTAAACTCTTTCCTGTAATTTGAATTTAAAACGACGGCAGCGCCTTTTGGCTTCAAAAGCCCCGCCAAGATGTTACAAGCCGTATCAAAAGAAATATCAAACATCTGTCGTAATTCCTTAAATGATTTTTCTGTTGTTTCCGTAGTTGTTGTTGGACTGCGAAATTCAGTAATGAATTCATTAGAGACTTTGTGTCGAAAAACAGTTGAATCGATAAGCCTGTCGGATCGCTCGTCGTACAGATATCCGATTTCAGAAAAGCGGCCAAGTGCAGGAACGGTTATGTAGCGATCAGTTTGGGCGTCGCAGATTAAGATGACTAAGAAGAGTGACGTCACTGGTAGGACGATTGACGTGGACATCCTCAGACGCAGCCACTTGCAAGTACCAACATTTTTGCACATGGTGCAGCCCGATTCAGTGGACTTGTGAGAACCTGTTGTTTCTAAACAAAATGTTTAATTGAGTAATGATATTATTGAGCGTCAATATGTTTTTGTAAATGCAAAGAGCTTTGCTCGAGCTTTAGCTCATCAAGTGTATTAATATTAACATTGAGCTTTCATTAGGTCGAAGTAACGGATGTTAATACTACAGGGCTCAACCAGTCACTGTAGGTAAAGAGGTGGGATTCAACTGCATTGGTTTGTCTCGGTCATATTTCCCTTTCACCTATCCCTGTCTCCTCCTCCACTGTAAAGGGGTTCTATTTCCTAGGCCTCTGCAGTGTGTAGTAGTCACTAAGGAGCACTAAAGGAGATTTGTCTTCAATCAACTTTACAGTTACGTCTACCGTTCAACACAGAGCCGTATACGCTTATCATTGTTACAGGATTGATGCTAGGACTGATAATAAAAATTTGGTTTCCGTCTGCAGTCCTTACGGCTAACACAAGCACCCCAGCGGCCCCAGCCTTATAATGTTTATTACTTTCTACGCATGAAAATTTGATGATACATTTTCTAAAACTGTTTTTTTTTAATATTTACATATTTTTAAGGTTTTCCAATTTTATTAGGTTTTACGTTCTTATTAAAAGAGTTATCTCTAGACTTCTTTCTTCTCGAATTCTAAGACAATCTGTTTATTAGTTTGACAATTAATACCTGCTGTTTTGTAAGAGTTTGTTAAAAACTAAAGACCCTACTGCGCTGTCAGTTAAGACTAAACAATGATTTCTCAAATTGCGCGTGCAGTAATATCATAATAACAAAAGTACCAATGTGCCTGAATGGGCTTTAGTGGATACTATTTTGGTGTCAGTGGCGTACCTGGGAGGGGGGGGATGCCCTGGTGCCCGGGCATCCCCCGAAAGTTTTTAATATCCACTAGGTATTATTCATTCTTTGGGAATGCAAAATTATTTCTAAAAAATTGTAAATTCTCTATTGTCCAAATAGATAATTACTTGCATAATATTATGAGTACCTAAAAACTTTTCATTTTGTTTATCGTGTATTATTTAAGGAAAGAACAACCGCTAAAGCCCTTGTTTAAAGTACGCCTTAACAGCAAATTAAGGTAGTTTTTTTAGCAGATACCTTAAATTACCAAATCTTCCAGGAAGAACCAAAATGACCCATATCTATTTTTAGCTAAAGACAAAATGCACTATTTACAAAAATATTGTAAAATAATTATATCTCATAATCATTTAACTGCAAAATTTTCTGCTTTTTTTAAAAAATTACACAAATATAAATATTTTGAACTTTGCAAAAATATGTAAACAATATTTTAAAAATTCTAAAAAAACATTATTTAGTGAAACATTTTGAACATTTTAAAAACATGAAATTAGAGCATTTTACGCTTTATAAAAACTTCTAATTAATATTTTTCCGCATGTTTCTCATTTTGTATTTGTATTTATGACATAGGTCATTTTGATTTCGGATTAAATATTATTTGTGTCATTTTGGTTTTTCACAGACGATAAAACATTTTACATCATCAATTTTTTACAGAAAATCAATTAAAGTTCAGAATTTAAATTTTTTAATGTTCCAAAAAACCCTAAACTCACAATTTTGAACGGTCAGACAACGATTTCACTAGAAAAGTTAACAACGGTTAGCCTTAAGGTTTACGGCTTCAACAATAACAATAGTTAAATCCCACAGCCCGATCCTTAAGGCTAACAAATGTTAAATTTTCTAGTGAAATTAGCGTCTCACTCAATGAACTTAACGATAAATGGTCTGTCATTTGAACCATAATAATTAGACGAATGAATTCAAGTTACTAGTGCGATTACCAAAAGTTTTCTTTTTTTTTAATGTGAATAAAATTCTAAAAAAAATTGGCATACATTAACAAGTAATTATTTCAAAATACCGGTGCGTTATTTGGATAGGTAATAATAATAAAGATGCTCTTGTGAAACGCAAGAAAACGTTTAATGTTGCCTGGACTAGCTCGAAGAAAATTTTGTAATGTCATTGTAGCTTTAAGGAAATTTTGCCATGAGAAAGTCCAATGACAGGACTAGGGACGGGAAGGGGGGCCGGGTGGGGGTGCACTGGGTTATAAAAATATGACAGCTTATCAGTTTATAGGAGGGGGGGGGGTTGTTATACATGGCGAGTTTTTAAAACAGGCACCCCCCGAAATCCATTCTCAGTTACGCCGTTGTTTGGTGTTGCATTTTCTTCAATAATTTACTGCCCTGAACATATTACATACATTAAATTTTAGCAGGCGTGCTTAGGAGAGTGGTTAGGACTGCAGACTTGAACAAACATTTCAGTCTCAAACCTGGTTTTAATTATTCGCCACTGCTAATCGTTTACGTTTACGGATGTGTTGTTCGGTAAACGTGACTGGATAGTTGATTGAAACCGAATCTCCTTCGGTGCATTTTGGTCACCAGTATCTACTGTAGTAGTCTAGGGAATAATACTTCTTTACTGTCGAGGAGGGGAAAGAGATTTATAATTCATATTTAGTCGAACATAGAGATAGTCGTAATATTAATTGCCCAGTTGTACCCTTACCAGTCGTACCCTAACAATTCGTACCCTGGTTCCATTCGTACCCTGATCATTCGTACCTTGGTCCAAGTGGTACCCTGACTATTCGAGGCTTATAGGGAATAATTGTTGTTGGCAGTGCAAGTAAAAGGTTGGTGCCGGTCGCTGGCAGTGCAAGTAGATTATTAAAATGTACACTAGTAATGTAGTTTTAAGGTCAGTCTCAAGATATCTTGCCTATGATAAACAAGAAAATAAAAAAGGTACAGAGATAAAAAATCTTGATAATGTTAGTCAAGAATGTGAAAAGGGGATTGTTTTGAATATGGTGCTTGACTCTGGTAGTGACTGGTTTATTAAATCTCGTCGTCGACTATTGCTAGTCATAAGTGTCAGCAAAAAGAGGAAGATGAAATCCTTGCAAGGATCAGCAGTCAGCACAACCACTATCTAAGCCAGCTCCTAATTATATCTATACATTTTGTGCAAAAAACATAAAGGCTTCGCAACAAGTGGCAAAAACTAGCTTCGAAAAACGACGTCAACAACATTCTCACTCAACAATACTAATTGATGCTATTATCTTATATTCTATACCAAACAATCCTATTCATAAACATGATGCATAATAAAATCGTAAAACTAAATTAGTACATAGCAAAGTGAATATATAATAATTTCGTTGTTTTTTTTGTAGTACGAATAGTCAGGGTACGACTGGGACCAGGGTACCAATGGTCAGGGTACGATTAGGTATGGTACGACTAGCACAGCTACCCATAATTCCAGTTATTGTAGAATAGAAAGGATTAAACTCAATCATTTATCGACGGCGTGTTCATATCAAGGTTGTGTTTAACTAAACAATCCGTGACAAGAAATTTTAATCCTTTTAAATGAAACCAAACTTTTTTCTAACTTTGTATCTTTCTTTGCATAAAAACATTAACGCACGGCAATTGTCTTCAGCAAACTACGCAAACACTCTAAAACCAAATTTAAATCAGAAATTCAAATTTTAGGTGGACTTATCCCATTTTGCAAAAATAATTTAATGCACTTATCTCGTTTTGCCAAATAACGAAATTGGGGCTATTTTTAAAAATTGCTTTGGTTAGACTTTGACCTTTACCATTCAACACAGCAATGTATCTAGTTGAGTAGAACAAATAACACAAATAATTTCATTTTTGGAAAAAAATGGACTTATCCCGTTTTGCCAAAAAACTCTTCAAATATTAATATCTCTTGTTTAATAATTATTATGGTAATAAATTACAACTTTAGAGCTGTTTTAAGCTTAATTTATTTAAATTGCGTCATATATAATGTCAATACGTTCCCGTCGGTCATAAGTATAATTAAACAAAAATATTACATTATTTACAGTAATACACATACTAAGGATCGATTCATTTCGTTTTGTAAATTCATGGAAACTTTAATTGTAAAATCATGGGGTTGTAAGGGCTTAGGCCAAATATCAACTTGAAGAATAAATTATTATTATTATAAAAAAAATAAAAAAAATAAAATAATTTTCCCATTTGGGCACTTGTCCCTATTACACAGTAAATACATAACCCTGACATTTAGTATGACATGGTAATAAATGCAACTGCAAATAATGTGCTAGTGTGTTCAGTATCATCAACTCTGGCAGCTCAGTTGTTCATAGTACTTGATAAGATAAAACGCATTTAGCAATTTAACTGCTATATAAACAAATAAAGTTTGCATGTATCGTACTGCGTTTCTTAGCTACAAATCTAAAGTCTACTTTCTCAGTACCTTTAATTAAGAAAAATATTTTTATTTAGCGTAGTTCTTTTTAATTTCTATTGTTGACTTTTTTTGTGCTGTCAATTATAACAAAGTATTTTCTAAAAACAAAATTTAGTTCTTTGATATTAAATCCTAATTAGATTTTATCATATTTAACTTTCAGATATATTTAGTTCTTCACTTGTCTTAATAATATCGTGAGTTAAAAACAAAGTTGCTGATTTATTAAACATATTTATATGAAAAGTTAAAATGAAACATTTAGTTTGGAATAAAATAAAACGACATGTTTCTAATGTAACTAATTTAAAACTAATATTATTTGAGTGTTTTGTTTACAAAACGTTAAAGGAGTTTCAACTTCTTGTCATTTAAAAGTGAAAACTGTTTTATTTTTAAGTTTTTAAAACTAAAAAAATAATTCACATAAATGTTTTTAAAATATGCAAAACGTGCTTCTAAATTCTAAACAGCAAAATCGAAGTTATGCGAAAAAAACAACACCCTGACCTAATATTAAACCTAAGACGCTAACGTTAGTATCAGGTTAGCTTAGCTGTAATTAATTTTAACGTATGTGCAAGGTTTCTTACCTCCAAGCTGCACATTTACTCTAATACTGCGACCTGGTGATTATTAAAAAATCGAAAAATTTTATATTAGCATTATTTATAAAATTACGAATTATTATTCTTACACATTTTAAAAAATTAAAATTAAAGTTTTTACTTCACATGATTTTATTAACAGTAGATAAATTAGTGAAGCCACAAAGCCCTCTGAAATATCTACTGATATTAGCAGGAATGGTATTAGGAAACAATAATACCTTGTACGCAGTTTGACAGTTACTTTAGCTGGTTCGTTATTTCATTCTGTACTACTACATATACCATTATGCATATTTCAAATAAAATTTATTCGTGACGTTTAATTATCTGCTGCATGGAGTCCTAACTGCGGTTTAGTATCATGTTTATTTTGATTAGAAAAACATAATTATGTGACGAATCCAAAGTTGTTCAACAGTGTAAAAAAATAAAAATAAACAAATGCAAATATTCCCATTCAAACTCGTGTCACTTGCAAACTGTTAGTATAAATACTTCATAAACTTGGCCTTGGCCTTTAGTAAAATGGGACTGCCTTGGCCTAACGTGTATGTGTAGTGTATTCCACTTTGGCAGCTTAAAAGTTCATAGACAACTGATAGGATAAAATGTATTAAACTAGTCAGCTGGTCTGTTATTGATTTATAAATTATTATACGCGAATGTTTCATATAATTATATTACCACTCATGGCTACAAATATAAAGTACACGACCGTTGTTTAGTCCTACGATTGATTTTTAGTTGCATTTTTATTTTCAAAATTTGACTAGTTAAAGATACAACGGTTTCTATAATAGGAAGCGGGACTAGTGGATTGGAGTTTGACGAGCAAAATGATTTTATATTAAATCACACTGAAATATTACACTAAAAAAATTCTCTAGGTAATAATCTGGGCTACTCAAAAATAATTATGTTCTCTCTATTGATGTGTCGACTAATTAACTGCAAGTAAATTTTTTAATGAAAATTTAAATATTTGATGCTTTAAATTTAAATCCAGAATTAAATAATTATTACAAACCTAGCAACTGATAGCTGCGTAATAATGGATAACGAAAATGATTTCCTACAGATGCAATCTCATTGACACAATTTTTTGTAAATTCAAAGATGCAAAAAATAGTGTAAGTTATAATTCTATCGTCTTACCCTTTGTGATTTGTTTTCAGAAAATTAGACCAACTTTAGTTTTTGAATTACAATGTGACTTCTTGCGTTAGAATTCAAGATGGAACTAATTAAATAATTTTCAAAATATACTGCTCTGCTGTGGACTTCTAGACTGTAAAAAATGTTATACGAAGATGTAGAAAAGTAAAACTGTACTAATGTCATTCATAAGCGCTACACGAAGTTTTATAAACTTAATTTTTTCCCAATTAGCATTTTGCGTTCTGATCATGTTAATAATTTGGCCAGTTCCAACAACAGTTTTTAGTATTTTTATTAGGTATTATGAACAGAATTGTACGTTACTATCACCCAGTCCCTTCTTCTACTAGTAGTTTAAAAAATAATTCAAATAACATCAGGGCCTATTACGGCAAAATGTGAGAAATTTGTATGAACAAAATCAGTAAGTTTAAATCATAGGAAAGTTTTAAAAAAAATTACATGAATTTAAAGTAATTAAGGTTCTTTAGAAATATTCAATTATGCACTTTACAAAGCCAATGTAAACGATGAAGCTGTCGTGCATGATCCGCAGTGCATTTGTGTTACTATGCAAGTGAGTAAATTTTTAGAAAAATAAAATATTTCGAGCAAATAGAATGTGTTTTTACAATGTTTTCAAAAAACAGTTTTCTTTGGCCACATTTTCGTAAGAAACATTTGCCACATCTTATTTCCAGTATTGCGCCACTTCAAGTCTTTAAAAAACAACTATGTTTACTGGGTTTTCTTCCTTGTAATTTTACATACTACATTTATCAGGTTGGTGAAATCATTTGATCAATAAGTCAATCCATTCAATACAATTCTTAGATAATAATTAATTGAAGGATGGAAAATGATCTGATTTATTTTTGTTATTTCAGTCCATCACGCAACATTTAATGATATGGCATTTGTAAATAGAAAACAGACACATTAATTTCCTAGTAATTTGTCTGCATGGGATTTAACTTAAGTAGGTTAAGTTTACTTAAGTCATAAATGAAACTCTGCGTGCATACCAATTAACAAGAAATCTGGAAGTTAAAACTAATCTGTCATTCCCCCCTAATAAATATGTACTTAACTATTAAATTATGTCCTATGTCATTCAAGTCTTTTAGACTGTGCAAAAAAAATATAAAGCTGCCTTGTGTCCTGTGATTTATCGTAAGTCGCAATTATTAAGAAAAGTGACATCATTCTGATTTCTGATTTTATTCCCAAAATAATTTAATCAGTCCCATAAATGCTTGAATAGATCACCCTCCGTTTTCGTGATAACTCGAGTCACATAGTATGCTAGTTAGGTACATTGTATAGATATTTCATGCTACTTGATATGCACAATTATTTTAGTTAGCCTAATATATTGATAATAGTAACGTCCATCCGTACTTACGCGGATTACTAGGAATTACTTATGTTAATATGTTACTTACGAGAGTCACAGGAATATAGCGTAATTAACCAGTACCCTGTGAATAAATGATCGTATTTTTAAATCTCAAATATTTATCATCACATTTAGCTGAAATAAAATATACTGTAATCCCATAATTTAATGTGTGTTCCTAATGACACCTTGCCGGCCATGGACCTAAATTATTGCATCTGTTCAAATCGTGAGTTTTACTAAAAGTCTTACTTAAAGCATGTAAAGAAAACATGTAGAATTTTTCCAAACTGTCGAAATATGAAATTTAACGAACTTGAAAAAACGTGGAAAATAAAAAACAAATATTTTCGTTTAAAAAATATGTAAAAAGCAATATTTTGCATATTTCGATACATAACTCGTCAAAAAACAGTACTTTTCACATTTAAAAATTCCTTACTTTAGCACTTTGTACATTTTAAAAACAATTAAATTTAATATTTAAAACGCTTCACAAAAGTGCAAATATGACTTTTATGCAATTTGTATTAACATGTTACCCATTTGGCTTGTTAACTATTATTAGTGCATGTTTTGACTAACGCATGAATTAAATATTTACAATTGTTATTCTTCACTCGATTTTTACGATTCTGGCTAAGGCAGTACATACCTGTGGGCACACCTAAACCATGATCTGATCTGATCTGATATGATCTGATCTAATTCTTCAAGAATGGCCCAAAACGAGAGTGTCAGATCACGCAGATCATTTAAGGAGCGTTTTCCTTACTTTACAAAACGAAATGATCTGATGTATTTTTTAATAATAGCATATACATAGCTACATGATCTGATGATCTGACGTATGCCCCTGCATTGCATATACATACTGGCATGATCTGATGATCTGAAGTATGCCCCTGCATTGCATATACATACTGGCATGATCTGATGATCTGACGTATGCCCCTGCATTGCATATACATACTGGCATGATCTGAAGTATCCCCTACATGAGAGCTGTGCGCACGCAGGCTCCGTGCATAATTGAACTGCATCTACTTGAAACTTTCAAACAGTCCATGGCAGACCTAATAGACTTCTTATGAAAAACAATCAATTTAATTATTTTTCAGTGGGTGCTTGGTCAAAATTTGCATTTCTAGATTTTGCGGAAAATTTAAAATATTGAAAGTTTGGTTAGTATGTGAGGTAGAAGCAGCGCAGGATCAGATTTTTGTTATCATGTAGTGATTTTGTAGCAAATTTAGAATATGTGCGGGGTCCAAACATTAGACTTCGAAAGGCAGGAAATGTAAGAAAATATCACTTTTTTTTAGTTTCTTACAAAAACTGATTACATATAGGAACTACAGAGCAGCTTTCCCGTGGTTGCAGCTGCTCACAGATGCTTTTACAATCCTTAAGGCCCATTCCTAGAAAACAAAAAACACCAGACCAATAGATGCTTGCTTAGCATCTAAAAAATGGCGTGAGAATGAGTAAAGAGTAAATATCTCGTCAATTTTGAAAGCTTATAATATACGAATAATATAGTATAGATCAAGCTAGGGTGTGCTTGTCTGGTAGCGAGTCACATCTGTGATTTTACGCTGTATAGGATTTACATACCTATTTATTTTTTAAAAAAGCTACTAAAAATAAAGGAAGGATATCGGGAATCGAACCTGATTATTCTGATTGCCGGTCAGAAACGAAGCCCACTCAACCGACCTGCCTCCCTTTGCTGGGAAACAATTTAAGTAGCTTGTAATTTTGAAAGCCAATAAGGGTGGCGCGAGTTTATTTTGTATTTGTGAGTAGGTAAGGCGCAAGACGAGAGTTAACAATGAGAATGAGTAAAGAGTAAATATCTCGTCAATTTTGAAAGCTAATAATTTACGTATAATATAGTATAGAAAAACATGTTAATAGAATATTTTACACTTTTCAAAAACGTGTAAATAGAACATTTTGCACTTTTCAGAAACATGTAAATAGAATACTTTGCACTTTTCAAAAACATGTAAAAAGAACATTTTGCACTTTTCAAAAACATGTAAATAGAACATTTTGACTTTTCAACAAAGTGTTTTGTAAGTGTTTTTGAAACGTGCAATATGTTCTGGAAATGGAATTTTTTTACGTCTTTTGTGGACGACCCCTAAGTGTAAGTCACGAGTACAACTCTGTCAGCAATATCCCACCCCCATTAATGCAAAGGACATCGCGGACGCGACCTCGAGAGCATCTACTAATTTAATGGACTTGGGACACAATGACTTTAAGAATCGTATGAACCTGAGACAGAATGACTCTTCACCGACGATATGGAATTCTAACTCAAAAGTAATGCAAGGCAATAATGTTAAAGTATACGTAATCTTTACTTATTTTGTATCTATAATTTCATGCAATTTGAAAAATAATTTTTTATCTGGTCGGACCATTAAATATGGTCTGGTCTGAGTATGGTCCGAATTCTTGTGGTCTGGTCCGACTTCGTCTTCCTAAGTTTTTTGAAACAAAATAAATTCCTTTTAAGAGGTTTAGACTTTTTGTAGCAGGAAAAGTATTTTTGCAAGGGCAATTCGCAACAAGGATAGCATATTTCACCACTAGACATAAATCGTTGGAATATTTTTATATTTTGCATCGCTATTAATAATTAGTAGGTATTAGAATCCACATGGATTACATTATTGCGATTTGAAAAATTGAAGTTATAGTAGATACTTTTACCTAGTGTACTTAGTCTGTACCCTTAGCTAAACTCCTATGCTTTTTTTATAGTTTTCATCTTTAATAATGATTATTGTATCGTAACTGCAAATTCTAAAATCAAATCAGTGTCATGCTGCCATGCCAAAGCAATTTTTTTGGGGCAAAATCGTGAATTAGTTCTGAAAAGTTTGCTAAAAAACACGAATATAACTGCATCATCATCCTTGCTGTTTCCAGTTAATTTAGACAATAAACACTGGGTGCTATTCCATGCACACTCTTCTGAATCAATAGCTAAAATCACAGGTGTGTTGATTTGTTATAGGTATCAATGCACTAATCAGCTAAACAAAATATTGTCATTCACATTTTTTGGTTGTTTGTTGAAAACGACACCTTCCTTATTGACATTTTTCTGCCGGACAATTTAACTTCCATAAATTCTCCCCCCAGGACACTATCCCCCCGGACAATTTCCGTCTAAAGCGTTCCGAGAACATTTTCCTCCCAGTATCAAAATCACACTACTAAAAGAACGGAAAAATTGTTTCTTTCCACCAAATCTAGGAATTCGAAGAGTTTCCAAACTATAACCAAATAATATCTAACTAAAAAACTAAAATATTTCTTTTCGCAATTGTATGCTTATGTATACTATAATGATTACTTAAATAATAATAATAATAAAAGACTTTATTCGTCAACTGCTTTAATTACAGAAATTTGCCTAAAAGACACAGTATACGGATCAAGGGGTTCAAATTCAAAATAAAATTTTATAGGTTAATTCGGCAATTTAATGTTGTTAATAATATATTTTATACATATTAGGTCAAAGTATTTTGTTGCGGTGTTGAATATATTAATCATGAGCAACAAATGTAAGTTAAGTATTAATTAAACTTCCTATGTAAAGATATACTTTTGCATTTTTTAATTATACAAGTATCTCTCCAACGCTAACTTATTTTCATCTCTGCAAGTTTTACTAATTCTAGAGCCATTTCAGATGAAGAGATTTTGATACTGGGAGGAAAATGTTCTGGGTTATGAGTTTGGCGATAAATGTCCTGGGTTATTAGTTTAGAGGAAAATGTCACGGGTTATGAGATTGGAGGAAAATATGCTGGGTTATGAGTAAGGAGGAAAATGTCCTAGTTCATGAGTTAAGAGGAAAATGTCCTGGGTTATTACTTTGGAGAAAAATGTCCTGGGTTGTAAGTTGGGAAGAAAATGTCCTGGGGGAAATTGTCTAGCAGAAAATTGTCCAGGGGGTGCAGAATGTCCGGGAGGAAAATGTCCGTTTACTATATTTTTTGCATAAATACCGCAAAAAGTATGGGTTTTAAAAAACTAATCTTTACACGCAGACGTTAATAGAAGTCTTTTAATAGGCAGAATTTATTCGACTAGTTGTGCTAATAATATTTTTATTTTTATAGTTTACAATTCACTGCAGCGTAGTAAATCTGAATCAGCATGCGGAAATTGGGGAATAGGAAGAATTAGAGGCTTCTAAATGAAATTCAAATCTATTGTTCCAGTGTGGCAACCAACTACTTAAATTTGAGTATGGAATTCAGCAAGACACACTAACTTCTTGTGGAGTGTACTTGTGCTACAACGCACTACAATTAATTGTGGAATTTAATTTGTTGTTTGTCTAGAAAATGTCAATAACATTTGTCTCCGAAACTTTATTATGCACATTTTCAAAACATCACCAATTAAAACTGTTTAGCTTGCGACTGTAATTTTTATAAGGCAATATACATTCCTAGTTATTTGCGGTAATACTGCATATAGCAAAAAAATCTTTTAATAAAATAAGCCCTGCAGTTCACCCTAAGTAGATTTTAAAAAAAAACTTTAATTCATGTTTTGATACATAGTTGTGTGTATAAATTAAACTGCTTATCTATCTGCAAATTATTAGTTTTTGTGGGGGTTTGACCCACCGGTTTTATTTGGGCGGTTTTAACTGGTTACAATCAGGATTGCTAATTGTCTTAATCAAACTGTTAAAGTATCGAAATAATTTCAATAATAACAACAAAAATCATATTTTCTTAACAAGAAGCTACATGGCTTTGCTTTAATTAATAAATGCTATGCATTGCCGCTAACTGTATTATTATGAGTTAATATTGTTTAACTTACAATTTACTATGAACTGTTGCTTAATTTTATCTTCGTGTTATTGAGTCTTTTGCTTATTTTGAGTAATAAATAAAATTTTATATTAAAGCTTTAATTACTACTGTTTATATCTACAAACTACTAACTTACCCAATGCACCACAACCTAACACAAAGCGAATAAAATTCGTGATAAAAGATTGTTATTAGATTTTCAAACCGCTATACTATATGCCAATAATGCATTACAGTGTTCGTTTTAGCAAGACTGTGAAATCGCAATAAAATAACGTTAGTAAAGCGTCTCTTAAAATCAAAAACTAACGCTAATAACAGCACTGTAATTACGTTTTTGTTAAGATTTTTTTCTCGTATCCACAACGTTTACAAATAGAAGTACCGTATTTGTTTATTTGTAATTCGGACATTTAAATGGTCGGCAGCAACTCACAGTGTGTATGAGTATTCCCTTTAAATGATTGAGGTCACCAACAATGCAGCATCCAAAAACCTACAATAAATATAATTATTACGAAAAGTTCACTCGAGAAAATATATTACACATATGTAATTATTATATTACCAATAAAAAAACTGTTTTTTGGAAGATTATACAGTACAATTAGCAGTTACCTCTAGTTATTGCAATTTAAAATAATTATATTTAGGTGGCACAATCAACATTATTATTACATTTTTCTATGTAAAGTCATCTTCAATCCAAAATATTATGTTGCAACACATTACAACATATAATTGTAATTTTAATCATTCATTTAGAATTTAATTTTATATACCAATAATCCTGGCAGCCACAATATTTGTACTAAGTCAAAACATATAGTGAATGTGCCTTATTATGGCATCTGTTCTAATTGTGGCTACTGGCTGAATATTTTATAGGAGTCTATGTATAACAAGATTGCGATTTTATTAGTAAAGTTCGGCTGTCGCTTTACCGATTCTTCAAGTTTGAGTTTCAAAATTTTTACTAAAACCAATATAATCCGCCAGCAACAATTTTTAAACTGGACACGTTTTGGCAACGTGACAATAAACATAAAAAGGTTAAATACAAAATACGACAACAAAATTACAATGTAAAAGTTTAATAGTAAGTAGAACTAGCATGCCACGTTGAACTGCAATCCACGCAAAAGCAGCACAGATAATTAGTAAAGACTAACTAATGAAATTATTTTCAAAGTACAAACAGAAGAAAAACAATTAAATAAAAAGTTCTCTTTTGGATTTTGGAAAGAAAGTAAACATTTTAGCGGTATTAAGGTATTATTATTAGTCTTTCAGGTCTGCCATTGACTGTTTAGAAGTTACAAGTAGATGCAGTTCAATTATGCACGGAGCCTGCGTGCGCACAGATCTCATGTAGGGGATACTTCAGATCATGCCACTATGTATATGCAATGCAGGGGCATACGTCAGATCATCAGATCATGCCAGTATGTATATGCAATGCAGGGGCATACGTCAGATCATTAGATCATGCCAGTATGTATATGCAATGCAGGGGCATACTTCAGATCATCAGATCATGCCAGTATGTATATGCAATGCAGGGGCATACGTCAGATCATCAGATCATGCCAGTATGTATATGCAATGCAGGGGCATACGTCAGATCATCAGATCATGCCAGTATGTATATGCAATGCAGGGGCATACGTCAGATCATCAGATCATGCCAGTATGTATATGCAATGCAGGGGCATACGTCAGATCATCAGATCATGCCAGTATGTATATGCAATGCAGGGGCATACGTCAGATCATCAGATCATGCCAGTATGTATATGCAATGCAGGGGCATACGTCAGATCATCAGATCATGCCAGTATGTATATGCAATGCAGGGGCATACTTCAGATCATCAGATCATGCCAGTATGTATATGCAATGCAGGGGCATACGTCAGATCATCAGATCATGCCAGTATGTATATGCAATGCAGGGGCATACGTCAGATCATCAGATCATGTAGCTATGTATATGCTATTATTAAATAATACATAAGATCATTTCGTTTTGTAAAGTAAGGAAAACGCTCCTCAAATGATCTGCGTGATCTGACACTCTCGTTTTGGGCCATTTTTTAAGAATCAGATCAGATCATATCAGATCAGATCAGATCATGGTTTAGGTGTGCCCCATACCTGTCAACTGTGCATTTGTTAAACAGAAAGTATTAGTGTGGAGTTTAAATAGTAAATAGTTTGGTAAATTTGAATACTGTGCATTACTTAATTAGAAATCCTATAAAATTCCTATACAAAATCAAATTTAAATTTTTGCAGATACTGATTACGTTTCTTTCAAGAAATATCAAATGTTCCACTGCTTCCTATCTCTTCTTCTTGGACTTAGGCTTCTTGCTAGCTCTCACATGGTAATAAACTTCCCAAAATTCCATATATTTACGGGAGCGTCCATAAATGATGTCACGGAGAGGGCTAATGAGTCTTCTGTGTAGAGATTGATGAAATGGACATCCTATGTTAAATGAAGCCATTTACTTACTAATTGAGCTGATGACAGGGGGTAGTAACATCGTTTAGAAATCAGAATTTTTTGATAAAATCATTCATGAACATCCATTTAAATATTTACACGCATTTTAATAATATAAGGCTTACAAAAATGATTGCTGGCAATAAATGCTCTTAAATAACACTGTTGTTTGGTTTGAGCACCGAAATTATTATAATAATTTTTTCTTTTAAATAGAATCAGCATCTAAAAAGCCAGTACTGATACTAGCATGGTTAATTGGAAGTGCAATCGTGCTCACAGTGTCAATCATGCTACTGCTTCTTTTTCTAGTCTGACTCGCGTACAGCGGTGGACTCCCCCTCCTCGTCCTCCTCGGCTGCGCCTTCCAATATTTTTGCTATAGCATCGTCTTCATCCATCGGCAAGAGATGATTCTCGAACATGAGCTAAACACTTTCCAAGACCAAAATATTTATGACCAGTTCCACACCGTTTAAGTGATTGTTCCAAAAAAAAATATTGCCTTTCCTTTTATTTAAACAGGTTGCGTCTGTTTATTTAAAAATAATGGAGACATTACGAATTTCGAATTAACTTTAAAACAAATGTGAAACTCATTATGTATCTTTTTTTGGAGTATTTGGAGTGGTGACTAATTTAGTTAGTGTTTTTATTTCAAATTTGACAATTTTACGAAAATACGCTCCACGTTTTGTCTTGTATTAGTAGCAGGGCTAATACATGGGAAATTATTGGAAGTGAAAACAGGCGAGGGTACTCACATATTACGTAAATAAAGTATTTCTATCATTCCAACAATTCCTATTTAGTATACACCGATTTTTAAACTTGTACTCATCGCTGCATGACTAATTAAATAATTCAGGTTTTTGACATAAATTTACATTTATAATTATACATAGTAAGTGAAGTATCAGAATCACCTATTTTACTTTTTTACGCCAAAATTACCTGTAAAAATTTTAAAGTGTTGTGATCGTAAAACATTTTTTTGGAAAACTTGGTAATGGAATATTTGTCATTTTTTAAAGCATGTTAACAAAATATTTTTCACTTTTTAAAAGAATGTAAAATCCTAATATGCTGCAGTTTTTAAAAACATGCAAATACATTATTTTTTACAATTCAAAAACATTGAAATAGAATATTTTAAACTTCTAGAAATATGCAAGTAGAATATGTTAGAATTTCTAAAAACATGTAAAATCATAAGATACATTTTTAAAACATGCAAATAATGATTTTGTGTTGTTTGAAAATCACTAATTAGTAGTGTACACATTCATCTAATTTTGTGTGTTGACATGGTTCATTTTAAAAGCCTAAACTGCATATGTATTATTTTGATTCTTCACAAGCGATATTAGGTTCTATCCATTAAAATACCTTTAGAAAAAATATCATTGGATTTTTAATGCAATAAACCTTTCTTTATTTTAACCTACTAGTCAGTAATTTTCTGTATCGTCACGGTAACAGCAATCATTGACAAATAAAATAGTCATGTACGTATTTCTGTAATAAGGATAAGCTAGAAATAGAATGTATAGCGTAGGGTAACATCCATAATAATTAAAAAACAGTATTAAAAGTTTCCTGCGGCATTTGAGTAGTAAATAATTATTGTTTGCAATAGTACTAGTGGTAATGGTCGGGGTTGTCAGAATAATTTGGCGAAGGAAAATCGCAATTGTATAAGGCATGAAACTTGTAAAAATATTTATGAGTCAGAGCTATACTTTAGCTCCAACATCAATTACTCAGAATCGCGAAATTCGAATTGAACATGAAGACTTTGCATTTATCTAACAAGGATAATGTTGTTGTATAACTTGTAAACTGCAATACAAGACGGCCTTCGGAACTTTGGCCTTCAAGTGGATTTTATGTAACTCTCAACATGCTGTACCAGCTCCACACACCACACAAGGAATTACAATACTTGTATGTAGTATGCTCGTTCATCAGTTACGGTCGGCATTACCATTCCGCATTAAAGACTTGCTACAGACACAGACGCAAAAGTTGAAGGCGTTGATGTCGACGCACGTGTTTGAGCTCTGCGCTATACATAAAAGTATTTTTTTTTATTTTATTATATATTTTAAAAAGTTAATACCTAATTATCTATAATTACTAAAAACTTACTTTAAGTTTTATGGCCACTAAAATTGTATTGTAAAGTAGAGCCTTATAATATTTTTATTTGTGCAATATAAATTACATTTTTAAATTTTAAATCTGCTTAAAAACCACCTAATTATGTCCTTCAATTCAAATGTTGAGCCAATATATTGCTCGATACCAGGATCTGAAATAGAATTACGCCAGCAAAAGAATCCTGCAGAAGCAGATGAACACGAAAAGTGTTTGCCAATTGGTTTAAGTGAAGACATATCAGGAACGAGCATTCAGGGGCACACCACGGCTGACTCCAACGCCGAACCAGCCACCAAGTCAAATTGTCAAATAACTCAGCAACAGTGCTACCGATTATCAATTGTGCTGCTCTTAGCACTAATTTTAATTCTGAGCGGAGTTATAATTTTTCTCGGATTGTACAACCGTAAGTTCATTATTCATAAACTAGGCACCTGCCTTGTAACCATTAATTTTAATTTTTTGACACTGTTGAAAAGTTGGTAAATGTGGTAAACTTTGAGTCAATAATGTATAATGTTATTGGTTTTAAAACAATCAAAAATGTCCAAGGGCTATTCAACAGTAGACAGGTCGGATTGTATATTGTGCTACGCAAAACATGTCTTTTTACCATTTTTCAAACTAATAATTAGGAAACAACAAATGGTATTAAAATCTAACAATTTAGTTTACCTAAGTTAAAAGCAGTACAGTGTAATCAAATTATATGTGTGTTTAGTAGCAGAAGAATTGGAACTAAAACACAATAAAGAGACACTGTTAAAAAGGAACGAAATTAAATACTCTGGATCTCATAGTGCTAAAGTTGTCAATGGAAGCAATGCAATTCCCAACGAATTTCCATTTCAAGTTCTTTTTCTAAAAAACAAAACTGTGCGTTGCGGTGGATCAATTCTGGACAAAAACTTGGTTTTAACAGCGGCCCACTGTCTCCTTGACAAAGACGGCAATGATTACGAGGCAGAAGAATACGACACCTGGAAGATTGTGGCTGGGGACCACAACTGGGAAGTTGACGAAGGAACAGAACAGACTCGTAGGATACAAGAAATGACGATCCATGAAAAGTACAAACCAGTTGTTCACGTAAATGATATAGCCATCGTTGAGCTAGACAGCCCCCTAGAATTAACAAAGGAAGTTCAGCCGATTTTGTTGCCAGAAGCAGACTACGAAGCGAGTGGGGATGCAATTGTGACGGGTTGGGGAAAATTGCGATATGGCGGGAAAATACCAACAATTCTGCAAAAAGTGACAGTGCCAATTGTGAACAGGGCAGACTGCGTAAAAGCCTACGAGGAGGACCAAGTATTCGTTTCCGTTAAAATGATGTGTGCGGGTGTGTTGGGCGTGGGAGGCGTGGACTCTTGCGACGGAGATTCCGGCGGGCCACTGAGTGTGCAGCTTAGCAACGGGTCATCGATGTTGGTCGGGGTCGTGTCAAGTGGAATTGAATGTGCTAGGAAGGAATACCCAGGTATTTACATGCAAGTCTCCAAATACGTGAAATGGATAAACAAGATAAGCTTAGGTGAGTACATTTTCTTTTTTTTCACGGTACACTTCTGCAAAAAACGCTGTTTACCTGCAATTATACCCGCAGCTACAGGCTAAAGTACCAAATTCTCAAGGCTGCTTTCAAAGTGCGCTTTGCAGCCGCGTAAAATTAAACTTTTGAGAATTTAACCGTGGAAAACAAATAAAAAATCCAGCGCTTTGTGCTAAAAACGTCAATCGTGGGCCTGAAGATTTAAACTTTAGCAATTATTCGCTTCGGAAATGATGCAATATCCTCTTTTAGTAAAACCTTAGTATAGGTATATAAATTTGGATTTATCATCTCAAAATCCGGCGCTTCGCGCTAGATTTAGCCACTGTGGGTCCGAAGTTGATGCTGACCTTCAGTGAAGATCGGTTTTATCATAGGAACAAGCTATATTAGGCAACGACGTAAGATGACCTATGAAGTATAGGTGTATTATTAAATTAGCACATGTTGCTCCAAACTTAGTATTTTGCAACGTTTTTTGCATTAACTTCTTCGTTTAAAAACAATAAGTTGGATGAAAAAAAGGACAGACACACAAACTTATTACACCATATGCTTAGGGATCTGTGGTACATAGGTGGTACCTAATTGGTAATAGTTAATGTTTTGACATCTTTTATGGACCAACACTAACACAGGCGTCAAAACCAAGGACGGCAATTATTACTTTGAATAACAAAGCCACTATGTCAAACAATAAGTGTGTCGGCCTTGGTAAGAATTTACTTTATTTTTTGCTCGTCTCGGCCAAGATGGAAGTAGGGCGGTAACAAATAAGTGAAAATTTGGTTAACATCATTTATGGACTATACTTAAATTGTGGTGATGAAATAAGGTAGGGCGGTTAAAAACAAGTCATAATTTGGTTGACATGATTTATAAACCATTTTTTATTAAAAAAAATAGCTTAGTGTGGGTTGAAACTAAATAAGTAGCACGTTTTAATATTATAGTTGAGATTTTATTCTGACCGTTCCCGTGTTACAACTATGACAGGACTGGGTCGGCCCTAGTAATTGGTAATGTTTGTTGTTGAAATCAACATACGACAATTTCGAAACAATTAGGATCACATGAGAGTAGGCAATACTATCCAAGTAATTATTGATTTAGTTTTTTCTACTTACCATTTGTATATCAACTACGTTTATGTAATAGGGACACTGATAAAACGAAGATAGGTAAACTTGTTATATTTATATAACGTTATTTACGTACGATACGTAAGTCAATTATATTATTGCTGCATAACTTAAGATAAAACTGTAAATTATGTAGTTTTTTATATATTATAATATATTAAATTACCAATATTCATAGTAAAACCATAGCATTAAACACTAATTATATCTGTAACATTTCCTGCCACCGTTTATTGCCTAATTTACTATCTGTACTACAACATCTTCATGATTCTTCTGCTTTGAAAATAATTTCTGGATCATAAACAATGATACTTGATAGAGTAACACAATCAGGACCATTAGACATTATTACATTATTATTATAATAGGAATTAGAATTAGCATGTCTTTCTCTATGTACCAAGTACTTCACACTTATGCAGTTATGTCAGCAGATTATGTAACAATAAAAGCCTATTGGTCGGACAGAAGTCATTATTGCATTACCTTTACATTCTTTAAGTTGCAATTTCTCGAGTGCTTGAGTTTAAGCATTTTCAGGAAAATCTTCCTTTATCCAAAAATTAATATTGTTTTAAAGGAGCTTGTCATAAGACTCGGTATTGTAAGTATCTTTACTGACTAGTTTAACCGTGTTATCTGTTTGCAATTTGACCAGTGTCTCAGTAGTAGACCCAATAAAATTGGTCCTTGATCTTGACAGTGTCATCAGTTTGACATATACAGTATGTCCCTAAAGGTTAGACTCACCCCACTTTATGGGGTTTACTCCCCCACAAGCGGGAACCGTAAAGCAATATATTTATTTTTGGATGACCACCAACTAATTAGTAGGATTTGGCTTTGATTGACCTCCAGGAGTCAAGTCGTTCTCACCTGAATAATTAAAAACTAAAAATCAGGTGTCCCAAAAGGTAAGACTCACTTCATGGTTTTCAAAATTTAAACATTAATATCTCCTGACCTAAAGCATGAAAAATTAGGAAATTTCGTCTGCGTGTGCTTAGATATAATTACTACTTATGACCAGATGTATGCACTTTGGATATTGAGTCACTTTAGCACCGGTAGCGGAGGAGAAAACGGGTCACCCTCATATCATATTTTTTCCCCGTTTGATAACATGGGAAAATTGCGACTCACTTCATTAACTTCTTACTTACACATGCAAATGCAAACCAATTGTAATAAAAAGAAGTCGGGCATGCCCACAATTAAATTGCCTACAAAACAGTATAACACTCAACACTCAGGTCACTCGGGATCACTGTAGGGGGCATACTGTAGATCTTCTTTTATTGAGTCTGAAACGCAACAACTGTCAGGTGACCATATTGACCACAATAATATATTCTTTCAATTCTCTGCAATATGTCATCATTATGAAGGCCTCGGCGGCGTTGGTCTCTTGAGACCAAACCTCAACATTAATAATGACAGAGTTCTCTCTGCACCGTCAAACCAAAAAGTTGATGCTGCAGTAGTGGGAACACTTGAATGAAGTCTGTCGCCACTGTTGCTTGTGAAGTCAGCGCAATCTAGTAAAAATGTTTCAGAAATAAGTATCACGTGACAGCAGATGCCAAATTCCATACCTGCTTCAATCATAGGATCAACATTAGACTTCTTATTATAATTAATTACCTTGCAACTGATTCTCAGTTAATTTATAATATTCTTGATGTTTTATTTTGATCGCCTTCTGGTGGAAATGATCACTAGTTGTTTCTTTAGTAACATTTTAACATATGACTTTAGTAGACCTAAAGTATGTTGCAAGTGATCAGCAGTAGAATTGAGAAGCAAATTCGTACTGGAATTAAAAGTTGTGTTAGACAGCGTCTCTAGCTACCGTTTACACAATTTCAAATTACATCATGCAATTATGCATCTGATTATGCATCAATGCGATCAGGCCCGGCGCGACAAGTAGCCTGGCCCTGGTCTAGCTTCAAATTACAGCCCTTTGTGCTAAAAGGTACTTTTTTTACCGCCATTTTGTTTTTAATTCCCAACGTATTATAGTAAGTGCAGCAGAATGCGTGTACAATCTACAATAATTCAAGAAATACTACACAAAAATCCTCCAATTTTAAGTTAATTATTGTATTACGCAGGAATTTTCAAGGCAGGCTATTTTGTCTCACACTTACACTGATTTAATTCAACCACCATTAGCATTTGCCCAAAACATATTTTAAAACATTAGTTTGTTTTTAGATGTAACGATTAAGCTCATCAAGCAGCTATTAAATAATGTTTCCGGTTTGGGCGCTGTTCTTCCGCCTGAAGTTCATATGCTACAGTCACAATTACCAATCTGTTATTTTTAGAGGATTCTTAAGCGTTTTCGAACGCTATGTTGCAGACCTTTAGGAGATTAAAATGTCTTTGTGTTCGCTTAACAAACTTTTAAAATGGCAATTTGTTTGTCAATAGAACCATTGCAATTTCCTTGTGTATGTCAAGGAAACAATGGTGACGACCTTAAACATGCTAAGGAAACGAGCGCTATGTCCTTACGTGTGCCAATAAGATGATTGGGATATCCTTGTGTATGCCAAGGAAACACATGTGATGTAATGTTGTAGGCCACTAAACCAAAATTATACCAATATGCTTTGTTAATCTGCTGCGCAAAAATGTTGCTGCCAAATTAAAATATGTAAGCACGACTCTGAATTACGTACGAATTCTGACCACAAATGCAGATTGTTTGAACGTTTCTTGTATAAATAATCGTTGTCCGATATTTATTACATGTCCTCTAGCTCTAGAAAAGAAAGTCTTAAAAAATTCTAATCAAAGCTGGTAACATTTAAAATTTCCGTAAATCCTCATTAGGGAAAGATTAAAAACTTTGAACTTCATCTATTCTAATAAATAAAACAATCCTTTAACGGCATATTATATTATGTAAAAGTCCTTTAAATAAACTTTCCAGAGTTATTATTTGCGTTAGATGTCCACGACCCTTTTAAATTTTTTTGAACGTGTTTGGAAAAATCAATTTTCTAAAGTAATATAGATGTGAAAATTCCCATAATTTGCAGTATTCTCTACATAAAACTTCACGAAATAATGACAACCGCCAACACTTTATTCACAAGAATTTCCTTTAAAATTCCCTTTCATCAAAATTTTTAAAGCTTTCTTTCTCCAAAACTTCCCGAATTCTAATTCCCAGAGAATTTTGAGCAGAGCTTCCCCAGGAAAATCAAAAAACTTGCAAATTCGCTGCATTCTAATCCGGTTAGATATTTTTTATGTACTCTTATGGCTTTGGAAATCAAATAGACACAGTGCATCAAAAAGTTCTCTTTAACAGTGTACAGACATTTAGTTTAAAATATCAAATAAGCAGTCATTCTAAAATTTAAGCGCCAAAGCACGTGATGAAAAATAATGCCGTTTTTATGTAGCAAAAAGTGCCCTTTTTGTGGCAGTGGCGCGCAGTAAAATTTCCTTTAAGGAGGCTCTAGATGAAACAATGAATTAGTAAACTACTTTTCTAATTAAGTTTTCCTATTCAACAAGTGCACTTTCTTAGTTTAAAAAAACTAAATAATTTTTCCATTTAATAAATTACCCATGTAATCAACCTTTTTTTTTCTTTAAAAACAACCCGAAATCAATAAGGCCACTTTTTATTACTACTTATTATTTTATTTCAAACACGTAGTTGAAATTTAATTACTAATTTGTTGATCAAAACTTTCAATTTTCTTGCATCAAATATATTCCACAATACTCAAAATAACAATAGTAAGAATTTTTTAGAATTCTAGAAAATTATTTAGGTGTGTAATAATAACAAAATGCAATTGTAATACTTTAAACTACTTTATATACAATTAAATTGTTGTAGTTTTTCACATGTATAAAAAAGCAATTCGAACACAATCAGTTAAATTTTAAATTTTACTTTACGGCATTTTGCCAATGCGAATTTTTTAATTATATCATCAAAGTCAATACTTGCTGCCAGCTCGCGTTCTATTGATAAAATTCCCAAATTTGAAAGGCGATTATTGCACATTGAGGATCGCAAATAGTTTTTAATGATTTTCAGCTTGGAAAATGATCTCTCATTTGAAGCAACTGTTACTGTTAAAGTAAAAAACATGCGTAACGCCTTGTCAATATTGGGGTACGCTGATTCAAGTTCATGTCTGTAAATCAATTTAAGTACATCAAGAGGCCCAAGTTCAGAGACTGTACTGCCTGGTGGAAGAAATACACTAAGCGCAGACGATATGAGCTGAATCTCTTGAAAAAATTTTGAACAGTCGAAGTCAGTTGTGTATGCGTTGCACAAATCTTGAACATGCTCAAATTTGTCTTCATTAGACATTGTGTGCAAATGTTTGCCCCAAAGAAAACTGTATAGTGCATTTAAATCGCGAATTTGAACAAATCGCTCCTTCATGAGTGACTGAACATGGTCGACAAGATCATTAAAGAATGATACTTCAAACTTTTTTAAATAATTATTCCCTTGAAAGTCTTGACCTTCTCGCGACGTGTTTTGTTTTCCTTGTGTAGGTCGGACATCGTTAAAACCGGATTTGATACCAACATTTGCTGAATCCGCAACTTTTTTCGCCTGGTTGTAGCATTCGTGAAATCCGGTGCCTCTGAATTTTTAAATCCAGTTTAACAGGCCCTTTAAACTTGATTCCGCTTTTGATAGGTCATTTCCAATAGTTTGAAGGCAAATGTTGACTAAATTAATTTTTGATAGCAGTGAGTTCCACACTACAAGGCCAAGTAAAAATTTAAAACTCTTCATAATTTTAAGACAAATATCAGCACCAGCGAGAGACTCCTGAGTAGAGTCTGAATCTTCCAGAATATTTGTAAGGCTTTCCATAACCAATCCATACTGATTACATAGAGGTGAAACTGCATTCGCTTTAGATGACCATCGTGTATCGGACTGCGGTTTGACAGTTACGTTAACGAATTTTTTAAGAACCACCCATCTTGAGGTGGACCCAGCAAAAAAGTTGTAAATGATTTGGACTTGACCCAAAATGAGCTTAGCTGTTGCAACTCTGTTAGCTGCATTAACACCAACTCTGTTTAGGGAATGAGCTGCACCAGGAACGAATACTGCCTTTGAATTTACATCTAATATGTACTTTTGGACCCCAATATATTTTCCAGCCATATTAGAGCCATTGTCATATCCTTGGCCACGGCAGTTGCTAATGTTTATATCGTCAGTTTTGAGTTTTTCAACTATGAGCTCCGAAATTTCTAATCCAGTTTTCTGGTCACAATGCACGAAGTCAATAAAATATTCAGACACAAAGCAGTCATTTTTGGAACACTCAACGACTCTTACAATTTGACTAAGTTGGTCAGTTTTTGAACTATCTGGGGTTAAGTCAAACATAATTGAAAAATATTTACACTGGCGCACTTTATGAAATATCTCGATTCTCACAGTTTTCTCACAAATTTCTATAAATTCGTTCTGAAAGTCGTGAGATAAGTAACTGAGTTTCTTTTTTTCTAACTTATTGACATGGCTTGCAAGAGGAGGGTAGTATTTGGCAAGCAGCTTTACGAGATTCAAAAAATTTCCACAGTTATGATCCTGAATGTTATCTGTGCTGCCCCTAAACGCCAAACTTTGCTTCGAAAGAAACAGAACTGCATCCAGAATTCCCTTTAGAATTAATCTCCATTCATTTACTCTGGCATTTCTTAATGATTTAGTGAATGACACGACACTGTGCTGATGTTTATAGTTGCTCCAAGACGTTACAGACTCAAGGTGGAATTTACTTTCCTCATGCAATTTTATGCTCCGGCTTGTATGAAAATAGTCCTGAAATCCGCAGGTAGCATTAACATTGTTTTCGTAATTATTCCAAGGAGTTGTGTGTTTGATAGCGCTGACGTGTGCAGGGAATACGCAACAAGGAAAACAAAAAATGTTATTTTCTTTCTAACTATATACGAGCCAATTTCGAAAATACTTTTCCGCGTTCTTTTTTGTTCCTTTAAAGAATGACCTTTTAAATGCTCTTCCATTATGAAGTGGGAACTCCTCAAGTGACGTTTTCTTTGGTCCACTAGCGACTAAAGTTTCAATGTGTGCGGCAGATAAATTATTTGACCAAGTTACGGGATCATTTACGTCAATGGAATTAGATTCTGTTAAAATACAATAATTAAATTAAATTTATTAGTAACGATTATGAAACCTTTTTAAAATGGCATTCAAACAATTATCTGTTGCGAGTAATAAATTTAAACTAATGTATTACACATTGTTATACATAATTTAAAATATGTACCAGTGTTTGAAGTGGCCTTATTTATATCAGTTATACCCAGTTCAGTAGTATTAGCCTTCGGAGTCTCAGTTTCCGTATCTATCGGCAAGTAATATTAACAATTGAGTTGTAAATTTATGATTAAACAATTAGGTTTTGATTGTTATATAAAGTTATTATTTTGAATTGTTTAAATCCGCACAGGATTTGTTATGTAATATAATGTCGCACACCCAAGAGAAACCATACAATCGCAGCTTAACCAGCTGATATTCCATACTATTAACTTGATGTTGCAACATTAAAGTAAAAACATCACCCAAGCGTCAACATGCTACATGCATATTATTGCATTTTAATGTTATAGTACAAAATTAAAATTAGTTACTCACTTTCTACACTAATAGCTTCCAGTGACTCAACAATGGTTGCGGATGCAGTTTGTATGTCACTAGTATTTGACTCTCCTTCACCATCACCTGGAATCTCTGATGCTGGAATTATGAATGATGTAAACATTTTTTTTGCTGCTTTGGCTAATTTAACATTTTCGCTGTCAATATATTTCCGTTTTAACTTTTTCTGGTACCCACTTAATTCTGCATTTGAACCAGATATAGGCACGTACGTCTTTCTATGCTTCCGACCCGTCATTTCTAATGATAAATAAGTATGAAGTACTAACTTCAATTTTTGTAAACTAGAAACTGCAGACTGACTACTTGTTTTGTAACTACCAAGCAACTACCAGAAATAGTGAAAGAAAAACCAAATTGTTCTGTATATTCAAGTTTTTGCACTCAAATCAATTATGTTGATCCTATCCTTGACTTTGCATTGTTTTACACTACGCGTGGTATAAAGCCTAAGCTTAATTGTGCAAAGATTCAGTTGAGATTTGCAAGTGTTACGTTATCAAATACTTAACATTTTTTTGTCATTTAATATGCCAGTTTTAGCTGTGGAATTTTATCAGATTATATGTGTCAGCACTCATTTGTAATAATAATATTGACTAAAATTTGTGATTATATATTTTATATTATTAAATGCGAATACGGATTCATTTCCTTGAAACTAAATTCTTGAAATCCTGCAAAATTAAAATATTTATTTTACCTATCAATAATTCAATGAATAGATACAGTGGGTCATTACTTATTACATTATTACATTGGGTTATTATTTATTATCACAGCAACTTATAATCCAAGGAACATATTTCTCTTACATGCTGTCTTATAGAGCTTCGATTGGGTCCAAAAATCGTGGACCCGCACCTGAACCCGAACCCAAATCACGGGTTCATCCAAATTTGAACCCGGACCCGGACCCGAACCCGTGGTCACGGGTTCAATTTTTTATGCACCCGCACCCACTATGCACATCATTTTTTGAACCCGGGACCGGACCCGCACCCGAACCCGAAATTAGACCCGTTTCTGAACCCGAACCTGAACCCGAACCCGCTGCACCGGGACCCGGACCCGGGTTCGAGTTTATAAAACGTATCTCTTAATTTATTTTTAGTGGTAATTTTAGACGTAATAGTTTGTTAACAATAAAATCAGATTAAACGGAAAGCACAGTTTTCGTGTTTTTTATTTCCAGCTTTTTTTCTTCGATGTAAAACGCATATCCTCATGTGGCTAACGGACACCACTCTCCACTTTTATGTTTACTTTTAAAGAAAAATTAAGCACACGATACATTGCATTATGAACAATCCACAAGAAAAATCATATAAATCAGTTAAAAAATAGGTATTAAGTAGAACGCAAGTTCTGAGCTAAGAAATTTTAAACTTGATTTCAATTTTGGCGATTTTCGAAAATATTTAAATGTAAACGTGGAAAAACTAACATTAATTTATAATTAGCACAATTGCTTGATCTTGAGGTGCTTGACAAATGCAATTCTTGCTGCTGCGAATTATTAATTTGCTCATTTTCAAGCAGAGTCCAATAGCACTGCCATCCTCAAAACTCAAATTTACAGTGATTGCTATAACTATAGCTGATTACAACTGAATATAAAAGGTACTTAATATAATAGGACTGAAGTCTTCCAAACCGGGATTAACAGAGACTACGCACTACAACATTTATTCATATTGTTTTTTATTATTTTAAGTGTCAAGCGAGCAATCTGGTACAAAGTTAAAACTTATCTACGTCCGGTTCGACGGAGTAACTTCATGGTTTAAATTTTGTTTATACAATCATGCAGGACATTCATAAGGCAGCAATCCCAGCTACCTCAGAAAGGCGTATTAGATTGCACAGAGCCACACGCCGTCATGAACTTTCACCAAACACGCTGTTTTATATTTAACTACATGTACTTCACATAAGAAATAGAATTACCTAATGTATAACAAAATCAGGTGAGAACTAGAAGTTAAACAGCCTCAAAGTTTCAAAATCGGGATTTTTAAAAAACGTTTGTGGGTCACTGTAATGAAATAACGCAAAATAGACTCGAGTTACTTTGGATATGTGCTTAATTAGTAGTCTGATTAGTTTTATAAGTGTGCCGCTTTGGAATCTTGGTTTATCATGTCGCGTTATTCCCTTGAAAGCTTTAAAAAGAAGCATAGAACAATTTACGAGGAAAATGCCACATTCAGGGTACTCAAAACTACTCAATCTATGTTTTTTTCGAAAAAAGCATGTAAGAAAATCGAGCGTGACTAAGATTTCAGAATAGGCCTATTAATTTGCACCCGCAATTATTGAAGACAAATTTGATAATAGTAATTTAATAGATGCCATGGTTAAGTATATTTTTAAGTCGTTATGTTTTGGCAGAATACAATTCTCAGTGTGTTATAAATTTAAAGGTTTAAGATCGTAACAGTATCCACTGATACGTAATTTCAGAAATTTTGAAAAATTTTAAATTTTAATTTGTTTTAAAAATATGTTATTATAAAAGAGCCTTACAAAAATGTAAGTTTTGTTTTTTTTGAGAAGAACCATTTGAAACGTTTTTTAAACCCCTCATTTACTTTACAACAATATTATTAGGAGAAAAAAACTTTTACTCTTTTCAAAAAGGAATGAAAATTTAAAAAAGTGAAAAATTCGATTATTACAACTATTTTTTGAAAATCAAAAGATTTGAATTTTTTAAAATCCCAGAAATAACTTTACGGGAAATATTGTGACTATATAAAACTTCAAAATTGCTTGCAAAATAAAGCCTGTTGAAGCGATTGAAGGCTTTAAAATATATTTAAATTAAGCGTCCATTTAATAACCATTAACAAATAAATGCTTTTAATAATTCTAGTAACCAATCAGAAGGCCCATTCTGAAATATGATGAAGGCTGCTCCACGTTTTTACATGCTCTTTTCAGAAAGTTGCTTATAAGTTGCTAGTATTTTTTAAAAGAACCTTTTTGTAACATGACAAACTAACAAAGATTTTGCTAGTTTTTAATCAGGTAAAAAACTGGTAAAAACAAACACTTAGCACATAATCATAGTCAAGTAAAATAATTAATTATTTCCGTAATTCAATTTTAATGTTTAAATGATGCACCAATTACTAACTAATTATAATAATTTTTCTACCTCTGAGCCCGGCCCCTAATGGAGCCCGGCCCTGGTTCAGCGGACCACCTGAACCACCTGTCACGCCGGCCCTGAATGCGATACTGATCCATTAGCTTTCCTCCATAAATACTTAATGCGTCTAGTGAGTAAAGTACCTTGTCCTCTGTGACAAATGACATTACGTTACTCAAATTTAATGACATCTTGCGTAAAAAGTTATTGAGTTCAGCGACTCTCATTGTAAGTCACTAATTAAATGCAGATAAATATTTCTTATTTGATTCAGTAATTAACTCAGCATTTTCAAATACTTGGAACAACAAATACAGCTGAACTGTCTCAAAATACCATGGTTGTAGTTGTAATAAACGTTAAAATTCTAATTCTTGTTTACGGGAACAGGACAGGAGAGCGCAGACAAAAGAGCGCAGACAAAAGAGCGCAGCCATTAGAGCGCAGGAACAAAAGGGCGCGGGACATTAAAGCGCAGCAAACAAAAGGGCGCGGGACATTAAAGCGCAGCAGACAACAGAGCGCAAGACAAAACAGCGTAAAACAAAAGAGCGCAATACAATGAGTGCAAGGACGAAACATTGCCGTGAAAAAAGGCACCACAGTTCATGAAAATTGAGTGCATTCCTGACGTAACATTAAAGTCATGTCAACACTGCTCTTACAAGCAAAAGGATTTTCGTGCTATACTTGTTTTTTGAAAAGAGCATCCAAAATAACTTAGATTTGCTTAACAACATGGTTCGCTTAATGAGTATTGGTCAATGAAATATTAAACAGTCTTAAATTGCATATGTAATGATTTTTTATCCAGATTTTTAAATTTCATTCTTTCAAAACTTTTTTTTTGAAACTGTACAGCAAAACATTTTAAAGTGTACGAAATACACAAAAACAATACAATTTTAAAAATTTTGTTTTTTCAAAATTTTTTGTTAAACTTAAAAAAAAACGGATTTTTCAAAATTTTTAAAATTTTGCATTTATTACACTTTAAAATGTTTTTTTTGAACACAAATTTCAAAAATAAAGTTTCAAAATTTTAAATGAAATTTAAAAATCTGGATAAAAAAACGAATACATAATTATAATTATACTTGTGAGTGCAACGTAATTATTGACTGTCTATCTTCCATCCCACTACATTACGCCCCAAATTTCCAATGTGCCTACATACTACATACATTTTGCTGTTCCTGCAGTATTTAATTTTTCTTATATTCCCCCCCCCCCCACCCTTTTTTTTAAATTCAGCTACATGCTTTCCCTCGCAACACGTACCTCCCTTTTCCTTCTTTTTCATGAATATCTCTTGTAGGTGCAAATATCCTTAAACTAGCATCAATCTACATGGTGTTTCCAAACGTAGGCGCCATTTTCCACTGTTTCATTCTGCGACTTAAAATGCTTATAAGATCTCTCCAAATGTTTTAATTAATTTTTAGTTTTAAAAAGTATTTTTTAACTTTAAAAAATAGTGTAAATATATTGCTCCAAAATTTTAAGCAACATTTTAATACGATATTAATCCCCTATTCCAGCATCTAAATAATTTTTGAACGTTTTACTAATGTAAAAAGTTAAGTATTTAATTGGAATATTTAATATATAAAGAGTTTTTTGGCAAGACGTTTTAAGTCCATTTTTTTAAAAAATGAGATTATTTGTGTTATTTGTTCTATTTAACGACATAAAATTATTACTGTTTTGAATGGTAACAGTCAAAGTTCAACCAAAGCAATTTTAATAAATAGCCAAAATTTTGTTTTTTTGGCAAAACGGTATAAGCCCATTAAAATAATTTTTATGACCATCTGCCTTTTCAATGACACTGTCGTACATACACAAACAAGGGTAGCCGGTGTTTACAATTTTTGATTTTTGTATCACTAAATGTATGCACTCTCACTAAGGTAAAGATACAAAGCGTATTTCTTACTTATGGGCATGACTATACCGCATTAGGTAATAGTTTATTACTCGTACGCTTATTATTCAAAGGCTGCAAGAGAATAGGCAGTATTAGGGGTCGAATAGGCAGTAAAAAAAAAAGATGGCGCTCAAAAGGACGACGTGGCAGTTGAGTGGATAGGCAGTTTTACAACAGGAACTGCTTTTTAATCTTTTTTTGCAAACAATTTTAAAGTTTACAATCGGATGAAAAATTCATAAAATATTCCAATGAATACGAAAAATTATTGATGGAATAAATAGGATTTTGTTTATAATATCGTAGTTTACACTCAGATAAAAAATAGGTAAAAAGAATAAGTTAAATTATAAAAATTATTGAACAGGCGCATATATTATTGCCTAAGTAGAGGCTGTCGAATGGCCTGCTTTGGTCGCCCACGCTTAGGAAGTTTGACGTTGATTTGGACTGCCTTTGCTGCTAGTGGAAAATCAATCAAACCACTCTTTACTGCTAAACCAAATACGTGTTTGCAGACGTATCTCTTCAGATATAAAGGGCACGTGCAAGTTGATTTCTTCCATTTGGCAAAATTAAAGGTGACGACGTAGGCTGCGAAAAATAATCTCTCAAAAGTGGCAAATGTTCGATATCGACGCTTAATTAGTGTACCTTTTTTTCCACTTATCAGCTACAAAATTTTGAGTTTCTTTTGTGCTTGGAAACAATTTTATAAACTTCAAATTGATACTAGTTTTTTTAATTACGTTAACCGAACCAGTAATAACTTGGGAGCCATGGTGCCGTCGACAGGAGTTCAGCTTGACTGACAAGAAATAAGACGATCATGATTCTCAACTTCGATGAACGTCATCGTTATGCAAATCACTTCAAATATGAATGGGAAATAAATATATGATAATATGAACAATGCAAACTACAAATTATAGCCCTAATTCGTTTCAACTGCCAATACTGCCTATACCCCCAAAAGGAGGCAGTTAGACATTAATATTAGGCGATACTGCCTATTGCCAAACTGCCTCGGAACTGCTTTTTACCTTGAAAAAACTGCCTATTACCTTTATGCCTTATTCAAAGCACATTAGCAAATATTTTAAATCTTTACCCGTCAATCAACGTGATACAAGAGAAAAAAGATCATCACTGCGGTCAATGCCGTCAATGGAGTTCAACTAGACAGGCAAAAAAAGTTTGCAATTCCTGAAATCCAAGTCACAAGCCGCATCTGCTCCTTATCACAGTTTGCAGGGGTTTTGATTGTATAAATATGCAATTTAAGGGTTTTCTCGTTTTTTCGAAAAATAATTTTTTCAACCAAAATTCATTAAGTGCACCATGTTGTTAAGCAAATCTAAGCTCGTTAGAAGTAACAGTGGTGCATTTAGAGGAAGGGAAACGTTTTAATACTTTTTGTAGTTAACTGTAAACTGCAATATTTAGAGAATCTCAATTAATTATTTTTTAGCTTGTAACAATTAGTAACTATAATTGTATTCAAGCATAGCGTATAATATTATCTATATCTTTGATTTGGAGAATACAGATAATCGCACGATGATTGACGTCAATTTCCTGAGTTTATACATACATAAGTAATATACAGTTATAAATTTAATAATTAACAGTATGCCCTTACCTTGTTTAATGATGAATATGTTGACATATCCATCAATTATAACTAACGGCCCTTTTAAGAGCCACTAATTACTCCCAACACTTATTTTTAATGTTGAGTCGGAAATGCACTCAATTTTCATGAACTCTCCTGCCTTGCACTCATATTTCCCGCCAATATTTCGTCCTTGCATTCATTGTATTGCACTCTTTAGTCTTACTCTTTTTTGTCGTGCGCTCTGTTATCTGCTGCGCTTTAATGTCCCGCGCCTTTTTGTCCCTGCGCTCTAATGGCTGCGCTCTTTCATCTGCGCTCTTTTGTCTGCGCTCTCTTGTCGTGTAGCCTCTACTTTGCCTCGATTAAATTGTTGTAAGTTATAGTAATAATAATAATAATTATAATAATAATAATTATTATTATATTATTCAAAGTCGATATGACCATAGGTCTACACAACTTTTAGATTTTACAAGTGAAATAAGTATAAAGCATCAAATTTGATTAGTAATAAGTATTTACGGAATGATTTGATATAGCCTATTGGCCTACTGTTACAAATTTACATAAAGATAGAGTAATTATTATAATAAAAGTAGTAATATTATTTAAGCCATTAATTTTGGGAGTTGACGCGGGATAGGTGGAAGTTTTGATAAATGTTTTGTTTATAGACAAAAATTAAACATCAATTCATTCTATAATACGGATTGTACATTTCATTAATATTGTCTTATAGTAAAGACTAGGTAAGTGCAATAATTTAATAACTGAAACGTCACAGCAGCAGAATTTTTTTTGAGAAACCTCACATTAAAATATATATTACTTGTTTTTGAATATCTGTGACGATTTTGCTGTTGTACTACTGTGCTTTGTATTTGATTTTTGAATTTTCTTGGAGTTTTAGTTTGATTTTTCTAGAGGCTGCGGTGGTGACAATATATCCTTGGCCCTGCTGATTCGTTCCAACAGTTTGATTTTGAATATCCTTGGAGGGAGATCGGCATTGATGTACACATCTTTATAGGTTTTGTTTGTTGTTTTTCTCATTTCTTTTTTTCGCATGTACACCTCTTGCCTTTCACGCTGCTAAGCAAATCTAATGACTAGTAGACGTGGCTTGGTTTCATCCCCTTTATGACTGATTCTTCGAGCTGTGCCTATCTCGGCTTCCGTTTTTATATCTTGTTGGATGATATATTGCAATTTTTCGATTAACATCTGTTCAGATTCTAGCTTTTCTTCAGGGATCCCTGTAAAAATTAGGTTGCATTTTTTGATTTCCAGGTTCAATCGATCATTCTCTTCCTCGAGCTTTCCAATTTTGTGTCGTAGGTCTTTATTGTCTTTTGCAAATAGGTCTAGTTGTCCTTTTATTGTTGGCATGACCCCTTTGATTGTAATACTATGGATTTGTTGTTGTCGAATTTTGGCTGCTGTGAGTATTAGGACTTTCCCATCTTCAGTCTCTATTTCTATTTTAGTCTTCTTTTTCTCTAGGCTATTGTTCTGTCTTTCTCTTTTATTTTCCTTTGACATTTATTCTGCTTGTTGTGGGACAGAGATGATGAGTTTACATTGATTATTTAATGGGTACCCGTAGTCGACTTGTCTTTATGTATGAAGTTTGTAACAAAAGGTAAAGAAGGTTTTACTCGTGATTTCACTGATAGGTTGGGTGACGTTTTGTTCAGTTGTAATTGTTTGTGTTCTGTCTCTTATAAGTGGAAGTTGAACTTCGTACTTTAGGTTTTGGTTGGGTAGAACACAAATTATTAACAGAATTAAGTACTTAAGTATTGACACTCCGTGATTGTCGAGTTTTAATTGTCACTCAAAACTTCGATGGGATTATTGTAATGCGTGAAATTTGGGTCTGGCAACATTTATTTTCTTTATGAGCAAGAATCCGCAATTTGCCTGTTTCTTTCCGTTGTAAGTCATGAGCTATACCTTGCATTTCATAACTTTGACACGATGACTTATGCCATCAAGTTGCTCTATTGTTTTTCGCAGAGATAGCACACACAATCCTATTGAAATTAGCAGTTATATGGAGCAACTCTTACAAAAATTTGACCTATTTTTTGTACTTGAGCAAAGATATGCACGTCATAGTCATTTTTATACGTACGTGGTCAAGATTCGTCTATTGAAATACAAATGGACGGTTTTCACAAATTTACTTCACGAGTAAAGGTAAATCGACGGTGAAGTATCAAATTGGTTAACTTCCACGTTTTGCTAAAAGTAAATCGGATTCCTTCCACTTTTTATTAAAAGCAAAACGGTTTCCTTCCATTTTTAGCTGCGGACAACATTTGTATAGGCATAGCCACACTAGGAACAAACCGGTTTTATTGGGATGATGCACAAATGACGTCAAAGAAATTAGGGGTTGTCCACAAATGATGTCAAGGATCGTTGCCAAAATTGAAGGAGTGATTCATAAATGACGTCAAGGACTGTTGCAAAAATTAATGGGGTCGTCCATAAATGACCTCAAGAACTGTTGCAAAATTTGAAGGGGTCGTTCATAAATGACGTTAAGGACTGTTGAAAAATTTGAAAGGGTTGTTCATAAATGACGTCCATGGTCATACCAAACATTAAAATGGTCGTCCATGGACCTCATTTAGGCACAGCCCCTTCGATGATTAGAACGAACATAGACGTCATTTATGAACGACCCCTTCAAATTGTTCAACAGTCCTTGACGTCATTTTTGAACGACCATTTCAAATTTTGCAACAGTCCTTGACGTCATTTATGGATCACTCCTTCAATTTTGGCAACGATCCTTGACATCATTTGTGGACAACCCCTAATTTTTTTGACGTCATTTGTGCATCATCCCAATAAAACCGGTTTGTTCCTAGTGTGGCTATGCTTATACAAATGTTGTCCGCAGCTAAAAATGGAAGGAAACCGTTTTGCTTTCAATAAAAAGTGGAAGGAATCCGATTTGCTTTTAGCAAAACGTTGAAGTTAACCAATTTGATACTTAACCGTTGAAATATTATATAATTACGTGCGCTTCCAGGCCCACTTAGTATAGTTGTAATAGGTTTTGGACTGCACTGTAAACTGTGCATCTTCTTCAGTCTCATATTTGCCAAAGACAGCGTGAATCGCCGAATTGTTTCTAAATATAAAGGGTCAGACAGTTGTAAACTTTTACAGCTACTAATGTTCTAAATAAATGTAATTTATTGACAAAAACATAATGGTGATCAAAATTTTTGAAAATTTTATTATTTTCTACCTATAAGCTGAAAAAGTTAAATGTATTGTTTCTAATGGTTACTCAGGTATCTTACAACAACATTTATTCTGTGGCCCAAAGCCGTGTTTAAACGGTGGAAAATGCTCAGTTAAGAATAATCAAATGCACTGCAAGTGCTCATCAGGATACTTAGGCGATAACTGCGAGACTGACATTGACCACTGCGCAGGACACAACAGCTGTCAAAATGGAGGGACGTGCGTTGACGAAGTCAATAGTTTTACCTGCGATTGCGCAGTAGGATTTAACGGAAACCACTGCGAGACTGACATTGACGACTGCGCAGGACCTGACAGCTGTCAAAATGGAGCGATTTGCGTTGACGCTATTGGTAGCTTTAGCTGCTCGTGCGCACTAGGTTTCACTGGCAATCACTGCGAGACTAACATAGATGACTGCGCGGGGCACAACAGTTGTTTAAACGGGGCGACTTGCGTTGACGGCGCTAGTAGTTTTAGCTGCGCGTGCGCACCAGGTTTCACTGGTAATTACTGCGAGACGAACATTGATAACTGCGCAGGGCACAGCCGCTGTCTGAATGGAGGGACTTGCGTTGACGAAGTCAATAGCTTCACCTGCGATTGCGCAGTAGGGTATACCGGCAACTACTGCGAGACTGACATTGACGACTGCGCAGGACCCGACAGCTGTCAAAATGGAGGGACGTGCGTTGACGGCCCGAATTCTTTTAGCTGCGAATGCACAAAATCGTTTACTGGAAACCACTGCGAACGTAAGTTTTATTTTTTGAAAACAGTTTTTTTGGAATAATTTTTGAAACAGTCTTAAATTCATAACAGTTTTTTTAGCTGTTATAATTGTAAGTGTTTTTTGTGATTATACATTTATCTTCATTTAAAAGTGTAACGCAAACTACAATTCTACTTCTCGTCACAATTTTACTTGAGCTTTTTAAGGTGTCAACAGCAATTATTACGTAATTGATGTGAATGTACTGTGCACAGTATTTAATAATGCACATGCGCCATATGTAAATATAAATGAGTCTTTATTTTAGTGTCCTATATTACGCCGTCTAGAAAAAACGTTTAAAAAGCAGCTTTCGCTTGACATTTTTGAAAATTTAGACCGAGACGAGTGCGTGTATCCCGGGGCTTGCAGATTGTTGAACACGTTGAGCAGAGACGCTAAGTGCAAATGCAGAGAAGGCTACGCTCCAGATCCACACGACAGCAGAAGGTGCGAACCTGTGAACAAGAATCTGAACGACAATGCTACTCTTATTTTCGGAAGTGGTGGCAGCAGCGGAGGCGTCGAACAATTCTCTCTCAGTCAGCGAACAGTAAGGCAACAGTTTTGCGTTTGTTGATTAATTTACCACGTGGATGCAGGTGCAGTAACGTGAGTCAATTTAATTATTCTACTATGGTGCCAATGGATTCATAAGCTGCTATCCACGCCCAACGCGTTCCAATAATTTACAATATGTATATAATCTACTGGAACGAGAGACTTCACTAGAACGCGGGAGTGTAATTTTACGCGGTGGTTTTAAATGCACTAACACTGCCCTTTATCGTAATCAATATTCCATTTGGAATAGATCGCGCACAATGTTTTGAATGAAATCGTCAAATGCATGCAGTTAAGTTAACCAATTAATTATTTGGCCGCTCTATTCTGATCTACTTTTTCTTGCATCACGGGTGGGAAATTTTCAAAAACGATTTCAAAAGTTGATTCAGGAACTTGAACTTCTGCGTTTACAAAATCAGCTGACGACCATAATAAATTCAATCAATTTAGCTTACGGTTGGGGATGCTTTGTGGCTGCTCCATTATTATTGAACATCACTGGCAAACAAAACGATTTGGGAACAAAGTACCAGTGTTTTAATTGACACGAGATTTTTTTTAGTTCTTCACCAGTCAATCGCAGAAAAGCAATTTTTAATGCTAAGCGCTATAATTTGTGAATGAATGTCATAAGGTGATTGCAAAACTTGTGCGCTGTGATTTGACAACTGCATCTTATGTTAAACTAAAACTTTAATGCCTGTGTAACAGTTGACATTTGACTTGAACGCAGGTCACCCGAATTCAGAATCATTTGCATATGGGTAGCGCTCTGGACGTGATGTACCGAACAAACAAGATGTTTTGGAGTGACTGGGACGGAAATATTTACAGTGCACCAATCCGCGAAGAAGCTGCAAAGACAGTTGTTCTAAGTGACCCGGAATCTGAAATTTTAGCTCTGGCAGTGGACTGGGTCTACGGTCACATGTATTTTGCAGATAATAAGAGGGACACAATAAGTGTGACCAATTTAGACGGAAGCATGAAGAAGGTTCTCTTCACCACTCGAGTCAAACGCACGTGGGCCATTGTTGTGGATCCTTTGAGTGGGTAAGTGCAAAAAAAAAAGCTGAATTGAGGTTTCTGTTGTATACTTCAAAGTCTGCTTTTTAACTGCTGTTAAAAATTGCATTTCTCAACTGTCACTCAAACTTTATCGAAATAAGCAAAGTGACTCCAGTTTTATGACGTATTTTTGTAAATATTTGGATTAAAACTTTTCATATGAATTTATTTTGTGATAAAAGTGCGACATTATTTTGTCCAGTTCAGAACTTTGGGGACACTTGTCAACGTTTACCACAGAAACGCTCTTCTTCTTTTTTTATTTGCCACTTCAAAATTTGTAGTTCTTTTTGGAATCCAACAATTGAGACCAAAGTGAAACGTTTAAAGATTCAGCAGCGGAACTCTGAAAAAAACTGCTTATTGAGACTGTGTGCTACATTTTTGGAATTTTAATTTGCTTTGAACGCTACACCAAACTCATTCAATTGAGAAAAAATTCTATTTTCGATCAACTGTAAATTATTTTGGACGTTGTTCACTGAAGTGAAACGTCTACGGAATCTAATTGCAACTTATGCAACTTTTGATGTCAGATATAATCAGAAAGTTTATGTTATTTTGTTCGGCGATGTTTAAAAGGTGGATTTACTGGGCGGACATAAATTCTAAAAATATTGAGCGGGCTGCAACGGACGGTTCAAGAAGGGAAGTTATTGCAAATACAGAACCTAAAAACCCACACAACCTTGCGCTCGACATGACGCAGAATCGACTTTACTGGACAACATATAATTCAATACACTCGATGAACGTCGATGGATCAGACCAAAAATTAGTTTTTGAAGCAACGCGACCAGAGTTTTCAGGCAGTGGTTTCTGGTCAATCACAACCTTCGGGGATTTCGTGTACTGGAGAGAAATCAACACAAAAGCTATCTACAGAACTAATAAATGCGGCGGCGGAACAGCGACTGCAATATATTCACATGCTTTACAAGTAACGATAAAACAAAACTTAATTACACTTCCTGTTTTTCTTAACATTCTGCTTTAAATTTTGTAAAGCAACCTTTACATTTTTGGGTTCTATTTGCATTTGAAATCAGGTTAAGTTGCATTTAATGCAATATTTTGATGTTTCAGAGCGATGCGTACTACACACTTCAAGCGTATCACTTTTCCAAGCAACGTAAAGGCGTCAATTATTGTGAGAACCGGATCGGTGGACAGTGCTCCCATCTCTGCTTCCGGATTCCGTCAACAGAAAACCATTCCAGAGCCACTAAATGCGCATGCCCAGATGGACGCACACTTTCCTCTGACCAACGAACTTGCAAGTTCGTCGTTTGGCTGGAGTTGTAGTAGCGATGCGAAGGAGGTGTTATGCCCACGTTCAATGTTTTAGTTCTAAGAATCAATGTTAATTATTGCTTTAATCTGATTTTTTAATGTTTAAACCACAATACAATTTAAATTCAAGCAACCGAACTTCGTCCCAAAACTTTTTTTCACTCCAATCAGCACTTCTAAAAACGTGTATCTGTACGAATTAATTATAGAGAACAGATTTTGAAGAACTTAAAATTCTTTTAAATCGTGCGATCTAAAAACTAATCTAAAAATAACTTTTTATCCAGAAATAAAACACCTGTAGTTATGAACGCAGTCACCCTGCATCGTCAGAAAATAGAGACATTCTTTTTTTGCACTACATTATTTCAAAATTTTTATCACAGGTTAGGTTAGGTTAGGTTAGGTTAGGTTAGGTTAGGTTAGGTACACATGAGCAAGAATATCCATTCAAAATTGAAATTTATTTAATTTACTAGTTTTTTTAATTACAATTATCATTAAGATTGCAATATTTAATTAATGTTTTATACTTTTCCCAGTCAATGTTGTAAAAAATAATTCTACTTGTCATTGCCGTCGTTTTGATGTATTACTTGTCTATAGTTACAGATATTTTTTGGTAGATATTTGACATTTTAGATTTAGCGAGAAATTCATTTTTTTTAAATTCCCTTATTCCTACCTATTCACATAATTTGGACGACTTTTACATTTCTCAACGGGATTTGACACACAATATTCTATTTTGAAGTTCTTAACTAATACAAAATATGAAATTCATTTAAAATTGAAAACTTTTTTCAACTGTTTTAATTATAATGAACTTTCCATTTGCAATGTTTAATTCAAGTTTTAAACATTTCTTAATCAAATTTGATCAAATACAAAATTCTTTCAATGCTTAAGTTGGATTTAACAGTTTTACGTATTGTAATTTGTAAAGCTACATTTAATACTTAAGACTTAACGGCAAATATAACTAATAATAACAATAATAATGTTAATTATATATTTAAACATATAGCATGGTTCACACAATGTGGACTGGAAGGTCCTTTGGTCTTATGGGCTAAACTCTGTGTGGACTACGACATATAATTAGTTTTAACTAAAATTTTAACCACACTTTATTAAATAAACTAAAAGGGATAGTATAGTTTTACTGCAGGAGCTTTTGCTGCTAGTAAATACATAATTTGTGTTCTGTACAGTGTAAGACACGGAGCCGGTGACCTGTAGGACCGATCGCACTGACCGAAGCTCCGGTCAGTAAAATCGAAAACATAGCAGGCACGCGCGGGCTCATTTTTTTTTCTCGAAGCTCGTCGATACTCAAAAAGCACAAAAAGCTCATAGAGCTTTTAGAGTCCTGAGATTTGATATCCGTAGTAGGGTATTTGAGCCCAAAAGTGTAAGAGTGACCGATATGTCGTAAAGGTTGTTTTGGACTCATACTGTTATAAAAAAAATATCAGAGATACTGTGTAATGTAAAAGTATGATGAAATATGAATATATTATATTATTGTATACGATAGTAATAATATATGAATCACACTAATTACACACCGACACCGTAGCTGGCACTATTCTGACACGGGATATAAGATAAAAGTAATAGTCAGCGGTACGAGTGAGTGATGATTACTAGTAATAATAGTAATAGTAATATTTGTTTAATATTAGTTAATTAATTAATTAATATACTGATACCTATACCCTGTGTTGTGGTGTGGCGGACTGTGGCGGCAATGGCGGGGACGGTGTCAGGTGTCGGTGTCAGTAATGTCACAGTGAATTAAGTATAAGTTTTCTGGCTGATGGCTACTGTGCTACAGTAGTAATGTATGTACTGTATCTTTATATATACATAAAGTTAGGTTGATTTATTATGGGCTTGAGAATAAAATTTGTAATTTCAACTATAAAACTTCTCTTGAATTTAATTACAAGAAAATTAAAATAACTGTTTTTGGTGAAACTGAGCCCGAGCAGGATAAAAATTGCAATAATTAAATGTCGATAAATGTGAGTCTTTACTAAACTCTACTCTACACCTCACCACGGAGACGGAGCACCAGATGAAGAGTCGACTTTTTCTGGATGTTGTTACATTTGACACATGTATTAATTACTGTGGGTATTATTTAGTTGTTTGAGCACCATGTAATTTAAATTATTTTAAATATTAAAAATTCGCATTTTGGGCGAACGTTTAATCACGAATTCCCACCATTAATTAAACCACCGCCAAAGTTGCTAAAGCTAAAGCTTGAGCAAACACCAAAGCCCACACACTAACACTAAAACCTGCGGACTAACACCAGTTTAGAATTTATCTGGTATGATTTTTTAAGTTTTCAGTTGTTCAGTTAACCAGTTTTGGAGGATTTGAGGACATTCTTATGCCAGTATTGCTGCCAATAGTGACGACACGTCCCCCAATTTAAGGTTTTAGGTTAAGTTAAAAAAAGTAAAATTCAACAGAAGTCAGGGCAGAACTGAAAAATAAAAGGTGCAAGCTGTGAACAAACAGAAACTGAAATGAGTTGCAACTACAATAACGACCTGCCACTAAATTTGTGCATGAAAGATGGACCACAAAATAATACTAAAGAAAGCCAGAGTCAAAGTCAAGTTCCATCCTTTTCTTCAGTTTCAGCTTCTAAAGAAACAGCTCCCAGTGGTACTACAGATGGACCATACAGAGCAGTACTAAAAACTAAGCGATGCCTCCTTATTAGCATAGCTGCATCGGATGAAAATGGTGAGGCAGCAGACTTGGACCTTGACCTGGAGGAAATAAATAAGCGGTTGACCATTCGCACCAATTCGGGTACTTCTACGGGTGCACCTGCTGCTAATGCTGGTTCTAATTCTAGCTCTGCATCCACACAAAAGAAAGGTACGTATTGTCTAGATACAAAGTCGAGATACCTGGGCAAGGTGTCAAAACAGTTTCATATGCATGCAATCAAATGGAAGAGGCAGGGTTTGGACACCATTGATCAATAAACATAAAGATAAACATACACAAACAAGCATACAGGGTATATATTTTAATAAAATAATAAGTGCAATAATATCAAAATTATTTTATCCTTGCTTTATTCTATTTCATTCTTACAGAATTTTTAGGAGGGCTAATAAGAACTGGAGATAATAACAAGGTAGAAATAAACATACACGTCACCAAACTTTTGTGCCCAGACTGCAACTGCTATCAGAATTTCAGCGATGGCCAAGATTATTATTTTCAATTCACTAATCAAGAAGATGTAGATGCTGAATTATATTTTCTGCGCATACTGTCACTGTCGGAAGTACCGGAAGTTGCACATGCACTAATAGGCAGTAGGTTATGTCTTGGTTTTTGTACTAAGCACCTAATTCTAATTACTATTAATAAGATTTATAAGATTAAATAGTTGAATTGATCAAACAGAATTAAACTTCTATACTCTATACTATGCGATACAATTAGATACGTAATATCAGCGACATGAATCATAAAATAACAGTAACGAAGCAACTTGCGCTAGAGTTGCTGAGCAAACACCGACTACTAATACTAACACTAAAACTAAAAGCTGCAGGGTTAATGATTAAAGATACCACAGATAAACTGCCAACGTCAACGTCAACTGTCACTGGTGTCACTGGTCTAGTGGTGGTACTATTACTGATAATCATACAGGAATGTTAGGAGTGGCAAGTGGCAAAAGCAAACAAGCTAACACACTACTTTTATTATTTGAGAGCAAATAGCAAATCAGTTCAATGTTTATTGTTTATTAGACGAACCAACCGTGACTTGTTTTAGTTTGTCATATTAAAAATTAATTAAAGTAAATATTACATACCTTTTCAAATATTCAAATTGCAAATCAAGAATAAAGTAATACTAATATAACTGTAGGACATATACGGCTAAGCTAAAACAGCCTGCTACGGATTTGAGAAATCTTAATTTGTCAAAGTACTAATAATAATAAAAGTTACTAAACAAACAATCAAAATGGAAGTTGGAACTGTAAGCAGGGAAGAAACTTGTGGTAATGTTGAAACAGTAGGACCCGTGGAAGCCGTGGATGGAACACAAACAATTTTGAAGTCTACAGCAGCAGGAAGTGCTAAGTTACAATTAGCAATTAACACATCACATTTTCATTTTGAAGGTGTAGTAGATGCAGGTGCAAAATCACGATTTTATGACCCAGACCCAGACCCCAAAACAAAGACGATTCGGCCGAACACCAACAAAACAGATGTATATCAAAAAAGTCACATTCTACTCTCTTCCTCTTTGAGCTCTGCAACAACATCGGCTTCAAAAGGAATTCAAAATAACAGTAGTAAAGAATTCTCACTAAAACATCAACAACCCTTATCATTGGTAATGGTTCCAGAGTCCAAAGCCCACCCCCACCTCACAAATGAAGAACTACAACTTGGACATGAGAATAAAAAGCAAACGCAATTTGATTTAATCCGGTCTCAGTCTCGGATAATTCCAGCTTCAGCGCCTTTAGCGTCAATTTTAACGTCAAATTCCAACCAAAATCTTTTAAATAAATCAACCTTTACTTCATGTGCATCTAGCAACCCTGAAAATAGCTTTGAAATTAGCTTTGACAAATCTAGAGGGCAAGAGGCAATATCTTTAATTTTACCAGATGTACCTCTAATAATCTCTAGTTCACGTTTACAACTAGAAGATAATCTTGACTTTCCAGTTGCAGTTGACTTTCCATCTAAAAATGATGCAGAAAATAAAACCCCTGATTTCAACGGTGCAGTTCCGTCAGTTGCGTGTCTTCCAAAACAGACCCGTCAAATTGACGTTGACCTTATTGAACTAGGACACGCAAATACTAGAGCTCCAGAAAATATTGCAAAAAAAGGTGCCACTGACACCAACAGTGCTAAAACTGGCAGTAGCAGTAGTACCTCAAATGGCGCCAATGAGTTTGGAATTCCTGATGCCAAGAATCAACAAGGTACAAATTTTATTATGAATTATGATTTAATCAGTTGTTGTTTACATTAATTTGTATTATTTCCAATTTCCACTGATAATTAGGTAAATTATGTCACAACACTGACAAAATTGTTTTACTTCAACCTTTATCAGAAGGTGTTCAATTTTCATAATTAGGAAATAGAACACAAACTGGTGGTCATGTACAATTGTTAAATTAAAAAAGGCTTAATTGAAAATATGTTTTTTTTTGTAGGTTTGCTTGCTGGATTAATTACAACAGCAGGAAAGAAAAACAGTAAATATTTATGTGACCCAATGTTTTTACTGCCTTAGAGAGTGCGTTCGTCAGCGAATTTCAGTAGTGTCTGAGCAGCCTTTAAAAATAAATCCAGAAATTTTAAAGACTACTCCTCAACCAACAGGCTCAGGCTCTTCAGTTTCTTCTATTTCTAATAATTCTAATTCTACACAAGACAAATTAGATGCAAACGCAGATATTAGTAGGTCCCGGTCCAGGATTACATCTTTACTAGCCGGACCAGAACCGGAAACGGAATTAGAATCAAATCACCATGACGATCAGTTTTCAACCAATACAACAGCAACAGTAGGTGTCACTAGACAACAACCCAAACAACAAACTTTGATCCCCTATGATAATAATCCACATATTCCCAGTTCAAACACCACACCAAATGTACGTAAACGCCGTCGTCACCGGACGATTATCAATAAGAAGCGCCGAGCAGGAGTAAAGGAGCAGAAGCATCTTAATTAGAACGAATTGAAATTGAAATTAAAATATACTCCTGCCCCTTTGACTTTGGCATCACCTACTTCATCCACATCGGCAAATGAAAATGATTTACAGCAAGCCCAGCAGGGCGACTTTACTGGAACTGGCACTGGCATGACGACGACGACCACGACTGATTCTGACGCTTGTCGTAATTTTGAAGTCGGGAATCCTAAAAATTATAGAGATTTATTCTGGACCGCTACTAGCGAAGATAAACCGTCCATGAGTGAGTTAAAGTTAAAACACTTTTATTTTTTAATTTTTATTTCTATTATCTATTGCTTATGAACTCATGGCTCATATTGTTGCTGTAACACTGTAGCTGTACTTGATGGCTTGATTCTGAAGCGTAGAACAAGTACCAAGTCGTGCGTATGTTTTTTTGTACTTAAATGATGAGTATAGCTAGTATAGAAATTGCAATTAAAAATATAATATACAGAACGTTTGTATTTAATTTTCAATTTCAATATTGTATTTGTCATTTATTTGAATTTTGTTTTATTATTATAGTTTATCAGTGCAAAAAATGTGATTTCAATGGGTCATCAAACGAAGTATCAGAAACAAAACTTAAGGAACATTTTCAAAAACACTATTACCCAAATCGATTTATTTGCCACAATTCATTATGCAAGAAATCGTATGAAACTCCATCAAGTCTAAAGCGACATTACACCCGCACGGCTCATAATGTTGAAATTATTGCAACTACGGCTTCGCGAAAAAGCAAAAAGGCTAAAATATAATTTTAAATTTTAACGACTGCATTAATGTGACATTAAAAGTATTGAAACATTTTCAGTATAAATACAAAAAACAACATGTGGCAATGCATTCTGCTAATTCTGCTTTCTGCAATAAGTTTAAATAAGTTTAATAAAGTATAATTATTAGTTTGTATTTTAAGTACAGTTACAGTTGTAACTGTTGAAAGAGCCTAATTATATTGTGTATTATTGAGGCTAGCCGGCTAGCGTAATTAAAATCTAACTCTATGATCTATAATCTATAATGTATGTGGCATTCACTATTCACTTCCCACTGTCTGTAAACTGTACACAGGATTACGAAATTAAGGATTTGAGACAATGTGTAATGTAACTGTATAGTAACGGTATCGAAAATAGCGTTAAGTGGTTAAATATTATTAAGTGTAATTATGTGTAATTTAATTTCAAAACATTTAACAATATTCATTAATTTTTCTAATTCTATTATTCTATGTAATTATAATTTTGTTGTAACAACACCATGTGCTTGGCTTGGCCTTGAGCCTTAATGTTAACAGTTAAGTTAATTGATTAGATGAAATATTATTGTTGTTGTTTGTACTGGTTTTAGTTGTTAGTTTCTTTCTGTTCTCATGCTAAATTTATACTTTATTAACTCAGAATTACTACCAAAGAGAACTATAACTAAACTACACTGTGCATCGCTAATAAGGCAAGGTCAAATTAATGTCATCTTTATTTTGTAAGAATATTAATTCTTTGGTGTTATTCTTGTTTTTTGACTTGTTTGTTATTTGTTGGTATTACAAGTACCAGTTTACTTTGAATTAATAAATAAAATTTCTACCTAACCTAAATCTATTTGATTTATAGTTTATTATCTCTTCAATTCCAAAATTTAAGGAATTAAACTCAGCACTTAGGGTTAAGAACAATGCGTTTGGCAATTTTTAATTTTAGTTTAAAGCTTAACACAGTTACGGCGACTTTTATTGATTAGAATAATGTTTTATTTAAAAGCATAAGAACTGACTGAAATAAAAGCATGACATAACTTTACTATTTACTTATTTAAAAATTTATTTTGCATGTTGTATTGCAAATTGCAATTTATTTTCAGTTAATAAATATTAAATATTGAGTCTGAGCACCTGCAAATAATACAGGCTGTCAGTAATACAGATCTTGTCTTGTTTTTTACTTGCTTGTGTTAGCCTTGTAGTTTTTAGTTCAAATTTAGCTTTGGCGCGAACACTAACACGTCGGTCAGGACAGAATCAACAGAATCAGACTCAGACTGCTTTTACTTTTTACTAGTGCTAATTCACAATACAGATCTCGCAATCACATGATACTTTTACACTATTTTATACGCAGTTTAAAAGCTACAGAATCTGAAAAGTTTGTCGTGTTTGGTCCTTCAATATTTTAAATCCAGTGGTCAGTAAGTGGTTTTGTGTCTGGTCTGGATTCACTTTAAACTAGTTTTACTACAGAATACACCAACAATTTTGACTGTTAAGCACTTAAGTCATAAGTGTTAGTCGGAGTTCAGTAAAAAGATTTTAGATCGGCTTTACTAAACATCCTAATTTGCAAATTTACATTTAATAGCAATTCGTGATTTAATAATAAAGTTAAATGAACTTTAGTAGTCAGTAGTGGTGTTGATGCTTCATGCTGCTGATGCTGCTCCAGATTTAAGCGGGCGATTGTCTATTGTTTAGTTTGGCGTTTTGAAGAAGGTTAGTCAATGTCCAGTGTTTTATTTTAACAATACAAAACACAAATTACTATTAAAAAGTACATATAAATCATTGGTTATCACTTATCAGTGTTGTGTTGCTATTACTTGCGTATACATTGTGGATACATTATTAGGCGTTTGTTTAATTTGTTTTAGATAAAATCAATTATTTATGTATCTTAAGCTAAATATAATAAGTTTTTGTTTTTGTGGATTTTTGCAGTCTATAAATTCCAACGTAATGAATCAATCGTTATCGAAGGACATGAATACCCACGATGAGGATAATGATAATGCTAATCAACTGAATCCTACACGCACACCTACACCAGTCTCGATTTCACCAGTGTCAGTACCACAAAATGCACAAACTATTAATATCAACATTTTGATTCAAACTCAAATTAGTTCATTCAATCATGCCAATGCTACTAGCACTGGTACTGCTACTGTTTGTTCAACTTCATTGTCTCCTGGTAGTCCTGGTACTGCCGCCGCACCTAATGATTCGGATGATCAGGGTAAGCTAATAAAAATAAACAGCAGAAATAGATTCAGATTCAGAATTTAGAACCGAATATTCAATTTGAAGGTTAAAAGTAGAACTACAATTAGTAAATAAGTACAATTAGAATTAGTACAATAGCACAGTTGCAGTTTGTTGTAGTTGTTGCAGTTGGTCACAAGATGCGTGAACGCGCTGCTCATTTGCTTAATAATTGTAAATATTAAAATTTCTAACATGAGTTGATGTTTCATTTTTGTAAACTTTTATTTGTTTTTTTGCTATTTAAATTTCAATTAAACTTAGTTTCATTTATTTAAAATTTTAAAAATATGTAAATTTTTAATAATACATATTTTACAAGCAAAGCTTTAAAAATCTTGCGTTCAAAACGCCACTAAATTTATGTTTGTTTATTTCTAGTATCTTTGCGAGGACTAATAAGCACTGGTGACAACTGTAATGTGAATGTCCACATAAATAAAGTTAATTGCGAAGACTGGAAATGCGCATGTTCTTTGGAGCACCAAAATAAATCGCAGCAACACTGTGTTCTTCCTTCTTTAAATTCAAATTTAATTAAAAGCAGTAAAGATTGCAGGCGATTATCAAGCAGGTGTAGATCACCATCATCATTATTAATAGTAGAACTAGCTACTTTTGATTACGATGAGGATGAGCTAGTTACAAGTGACATAAACGCAAGCAGTAGCAGTACAGGTACAACTGAGACTGAAACTGGTACTACTGAAAGTGGCACGGCTACAGCAATAACAAAGACCAATACCATTACTAATGTTAAAGTCAAAACCGCAGGTGCAGGTACAAATTCGTTTTGATTTTGATTTATTTAGGTCACAGTCTCAGAATTAGTTATAGTTTTATTTTAGCTGTAGTAAACAAACATAAAAAAAATAGTGCGTTATTTCTAAAGTGCTAATTTGCAAACTATTTTAGTATTTTGCAATCAATAACAATAATTTAAATCTTAGTAACGTTAAAAATGATTTTATAAACATTCCAGGAAAAAACATTGCAGTAACACCGCCATCTCCGCTACCTTATCCTGATTTCTCAAATGATTCTAATGCTCATTACCATCTTTTAAATGAAACCGCGCCAGTACTGCCGACCTCGGCCCCGGCACATACACAAACATCTAAAATTGCAATTGAAACCAAAAATTTGACCACAACTTTAACTTCAACTTCCACATCAAAATCAACTTTAGGTACAAATATTGTGCTTCCCAAACCTGTGCCTGTAACCGTGGTGCGTCGAAGCAGCATTTTTGGCGAAATTCCGTTAGAACATCAAAGATTCCGTCAAGAAGACTCGAACGCGGAAGCAAAATTTATTTTCAGTTTGAATAATTCAACACCATAAACGCAACAAAATGCAGCTTCTAACATGCATTCAAAATATTTAATGACACAAATAAGCCAAAAGGACTACAATTTTGACACATTAAAAATGAATAATACAAGTACTAATCAACATCTGAAGAAACCAGAAGCCACTGTGACCATGAATAAAAGAAAACACACATCTAAATCTTCAACTGTTGGTATTAGATCCGATTCTGGTCATGGTGATATGATTTGTTTTAGTACAGACACTGACAGTAGCACTTCATCTTCAAATTCAAGCACAAATAAATTGCTTGACTCTGCTTCCCAATCGTCTAAAAGAAAAAAACAACAATCTACTACATCTGCTTTTACGAAAAGAATGCAAAAATCGGACCACAAGAAAGGTAAACATATAGATGCCTCTACCTCTACCTCAGTTGCCTCAGATATGCGAGTCACCAACTGGGAATCATACTGTACTTTTGAAGAAAATGAAGATCATACTAAGCGAGGTGAGTTTTCAGTTTACAATAGTGAATAGTTTACAACTTCAATATTTCCATTTTTAATTTTTAATGATTTTCATATGTTAAAAATTAAAAACGTTTGGCGCAAACAAGTGCAATGTGCAGTTAAAGCAACAGTGCATTTAATTTGAGTGCATATACTAAAATTCACATACTTGATTAATTTAATTCCTATTTTGTTTGTTTTGATTTAAATAGAAAGTACCTGTAATATGTGCAAGAAAGTTTTTGCTGATTGTCATGGTATAATAATCACCCTAAAGTACCACATCTAAAAACATTTTTACCCTGCATTATTCAACTGTTACACCTGCAACCTGGAGTATAACCTGCCGTCGTCATTAGGTAGACACCGTAGGGAGTCCCCTGCACACGCTGTCAATGAATCGATGTCAATGTCGGGAAAACGAAAAAAACGTATTAAAAAAGGCAAAAAAGCAGTTAGAGGCAGCACGAGTAAGAGCGCTAGTAAAAAATAAAATCAGTTTTATCTGAAATTTGTTTTATTTACAGTCAATGCCAATGACCAATACTACCTAATGAATTGTTTCATATAACAAAGTTATAAATTTTAATAATTTTATGTTGCTCACGTTAAAATTTAATTAATTTATGATTGGTCTTGATCAGCTTGTTAGTTGTTGTGTAGTCAGTGTAGTTGTGTTTGTGAGTATAAAATAGTAAAACTAGAAAGTCATACTAGATTTTAGATTTAATTGTAAATGAACTATGCACTGTGACTGTATGTATGTAGTTGTAGCACTACGTAGTATTGTAGTATAAAGTGTAGTTAGTGTAGTGTACAAGTAAAAACACTATGCTCATGAACTAAATATCTATTTCTTATTTTTCAGTAAGTAATTGTAGTTTGTAATCTATTTTTCTTATTTTCAACACTGTTTAAAGCTTAACAGTAAAATTCAAAGCAAAGTATGACATTATGACCTAATGAAATGAATTATGAATATAAGTCTTTATGATTTTCTTTATGTGCCGTACGTATACCGTACAGCCGTACAGTGCCGTACACATGGTCTACGTCTACAAGAACGTTTTATATCACTTGTAAATATCATTAGCATTCAAATCTGAATGATTTTTTTATATCGTAAAATGCGTCAAAAACGTGACTACGTGACAGATTTGGCAAAGCAAATTAATTATTAATTAGACTTTTTATAATGTAGAACAGTTACGAGTTCTAAATTTTATCGTTTAAATGAACTAAATGTTGAGATAAAAATACTTATATTTGTTTGGTGTTTTGTTTTGTAGTTTGGTTGCTCTTAATTTAGTGTTGTAACTTACTTTATTACTTTATTGGAGACTCAGTCAATTGAGATTTGAGTTGAATTGTTATTAATAATTTATGAATTATGAGCAGATGCACCACCAGCAAATAGTATTTGTATTTTGTTAAGCTGAATATGGGGAGTATGAACACCACTAAATGCATAACTAATAAGAAAAACGTAATTTAATACTAATTAACATTACTCACAAGCAGCAAGCAGTTCATGGCTTGTGACTGCTGCTGCTTATCTTTTTACGTTTTTTATTACCTGGAAATTATGATTTAATAAATAATGACTGGACATAAAATTTTATGTACCTGCGTATTTGGTTGTTCAACTATTAATTAAAACGTCTATAAATACATTTAATTAGAAAATTCAATTTTATTTTAATAACTGTAATAATTTTCATCAAACCAATAAGGCACTAGTATTTTTGTACAAAACTATATGTGCATACAAAAAGATGTCTTGGCTGTCAGTTTTTGGTTGCATCTTACATTAAAATAACGTAGAGATCCATAATATTATAACGACTTTTGCTGAGTTTGTTGGCTTATTCAGCTGACTGGCTGCTGTCTTCTGATCTGAAATTTAAACTGCTGGCTGCGGCTGCATATTTTATGCTCAGTATGCATGCTGCTGCTGCAGCAACTGCAGCTGCAGTTGCACTTGCACGGGCTGACGGATGCAGTGCTGAGTGCTGCAGTGAACTGTGTGGCTGTGGCTACTATAGTATCTGAAATAAGTCATTAGTATAAGTATACTAACGACAACGACTAACAAATTTTGTGGATTAGAATTAGAGTTTAGAGTGAATATTTAATTCTAATTATTGATTCACAGGTTTGGTCTTTTTATTTATTTAACCAACTAACATTCAAGATAGGATCTGACATTACTCATGGTGCCAGGTGCTATGCATATGCATTGAACATGCATCAAGCTTAAAGTATAAGTATATAGTATATAGCACACTCACCAAGTAGCTCAAACACAAGCATTACGCACGTACACAAGTTACTTTTTAGTTTTTGTTCCTATCAATGTCACTAGTCGTCAGTTCCTATGAATGTTGAGTTTGAGCTCAACTGCCTGCAAATAAATTATTCAAGCTATTTTTATTCATGTCAAAGCTCACACCAGTTCAGGTCAGTTCTCTTGTTCAAGTTCTAGAAATCCAGGTTTATCAGTATCAAGATCAAGTATCAGTAACCTATGTAGCTGTCGTTCATTTGAATTTGAAATGCCAAATTACAGAATTAACTTAATGACGCCAGTGCTCGAGCCCCTGCCTCAGCTAGTAACATAATGTCAGTTGTCACTATTCGTCAGTACAGATAAATGTTACGTTGAAGTTCAATTACCTGCAATTAAAATTATAAAGCTATTTTTATTCATGTAAAAGCTCACCCAAGTTCTCTTGTTCAAGTTCTAGAAATCCTGCTTGATCAGTATCAGTGACCTATTTAGCTGTCGTTTATATTTAATATTTAAATTAACAAAATTAACTTACTGACGCCAGTGCTCTAGCCACTGCCACAGCCAGTAACAGTAACACAAATGTCGGTCGTCACTATTCGTCAGTACAGATGAATGTTAAGTTGGAGTTCAATTGTTCAATTACCTGCAACTATCAACTATATTGATAAAGCTATTTTTATTCATGTAGAACTTCACATCAGTCATCAGTTCTCTTGTCTAAAAGTTAAACGTTCCAGAAATCCAGCTTTATTAGTACTAACTATCACGACGTAGCTGTCGTTTACATTTAATATTTAAATTAACAAAATTACCTTACTGAAGCCAGTGCTCAAGCCACACCAAGTAACAGTAACCTTAAAATTCGTAGCAGTGGCAGTGAAAGGCAGTGACAGTTAGTCCTATTTCTAATTTATACTTAATATTTAATATTTAAATATTTTTAAATAGTTCATGTTTTGAATTAAATAATATTTAAGTTTGTCACAGAAAAAACTACTTCTTGACGAGGATGAGCCAGAGTAAATAATGTGTTAATACTTAAATTTATATTGTTGTATATTACGGAATATTACTTTTTTGTCCATTGTCCAATTTAAGATTTTATTTAATATTTTTATTTTATTTTAATTCCGTTGGTAAATATTGAGTAAGATAATGCAGAATTAAGTTAAGTTTAATTTTTAATTAATAATTTTAATTTTAAGTTATTATTAATTAAATCTTTTTTTCGATTAAAAGTTATCAAATTGTTAATAATTGTAACTAAAAACACAAAAACCTAATAATAATAAAAAATTGAAAATAAAATGTCCTTTGGTGTTTGTGTGTATTACATATTATTTATGCATTTATTGATTTATTTTCATTTTTATGGTGTTACGCCAAGTAGTATTAGTATTAGTCATATTAGTATTAGTATTGAACATTTTTTGTAGGTAGGTACAATTTACTTCCAGTACCTAGGGGGTTGGCTCAGATTGGGGGAGATTGAGGTAAAAGCTCAATGAGGTGGAAAAAATTTTCCCTCAAAAAAGGAAGCGGGACCGGAGGAGGTAAAATAGATAAAAAGAACGGTGTTGAACGATTTCCCTCCTCCGGGCTCAGCCGGGCTCAAATTGAGGTAGTTTTTTCAAGAAAAAGGGACCCTCGGTCAATTTTTTTTAAGGGCTCGTTAGGGACCGATTGGCTTGCACTGGTTCTGTATATTGACGTACAAATAAAATAAATAATTAGAACAACTACTTTGCGAAACTAATTATTTGATTTCTTATATTTATGTATGACAGAGTTGTTTATAGCGAGTTTGTGTTGACCAGGAAATAATAAGTGTTGGCCCATAAACTTGAAATTAATTCTGCCTCCACTCGGATTCAAGGGAACATTTTTCAATAATAATGTTAATAACAGCGTAGTGTCAACCATAGTTTTTTAGCACAATTAAATACAATACTCGCGGACGACCAAATAATTAAATTTTGAATTATATACACGCTTCATTACTTAAATTACAGAAGCTGGCACCAAGCCTATTCATTGCTTGTTTATAACAAATAATTTTTGTACTGACTTTTGCCGGAAATAATCAATCACAACTACCACTAGCTCAATTTTCTACTTTTATTTCAATTTTATCAAGCATATGTAGCTACAGTTCAAGTTAGTTAAGGAAATAATTAGTACTACCACATATTATACTTGAACTAAATTTTGCCTCTAGGTAATACTTTCAATAAAATGTAGACACTTTGCAATCAGGAAAATTTCTGCAAAAAATCAAAATGTCAGTATCGTAGCAAACTTTAGATTTGAGCGGTGGCTTTTAATGTCAGGCATCCTTGATGTGAAACAGTAATTAGATCTTATCCTTACGATATCCAAAGACTTAGAAGTGTAAGTTTGGTTAGAGCCCTTAGCCCTTATTCTGGATACGCGCCTGTTAATAATTAGAAAAACCCACATTTTAATAAAGCGGTTTACATTATAACACTCATCGCTAGGCTTAAGGTTGTTTCTATTTTTATTCGCTTTATTGCGATTGCAGAATCAAGTCGTGAAAGTAAATCTCAACAAATTTTACATTTATTTATCATTTTATTTAAATACGAGATTATTATATTTTGGTGTCACAGCATCAGTATACCGAAAACAGCAGACATTTATAAAACACTTTGTTAGTGTTTCATATGTTTTATGTCCTATGGAGGACAACACACGCTGAAGCATATTACAATTTGTTAAATATGGCCCCGTGTTCAGTATTGAAAAACTGGGAGTGGCTGGGTGTAATCTGTTTGCTTTCCGGATTTAGCAGCTTCTTTCAATCTGCAGTTGCGGAAGAGCGTAAGTGCATGGCATTTTTGTGCTAACTAAAAGTTAAACATACAATCGGTTTAATTCTTATTTAAAATTAGAAAGAAGATAAGAAAAGTACTATACATTGTAAAAATAATTATTTAACTTTTAGAATCACAATTGTCTTCTATTCCGATTACCAAGGAAAATGCACAGTATGACCCAAAAACCTTGCAGTTGGCTTATGCAGACGACCTTGTAGCTCTTTTTTTCGAATCAACTGACAACAAGATTATTCCTCAGCTCGTGTTTACCCCCGTAGCTAAAACTGAAACATGGAAATTTAAAGATAAAATCAATAATTCTACCTTTACAGAAACCACCTCATTGACTATTCACTTCATAAAGTATGAAACAAATCCAAGCACTGTAAACATGATCCAGACATCTAGTTTATCGCCTTTAAGAAGTTTAAACTCCCAGCGTAATAATTCCACATTTAAAAACACTGAATTAACCAGTCTTCATCTTGTAATTGATCAAGGCTTTGCATCTAAAGATGCTAATTATCAAAGGGAAGTAGAATCAGTTAAATATTTTATAGCTGATACGTACGAACAGGAAATTGAGTCTGTTTTGCAATTTCATATTTTAGATATACTAGAATACGACAACAAAACACAAGAAGAAAATGCAGAATCAGCTCAATTATTTATTCAGCAAGACATTTATGAGACTAATGATCATAATAGGTATGTATGGTTCACCTACTGGTATCTGCCAATTTATACAAAACACGGTGGTAGGAAAGCAATTACGAATTTCATGAACTTACTTAAATTATATTCAAACCAAAACAACAGCAATTTCTATTTAGGCAATATTGCACTAAATAAGGGAGAATTTGTTCACATATGGAGCGAAGCTACTGCCATTGATCTTCGACATTTGATCTATAGATTAACAGATTTAAAATAAACTCACACAGATAAAGTTAATTTTGAAATGGCTCAGAAAAAGTTCCTCACACTGATCTATACAGGTAAACATTCTTATGATGATAAAGTCAACGCTTAGTTATATTTATTTTTGTTGAACTGTTTTCTGCCTGCATACAAAATATAAATTATGTTATTGAAACATTGCCTAGATTTTTTTAAAAACTCGTCTTGGTCAATACCGCCACAGTATTTGGGAAATCACTGGAACGGTGACACAATTAATCTTACTCTCGACCACTTTCATGAGAACATTGCGTATTACTTGGAAGAATCTTTGCCATTCTCTAAAGCCACGTGGCCATATGAACTTGTATCGGATTTGTGGCAGTATGCTAAAAAGACCTACGGATTTCTTTTTCCGAATCAGATTCTTTACGTTATTTTGCGTACAGGGAATGTGAATAGTTGTTTAAGGTTGGAATTTGATAAAACTAGTGATTATCGCTTCACACTGGAGTGTAAAGTCGCAGAAAGTGGTACTTGGGAGAAAAATGGTCGAGATGCGGACATTATTGTAGAAGCAATGGTGCTTAATATCGAGTTTATCATGCAGAAATCTGGGATCTGGCAGAAAGAAGTGTTATTGTCAACACATAAAGAACACACGCTGATAGGCATGTTAAGTTACGACATTTATCTTAGCATTGGAAGAATATCACATGCAGACTCATGGAGGAAAATAAAAAAACAAGAACTCACCATTTATCCCCAGTATGTCACATTTTGGTTTCGTGATTGGTATTATCCTATTTATAACAAATTTGGCCAAACTGCGACGCTTCAGGATTTTCTTAGACTGTTAAGTGTACATTTTAGTCAAATCAGAGGAACCAACATTAGTGAGTACGTTCACTTTTGGAGTGCAGCGGTCCACGAAGATCTCCAAAGTTTAGCAATGGAGACGTTTGGGTGGCAAAAAACGTACGACAAAGAACTGCTTCAAGCGAGAATTGATTATCCCCAACTAACTCGTTTATGTACGAAGCAAGTAATTTAAATAGACTTTTTAAATTTTTTACTATTTTTAAATGTCATATTTTTTATCCCAAACATTGTTGTATGCAAAATTAATTTACTAATTGTTTAGACGCACTTGCAAATTCTAGCCTGCCGCAAAAGTGGACCAAAAATTGGAAAAACTATGATGAAGCAACAAATGGGCTTTTGGATGTTGTGCGTGGAGTCAAAGAAGTTATCTAAAAGCTCGAGAAGAATACCCAAACTTGACTTATACAGGTATGTTTTTTTTGCCGTACAAACTCGAAAACCCAGTGTACATGTCCTTGCAAGAAAATTGCAGAATTTGCAGTATCTATATCTTGCAATTCATACGTCAGAGGTATAATGTGCAATTTATTTAACATGACAGAAACAACGGATGATTCGGCTGTAGAAATACCCTTAGAAAAATGGATTTACCGTCCTCTCAGATTTTACCAGAATTTAAATTTAGTATACGTGGATCCACACTTTGCAGCGTATTCCCACACAAAGGTAAATTTAGGAATTGAGGGGCATTTTGAGACTCTTTCAAAGGCATGGCGCTATGCAAAAACAACATACAGACTATTTAAACCTAGAGCATTTTTGTATTTACTTGTGAGTCCACAATATGGCAATTGCCGAAGCACCCGAGAGTTTTTATCTAGTACAACACAACTAGAAAACAGAACAATTTTAACCTGTTCAGATGATGCTGAAGCCTTTAATTCCAACGATCGGTTAAGGTTTTTTCTAAAACATTTAGGCAAGATTATTCTGCAAGAAGTAACGCAAACAAGGCGCAGACCTGATTGGGCATTACCTTATTGGGAAATGAGAAATATAATCGTGTATGATATTCTTCATGAAATTGGAAGATCGCATGAAGCAATTACGTTCCTTAGTATTGAATTAAATACGACCGTAGACGTGCCTCAAGAAGGTACAAATTGGACCCGAGATTGGTTTTATCCAATTTATGCAACTTATGGCGGTGCCAATGTTTTGAATAGATTTCTGAATTTGTTATCAAAACATTTCCGAACATTGCGAACAGAACCAGGGTACGATATATATCCTGGTGTATTTGTTCATTTCTGGAGCAGTGCGGCTGGAGTTAATCTAACGTATCTGATACATAATACAATCAATTGGCCTCCGTCGTACAGCATTTTTCTGGAACAAGCAATTACATCATTTCCTATGATTACTTATATAAGTGAGTAGTGTGTCTGATAGCCATTGCGCACTGAGAACATACAGAGATAACTTTCGTATTGTGGGGATACAAAGTTGAGATAGTGGAAAAGGTGGTCCTTACAATGGGCGGGAACTATTAATCGACAAGAAAACCTTGTCCACTATCTCAACTTTTTATCCGGACAATAAGTTACATAGTTAGGTAGACCTCTCCCCACTTATAACGCCTGTACGTAAATTTCGTAGAAATTACAACACGGACTAGCTCAACTAGCCAAAAGCTCCATCCTGATTGGTCAAACCAATTCGCGGTTTAAGTTTTTTTTTTTCAAGTCAATGAACGAAAGTTTCAAAGGAATCATTGATTAAGCGAGGGAAAAATGAAGTGTGGTAAGTGCAGGACCTTTAGTTAGGTTAGGTAGCACCCGCACTGCACAAACCACGTACCTACGTAGGTATATAAGTCGCGCCTAACGCGATTCACGAAAGTAAAAAGTTAGGGTGAACCACGCCTACTTAGGCTTAGCAGAAGCTCTCCGCACTGCAATGCACCTAGCTAGGTTGTTTACGAAAGTCACTTTCATAAGTAGACATTGCGCAATGGCTATATTACAAAGTTTTCAATGAACGGTATTATAGTTTGACTGAATGAACCTTAAGTTCTATTTGTTTTTGTTTTTATTTAATAAGATGCTAAAAATCAAGCTAAATCAAATGCTGCAGAAGTGGTATTGACCGAGAACCAGCTTGGTCATTCTGAATTTCTCTTAAAAACGTACAGCAGTTCAACAATTACAATATATTTTGATGCAGACATAAATCGAGCCGTGAAATGGCTAATCGATATCATCATTAAAGCGTGGACACAGACAAAGTCAAATTATGGTACCATTAAGAAAACGTTTGACCCGCATTTAAATATATTTCTACACGGGGCCAAACACATTGGGTGCAAAGTCTCCTTGAAATTACTAAATAACACGGAACAGAAAAACATATTAGACTGTGGGAGACCATTAGGTGGCAATGACGCAGACGCATGGGCGAAAAGTACACCAGAAAACAGACTTAATCTTTTTTATGGATTTGCAAAACTTGTTCAGCACAGTGCTAAACAAACCGACGGAAAGGAAGCCTACGATCCCGTACCTTTTTCCAACATTCTTGCATTTGACATCTTCCTCAGATTAGGTTATTTCCAAGATGCGCATCGACTGCTTCAAGAAACGCACAACAAGAACGAAATTGGATTCCAACAAAAACAGTTCTTGACCAGCAACTGGTATCTTCCGCTATACACAAAGTATGGCGGAGTTGCTCTTCTTAATAATTTCCTAATACTGCTGTCGACGACCTGGGCTCAACAAGAAACACTAAATGCTAATCAAAAAATTAATGTGGGACAAAATATTCATTTTTGAAGTGCATCGGCAGTAAAAAATCTTAATTCTTTTGCTCATCTCATTTTCAGCAAAAATCACCTGCATGAGGTGCAGTTTAGTGAAGCGAGAAAGGAGTTTCCGCTGCTTTCTTATTCCTGTAATGGTTATTCTTTACCTGTTGAGCTAATATCGGTGACGAATGTCAGAATTTATTAATTGAACGTTAAATTCTGTTGAAATTACAGGTGACGACTGTGAGCCTGAATTAATTCTGATCCAAAATACATGGAATCAAATGTTAATTGTTGGGGTTTCAGTTTCTGTAGGAATTGCTTGCATTGTATTTGCTGCTATTTTGATTCCATTAATAAATTACAAACGAAAGCTTCAGCGTCTTAAACAGGAAATGCGAGAACTGACAAAACAAGAAATAAAGGATTTTTTTGAAGGAAGCGACAAGGCTAATGAAGATGAAAATTTTTGTATTAATTCAAAGCCATTTAATGTTGACTATGAAATCCCACGAAAACGTCTTGATATTGGTTAAATTGCCGTCTTTTTGTTCTACTTTTATACACATGTGACATAATCGTAGTTATTAATTGCAACATTTGATTTGTTAACATTTAAAGTATTGTTTTTTAAGATTTTGACAGCGCTTTGGGCTCAGGTGAATTTGGCTTGGTATACTGCGGTATTTTAAAACCAACGTTAGAGCAGAATGAAGAAATAATGAGCATTGTGGTTGCGGTCAAGACTGTGAAGCCGAACATGAACGTGACCCACTTTGAGACAATTCTTACGGAACTAAAGGTCATGGGATATTTGGGTTCACATATAAACACCGTGTCACTTCTCGGGGCATACACAGTCAACATAAAAAAGCGTTAGCATAAAATTAACTCTTGAAGCTAATTGTTTAGATTTATTGAAATAGGGTCCACCTAAACATAGGACTGAATAGGACCAAATGGGACGGGACCGAACATGCAAAAAAGGCCTATTTTGAGAGTTCAGTCCCATTTGTTTTATTGTGCAAACAAGTCATGTACATAGACAAATGGGACCGAATGGGACCAGGCTTGTTCATTAGTAAATACACACCAATCCTCAAATGGGACCCAATGGGACCGGGCTTTATTATGCACCCGTTCACAGCTGCCAGCCAAGTTCAAACATACAGGACTGAATAGGACTGGGCATGCGTAGAACATTCAGGGAGCGTTTCACAAGTTACGTACAAAATACTGCAAGAAACTGCGGAGTTTGAAAATTCCAGCAGCAGATCGTATTGTAAATTGTAACCTGTGAAACTGTAATCTGTGTAGGTACGTGTTGATCTAACTAGTAGGTGTGAACTTCAAATACAATTTTTCACTTTCAACTTCATTATGTGAGCAGTTTAGTATTTTTAACGCATCACTTGCTTGTTTGATTAACAATCCTGATTTAAATAAGATTTCAACATAATGAGCCTCACGTTGATTAGTGTTACATTTGCTTGTACATTTTATACCTTGACCTTCGACACAGTTGCTGAATTTCTAGAGCACAAGGAAGCAAAGCATTTATAATAATTTATAAACACCAAGGTCATCGTATTAGAGGAAAGAAATGACATAATTTGTGGTGTCAAGTACAGGAAGAAATGAAAAATACATTTTAGCTGTTAGCTACAAAAGGTTTTAGAGACACTACAGACGGAGTCTTTATCATTGACTAGATCGACTGAGAAAGTCTCACATCTTTTTCTATGGATTAAATTAAATTATGTAATTTTTATTCAGCTGCAAGAAGGCTAAAACTCAAAACCTGCATAAAGGAATAAGTTCATTCTAGATTCGTGTAAAATTTATTCGTTTTTGTTAAAACTTCAGTAGTCAAATGAAAGAATTCGGACGTCGCAAACATTCCACATGGCACTACCTTAGCTTTACTTCGAACAGCAATTTAACGGTCCTAATAAGCAAGGCGATCTTGTCTCTATGATTATAAATTCACCTCCTTAAATGTCTCAACTACGGGAAAATTTTACTTTTACAGTGGATTATTTAGAGTCCAGATTAAGTGCAAATGGGACATGTGACAATTTTGATGGTCTTTTTATTCTTCAAGTGGGGCAGAAGGGAACAAGTAAAAAACTGGCAAAGTTTAACAAATATTGAAAATCTTATGCATTAAACAATAAAAATGGTACATAGAAGTAATTGCTCTAAATTGTAGCATATTGAAGCATCAAAATGTGTAAAATGTTAATCAAGAGCTATTAAGAAGTGTAAAATGTTAATCAAGACCTATTAAGAAGTGTAAAATGTTTAATTTTCATGTTTTTAAAACGTGCAAAATGTTCTATTTATAAGTTTTTAAAAAGCGTAAAATGTTTAGGTAAATAGTTTATGATCAGTGCATGTGATCTAACCGCAAGTGGAAATTACGCTTTTTTGCAGAGCCTTATTTAGGGCTTTGTTGTTTTTTCAGTGACGATCGTAGCTAAAATAATATATTTTGCAGATACATTTGATATTGACCATTAATAGGTAAATAATAAATTACTAAACAAAAAATTTGTAAGATGAAATAATGAATAAATACATAAGTTATAAAATCCGCGGTGGTAGCAACCACGTTATCAGGTAAAAATAAAAATAAATGTAATAAAAATAATACTAAATGTGATATAATATCAATCAAGTAGTCAAGCTGTTGTTGTGATTGGGAAGCCTAAGTGTTTCTTTTGTGTCCAGTTTATTGTTGTTCTATATCCACTAACATTTAGGTTTTGATTTTTGCTCAGCTTTTCAGCACTGTCTGATATTTCAGTTTTGTTTCTTTTTTTGAAAAAGACTACACTCGTGCTCGTATTTAAATCTTTTAGTAAACATAGTAAAAAGCAACTAGTATATTTGAGATTAGAATTGAAAAGACATGAAATTAAAAATACCAAAAAATAGGAAAAGGTAAGATTGTAATTGCCATTTACATGCATGCCTAATTGTATTAAATATTTTGTTTCACTGATAAAAAAGTTAGTACACACACACTCTTCTATAAATCATGATTTATATAAATTATTGAATCAATATCTCAAATAAATTACGTAGACAGTAATAAAAAGGAAATATGTATCTTACTTGGTATTTTGGTTTGGTTCTGGCTCTAAATTACGATGTATTATTTGCACCGTTTAACATAATTATTGCTAACATTAATGTGCTTAGATATAGCATTTTAATGCAACATAAAAATTATTGTAAACGTTTTTGCACTCAGCCTAATTTTGTAATATTAAATGAGAATTATACAGATTCTAACCATTCATTCGGTCTTTAGCACACTGCACAGTAAGTAATTACGTGTAGTAGATAGCACGATAGTTAAAGACTTTTGTGATTCCACGATATAGGTACATTCACATTGTAAATGAGATAAGTTATTTTTTGAACTTTACAAAATACTAAAAATATTGGTAATACTAATTTTTTTATATTTATGTTTTTAAAATATACGGCGCACTCGGGCACACTAGTAAAAATACAACAATTAAAACTCATTACAGTAAAATTCAATAATTGTTAACGCTAACATAAAAAAGTTACCACACAGTATAATGAGCTAAAAACGAATTAGAAATAGCAATTAGGCACCACATGAAAAATCTTGCTATTCAGAACACAGAAATGATATCATTACAAAATTAAAATACAAAATCAGTTCAATAAATTAATGATTATCATGAAAATGAATACATCCAGAAATTCAAGCCAAAAATTTTCTAATAATCAGTACTGGGGTGTGCATTTTTTCGTAATTTATAAACAGGGGGCACAAGGACGAGAATTTAAAATTTAGTGAATAAAGTTGAAATTTTGAAGGGTCAAGTTATAAACGAATTTGAGAAATGTTTCAAAACTTGTATAATATTAAAAATTGGGACAGAGTACAATTAGTTTTTGGTACAGCTTCCCGCTGATTAGGGATTAATATGGGTAGGAGTAGTCCCTGGCAAAAACAAATTCCTAAAATAATTGAAGACAAATTTCGAACTTGATTAAATATCGTACACTTTGGTGCTAGCCAACGATTAACTAGATTTGGGTAGAAAGTACATATAACACACTTCTTAACTATGAGTAAAATATACCACCTAAATTGAATAATTCTGAATAAAAACTGTATATAGTTTAACATAAAATAGTGCAATAGTGAAAAATGACCGAGTCAGTGGTCGGAGATCGGTAAAAAAGTTCATGTTACTGCTAAATAAAATCATCCGTGATGTGGATACTGCTGCGGATTTCGTCCATGCTGAATGTCGTTCCGATTTCGAAAAAAATGAATTTGTTGTTGGGCACTCAACGAAATACCTATACACAAAAATTCATAATAATATTTTATTTGCAATTAATTGCTAGAACGCAGCTACAGCGCAACTATTTATTGCAACAGGGCAAGGTAATGCAGCGAGCGCAGAAAGCCCCACTGACTGAATTTTCTCAAAACACGTAGACGGAAAATTCTGCATTTTTTAAAAATATGTAAAAAGAAGATTTTGGCTTTTCAAAAAACATGCAAATAAAACTTTTTGCACATTTCAAAAACTTGAAAATAAAATATTTAACGCTTTTAAAAAACCATGTAAGTAGAATATTTTGCACTTCTTCAGAATTAAGTAAAATGAACATTTTGTAAATTTCTGAAACAGGTAAATACAAAATTTTGATTTTCCAAAGAAATCAATAAATAAAATCAAAATGGTAGTTTTTGTATGGAAACTGCGTAAAAGCAATTCCTTCGTCCGGCCCTGTAATTACTAAATACATAAATTGTCTACCTTTTAGACATCTTTCAAGAGACGATATTTTCTCTGGGAGCTGATGCTGCTCTGAGATTCGTAGGGATGTTGATGGCGACGAAGCCGCGGGTGACGATGTCGATGCGGATGCTAATGAGGATTGACGCCACAATAAAGCACCTGTATCGGTCCCCGTCCTGGTCCCGGGTAAACCTAAAACATGAACTGAAATTAACTGAAACTAACTGAACTGATTTTGCAAAATCGGCCTATTTTTGAAGTTTCAGTTAGTCAGTTCCGTTTTTGCTGATTACCTTCTCAAACTGGTAACTGAAAGTAACTGTTTTTGCGTATTTGGGGCGATCTGATGAAAACAGTTAGTGAGTTCCTATGCTACTGCATTGGACAAGAAACAAGTAACTGAAGTTACTGAAGTTTTTTTAATATTTGGGGCTATATGACGAAAACAGTTACTTCCAGTTAGCTTCAGTTAGCTTCAGTTAGCTTCAGTTAGCTTCAGTTCTTGCAGTCTCTTCTGCTGCCTCGCAAGCTGAACTCTTACTTATGTACCTAACATGACTAGCTTATGTAGTTGAGTGTTCAGTTAATAGATATACAAAACTTGGGAAGATATTCGTAGTATCAGTTAACTGTACCATGTATTTGGTTCAAGCAGCGGACTTCAAACACATAACTACGGTAACAGATTTATTCCTTTTCTTCTTCTCCTTCCCATTGCATTATAAACTGTCGTGCTACCACGACTGTTTTCCTTTCCAGTTAATGTTAATTAATTACTTAAAATCTGCACATACTGGTATTATAAATTAACTATGTACAAAGCATCTTAATACTTTCAAACAATTAATTAACATGCTGAAGGATTAAGATTTTGAACACGGGTAGCAAATGTCTGAAATTATGAGTAGCAAATGCCCAGGAAGCAAGCGTGTAGGTAGCACATGTCTGGGCAGCAAACGTTCGATTAGCAAATCTCCAGGTAGAAAAGGTGTGTATTGCAACTTTCAGGGCAGCAAGTACCTTTAAATCAAATTTCCTACAACCACATTAATAAATAAACTTATCATAGCAAAATACTTAAAACTTGTAGGATTCCTAAGCATAATTACATTTCTTCATCATCTGAGCATACGTTTTTGTACACAAGTGCATAAAGTAAGTATTTAATATATCAGTAGCGTAATTTTATGCCTGGCAAGAAAGTATACTGGGTTCCTGTTGGAGAACATAATATTTAACGGGAATAGGTATGTATTGCGCATAACATCAGTATAAACTAAAAGAAAATTTGCTACGAAAGCGCTATATTCTTGACACGTGTAAAGCAATGTTGGAGCAATACAGTATTTCTATAAAGCTTGGAATTAGGAGTAGGAATTTTGTAGGTTTCTTCTTGCTGAGCATGGCTCCTTTTGAAATAATTGTTTTAAAATACAATTCATTGTACCTCTGTAATGTATGTATAAAAAATTGGATATAACTATGAAAGAAATAAAACCCAGAATAATAATAATAATTAAAACATGACTGCACCTTAACTTTGATTTTACCCTATGACACAATCGGTTTTCATTTCTCATGCATTTAATTCAAAAATGAAAAACATTAAAATTTGAATGGTAAGAAGTTTGTGGCTTACTGGATAATAAATTTAATATTTGACACACACACTTGAAGAGTTTGTTGCCAAAACGGGATAAGTCCATTTTTTTTTAAATGAGATTATTTGTGTTATTTGTTCTATTCAACTAGATACATTACTGTGTTGAATCGTAAAGGTCAAAGTTCAATCAAAGCAATTTTAAAAAATAACCCAAATTTCGTTTTTTGGCAAAACGGGATAAGTCCATTAAATAATTTTTGGCAAAATGGGATAAGTCCACCTAAAACCTGCATTTCTGATTTAAATTTGGTTTTTGAGTGTTTTCGTAGTTTGTAGAAGACAATTGCTGTGCGTTAATGTTTTTATGCAAAAAGAGATAAAAAGTTAAGAAAAATTTTGGTTTCCCACAAAACGATTAAAATTTCATGTCACGGACTTTTTACCCCATGTAAAGTTATTGATTTTTTGGCAAAACGGGATGAGTCCACAAATTTAAATTTTTGAAAATGCTCTAAAATATTCAAAAACCGGCCTAGAATTATAAAACTACGTTTAATTACGATTCGTTAGACGCAGTACCTGTAGAAAAAAATTGAGTTACAGAAACTTAACCTGTCACCACTTATTCGTTTTTCGTTGTTCCTGTAAAATTTGCTTTGATGGACTTATCCCGTTTTGCCAAAAAACTCTTCACTTATATATGTATCCGATTAAGTCCAAACATCGTGGACTCGAACCCTGAATCATTTTATATGTCCACTTGTTTTCGAATCCACGCCCGGACCCTTGGTCCTGGGTTCAAATGTGTGTGCTCCCGCACCTGGTGTGTACATCATTTCTAGAAACCGTTCTTGGACCTTCACCTGGACCTGAACCCGAAATTACACCCGTTTTTGAACCCAATTATGGACCCGGACCTACTACACCTGCACCCAAAACCGGGTTTGAGTTTTTGTAACGTCTGAATTTATTTTTAAAGTTAATTTTAGACGTTTTTGTTGGATTACAATAGAATACGAATTAATTAAAATCACGTTGTGTGTATTTTTAAGTCCAGCTTTGATATTTTGTGTATGCGGAATACATTTGTATGAGGCTTAAAACATATACTAATGTATGTTAACTTTTACAGAAAAATCAAGCTTCACGGTACATTGCATTTGTTACTACAAGAGCAATCGTATAATACAGTTAAGCAATACATATCATGTCTCGTTAGTACACAAGTTATAAGTTTTACGCCTAATATCATATTTAGCAACTTTTGGAAATGTTTAAATGTAAACGATCAAAAACTAATGATAATTATAATGGTTTTAATACATAATTAATCTCGTAGAGGTGCGTAGGGATGAAACTTCTTGCTCATCTTGTAAATAATTACTCGGCTCATTTTCAAACGAAGCTAAATGTCACAGTCACCCTCACGAATTATTTTTGTAGTGATTGCCAGAGAGATAAACAACTTTCATAAATTATACTTCACACTGCCCTTCCACAAGAGCAGCCCACAAATTTCAGTATACGGCATCAAATTTTGTGATATTAAAGTTATGTTGTTTTATATTGGTAGCAATATATAAGTAGTGATTTAATGTAAATCAGTAGGTGTGCTAGAGTAAAGATAATGCATGTATATTTGCACTAATTTTTTTGGTTGCCGGACATTTTTCCCTGGACATTTTCCCCCGGACATTTTTCCCCCGGACTTTTTCCCCCGGAAATTTTTCCCCCGGACATTTTCCCATGGACATTTTTTCCCGCGGACATTAACCCCTCAGACATTTTACCCCTAAGCAGTAACCCTGGACGCTTTTCCTCCGTACCCTTATTTAAGATGCTTAGATGCATATTGTTATACTGAAAAGTGATGACTCATTGAATACTATACTCACAAATCTAATTCGAACTTAGATTTATCAAACATTAGGTGAGATCTGCGGAGTGAAACATAAAATATAAATTCAAAAGCATGGATATGGATTTTTCAAACTAATAATCATAATGATCATAATAGTTTTCATTAAAGTTAGTAGTTGCTACCAAACTTAAAAATTCATGAACTACACTGTATCTTCCGTGTGCCTAAAAATTCTGTGCATGTTTATGCTGACACCCTACAAAATGGTGAGTTACAAGATAGGAGAAACTAACGCAGTAAAAAACTCAAATATTTAAGTCATCAATAATGGTAAGATACAATGGCACAAAACATAAAAACCTACTTTTTTAAGTACTATAAAAAAATTAATTAAACAGATAAAAAGTAAATATTACTAACTTGGGAACGTTTTAAGGTGTAACCCTGGGATTTGGGCAAATGTTACTAAAGTTTCTTCTACCAACCCTAGTCACTTCAGCTAGCATGTAAACTTAAGTGCATTTTTGGTTGCTAGAAATACGACAAGTGTAGGGAGTTAATCAAATATGATGAAGAGTACTGTAGCAGATATTATATATGCTTGGTTGTAGGAAATTTGCTACCCGGGTATATGCTACCCAGCAATTTGCTACCCGGACATTTTCCGGGTAGCATTTTGACGTCATTTGCACCCCTAGCCTGCTTACCTTATGTTATTGCTCATACCAGCTGGGTGGGACTGTCTAACATACATTTTCACGTGAAGTCATTTGCGCGTCACTCCTAGCTTGCTTACCTAATGTTAATGCAATAGCAGCTGGGTGGGGGTGTCTAGAAAAAATTTTCACGTGACGTCAGTTGCGCGTCACCCCTGGGCTGCTTACCTAATGTTAATGCGATAGCAGCTGGGTGGGGCTGTCTAACATAAAATTTCACGTACCGTCATTTGCGCGTGACCCCTAACCTGCTTACCTAATGTGAATGCGATAACAGCTAGGTGGGGGTGTCTAGAAGAAATTTTCACGTGAAGTAATTTGTGCGTCACCCCTAGCCTGCTTACTTAATGTGAATGCAATAGCAGCTGAGTGGGGGTGTCTGAAAGAGATAATAATCTGACGTCATTTGCGCGTCATCCCTAACCTGCTTACCTAATGTGAATGCAAAAGCAGCTGGGTGGGGCTGTCGAACATAAATTTTCACGTGACGTCATTTGCGCGTCACTTCTAGCCTGCTCACCAAATGTGAATGCAATAGCAGCTGGGTAGGGGTGTTTAAAAGAAATTTTTGCCTGACGTCATTTGCGCCTCACCCCTAACCTGCTTACCTAATGTAAATGCGATAGCAGCTGGGGGGGGGGGTGTCTAAAAGAAATTTTCACGTGACGTCATTTGCGCGTCACCCTTAGCCTTCTTACGTAATGTAAATGCGATAACAGCTGGGTGGGGGTGTCTAGAAGAAATTTTTACGTGGCGTCATTTGCGCGTCACCCCTAACCTGCTCATTTAATGTGAATGCAAAAGCAGCTGGGTGGAGCCGTCTAACATAAATTTTCACGTGACGTCATTTACGCGTCACCTCTAGCCTGCTTACCTTATGTTAATGCGATAACAGCTGGGTGGGGGTGTCTAGAAGAAATTTTCACGTGACGTCATTTGCGCGTCTCCCCTGGGCTGCTTACCAAATGTGAATGCAATAGCAGCTGGGTGGGGGTGTTTAAAAGAAATGTTCACGTGAACCTGGCTGGAAATGGTGCTTTGTATTTCGTTTCATAGCTGGGCATATGTCTTGCGCTCAGCTATGTGTATCGCTACCCTCGTTTTTATGGTGCTTACTTTTAAATTTCCTGACCTTGGTCAGTTCAACATTTAATTGCTAAGCAATGGTCAGTTTGATTACAGTGAAAAAACAATAAAGACCTGCCGGCTCGCTTTTGTGATTGTTTTAAAAAGGTTGTAAGACAATAGTGTAAACGGTTTGACCTGTAGCGTGGGGCCAACAGACGGACAGACAGACGGACAGACGGACATGACCATTTCATTAGATGCTTGCTCAGCATCTAAAAAAAACGTTTTGAATGGAAAAGGTGCTAGGGCAATATAAGAAAGTGTCTTTACACTTATAAGCATGTGTATACATACGAACAACATGTTTTTTAGTTTTTAAATATTTTATTTTAATAACTTTTATAAAAATAATATATGAGAGAAGCAAACTCACTGTGAATTTGAGTAATCAGTAAATCGTACAAAGTGCGTCGATATCATGATGAAACTTTTTTCCTTCAGCATGTTATTTTATTGTTTAAAAGTATTAAGATGCTTTGTACATAGTTAATTTATAATACCATTATGTGCAGATTTTAAGTAATTAATTAACATTAACTGAAAAGGAAAACAGTCGTGGTAGCACGACAGTTTATAATGCAATGGGAAGGAGAAGAAGAAAAGGAATAAATCTGTTACCGTAGTTATGTGTTTGAAGTCCGCTGCTTGAACCAAATACATGGTACAGTTAACTGATACTACGAATATCTTCCCAAGTTTTGTATATCTATTAACTGAACACTCAACTACATAAGCTAGTCATGTTAGGTACATAAGTAAGAGTTCAGCTTGCGAGGCAGCAGAAGAGACTGCAAGAACTGAAGCTAACTGAAGCTAACTGAAGCTAACTGGAAGTAACTGTTTTCGTCATATAGCCCCAAATATTAAAAAAACTTCAGTAACTTCAGTTACTTGTTTCTTGTCCAATGCAGTAGCATAGGAACTCACTAACTGTTTTCATCAGATCGCCCCAAATACGCAAAAACAGTTACTTTCAGTTACCAGTTTGAGAAGGTAATCAGCAAAAACGGAACTGACTAACTGAAACTTCAAAAATAGGCCGATTTTGCAAAATCAGTTCAGTTAGTTTCAGTTAATTTCAGTTCATGTTTTAGGTTTACCCCTGGTCCCAAGCCCAGGCCCAGGACCAGGACCAGTCCGGATCTGATTCCTGATAAATAAACCATGAGAAAGTTGGAGTCCATGGCCATGTCGTTGAACTTGTGGTACACTTGTGGGGGTGTGTGCATTCTTTTTAGGGCTGTGAATTTACAATCAAAGTCCCACTAAATCATTCGCAAGTAGTTATTTTCCATACACAATTAAAATGATTTAACTAAATAAAGTTAATTAATTACTTGCCAACTGTGTTGCTTGCACTTGTCTGATAAATTCCTCCAAAATTTAGATTCCGCTTTCAAGATCTGCTCCCTGCCTTGCAACGGAACATTCCTACACACCATGTCAAAGAGCTGGATGCCCATAGAGACCAAACAGTCGCTTCCAGCCCATCGTACTTTTTTTCCTTAAGGAGCTCTAGTGGAACGTAGACAGTCGTCCTATGAAAATCCTTGTAAGGCTCCTTCCTCAAAAGCGCCCCCGGTCCGAAATCAATCAGCTTCAATTTTTTACTTTTTTCAGCCATTAAAATATTTTCACCTTTTACATCCTAATGAATCACTCTACAGGAATGGACTTCGAGTATAGTGTCTGTGATCTGACAAAGAAAACATCGAGCAGACTTTTCCTTGAGGAATTTTCGAACCGTGACGTACTCAAACAAGTCTTTGACTGGACCCAGTTTCTCCATGATAATAATGAAACTATCGTCTCTTTCAAAATAGTCCAGGATTTGGATCACTCCTTCGATGTGAGCTACTTTCACTTTTCAGGAGTAAATACACTTCCAGAGGAATTTTGATGTTACGTGCATTGTAATTAGGATCAATGTCTGGATCATTACCACACAGAAGGAGCCATTTAGTGACCTTTCATCGAAGAACGTGCTTGATTGCTACAGGAAGCCCATCCCGAAGTCGAGTACTACTGTAGACTTTTCCATTCCCCTCTGACCTAGCGTTGTTCCGTCCAGGGAGTATATAGGCTCTCTCAAACAGTTCCCTTGCCCTTGATGCTGTTTCTAAGCGTCTGGCTGGCAGTGAAGAGTAGCTGAAATGCCCGATTTTTTTTATTTGGAATGCAGCAGAAGGAAATGAGTTCATATTTTTAGCTATTTTGGTTTGGTTGTTGGTAGTTGTAGGTTAGTTGGCAAATTTTTAACAATCAACAATATTGAGAAGCTGTAAATACAAAAAATAAAGTGGAATTACAATAAATAATTGATTTTCATTATTTCGAACTTTATACCCCTGTTAAGCGAACTATGCATATACAGCTAAATTAACGTATCTCAAAAATTTCTAATTCATGAATACTAAATTCACGTCGCCTGTCAGCTGTCGCATATTGCACCTGTAATTTCGTCTCGATTAGTCTAAAGCAAAGTAATTAGTGTATGGGCAATGATAAATGAACGTCAAAACTAGTTATTACAATTATTAATGCAGCAGTTTTTACGTTTATAACTAATTACAATCAAGCTTTACATGCTGAATTTGGAGTCAATAGTCGTTGAACGCTGATACTAGTTGATAGGAATTATTTAAGTAATAGTTGTCAGTTAATAGCTGCTAATCAAAAAGTAACTAATCACCAGTCACTAGTTAAGAAAGAAACTAGTAACAATCAATGACTTTTAATTTTCACATATGCATTCAACATTGTCACGCCGACGTCACGATACATTAATTTTTAAACCTAACTTTTAGTTCCAATTGAAAACCAGACTACAAAATATAACAGCACATTAGAGTTTATTACAGTTGACAGTCATACTTGACAGTTTATAATTGTATGTTTAGTTTAGTGTGGTTAGTGTCCATTTTGTGAAATCAGTACTATGTATTGTAAAATCTGACACGTAATAAAGCTAAATCAAATCAAATCAAATCAAACATAATAGTAAATAGTTGATAGTCAAATACTGATTGTTGGTCATCTTACCTGTGACTTGGTTGCTTGTTTACTTTATTATTCACGATCTTGACTTTTAATGATGGATAAGGACTGTTTTAAAATTACAGTGGAGTAGACAGTGACAATGAAATGTAAAAATGAAATTATGTACTTGTTTATTTCTGCATTTTTGAATTTAAATAATATTGGTCGCCCTTATCGTCAGTCAATAGTCACCTACAATTAGTATTGCTTACGAAAATGTACATTGCAAAATTGTTTTAACATAAAATACATTTGTAACTGAATATTTAAGAGTTAATTTTTTATGCAGTTAATTACTTTGTTTTCGTGTTAATTCTTACTGCAGAAAAAACAAAAATAATTTGAGGGTTAACTAAATTAACATTAAAAAAGATTATTAAAAAAATCCCTTGAAAATTGGTGGCATGTGATGTAAATTAGTTAAATAAACAGTGAATAAAATTGCTGGGCGGACTTTCATACTAAAAATATCCAAGAGGCAAATTGACGTTTTAATTTTTATGGTTTTCATGAAGTTAGTTGGGAGATTGGATTTGTGGCGTACAACAAAGAAAAGAAGGATACGCAGATAGAATGTTTGTGTTTTAAGTAGTATAAAAATGGGTGGTTTTGCGTTTTCATTGACTACATAGAAAAGAATCTTTACTGCACTTCATGCAAATATTTATGGATAAATATTTAGTTCGAAATCAATTTGTATGCAATGTCCACGAATTTATTAATTTCTTCCGTTTCACCTCTACAATATAATAATATTTACAGCTGTGGCTTTCACGGACTTTCATAATAGCTTTACATGAAATTCCAAATACGATAAGAAATATATTATTAGTTTATTAAAACAACCTAACCAACGAAGATATTGGAGCAGGAATCCCAGTTCGTAGGAGTAAGAGTGGTATGTCATTGTTTGGGCAGGAATTGGTTTAAGTAGGCGAATGTGGGGGTCCAGGCGACGGTCATGGCTGCGTCAGCGGAGTAGAACATGAGCTGCACAGTTTGAGACAAGGCAAAGTTCTCCTCCCTCACAAGGCGCAGGATGTTCTGTTGCCCTGATTCAATGGTCTTTGTGGATTCCGCGATGTATTCACTAAATAATGGCGAAAATTTTTTGCATGGGGTCGGACGCAGATTGACTTCTAATAAATTTATAATACGTAGTTTGAAATTCAAAGTTGGTGTTCAAAATTTCATATTTCATGTCGTTTGCCACAGGTGCGTGGCTGCCTTAAATCCTTGGGTGGAGGTAATTAGGATTGGAACAAGTTCGAAAGTTCCCATGGCGCCATAGACGGCGACGAAGAAGCCAGTTTCAAAGAGCGTACAGAATTTATCGTACTCCGCTTACTAAACCATTTAGTTCAACTTTGTTTTTGTTTGCCAAGCCGAGTGTAAAAAGGAAACGTTTGTCGGCCAACTTTAAACAGCTAATTGCTTCACGCGGTGAACACACGTAGAATGTCTATCATACACAAAATGCAATGTATGCACATTTTGCATTTACAGTATTGAGATGACAAAGTGTGATGGAATCATTTATTTAGTAAATATTGCCTATCTTTACGTTGTCAAGAGCGTATTTGAATCAGGTAAATAAACAGGGATTTTCGCTTGCGAAGAATTTGTTGTTGTTTACTTGTTGAGGCTGGTAAGTACCAATTTACAATTAGACTATCCCCAAGTGGGCAAGGACGGTAAAACCAGAGATTTAAGGGTGGCTTTCCCCTCCAACGCCACTTGAACTTGAACTTAAAAGTAGATCCACTAAACTCCAATCAACAAAGTCAAATCCGCCAACTGCCAATAATGATTCGAAAACACTTATTTCCAGTTTTAGCTACGTGGGACGTGGGACGGAATAAAATATCAGTAATAATAAACCAACGCGTAAATGTTTCCGCGAATGTTGCTGGCAATGTATTCCTGCAACCTGCAATTAGTGCATAAAACATGACGTAGATACCGTAGATTGGAAATATGTAATTGATCAGCGGCGGATCCAGGATTTTTTTATAGGGGGGGCTAATGACCGCCTGGGGGGGCTAACAATGTTAAGCCGCCATATTGAAAATGGCCGCTCGTATCCCTGCAATGTTAAAAAAACTCCTTCTGGGGGGGGGGGGGGCTAAAGCCCCCTAGCCCCCCCCTCTGGACTTGCGGTTGTAATTGATCATTGAAGTCCATGGAACCTATTTCCTTATCTTATAGTGTGGAATATTTTCGCATTGGGGCGTTATTTGCATAATTTTCTACTACACAAAACACAATACTTATTTGTAGTGAGTAGTGAGTGGGAATCTAGAAATTATGGATGAATCCAAAAATGCGTGTAACACATTGAGTTGCCACTAAAATTACTTCATTAACGTAAGTTAAGCCTGGAAATGAAAACAAAATAAGATAAATACCGAAACTATATTTTTTTTAACTCGGGGAATCTGAAAAAATCTAGACTTCAATCCCACAATTATGAATGTTTTTTTTTAAATTTACATGCTCCATTTTATTTATTTAGTTTACAACCGCCCTGTTCCAATGTCGCTACTTAACCTAAGGGATGCTTTATAAATGATGTCGACCAAATTACAACGTAGAACTAGCCTGGTCTGGAATTTTGAAAATCCATTGAAAAGGTTTTAGCTAGTTTATTGATAGGTATTTAGTTTCCAATGAAGTGTATACACAGTGTCTACTAATTTATTTCATTTATTGAATTTCTCTTTACCTTAACGGTTTTATAGTTTTATTGGATATGGCGTTTAAGCGGTATTTCAGAAGCGCCCCATGAAATGCCTTATAGGAATACAAAAAAATTTATAAAGGTTTAGAGTGGAACAAAAGGTTTTTGAGGGACCAAGAGCAGCAGTGGGGGATCACTGATTGGGCAGGAATTGGTGCAGGTACAGAATGGTGGGGGCCAAAGCGGCGGTCGTGGTTGCGTCAGCCAAGGTCAAGATCAACTGAACACGGAGCGACAATACGAGATTCTCCTCTTTGACAAGGCCCATGATCCTCCGTTGTCCAGTTGCAACCGTCTCCGTGACATTAGCAGTAAACTTCTGGAATCCAGTTGCAACTTCATCCATGGGTACATCCTCCTCCATTTCGTCCACAATGTAGCGATAAATCAAAGTGACCAAATCTCCGTTTGCATCTGAAACCGCCTTTTCAATTTCAGTAATCACAGAAGCGTTGAAACCCTCCGTGGACTTGGTCAGGTTATAAGCAGCGTCAAAACCATCAGCCACGCCATACGTCACGCCCAGAACGCTAATTGCAAACAACCGCCCAAATTGGTCATACTCGTCGCTCTGGGGAACTGCTTGAGAGAAGAAAAACTATGATCATAAAAATGTATATTGTATAAAATATAAAATATAATATTTTATGATGTAAAATGTGAATTGTAAGTTGGAACCAGAGACGGACGGATATATTTCCCCAAAAGCTCTTCAGGCAAAGTTATCCCACAAATTAAGTAGATGGTCAAAAAGGGAAAATAATACTCTACACTGTGGAGATGAGAATAAGGATTATAGCATGGTACGTGAGGATCTTCTATCCTCGCGGACCATGACCATAACCAGTTTCTACTTGGACTCCGGCGAAGACAGAAGGTACTCCTCACTCGACCGTGCTACGGCAGAATTGTTGCTACGAGCAAAATCCTAGGGGCCCACGTGGACCAGGAAATCCTACGAGGAAAATATATTTGTTGCTACGAGCAAATCCTAGGGGCCCACGTGGACCAGGAAATCCTACGAGGAAAAGTGTATTAATCGCTACGAGCGAGAATTTAGGTGATCAAACGCTGACCCTTTTAGTGACCCTACGAGGGATAAAATATTGACGCTACGAGCGAATAAATTAGGAAACACAAGGTGACCCCGAAAGACGTTCTACGAGAAGTCTAGAATATAATCCGTCCGGCTCAGATTCCAACCTACAAGGTGAAATATAAATTGTTATAATTAATTATTCGTACGGCGAAAATTAAGGGAAACACTCCCAGTTGTTTATTGAAAGATTTGAGTTTCATACTTGATTTCAAAGTCTATTTTCTTTTGGGCTACGAGCCATTAAAAAGTAAAGTCATATCATTTTCATTTTTGCACTATTTTGCCATTTAAAAGTAAAAGTATTTAAAATAAATACGAGGCATAATAAGACCTCTCAAACTATATTTAATTTATGTTGTGTTTCGTGTGATTGCATATTCCCCGTATGATATTCGCATGCTCATATTTTTAGGATAATAATTTATAAACTAATATTAAGTTTCATATATTATATTTTGGGAAAGCGCATCATAACCCTCTCCACCCATATAGCATAGTAAGCAGGCAGGCTCATACTCTTTGCTAATTAAACCCTCCATTCAGTCGTGCATACTACATAGTATCTCGCAGGGCCGGTCCCGAAGTCGTGTAGATTCCCCGATTAACACTGACTCCGTCGCCCTCTCCTAACTCGGATTTAGAAGGCCGCATAAAATCCCTGTTAAGAAGGTGCGGGGTAAAATTTTATCTACCCCCCAATACCCGTAATTATATAAAATTAAATTTAAAGTAGGTTAGAAAAAAGTCCGAAGTAATTCGGGCCCATATAAACCTATTTGCTTTATTAAGCATAGGCAGCCACGTGTTGGGGCATTTCGCCACTGTTATAGTGACGCTTAATAGCAGTACTAGTGGCTGCAGTTAAAACTACAGCCAAAAGTGAAAGGCAGTACAAGTAACGCCACGGCGTATGACCGCATCTTCTACAAGAAGACGGGAGTTTTAGAAACTGAAAAGTGAAAGGTGGTGGACAGTGCTGACAAGCCATCCAACCAGCCGCATCAAAAAGGACTGACCGTAACGTACGGTGGTCTTGGGAAGCAACCCACAAGCCGTAGACGTGATAAAATTTTGAGAGGAAAAAGCTCCCCATAATAAAGTATATTTTGCCCAGCAAGAAGAGTTTTAGCTGTGGACCTGAGAGGACGTAAGAAGTGGAGCAGACGAGACCAAGAGTGCCTATTGGACCTGGCCGTGCTGACATCCAAACTCAACATTATTGCTGAATATTTTCAGAGCTCAAATAAACATTATTTCATAAAAGTGAAAACATTTTGTCGTTATTACGAACATAGAGGTTAAAATTTTGCCGAATTTACGAATTCTGGACCTTATAGACAGCAGAAAAAGGAAGGCTAAATTTCCAAAAGAAAACCAAGACGAAATCCACACGAGGTTCGTAAGGTAATACATTGAAAACATATAGCATATTATGTATATTAGAATTGTCATATAATTAGATAGGCAGCCATTTTCCGAAAGTTCATTTTACATGGTTAAGATAGGATACGGTTCTCATGATTATATTTTCGCCATAATTTTGATTTTACAATAATACAGTTAGCAGTATTCACGAATATAATATATGATTAGATTTAACAGTTTTCAGTTTTCATAATTTTCATAAAAATAAGTAGTGAAAACTTCGAAATTCTGCAGAATCTCCAGTTGCCATAAATTAGTATAGGCAGTGGTCGACGGTCGATCGTCAGTAATCAGCCAGTTTTCATTTTTCGATCCATTTTCGTGTGGATCCACGGTTGTCAGTAGTGACAACTGAATTTTCAGTTTCTAAAAATAAAAAAATCAACATATTTTATCGTTAAGTCGACTGTGACATTCAAAGTTTGTATTTTGTTACTTAAGGGCCCATAAGGCTAGTCAAAATAGTAGTACTTAAGTAAGTACTTGGTTAATACCACGTATTAACCACCTCAGAATTTCATTTTGAAATTCCGAATTTATTGTTCCAATTTAATCAACTTACAAGTTCAAACTGAAAGTTCAGTGTGATCAGCCAGTACTATTTTCAGAAGGAAAGAAATCATGGTCGTTAGTAGCATCGCCAGTTAGTAGCCTGTAAAAAGTGGCAAATCAAAAATTCATATTGTTAGCCTAAAATAAAAAGGTGATTTTCTGATTGTTCGGGGACTCTCAGAAAATTCACTTATCTTCGTTTTGTTGCTTATAAAGGTAAGCAGCCTGGGATATTGAGTCATTATTCATTAATGTTAAATATTTTGTGTGTGGCATAAATTTTGTGTAAGTACAATTGTGTTTTTTGATAATATAAGATTTTCAGGTCTATATAGCAAGGAACGCCCTTGACTGATTAATAGGCATTATTACGAAGAAGTAACTTCGATTTAAAGTTATAGGTAATATTATAGACAAAATACCTTCGAGCAAAACTAGTAGATTATATTACAGTCAGGCTTTCTGACTTGGTTTCGATTCAGTGGTCCATGAGACACAATTTCTGTGAAAAATTTGAAAAGTTTGAAATTATAAGGTAATCATTGTTAAGTGAGTTATAAGGGGAACTCACACCCCAGTTGTGAAAGTATTTCATTAATTTTGTTTGTGAATTATAAGGGGAACTCACACCCCACTTTTTGATATATTTGTTACAATTCTGTTAAGTAAATTATACGGGGAACTCACACCCCAATTTCAAGTTAATTGTTAAAGTTTGAATCAGTGAATTATAAGGGGAATTCACGCCCCTAAATTTTAAGTTATAAGTAATTTTGTCTGTTAAAGTATCCAAGGGGATAGACCCCAAAAGTTTGAGTAAGTAAGAAATTACAGTGAGGACTTCCACCTCCATTTTTTGTGAGTTGTATCTACGTTCGAAATTCAATTGACTTTTGCACTGACTTTTGACATCCGTTGAATTTCGAACTGTTCGAAATTTTGCATTATCTATTTTGTGTCTCATCAATTTTAAAGAGGAACCGACACCCCATAATTTTGTGTTGATTACGTTTAGTTACGATTCAAAGCGAGGAATTAGGCTACCTCGGCTTATTAGGTGTATGATATAGTAACACTAGATACATAGTATTAGACTTAATCTCTCAAGTCCATTAAAATATTGTCAAGACTTTTTATAGCTTTAATAAAAACTCCATTTTGGGGAGTTTACCTTAACAAGGGAAGTGTTGAGTGAGTTTAGTGAATTATATTAATTTGACTTACAAAAATAGCTGTTGAACCTGAAAGTTGTCAGTTGACAACTTATAATATTGTGCATTCTTTGTGTTCCATTTTATATATTCGGGCATTTCAGATTGCAATCCATTCCATGTGTGAATCTTCAGTGAGGGTACATACTAGTACAGCTGAAAACATAATCATAAAAATATATAATACTAAAGCCATAAACACTTGCCACTCCGAAAGTCGAAAGTAAATCAAAATGACAAGTCACCAACAGTAAAACTCATTCGGCTAATCAAATAATCCGAATCGTATTTATTTTAGATCACTTACTAGTGGATCTCACCCAAGACTCAGGAAGTGTTGGATCTACGGATTTATATACGGATACGGTCCGATTGAAAGGCAGCCCAAACTTCGAAAACTCTTCGATCAGCAAAAATCCTACGTGGATTCCTCAAACAGTACTTCCTTCAAAAGTAAAGTAAGTAGAATACAGTTAGGCATTAAAATTTATTAAATACATAAAATTATAAATTCCATGGACCCTGAGTCCAGAGTATTATAATTTCGTAATACTATTGTATTTTGTGCACATTAACAACATATGTATACCTATGTTAAATATAGGACACTGTTGTAATTTTGGGGGGCTGTTGTAATTTGTGCACAATTCACTTTTTGGGGCATTTACAACAAATAATACAGAGAGCAAGAAATAATAGTATCTTTAATTATAATTATTGTAGATCCTTACGAGGAACGGGAAACGGGCCTTTTTGGACGTCCCGGAGAATTTTCGAGTAAAAGACGGATACGATCCGGAACAGAGAACATTCGGAACTACACATCGGACATCCTGAGTGGGAGAAAATCCGGAATCGCGTGAAATCTTCTATTTTACAACTCCAAAGTTCTGTAAGTAGAACAAAATAATTTTGTAGGCAATTTATTCGAAACTTATTTATAAATCAAAATTATTTATTCTCAAAATTTTGAAAAATATTTCGAAACACAGCTCAGGCACTGGTGTATGTGTGTACATTGAACTGTGAATGTATGTTAAAGTTATAAGTAGACTCACGTTGACATACTTACTTTACAGCCTTACGTGGCCATTTTAAGATTAAGTCACTAGTTGTGACCGTGCTCTCTGCTCTCAAGGATTCAAATAAATCCGAATTTAAGGAAGATTCTTCGAGTCTCCCATCTAGGGAAGAAGAACGAATTCTTGGAAAACGTAAACTGGTCGTTTACATTCGTTTAACCTTACGAAGTAAGTAACGCACAGTTATTAGGAAAGGCCCAAAAATAAATTGTCGAATTTCTTTTAAAATAAAATTTAAACCACCAATCAAGGGGTAGATAGAATAAAAACGTAGAAAATATTCTGTCGTGTTTATCACGAACATTAAAAGTAGGGAGTAGTATATACGTAGTCATATATACAGGTACTTACGCAGTACAGAGTAGTCTCAAGCATATACATACTTTCGTGGCGACTACTGGTTAAGTACACATCCATACGGTGGGTGCAGAGAAGTTGGCGACGTGTATTACTGTACTATTATAATACAGCACATAGGTACTTACGTAGTACATAGTAGTATTAGTCATATACATACTTTCGTGGTAACTACTAGTTAGTGCACATCCATACGGTGGGTGCAGAGAAGTTGGCGACAAATATTTCCTATTATTACAGCATAGTACATAATAAATTCATGGTAAATAACAGTTAGTACTATTATATAAGTAAATACATAGCAAATTAATTCAAAATTAATCCATTTCTGAGTAATTAAGTTTGAAATTTCATTTCAATCTCAATTCAAAATTTTATTACAATTTTGAATTTTCTTTTTAGATTTTCAAAATTCATTCTACAAATCTGAATTATTATTTAAATTTTTCAAAATTTCTAAAGCAACATCCTACGAGGAGTTGACAAATAGTAAATAACTACGGGACTTATTATTACAGTAATTATTACTACAAGTCCAAATAGAATTAAAATAAAATTAGGGAATTTTATGAAATTCTGAATGCTAATTTTAGTAAATTTGACATCAACAGATATTGCCGTTATCTTTTTCACATTTAGTATTGTGATTTTGTATAAAATTTGGAATAAGCTTATGGTTTATCGTATCCAACTGAAACGTTGAATGTTCATTGTATTCTATTTAAGTCCATATGACTGGGTAGCCATAATAGCAATTATAGTAATTTATTTGATAGTCAAAATAAAGATATCTCTTGAACGTCATCGACGAAATAACCATTGGAGATACGATTGGATATTGACTGACAATTCCAATTTATTCTAGTTTACAGGACACACTCTCGACCCTGACTTACTAGTCGAGGAAGATTTTAATAATTGATGCACAGTTCGCTGTGAAGTTTTGGAAGGATTTCTTTAGTTGCTGACTTATTACTTTGTTTTGATTATTTGACCAAAAGGTACGTGTCACGACACTACAATTAAGTTATTGCTTGTGCTTAAAAGCTTGCTTTTGGTATTATTGAAATTCGGTGGCTGTTGCGCGAGATATATGTACCCTCGTCCTCATATCACACGGCAAAGCATATAATCACCCATCATCATTATTATCATAGTAAACATAATTCATTTATAAATTAATTCATTCTTCAAATAAATACAAATCAGAATCGTGTCAATTTCTTAATTCAAGTCAAATTTAAATAATCATTGTGAATTTACAAATTGTTTATGAAGGTAAAGATTTAAGGCCTGATTAATTTAAAAGTATCAATCAGACTTAAATCAAAATAAAATAAAAACAGATTCGGTTCCCTAGAGCGGAAACGCATCTGGTTCACGTACGCTAACGTCGACGTGGGCATTGTTTTATCAACAAAATTTAATAAAAATCTTTGGTAGTTAAGTACTACACATATAGGTATTCCAACATATTAAATAAAATACAACATATTCACTCTTACGGAGAGACTTAAAATTAGGCATCTATTAACATTTTCTACGAGAAAGCAATCAATAAGTACTGAATTAAGGTATTGTAGTCACAGTTGGATAAAATAAAGAAAATCATTGTCACTTACTAAGTGAACCATAAATAAATATACTACAATAATACTGATACGTCAGGAAAGCCGAAATAGTTCATTTTCAATTGTCGATATTGCATCGAAATTACAAATAAATATAAGTCAAGTGTATTAACTACGAGTTAATCCCAATTAAAGACATTTCTGATTTAGGGGTCTGCTACAGTTTATAGATAAATTTTGTATTCAAAAGGAAATTCCACGCGAATTTCCAGTTCATTTTCAAACTGGAAAAGAAAGGCAAAGACGATAGGATCGATTCTCAGCCGAAAACAAAAAGGAAGCAGTACCCATCACAGTAATAAAAGAAGAGAAAGAAGATTTTGATCTTTCCGATTCTTTTACTTTCGGGGACGATCCTACGTTAGATATATCTACCACTTCGTCAAATTTCATAGGATTAGCCACTCAGGTCTCAGATTCTCCAAAAAGCGACAAATCTTGGCACGACGAATCATTAGAATATGAAAAGGAGGATTCAGAATATAAACTTCTACACTACAAAGTTAAGCTTTGGGAACCGCCCCTACATCCATCCTTTCTAACTTCACATTATCCATATCTAGATTTAATCAGTAATCGGATCATGACGGTTACTCACGAACAGCTAGAGGGTATTTTGAAAACCCTTCTGACTAAGAATAAGGGGTTAGATGCCGATCAGCAATTGGTGATTTCCGAATCCAAACTAATGGATGGAATACCAACTTATAGTGGCGAAAAGGAAGCACGAGGGTGGGTTGATATCTTTAAACAAGAAATCATTACCCGCAAGATTCTAACTACTGATAAAATCTACAAGGCATTAGATAAGGCCTTGGTTGGGACAGCAAGGAACTGGTGGATAGGTGAAAAACCGAGATTTATCGCCAGTTATGCTACTATAACTGACCCGACTGACCATGAAACAGCTAAGGATGCGACGATTAACCAGATATGTCAAGCTCTCGAATTGAAAATGGATCGCGCGTATGTCAGTAGCAAGGCAGCTTCGGAGCTGGCCTCAACAATTTTCAATTCCAAGTTAAGTGGAAATGAATATGTTAACCGACGGTTACAATGCGTAACTCAAATGGACCCTAATATGGATGAGGAAGGAAAGCTGATAAAGTTACTAGATGGCCTACCTCAGCTATTACGCAAAGAAATGATGAATTGCACGGATATAAATAACTTTACGAAAGTTTTGAATCGCCATATCCTTCAGCAATCAGAAAGCCTTTTAAACCATAACGTCAAAGATGTATTTGATGGACATCAAAAGAAACCAATTTACATTAGAGGATTAAATGGAGGTATTCCTCCCAATAATAGCCGTAATGGGAATCAACCCAACGGAGGTCAAGTTCGTCATGGAGCTGACCCAGGGAAATATAATCCTAATATTAAAAAGAATAGTATAGCCACAGACGGTCAGCCCACATGCTATGAATGCGGTAAAACGGGCCATTTTGTGATTGACTGTTGGCAAGCCATGCAGAGACAGAGTATCCCGTTACCCCCTCAAGCTGCAGGATGGGCCAAAATGAATAATGCGCCCATACAACGAAATTCCTACAATAATAATAGAGGAAGAGGAAACAATCGATACAATGGAAATGGTAATAGGGGTTATAGAAACAATAATAATGGGTATAATCGGAATCATAATAATTATAACCAGGGATATCAAGGTGGTTTTTATAACCAACCCCCGTCTTATAATCAGAACTACAATCATCAGGACTTCAATTAAAATTATACAAATACAGTTCATCAAATGCGTGCGATGCATATTAGTGATCGTGATTACAATTACGATCCAGCACGAGACATGGGTATGAGACAGAACGTTCCCGCCTCACCCATGAGCAATGATCATCAGCCGCAAAATAATCAAATTTATGGGAGTCATAGCAATCCCAACCCACAAACTTTGGAACAAGTACATCAGCAGATGTCTCAAAATAATCCAAGGTTCAGAATGTTTAGGGTACGATCAGCTGAGGATTCAGAGATCCCAGACTTAGAGACTATACCATTACCAGGGACATCAAGTCGAAAGAATGAAGAATCACCCATCACATCAGTATCCTCAGATAATGATGAAAATAAGGAATTAGATAGATTAATGGCAGCTTACGAGCTGACTCAGCAAGAAACTTTAAGTAATCTAGGCAATAACGGAGAAGCAGCAACATCCAGTAATACATTAAATAAAAATCAAGCTTCGGTAAGCCCGAAGACATTACATGTTAGGAAAGGAAATCAACCACTTAAGGAAGTAAAACGAACGTTTCCATTCCGTAATTATTATGGAGTAGCAATGGATTTCAATGTTATTGTAGACACGGGATCTACATTTAGTATTGTCAATCCGAGGACAGTGAAATTGTTGGGATGTGATCATATCATCACATCGTGCCAGCAAATCAAAGCGGACATGATTGTATACGATGGTAAACCGTTACAATCAAATCAACAGGTAACATTGGGTTTCTATGTGGACGAACTTCACACTTGGATAAATTGGACATTCTATATTGTAGAAAATATGATGGATAGTATAGTATTTGGAATGGACTTATTATCTAAATATGATATAACAGTAAGTTGTCAGTCCGGAATAATCGCGTTTTCTACGGAAAACAGACCAAGCCCAGACTATGTATATACATCTGATGAATCAGATGAAGTTCAGATTCCCACGGGAGCTGAAACTCAGGTAACACATTCTACGCCTTCAAATATCATGACAGCATTACCTATTAAGAAGAGACAACAGAGACCTACTGGCTCTGACATAATAGATCCAATTAAAAGCGATGATTCAGATAAATCATCGGACACTAAGACAGATAAAAATATTTATGTTCAGGATCACGTACATTTAGAGATAGGGGAAGAGAAGCCCATCAACATATACACTGATGATCTCTCATTTGACGGTCACATAGTTACCGAAACTAATTATCAGTTACTTTTTAATTTAAGATTAATGATAGTACCAGAACATATTAAGTTGAATCAAGGCAAAGGAATGATTAATGTAATTGATATGGGTAAGACCGGTATGGGCTTACAAGCAAAGAGTCGGATAGCGACATATCACCATTTACCAGACAAGGTAGTCATACGCCTCGGAAGTAGACAGACACAGGGAATGATAATTCATAACCAGTTAAATCGAGCAGCATTAAAGGCTGAAATAGAGAAGAAGTATAAAGAATATGGGGACTCTAAATTAAGATGTAATCTCGATTTTAATAATTATTATCCACAGTTGAGAATTCATTCAACTGAGTTACAGGTTCCAAGTCCCATATTAGGTGAACGACCACCTATCCCAGTATCAACTGATACTGACCAACCAGAAACAGAAGTAGAGAAAACACGTAAACAACATGCACAAATGTTACAGCAAAAGCGAATAAATTCAATTATGACTTTTCGGTATCCCAAAAATATGGGTGAATTGAGTGATTTCATTGGGCAAACAAATAAATTCAGTCATACGGTCCAATGTTATTCTCAAGTGATGCAACCTCTTTTCGAATTACTACGCAAATCACCGCCATTCATATTCACGGCAAAGTGTCGTGAAGCTTTTGATGCTATCCGGTATCAGATTCTTACTGCTCCGGTCATGGCGTTACCCGATCATTCCATTCAATTGAAATTATGGTATCATATATCCGAGAATCATATCAACGCTATATTGGTACAAAATAAAAACGGCGTACGACGCTTACTCTCCCGTTCCCAATATTATTTGGTACAGGTGAAGGAGACCTTCTCAACGTTGGATAAGCATGGTATTGCGCTTATCCAAGCATTACGGAACTTCCGTAACTTCACTACGGGTCGGACCGTTCACGTGTATACCACGGACGCAGTATTGCTGACAATTCTAAAAATCTCAGATTTACCTCCACGGATGGTGAGATGGAACTTGAAATTACGTGAATTCGATATTAAAATACTTTTGCTGGCTGGACTGCCCGCACAAATAGATGAGTTGTTGCATACATCTACGAGAAACAACCTTGACCGAGAAATCGTATTTTCTTGTAGACTTATTAAAATAGTATGTCGTAACCGAAAAGAAAAAGAATTTATTCGTCGCTGTGCAGAATTAAAACATAGAATAAATAATTTGCATCAGCTACAAGCTGAGGACGAAAATGTAGACAAAATAATACAACGATTACGTTTCGATAAAGACAACGAATTAGTTGGAACGAGTAGGTACCGAAAAATTTATCGTTTGGGAGAGAACGACTTATTAGAAAGAATTACTACCGAATTCATGAGTGGACCTTATGTTCCAGTCATTCCTCATAAATTAGCAATTCAATCCACTCGATTCATGCATCAGAAAAGTCATTTTGGAAATGAAAAATTACATATGATTATGCGGGAAGACTATCACTTCCTGAATATGGGTGAGCTCATATCAAGGGTTATTTCAGACTGCACTCAATGCCAACGTTACCAGACAAATAGGAACCAAGTTCCCGGTTCCATACTCCGCATACAATTAAACATTGATAATATGCCTGAAAACAATACTCCTGCTCAAAACAATAGCCCACTCTTTCCTTTGATTCATTTTTCACCATTTCAATTCCCAGAACCGTTTACATCATCCGACGATTCTCAATCGCCTGTTGATGCGGGTCCACCTTTTCCAGGGGGAGAAGGGGATGGTGAGTTAGTTAAGACTAATTCAGGACAAAAAGTCCCCATTACATTATTATTGCCAAAAGCAAATGACATCCTTACGCAAGAAGACGTATTAAGAATAATACAACCATTACAGGCTGCTGTCGGAAAACAAGTCGATATAGATGTACAAAGAGTACAGACGCAAGGGTTTCCCAAAGCCGAGACGCCTCCACAAGGAGCCGGCCCGACTCTGGGAAGGCCTGCCAATAGACCAAGACGACTTACACACGTATTCGACGGTCCCTTGTATGACGTCGACTAAAAACGCTTATTTGCTTTGCTTACGCTAAAGATTTACAGTACATAACATATATATATATATAATACATAGGTTTAAATAGCATTTCATGTTTCACATAGAATGAGTGATCTAGAAATCATGCTTGGTGGCAGTGACGACGAAGGCTCCATAATTATTCTGCCAGATGAGGAAGAACAATTGTTGCAAGGTTGGGATGAACGAGAACCTGATGAGAATTATTTGCAAGTTGTTTGGCAGGACGATACTCCTGAAATGCAGTTAGCTGTTAGCAAGATAGATATGTCTGGCAACGTAACTCCGCCATTAGATTTAGCAATTAAGATAGATAGGATTAAGTTCACGAATCAGCAGGAGACTGACAGCGAGGAAGAAGCTCGAGCTCCAAAAGTCAAAAAGCCAAAATATAAATCGTACATAGAGCCTCGAGAGGAAGGAGAGATCTCATCAGATGGAGAAGTCGATGAGGTGCCTCCTCCCCGTAAAGTAAGTAGAAAAGGCAGGCCAATAAAAGAAAAAGTTGTCTGCCCAAGAATTGCTTTATGCCAAATTTGCCTTAAGGCGGGCATAGAGGAAAGACACGTTTACTTAGAGTGTCCCAAAGTAAATGGCGATTTCCATAAGAAGAATCGCGAAAAGAGTAAATTAAAATGTTATCGGTGTGGATCTTTGCGGCACAAGGCAAAAGATTGTCGCGAACCTCCTCAATTTTGTTCCAAGCCCCGACGAGGTAACCCTCATGGCCGTTTCGATCACGGTCATGATGGTCCGTCACAAATGGTTTAAAATTTTCAATCCCGTGAAAGAATGTTATAGTCATTTCTTTATCTTTAGTAAATTAGTATGAATTGTTGCTTTAAGCGAAATGACCAAAGAAATTGACAGGTAAATGATAAATGTACAAGTTGGTAAAATATTTAAAATATTGATTGTTATGAAGCCTATTTGTGTTACGTTAATGAACTCACTACTGTTGATTATTATCAGATAAAAGACTACGTTAAAATGACGGTGAAATATTGATCTCCATAAAAATGACTGCATAATATATTTATTATGATCTTCGTAAAATTTAGAATAGATATAAGTACGAGATACGTCTCAGGTTACGACCTATAAATTTTGATATTCCAAAAGTATACTTTCGAGCACATGATAATACGGGTTATATAAAAGGTTCAAAATAAAAATGTTGAATATCAGTGAATTGAGGGTTTTGAATTTTTTATTTTTTTATTTTTGCTTTTCCCCGTTCCATTTCAACATTATAGATTTACAAAATGTCGTTTCCAAAGGAGAACGAACAATCAGGGATATTCGCACGCCGATCTCCCCTTCCTGAACCTATACCCATGATCATAGATGATGAACCATTCATTTATGAAAATGAATTACCTAAGTTAATGTTCGAGGCGGCGAACTTCACGCCGTCAGTCAACTCGACCCACCAGAAAATTTGTCGCCAGAAAAACCTCTTCTGGAAGATTAGGAGCGAAAAATCTCTGTTAATATAAGTGCCAGAGATATTTCTGATTTATCTCTGTCAATCAATCGAAACTGCGTGGAAACTTCTCCAGCGACTGAAAAGGGCTCTTGACAAATCAAAAATTATCAGCAAGAGAAAATTCCCAATAGAAATAAAAGCTCACGAGCTTCGAGTCACTCGCGGTCAAGCTTACCAAACTTGGTCGCTGGAACGTCTCTAGGGACTCTCCAGAAAAACCCGCGTCGAAATTCATCTTCAATTTATTTTTCATCAGATACGTCTGATTCCTCATTATAATCTATAATATGTTCGGATACGTCCACAAAATTTTGATACAATTTGATACATAAGTAGTTAGTAATATTTTGCTTTCACGTGATCTCAATTTAAATGACTTAATGAAATAATTACTATTTTGACACGTTATAATATATATAAGCAAAATTTAGTATTTTTGAATGTAGCGTAGAATTTTTGATATATAAATTTTCACTTATTACTTGACAGAAATAATATTTATTTTACCAAATAAATTACCTGTAAAAGTTGGGATATTTCCCAAAAGACTGAGTAAAATGATGTTCAAAATCAGTCTAGAAAAAGAGTACAAATGAAACAATAAAATGCCATACAGGAACTTTAATCAATGCAATAGTGTGTGTTCTTTTCTTTTGCATCATAGTTTCTTTCAGGTCCATTATTTGCACCGTTGCTCGCACTTAAGGATATGGAGAAAAAGATGTAGATTATTGGACGTTCATACTATTGGCTGTTTCGTTCCATTGGTGAGATGTTGAATATTTCGTTTAAAGATAATAAAAGATTTGGTCCAGAAGAAGACATTATAAAATTATGAGAATTATTATTATGTATTTGAAATTATGTATTCGTTTTGATGAGGGCATCAAAACATTTGGTCTAGAAGTTTTGAGAGAAGAAAAACTATGATCATAAAAATGTATATTGTATAAAATATAAAATATAATATTTTATGATGTAAAATGTGAATTGTAAGTTGGAACCAGAGACGGACGGATATATTTCCCCAAAAGCCCTTCAGGCAAAGTTATCCCACAAATTAAGTAGATGGTCAAAAAAGGAAAATAATACTCCACACTGTGGAGATGAGAATAGGGATTATAGCATGGTACGTGAGGATCTTCTATCCTCGCGGACCATGACCATAACCAGTTTCTACTTGGACTCCGGCGAAGACAGAAGGTACTCCTCACTCGACCGTGCTACGGCAGAATTGTTGCTACGAGCAAAATCCTAGGGGCCCACGTGGACCAGGAAATCCTACGAGGAAAATATATTTGTTGCTACGAGCAAATCCTAGGGGCCCACGTGGACCAGGAAATCCTACGAGGAAAAGTGTATTCATCGCTACGAGCGAGAATTTAGGTGATCAAACGCTGACCCTTTTAGTGACCCTACGAGGGATAAAATATTGACGCTACGAGCGAATAAATTAGGAAACACAAGGTGACCCCGAAAGACGTTCTACGAGAAGTCTAGAATATAATCCGTCCGGCTCAGATTCCAACCTACAAGGTGAAATATAAATTGTTATAATTAATTATTCGTACGGCGAAAATTAAGGGAAACACTCCCAGTTGTTTATTGAAAGATTTGAGTTTCATACTTGATTTCAAAGTCTATTTTCTTTTGGGCTACGAGCCATTAAAAAGTAAAGTCATATCATTTTCATTTTTGCACTATTGTGCCATTTAAAAGTAAAAGTATTTAAAATAAATACGAGGCATAATAAGACCTCTCAAACTATATTTAATTTATGTTGTGTTTCGTGTGATTGCATATTCCCCGTATGATATTCGCATGCTCATATTTTTAGGATAATAATTTATAAACTAATATTAAGTTTCATATATTATATTTTGGGAAAGCGCATCATAACCCTCTCCACCCATATAGCATAGTAAGCAGGCAGGCTCATACTCTTTGCTAATTAAACCCTCCATTCAGTCGTGCATACTACATAGTATCTCGCAGGGCCGGTCCCGAAGTCGTGTAGATTCCCCGATTAACACTGACTCCGTCGCCCTCTCCTAACTCGGATTTAGAAGGCCGCATAAAATCCCTGTTATGCTCCTGGAAATACAAAAAGTTACAAAATGTATAACAAGTTAAGGATTTACGATGCATGTATTGTTAATAAATTAGTTAAATTATTTCTTACGTAGAACTTCAAGTTTGCTTAGGAATTCACCTCGAGTTGGAAGCACGGCAGCTGTTGTGAAGGACAACACAGTCAGTGCTGCCACAGCGGCGCAAATCAACAATTTCATTTTTAAAAGAACTTAAAAATCAACTTAAAAAAAACAGTCTCCAAAATACCTACAACTTTAAAGATTGTAAATTTTGCTAGCAGTTTCTATTCCCCACCAAAGTATGTATAACTCGAAATAATTGATTAACTATCTTCAGGTGTTTTATGTAATTTTCCTACTGCATTAAACCCAGAGACTGACAAAGAACAAGAAATTGAATAGAGATTACAAACAACTACCAGTCACTGTACTTGAGTATTTCATTTATTTTATCGCCAACTTTGACAGCTGATTGATGGTGAAGTTCAAGTTAAACGTTGAGTGAGCGGCAGGAAAAAAACCAGTTAATTAGTCTCGGGCTTTCCGCCAAACAGGAAACACTTGATACAAATCTATTTTTAAACGCCGTGTGTAATAGGTCTACGTTTGTCGGTGACTTTTCATCGGTTAATAGCGTTGTATTGTCAAAACACAACAAGGGGGAAAATTCCGTTTATTATCAATGACATTGCGTTTACGTTTATTTAAGATATTGAGATAGCTTTGAAATTACGAATTCATTATAAAAGCCTACTTGATCACATGAAATTAATGTATTTAATTTACTGTCAAGTTGTAAAGAGTTTAGTTAAATTAGTTGTCAAAAAGGATTATCCATTGCGCATAATTTTCCATTTAATTGTTTGAGTTGTTGAGTACTAGCTTAAAAGCACATTTTTCCTAAGTAGGATGGAGCATTAACTTCGATCATTTAAATCTGCGTATGTAAACCGCCACTACATCCACTTTAACTCAGGAGTCGATCGTCGAAACTCCCAAAACAAACTTAACTTAGCGTACTGCCAGTAAAAATGCAAAAGCACCTTCTTCTATTTTATGAAATAAAACAAGGAAAAGACTGCAAAAAAGAAAAAAAAATTCGTTTGTTCCTTTATTACTGTTTTTTTAAATTGTACACGTGAATGATGATGAAATTATTTCTCCGATATTGACACTACAAGTATGTGAGTTTTCCAAATTAGGAAACAAGTCTCTAGTCCACCCGCACCAGAAACTCCAGAAACTTGTTCGTAGCTCAGTTGTACGGTTTGTACCAGTTACATCCTTGCAAAGCCTATTTGTATCATTCAAACGCTGCCAACTGGTTCCATTCAATTCGTACCTAGCGCACTTTTACTGTCGTTATTTTTGCCACGCGCACTAGTGCCAGTTAAACCCGTCCCTAGCTTAGTTGTACTTGCATTATTCTGATAAAGTCCATTCATATCGTCATCTCTTGTACCCAGCCAGCCTTAACTGGTGCTGCTGCAATCAAGTCAAATCGCACCTGCATCCCTTGCACCTTGCGCACTTTCATCGCCAAAACTGGAAGCTACCCCATTTGTAATGGCGCTCTTTTGATCAAACTCATTTTTAGAAAGTGAAAAATGTTCCGTTTACATCTTTTTGAGAATTTTACAATCATATGTTTACCCAATTCGAAAAAAAATGTAACGTGTGTTGTCCGCATGTTTTAAGGACCATAATAATTTGTCTTTATTGTTAATATTGCTGTTCAGTTGTACCTTAAAATAGAAATGGTCATTCGGATTCCCCGATCACGCTCTTTGACAGTTGAAAAGCTAGGTGGGTGCAACTTGAATGCATTCGACTGCACTTTACATTTTTGCTGATTACAACTTGGCTATTTAGACAAAATCAATAAAGTTTATATCATTATGTATGAAGCTAAGAAAGAAGTGACAACCATTTGACAGCTGGTTGAGTTTTGAAAGGATCGCACTTTTAACAATTATTATGAAAACAATATTCATACAGACGTGTGAAAAAAGTTGGCTTGATTCTGTGACAACAATCACCACAAAACTTACCGGTATTGTGCATGTAAATAAACATACATGGTTAAAGTAGGTATTTTAATGTTGTCAATGCCTCAAGTACCAGTTGTGTACGACTCAATTGACGAATGCGGGTAAATCCAAAGAGCAACCACTTGACGTTGAATAAATTATATTTCACAGTCCGGACGTTGGCATCTAATTGTTGATTTTAGCCTGGATGCAATTTATTTGAGCTGTTTGCTATTTACCTATTTGAGGTTTGAAAAATGTATTGTGCATAGTAACTAATAATTGTAGCAGTATAAGAAGGCGCCTATTTAGGTGAAACAATTTTGGCGACACATCCTACTAATTCTAAAAAGACAAGTCAAGTTTAGACTAAACAAAAGGACCTTGTTTTTTGAGATTAATTAAATAGCAATAGTATCTTCATAATAAATTTTTTAATTTTTTTGTTTAATTGTTTGATATTTAAAACTAATACAATAACCAATAAATATAGGGTGAAACCATTGATTTCCTATGGTTTCATGCTGTTTTTAAAAAATGTATTTGCCTACTTAGGAAATTGGTCCAGGATAGCCCATATACTACTAATTTGAGCTTTTGCCAAGTTAAATGTACACGTGCATTACATAGTTGTGGAATAGTAGTCTACGTAAAAAATCAGCAGTTGTAGCCCTAAAAAGTTTAGGGCTATTTATTATATTTTGATAAAACCTATTGTACACACTGTATATACATGCAAGCTGTTTTTATGTGTACAAACATAATGCTGTATTTTGCGGTGCAGTCCGTAGTTTTAAATGTTTTTTGTGCATACTGCCAGCAATAAGTTATGTCACAACACGTTTATATTATATTTATAATATCTTTAAAATAAAAACCAGATACAAATATTAAACACTCAATTAACCTTACCACGACAACTAACACAAACCCAACCCAAAACAATAGTTCTACAACCCGGTTTGCATGAAAAGTCTATCATGGCAAAGGATATGGTAAAAGGTCAATTAATGTGATCTAGGTGAAAAAAGAATGGATAATCATCATCATGGCATGAATATTCGTATAAGATCCGACAAAGCTTGTTTAATCGTACATGCAACAAATTAACAGGACGGTCTGTCAAATACAGCAATTCATATTATTAAATATAATATGAAAAAAAGGTCATAAGTACACCTTGTGCAAAAAAAATAAGAAATAAAGACGAATGTTAACCATCATCTATTCTTATCCAACCTCCCAGTTAGTACGCAGCTATAGAAATTGTGATCAAAAGACACACAGTAAGTAAATCAAGATCTAAAACAAACGAATATTCAACTAAAAATAAAAGGGAAGTCAAATAAAGAATGCAAGTGAAAATCAAAAAGTTAGGAAAAGACGGAAAAACAGTCAAGATAAAATCTTAACTTACTTCACTCTCTTCCAAAATATTCCCTAAGCAATTGCAGGGAATCTAGAACAGAGAAAAATAAACAATGAAAAAGCGTCTCTATGGAAAAACATCACAACATTCCACAATAATGCAAAATAGTCAGTCTGGCTGTTAAAAAAAGCTTCTGAAATTATTAATGGATTTGGGTAGCAATTACTGTAATAGCTTAGACAACAAAATAATTTTTCTACAGTAATTTTCTCGATAAAATCAATAATAATCCCCTTTAATCTAAAAATTCTTGTACATATAACTTGTCAGAGATTCTACCCCAATTCTATGTCAAATAATAATTTAAGTTAAATCCAAATTACAGTCTAATATCATTATAATAATATACAAATTATTAAACAAATTGAAATTAAATAGGAATCAACCAATATATAGTGAAATTATTAATTACTTGCAAATTAAACTTTGTTTACTTTGTGTGACAGGTGTTATGCCTTTAGGCACAATAAAATATTCAATCAATAAATCACCTTAACCTTTGCGACCATATTATTTTGTGCTCTAACTCATAGCACCCGGAATGTAGATAGGAACTGCAACTTCAAAGAAACTTAGTCCGAAGAGTCCATAAAGTTAACAGTTCATTAGAAGACAAAGTAGGGGAGTGCTATTCTGCGTGTGGGCACTAAACTTTACCACCTGTAGTAAAAAACAACTGTAGACATCTGCTAAACAGCTTAAAACCCAATAGAAATAGCAAGACTTGCGATTCAAAAATACCGAACTGAATTGGCTAAACAATTTGATTATGCCAGACGAGAGTCGATATTTACTGTTGGCGATTTAGTGTTATTAAAATATAAACACTGACATAATAGAACATCTAAAAAAACTGTATATATTTAAGTACGTTCTCATCTAATTATAAAGGACGTTGCACTAAATTTGTACAACCTAAAAAGCTCTTACAAGTCTAAACTCATTTAGTTTAATGTCAATGTTGAGAGACTGCGACCCTACTATGTCAAGAAGAGGAAAAGTTATTCCACACGCAAGGCCAGTAAAGCAGCTCCAAGGAACATAAAAACGTAAGGACGGACCAAAATCTACCGATGAGAAGTCTACAATTATTAGGCCACCCCACACACCTGCAGATTTGGGCCTGTCCTCGTCCCAGGACTTAACACCCTCTACTCTGGCTTCTCTACATCCCATACCAAAGTTAGCTTTCTACCCCAACCGGCAAGCACCACAACTCACACCTGACCCTACTTTACTATCTGGATCTACATCGCAAACAAAATAATTAGCTACTCGACAAACATTAAAATTAAGTAAAAACAAAAACAAGCAAGCTCAACTAGTCATTATACGTTAAATACTATAAACAACAAGTATATTAGTAATAAAGACAATATACGTAAACTTAGAAATAATACCAGTGGCTAGGCCAACAACAAAATTTGTTTACTTTGAATTATAATTAAGATTGTTTCTTCTTTCACCTGCCTAATTGTTTTGTATTTCTTTTGTCTAGGGAGCTACTGTGTTACAATTAGCAGAATTAATTCCACTCCACATTATACAGATAATGCGTGTCCAGATTCCCTTATACCGTAAGGCCAGTCAGGCGTCTCGAAAACGGAACGCCCGAGCTGTTAGAATTCTTTCAATAATCATACAGCGAGCCCATAACAGGGACACAATTAGGGAGGCGAGTATTAGTATGCCCACAGAAAAGTAATTGACGAATTTACAACACCAAAAATAACAGGCTGTTCATTATTAGCTGCCATATGCAGACCCTATCGTGTAGTTAGAGGCGCTGCCAAAAACTACTTTAAAAAAAAATTGGAAAACTACGAAATTGTCTTTATTGCAATATACTTAGCAAATTAATTATAACTTTAAGTTAGAAATTATTTATAAATAATTGCTTAACATCCATTTTTGACACCTCATAGAGGTAAGCTATCTTTTTTTTAAATTTTAATTTTTATTTGCCTTACAGTATATCTAACGTAAATAGAAGCTGAGATAGATACGTCACCTCTAAATAATTAATATTTTTATTTGGATGAATATGCTAATTTGCAGTAACTCAGGACAAGTTACTACTGATCTATTCATAGAAAGTTTAATTAGAATTTTTAATACAAAAATATACCTACGTCAGGCTTAAGGAGCGTAAAAAATAAGTACCCATTAGGTCATTTAGGTTTAAATTTAAAAATAATTAATAAATTGTTTTTATGTGAATAACCATTTTTAACACCCCATAAAGGTGACCTTCTACACTATTTAATTTAGTTAGCTTTATTATTATATCTAACTTATAGTACAATTGTTTAAAAATTGGAGGAGCTCAGACAGAGCCGTTACTTCTCAAGCACTCATATTTAAATTTATTTTATGAATATTCATTTTAATTTTTAATTATCCAATTGATAATTTTTATTCAATTCTTGCTAAAACGTCTAAGTTTGTAGTACCTTTGGAGACGTATACTACTACCCTATACATCATATTCAATAATCTAACTCAAAATCATAAAATATACCTAGCTAGTGGACTGTTTCTATAAACTGTGGCCCCAAATCAGGGTCTGAGCTTGATGTTACCATGTACTAGGACTAACATGTACGTAATGCCGTCTATACGGAATGCCTAACCTAAGATATATGTATAAGGAAAATAAAAAAATTCAGGATTAATTTGTCAGGGAATAATTGACATTCATCAAAATTATTGACTATATAATCATGAATATATAATTTTTAATGTATGTAACTTTTATTATTTTTATTTTAATCACATTCGATGTTTACGTTCTTAGGGAGCTGAAAGAATTAAACAAAGCCTCTATAAGGGAAAAAATTAATTATTATATTGAGATATGATTTGAATTGTAATAAAATTCAATTGTAATTAGTTATTTATAATATTTTATAATGCTTAATGTACATTAAAATACGTTAAAATCAATATATTACACGTACCTATATTTTTGCTATGTACATCGCGGAAACTCCAAAATGACCCAGGTGACCTTTAATGACTCCAAACACACGCGTTACGGATGCCAGACAACTATACAACCCATTACCATCAAAATCGCTAACTGAAACCAACAAAATTAAACATATTGGCAGTAACTAGTTAATTAGGGAAAGAAATACCTAATTAACGCCATTTTACTTAATTATCTATAAAACTAAAAATTATTTCACGAATATGATTGTATTGTTAAATAAAGTAAGTTATTGCGAATTTTTTGATAGCTTTTTTGGTACAGTATTTAAATGTTATTGTAGTAATTATAGTGTGTAGTTGTACCCCATAATAAGTTAGCGTCAAATAAGTATACTTACATTTGTGTATTGAATCTAAACGACTATCTTAGCAAGACTGGGTAAACTTTAAATACACTAAACAAACAATTTGCAGATGATTAATTTTCTTATAGACCAAAACAGTTTGCTTCTTTTATTGCACTAGTGTTTATTGTAAGTAGGCTGCAAAAATTCAAAATATTATAAATGTAAAATATGTAACTTCTGTATTATTGTGCATTAATCATTTTTCTGTATACTAAAATATTTCTTGTTGAAGCTATGTAGATCTCATTGACCCAGATATGCATGAATACTAACTATTATTAAGGAAATTTGATTTAATAATTATAGGTTAAACTTCTAATTATATGCCATTGATGACAACCTTTTCTTAGATATATTTAAATTCAAACTAAACTAACGTCACTGATACTATAATAGTGATATTTAGCTCTTAAAATAGAAAATCCTAAGAAATATATCTTATTCTGCCAAAGACGGGAAGCAATATTTCTAGAGGATAAATATAACAATAAAATCATTGAATGAATGTAAAAAACTGCCGTAGTTGGTCTTCGGAATTTTAAGCAAATTAAAATACACTGTAGAATTATTATTAATTTTATTGTCAATTTATATACAATTTATTAGTAAAACCAAATTAACGTGAACTTACTATTTTTTATCATTAACAATTTGCTTGCGGATAGTGCTGATAGTATTCAACGGAGTTCAAAGTAACATACAAACTGCAAAGTGAACTGAAAAATTTCAATGAAATGTATAAGAAGTTCCGTTCTTGGCCTTGTCATCATGGCTGTATTTTTGCTTTCCGTATTTAAAATACGACTTTGGTGGACAAGGAATTGTAATAAACTCGATAAAACAATGGCATGATGTAATTAAATTACGACACTTGATAAAATAAAATGACTTCTTGTATTCAATTCTGTCGACAAATTACCTTTTTTTTAACTATTGAGTAGTCGAGTTTTGCACTTTGTTTAACAAAATTATGGAATAAATTAAAGTTCATTAGTTACTCGCATTTGTTTGTGGGTAGTTTAAATGTGGAATTTTACAGTTAATAAATTTTCTATCTCAGAAAAAATTTATTTACTTTAATTTTTTTCTTTACAAAAGCCTTGTACCTTCGACTTCAACAAAGCCTTGTATTTTGGACTTCAATAATCCACTCAGTTCAAGTTCTGTTTGTACAATAATGGTGCGCCAAGCTTTAGGATTATTATATTTACCTAATGGGTTCAGTCCTGTCTGCATGCTTTCTGTGGAGTGGTGCTTTGCTGCTGTGATGGCTCTCTTCGGCCTTCGGGCCTTGCAGGCATAGCGTCATGAAATAATGTTAAGTTCCCCTCTCTACAGCTGAGGCAAAGTTTAGTGAAAGACATAAGGAAATTGTTTTCGACTTTATTGATAGATGCTCAATATATGTAGTTATTTAAACACTTACTTCCTGTATAGTTAACATTAAAGCCAAATATTTTCTATCTTTTATCGCTATCTTGCTTACACTGTCCCAAATCGGCATAATACATTTATTTGTATCACATTTGTGAAGTTTCTACTAAATTGGGTTCATTTAATTAAACGCAGCATAATAAAAATAATTTGAATTTGTGCGCATTATGTACACCAATGTCTCACAGTGCGAGCTACATATACTACTATGTATAGTATTTCTACACACCCAGCATACGGGACGTTCCAAGTTTGCTCAGTTTTGAAAGTACGTTACTATATGATTACTTACTACGATTTTGAGGCAAACGTGGTATTTTTTTTTTGGTAGGTAAAAGGAAAAAAAGTGCATGCAAAATGTACTCTGATTTAAACCTACTTATAGTTAAATGTTTAATGAATTAGTTTTTAAAATGTTAAAGCCTTGGCCACAAGTCATTCGCAATTAGATAAATCAAAAATTGTGAGGTTAAAATGTATCGTCAAACTACTTAAAATAAAATAATTAAGGGTTTACAAACAAATGCTAAACTTTCTTTACAATGGCTGCAACTTTTTGCAAACTGTAAAAGCTAAATTTAATATACCTAAAAGAATTAATTTAAATTGCACCACGAATTAACAACTTACTAGTACTGTGGAATAATCTTAACTTTAATAAAATTGCGTATGCTAAATCATGAAAATTAAAATTACGAAATTAAAAATAATTCATTATTTATGCACGAATTTAGTCACGATAGCTCGCATTTTCTATCTTTATTAATCTAAATTCAATTATAACATAATAGTCAACATCTAAATTCATCGAATTAAAGATGCAAACACTAAACGTATTTTAATTCTGTTAAACTTCTTAAGAGTAAAAATCTCTCTTAAGTATTGTTTATATTCCCACTGATTTTAAGCATTATGTACCTAAATTTGTTTAGTCTGCACGTCTGTAGTGTAGAATTGCAATTAATATTTTAGTTTCAGGGCTTAGTTTACTTGTGAAGTTGTATGACAACAATACACCTGCAATAAAGTAAATAAAAACATTATATATAACAATAATATGTTTGATTAGCACTGTATACCTAAACATGCAGTATAAAGAAAGCTTCAGGGATATAAATGGCAGAAGTATTCGTGAACCACTGCTCTAACTAAAATGTTGTTACTAAATTAGTATACTAAACTTCGGCTAGTTACATTGTATATATCATTAAACTTTTTTAATTTCAATAGAATAAACATACAAAAAAGTAGCAGCTTTATTTACTTATGTCTTCCACTGTAATATATATATAAAAACAAACTACACTGCATGGAAACTAATTATTCGTCCGTCACGTAGGTTTTGACTTTCGAATTTCTACTTTTCTACCTACCTCTCTGTTAACAAACTAGTAAATTCAATTTCACATCCTAATAATAACTAATAAAGAAAGTTTATAATAAACTTTTACGCTAACATACTAACATTCCATTATTGTAGCTTTTAAAATTCCAAGAAGAGAAACTACATCATTACACTCCTCTAGCTAAAACTAAAGCAGCAAATATTATGATGCATATATGCCGAATACCTCTTACAATGAATGTGTAGTATTAAAGTAAAACTCAATTTCATGGTGAGAGACATTTCAAATAAATACTTACTCAAAAGTAAATTAAATATCCGTAAAACTAAAAAGAAAAAGCCTCTTAACCACAACAAATTTGGAAGAAATAATTTATATCAGAATGCATAACAATGCAAACTTTACAAGATTACAACACAAATAATGCTATAAATATGTAAACAAATAAAGTTTTAACTAGAGTAGTCATATCATTGTCATTATAGCTTTCACGGAAAGAATAACAGTGTATGTCCGAAATTTCTGGATATGGCCTGTTTGTTTTCAACCGAGCAGAACAATAATTATATTCGTGTGGAAATTCGTACAATTTTTGTTGGAATGGGGGTCGGAATAGAAGTAGCCGTAGCAGTAGGTCGAATGAACACAGAAAGAATTTGAGCCATATTTTTATTTGGTTTAGATTTTTTACCACATCTTATCTTTTTCCAGTTACGGCTCAAGGAATTTAAAAGATTAAAAATTAGTCTGTACAGCCAATTTGTTTTCACAAAGGTCATTTCTCTCATATCGTTAAGTACACCTTGAGCAAAACCGGCTGCTGAGAGTGAGAGAAACGTACTTTTCAATGCCAGGACCTGGTGATTCGTTTTTTCATTTTGATACTTTTGAACGATATTAAAAACAAGCGAAAGCAGGAGAGACACAATCATCAGATATGTTACCCAGTCTGGAACATTTGAAGAACTGAGCGATGCCTCTGGCCTAGAAAAAAAAATTTACATATTATCAGCATTACCACACATGCATAAATATAAATCGATTTTTTTTCTGTATAAGATCATTACATAAATGTCAGAAAAATTACGAAACATGGGGATTGTTAAATGGCTTTAATTTTCAAAACGTAAAAAACATTTAAAAGAAAAAATGATTTAAAATAGATATTAAGTAGCAAGGGGTGTCCATAAATTATATCATCAATATACTCTCATTTCTAGGACCATATGACTTCTCTTTCATCAGTTTAAGCATAGCAAAAATAGCTATATTTAACATGAGATGCCATCAAAATCTAAATATGCCTATTAACCCTACCAGTGACATCATTTATGGTTAAACCTTAATGTACCAACAATTTACACAAAACTTAATGTAGGTACCTACTTACTTTGTAAAAGCAGCTACGCATGAAAAGCTGTTATCAGGTGTACTTGCACTTTTCCTTCAAATGGCATCGTTTTGTAGTCTTTAAAACAAAAACTCTTATCTCCAACATGCGCGAAAGATTTTTTTGTGTCGATGCATTCGACGCACTTCATCAAAATAGTTTTAACTAAAAGAATCAAATTGTTAAGGAATTAATAAAGGTACATTATATTTACATACATTTTTATGCTAAGATCCGTTTATAAATTACACAGGCAAACACCCATGCATTAAAAATACGCGTGCAATATTATTTGTGCAATAATTTGAATTAATATTGTTTGATTTACTAACAGTAAGTTAAGGTTTATTCTTAAAACATCCGCGCATTTAAAAATGATTGTGTTAGTAATTTTGGGGAGGGAAAGAGGGGGTAATGTTATTTCTTTGTGAGCATGAATAATATATGAACGTACCCAACAAAATTGATTTTTCGAAAATACAGTGTTTAGGCTTGCTAAACCTAATAACTATTTTAATGATATTCTACACTCTTAGGTACATTATAAAACTAAAACATTTATTGATTCGTGTCAGTCCTGCAAATTAGCCACAGATCTCCTAAATCACTTTTAATTTGTTTTATTCCCTGCTTGAATGCTTCACCTGGGAGTGACGGTCTCTTATTCTATGATAAAGAAATTAAACTTTAGTAATTAAACTTACAATAGTAAAATTGTCTTTCTCTTTTGTGAAGCTGATTTGTGTTATTTTTAAGATGGCAGTGATAAAATTTAATTTCCTAGTTGACATAGCACGCAGTTATACAAAAAACATTTCGAAAATTACAGCCCACACACATGAACTAACCTGAATACCTTACGATATTACCTACCATCAAATTTAATATTCAAAGCGACCAAAACCAAATTAGTTTCTTTCGGTAACAATAGTAATGTAAAAAAATATTCTTTTTTGACATTGTGATAGAATAAAAAAAAAATTTCCGACTTTTTTGCTTTTAATTAATTTGTAAATTCAACAGCAGTGACAACTTGATAGTTTTAAATTTCCAAATTTTTGTGGACGAGCAGGAAAGAAAAAAAAGGAATTAAACCGAAACCAAACAGTAACAGCGACCACAATAGAGAAAGACTTGAATAAAATATGTGATTGACTCGGACTGGACTCTCGGACTTCGACTCACGCATTTAATTTTTGTTTAATTAGCAATCGGCATCGGCATTTCGCACCCGCAAATCAATGAAATGGAATAGAAAATAGAATGAAAGGCGACCAGCGACAATAGCATAAAGTTAAAGCGGCTATAAGGAGGCAGTGAAGAGAATAAGCGAGCTTGTATTCTATTGACCGGAATGAACTTTACTCGATGCCAAGTGATTTCGGTTTTACATATTTTTAATGACACTCTACCCGAAACTATACTTAAAATCAAAATATGAAGTTTCATATATTCCCCCATCTGGGGTCAATGGGCTTGAAAGTATATTCTGAGTGATAATTCCCTCATCCGTAGCGTCGACAAATGCAAACCGATTTCGACAAAACATTATATTTAGGTAGACAACACAAAAATATTATGATGTTTTGCAGGATTTTGAAAAAATTTAAAAAGTGCGGCTAAAATAAAATCACAAAATTTCAAAATTTTAATTTTTTAAAATTTTATATTTTCGCGCTGTATGTTATTTTATTGCACATACCGGACAGAAAAATGCATTTACAAAATATTTTGATTCGTTAATTTTTTTTATTTCAGCATCCGAAATGCAATTATTTCGAGATCGAATTTTTAATTAATGATTGCACCAATATTTCAATCCACAAATAACTGCATTTTGAATGCTCAAATCAAAAAAAGTAAAGAGTCAAAATATTTTGTAAATGCATTTTTCTATCCGGTTTGTGCAATAAAAAAACATTTAGCGCGAAAATATAAAATATAACAAAATCAAAATTCAAAAACTTGATTTTATTTTAGCCGCACTTTTTTAATTTTTTTAAAATCCTGCAAAACACCATAATATTGTTTTGTTGTCTACTACAGTAAAAAGTTTTGTTCAAATCCGTTTTTATTTGTGGACGCTACGGCTGGGGGAACCTTCACTTAGAATACACTTTTACCATATTTCAGACCCCAATTGCCCCTTATAGGGTGGAATTTGAAACTTTATATTTGGTATATAGGTATGCTATTGGGTATATCATTTAAAAAAAAATGTAACACCAAAATCAATCGCCATCGATAAAAGTCCATTCCGGTCAATAGAATACAAGCGCGAAATTTTTTATAAGTATTCCGTTTCTGTTCGTACACGGTTTCAGTCATAGGATGATAGGAGCGCAGAATAAAACTGACGGGACAGGAGCCGGAGTCTGCCGGAGTCACGAGAAGTGAGAGAGAGGATCTAACCAGCCGGCCAGCCAGCAACTAAGGCACGAAGTCAAAGCCAGCAGACAACAGTCCAAATCCAAAAGCTATTGAGAATTGAGAGTGGGGTGGTGGAACAGCTTTAACGAATTCCAAAGCCGGCTTCAATTTCTTTATATTTGTGAAGGTAGGAATCATATTATCTTCTGGTTTGATAAACGATAGATATTGTTTCTCAATTTCTGATTAATTATGTAATGTGTGTGTAATAAATTTAGTAGGAATGTTGAGTAAAATGAACATTTATATATCGTCTATGAAGAACCAGAATGACCTATATCCATTTTAGCTAAAAACAATATTTCGTATTCACAAAAATATTGAAAAGTGTGTCTTGAAAGCAGTTAAATAGAAAATTTTCCACTTTAAAAAAATAAGAAAATAGAACATTTTGACCTTTTCAAAAACATGTTAATTGAACATTTTGAACCTTTTAAAAACGTGCAAATAGAATATTTTGAACTTTTCAAAAACATGCAAATAGAACATTTTGAACATCAAAATCTTTGAATTAACATTTTACGCATGTTTCGCATTTTGATTGTATGAAAAAGCTCATTTTGATTCTAGCTTAAATTGGATATGGGTTATTTTGGTCCTTCACAGACGGCACAGTACTGTATTACTACTACACTTATAATCATTTAAAATTACTCATAGATGAAAGTGATGAAACTTGCAGGAGCAAAGTCTGAGTTAATTCTCCATTAACTAAAGTTTTAGCAAAGGAAGCCGTGTTTTCCAATACAGGATTATTGCGTAGCCGACGCGGGGTTCGTTGACTGCCTTTTCGTCTGCTGACAGGTGTATTGCCGGGTGTGAAGCCATTCAACTCAGCTGTTAAGGGTTTGTGGATTGGAAGCATGTAGCCTTCTATGATTTTCCTAAAACTAATAGATTCCCCTCTAATTTTAACTTCTGGGAGATAATTGTCTATAGTCCAAAATCGCTCAATTTTAGGCTAAACAAAAACATTCAAAATTAAATTAATGACTTCAGTTATAAATGAAACATCTTGATTTTCTGAATACAAAACCAAGACAGGAAAATGTACCTCGTCTTCATCATCGCTTGCATTTAATTCCTTCAAGTTGGATTTACTACCCTTAGCATTATTACGAGGAGTTTCCATAATCATAGACTCTGCAACTGGATCTACCACTCTACCTTTCACACCTGTGAAATTGACCTGTAAAGTACAAAAATAAATAATCAAGATTCGTTAATAAAACGGCATACCTACGTTTGTCATAATAGTGAGGTACATCGATGTAACACTAAATGAGAGATACGTAAGTAAGCAGTATACATACATACGAATTACAATAAAATAATAAAATTAGTACAAAAAATACTGTTTAAGGCCTTTGAAAAATAAAATACCGTCTGCAAAGAACCAAAATGACCCATATCCAATTTAAGCTACAATCAAAATGAGCTATGCCATAAAAACAAAATGAGAAACATCCGGAAAATGTTAATTACGAGTTTTTGAAAAATTTCCTATTAACATGTTTTTGATGAGGTGCAGAATGTTCGAATTTTATGCTTTCAAAAAGGTGCAAAATGTTCTAATTTGACGTTTTCAAAAAGGTGCAAAATGTTCTAATTTCACGTTTTCAAAAAGGTACAAAATGTTCTAATTCCGTTTTTTTTGAAAAGGTGCAAAATGTTGTAAATCCGTTTTCAAAAAGGTGCAAAATGTTCTAATTCCATTTTTTTGAAAAGGTGCAAAATGTTGTAAATCCGTTTTTGAAAAGGCACAAAATGTTTTATTTAAATGCTCTCAAGACATATTTAAATATTTTTGTAGATAGTTGATATTGGTTTGATCTAAAAATTGATATGGGTCATTTTGGTGGGTACACCTAAAAACCCATCTGATCCCAACTGAACCCAACTGATCTGATTTGCCAAAATAGCCCCAAAATCGTAAGCTCAGTTCGACGAGATCTGTTTTCATATTTTTTCTACTCAAAACCCAACTGCCCAACTGATGTGCATTATTATGCTCACGTTCTGTGGCAAACTGTATTACATTACTGAACTGAGCCCAACTGAAACCCAACTGAAACCCAACTGAATCCCAACTGGAACCCAACTGAAACCCAACTGAAACCCAACTAAAACCCAACTGAATCCCAACTGGAACCCAACTGAAACCCAACTGAAACCCAACTGAATCCCAACTGGAACCCAACTGAAACCCAACTGAAACCCAACTGAAACCCAACTGAATCCCAACTGGAACCCAACTGAAACCTAACTGAAACCCAACTGAAACCCAACTGAATCCCAACTGGAACCCAACTGAAACCCAACTGAAACCCAACTGACACTGAATCCCAACTGAAACCCAACTGATACTTTACAGTGTAGCTTGCAGTTGCGTTTAGTCAGGTCTGTGTTGTAAGGTTACGTTCATGCAATCATACAACTAAGGGACATCTGAAGTGCTGATTCACTGCATTATAATGATCTGGGTAGGGTCTGCTCATAAATGAACTTAATCTTAATATTTTCAATAATGTATGTGTATAACGTATAAACATATCACTGGCGGAAACAGGATTCGGCCATAGGGGGCTAACAATGTTAAGCGAAAATCTTAGTTAATGGCTGCTACTATCTCCACTTCGTTAAAAATCTCCTTTAAGGGGACAGGGGGGAGGGAGAATTTTGCCCCATCTGAATCCGCGCTTCAAGCAAATAATCTTGCTTAAGGATTTTGGAGGAAGGAAACTATATGTGATTTTAATGGCAGGGATTTTCAGAAAAACTCTTTCACAAAATAATTACGTTTGGAGGATTTTAAAACTCTTCGAAATTTCAGCATTGAGTAATGGGAGTTTTGGGAACTTTAAAATTTAAAAATGGCAAACAATAAAGATATACATTTATAGTTTTTATTATTGGTTGAAAGTTAAAATAAAGTCAAGATATTTTTGCAGTTGCGAGAATCAAAATATAAATATTGTAGGTAGGTACTTATGTTGATTGTTTCAAATAGTCTATTTAGGTGGTTTGCGTTGCATTAGTTTGGTTGGGACGTAAATGTAGGCGTTGGTTATGGAGATTTGTAAATACAGTTTCATCAGTATCACCCGTGCTAAAAATAATTGCTGAAATTTCTGCAACATTTCTGACATCTTAGAAGAATGCTGATGGACTGATGAACTACTAATTGTAGTTTGGAGCAGTGAACAGTCACTAATTATGCTGTGTAATCTTTAAGTAACATGACCTACATTAATGCACTTACAAATGTAAGTAACAAATTGTAATGTAAGTATTGGAAGTCTAGTGCAGTTACAGTGTTATCCCTGATACTTTTTTTTAAATCCCTTTTAAATGACTAAAAATTCTATAATTTGGTGCAAAATCTGTCCCTTACAACGGTTTATACCTTGTATCGAATACCTTATAATCGGAAAATTATAGCATTGCTAGCATAGCGGGCCAACCACACGGTCTGTTTTTCTCCCCAATAGTAGTTATCCCATTTAACTGGAGTGCCTTTATACGAAGTGTGCTGTACACTATACACAGATCATTCAATTTATCTATTTTCGCAATACGAAGAGTACAAGAAATCCATGTTGTAGGTATTGCTTATTCTGAAGCAAATAAATATTGGTTCAATATTATACATCCAATAATAATAATAATAATAATAATTTATTCATTGGGTCGATTTAACCGAAGTTCATACAACCAGACTCAACCAGTCACTGTGGGTGAGGAAATAGGAGGCTACCGCGTTAGATCGTCTCGGTCTTTGTACCCTTTCACCTATCCCCGTCCTCTCCTCCACAGTAAAGGAGTCTCATTCCCTAGGCCCCTACAGTAAGTAGTGGTCACTAAGGAGCACCGAAGGAGATTAGGTTTCAATCAACCATCCAGTGACGTTTACCGTACAACACCGAGCCGTAAACGATTAGCAGTGGCCGAGGATTGAAGCCGGGTCTGAGACTGTAAATTTCGTTACAGTCTGCAGTCCTAACCGCTCACCCAAGCACGCCTGCTTATTATACATCCAATAGGTGTGCATAATTGGATTTAGTAAAACAAACAGTTATTACTGTAAATAAATGTGAGCACAACCATAGCTAGGCATTTGATTTGCACTCGCACTCCATTCGTACGAGTGCAAGCCAAATCTTTTGCACTCAAACTCCACTCGCTTAAGTGCACCCACACGGTTTTTGCACTCGAACTCCACTCAAGCTAATTACTTGTTATGAGTGCAATATTGTCTGCCCCAAACTCTGTGAGTGTAACTTTTTTTAGATATTCACATACCAAATAAATCCTTGGTGTAGCGCGAAGTTTAAAAATCATTGCACTGTGAATGCAGTCAAAGTGCACTCCGCTCCGCCCTCTTGAGTGCAATCTAAATTACTTGTGTGCCCAGGTATGAGCACAACATCTGCAAATTCATATTTGGAACTGGAATTGCCATTTTAATTGATTTTAAGTGTAAATTAATTTATTACATAGAAACAAATTAGATACGGCGCGGAGCAGGCATCATTTACATGAGTTCAAAAATCAGGTGTTTCTCGTTTGCCATGCTATTACATTCAAACTAATAGGCTTGTTGTGTCTAGTTATCATTAAAGCAAGTGTTTTGTTTTAGACAGGAAGGGACAGGGTTTGAGTATGTTAAAATTACGAATGAGGAAATAACGAAGCTTTTGACGTCCAGAAACGTTTAGAGAAAACTGCAAGTTGAATTAATTTTTCAATTAATTACAACATAACTAATAAAAATGTTATTCTTCAAAAATTATTGAATTATTCTGAATCTAAAATTTTAAATAATTAGAAAAATGCCTAAACAAACACTACCTTGAGGTGAAAAACGTTAAAGTTTGAGTCATGGACAACTCTATCAAGCGTAAATTGTAGTACAAAAATCCGGCGCTTCGCGCCGGATTTGTCGACCGGGGGCGGGCCTGAAGTAGATGCTGAGCTTCAACAAAGTTGCAAGGCCATTTATGTTACGCTAACAGATAATATAGGATTTATGAAAGCTCCCCCACAATAATTAAGACATATACAAATAAGCGTAGCATGTAGTTAAATATAGCTAAAAAGTTTTAATGAATTGCACCACTCACAAATGATTTCATTTATGGAGGCTTCTCATCAATAGGCCATATATTAAAGAACGTGGCATGTAGTTTAACTTGTAAGATCCCTTGTCAAATATATCTGATTCCTTAATTCTTGATCTAATGACAAATGGGATTTCTGAAGTGGTAATTTTCAAATAACGTCATATATGAACAATACCTATATGCACATTTGTATGATCTCATGTTAAATAAATCCAATTGCTTAATTATTGAACGAATAAGAAAGAGGATCTCTATAGTAGTGTTTTCTAAATAACGTTGTTTACGAGCGATCTCTGTATGCATACTAGTAAAATCGTATGTCAAATATATCCGATTACTTAATTCTTAAACTGATGACAAAGGGAATTTTTCAAGTAGTAATTTTTTAATAACGTCATTTATGGACGATTCCTGTATGCATACTGGTGAGATCGCATGTTAAATAAATCTAATTACTTATTTCTTGAACTAATGACAAAGGGGAATTCTAATGTAGTGATTTTTAAAAAACTTCATTCATGGACGATCCTCGTATGCATACTAGTAAGATCCCAAGTTAAATATATCTGATTACTTCATTCTTAAACAAATGACAACGGAGATCTTTAAAATAGAAATTTTTGAATAACGTCATTTATGAACGATCGTTGTATGTATACTAGTAAGATCCCAAGTCAAATATATCTGATTACTTCATTCTTAAACAAATGACAACGGAGATCTTTAAAATAGGAATTTTTGAATAACGTCATTTATGAACGATCGTTGTATGTATACTAGTAAGATCTCATGTCAAATATATCCGATTACTTAATTCTTGAACTAATGACAAAGCAAATTTCTAAAGTGGTAATTTTTAGATAACTTTATTTACTTACGATCCCTGTATGCATATTAGTATGATCTCATGTTAAATATATCTGATTACCTAATTTTTAAGATAATGACAAAGGGGATCTTTAAAGTAGTTATTTTTGTATAACGTCATTTATGGACCATCCCCGTATGCACATTAGTATGACACTATGTTAACGTATGCATGACGATCCCCGTATGCACATTAGTATGATCCTATGTTAACGTATGCATACTAGTAAGATCCCATGTTAAATAAATCCAATTACTTAATTCTTGAACTAATGACAAAGGGGATTTCTAATGTAGTGATTTTTAAATAACGTCATTTATGGACGATCTTCGTATGCATACTAGTAAGATCCTATGTCAAATATATCTGATTACTTCATTCTTGAACAAATGAGAACGGAGGTCTCTAAAATAGTAATTTTTAAATAGCGTCATTTATAAACGATCCTTGTATGCATACTAGTAAGATCCCATGTCAAATATATACAGTTACTTAATTCTGGAACTAATGACAAAGCAAATTTCTAAAGTGGTAATTTTTAGATAACGTCATTTACGTACGATCCCCGAACCTGGCTGGAAATGGTGCTATTTTGTTTAATAGCTGGGCATATGTCTTGCGCTCAGTTATGTTTGTCGCTACCCCCGTTTTTATGATGCTTACTCCTAAATTGCTTGACCTTGGTCAGTTCAACATTTAATTGCTAAGCAATGGTCAGTTTGATTACAGTGAAAAAACAATACAGACCTGCTGGCTCGCATTTGTGATTGTTTTAAAAAAGTTTTAGGACAATAGTGTAAACAGTTTGACCTGTAGCGTGCGGCCAACAGACGGACATACAGACGGACATGACCATTTCATTAGATGCTTGCTCAGCATCTAAAAACTATTGTGAATCACTAAAAACATTCTTAAAAAACAAATTAATGCAGTTATAAGTTTATAAATACTACAAGTATTTACGTGTCTTATTACAATGAATTCATCGCACGAAATATTTTAATGTCAATGGTTTCCTTAATTGTTTTTTTAAAACAATGATGTTTTTTTTGATTAAGGGCTGTCCCGTCCTGATATCATCATTAACTTTTAAGGGCCGAAAATGCAAGAAAAAAATAAAATAACAGCATGTTTTGGATGTATATTTATTTTTCTGTAAATAAACTAAGTAAATTACGCTAAATAATTATAACAGTTGCTGTTTTTAAAAGAGAATTTAAAGAGAATATATTAAAAATTTTTAGTCGATAAATCTTTGTGGTTGTGGGTTTATATTGAGATTAGCCCCCCTTTCTACAACTGGGGCATTCTAAGACGACAATAATATTGTTAACCATAAAGTTGTCCACAGCAGTGCCCTGATACGATCTTGGAAAAGAACTGTATGTATGTATGTACTGATTTTTTGCATATTATGGGCCCTGCCTGCACAAAAATCTGATAAATATTTTAGTTTTAATTTTTTTGTTAAAGCTAATTATTTATGTAACCATCGTAGCAAATAAAAGATTTGTTTTTTAATTTTATCATGTTATAAGTAAAATTTCTTGTGATTCACCTGCTTAATGTTCCCTTTTGTGTTTAACCGTTTATATCTAACTTAATTTTTATCATTACTAGTTTTATTTTATATTTTATTTTAATTTATTGAACATATTTAACAACAAGCTGTAAATTCAAATCAATCTCTAACAATTAACTTTAACATTTAATTTTTACAATTTTGGTGCAATCGTATTTGTCACTTATGATATTGATTAAAAAGCTAGCTATATTTGAACATGCTATAAAAAACTATTGACCGTGTTTTTTTAAGAATATTGTTTGTTTGTAAGTGACAACATAATTGCTTCGATAGCAGCTCATTAATTACTCACAGGTTTTAGTACAGTTAACAATTTTAGTTAGTAATTTCAATAATTTTACGTAACATAAACGCATTTGACAATTTTATTATTTAGTTAGATTTTATGAATTAGGTTACCCAATCATTTTAAAGATGCATTTTAGTCAAGGTTATTCCGTCACTAGTGTATCAAATGTCATCAGCTTCAAACCTGTAACTTTCTATTGAACTTCTTATTGAAGAGTTGTTTCTTTAGTCAGTAGTGTTCTGTCAGGTGCACGTCAGCCTTTTGTTCTTTTTTACTTCGGCACTGTTAGATGTAGAGCCTTCTTTAATCCTCAACTTCTGTTCCCTACCTCCACTATCCCTGCCTGTGAGAATGAGGAGGCCTAGGAGGAGATCACTGATAAGCAAATGCAAGCAATCAGCCCCATAGAGCCGATCGCTTGCAACCGTCTTATCGCTTACTAACTCCCAAACACAGAAAAATCTCAAACCGAGTCTGAAATACTTGAAGTATTTATTAGTTCAGCGTTGGACCGACGAGCGGACACGTCTTACCTCGAACCCCACCAAAATCAGACTTATTGCGCTCAGTAGAATTATTTAATACAGCTACAGTTTAGCTGTTTTCGATTGGCTGTGTATGAAAACGAAACAGCAGGGGCAACTTTAGTACGAATGGGCTGAAATATTAGCAATTCTTCAAGTGTTGCTGGTACGAATTTTGCTGATTGTTGTTGGCCCAAGTAACTCGGTTTTTGTACGTGAATGAAATGAAGCGTAAGCAATTTTGAGAGTTGGTCCATTTAACTGACAATTTCAAAAGCTTACTAAATAGATCATATACTCAAAAACTAAACAGCACAACTACATCGCATTTAAGAAGTGGTTTAAATATAATTTGTTTTGAAATTTGACCTGTAGCGTACAACAATGAAAAGGGGAACAGACGCACAGACACACAGACGGACAGACAAAACCATTGTATTAGATGCAGCTAGTGCATAGCATCTAAATAGTATTTTGTAGCATAATAGGATTCTCGAAAAAGCAGAATCGAAGGCCCAAAAAAATCATAATAACGGTTACCCTACTTACAATTAAAATAATATTATGGGAAGAAAGTACCATCGCAGATTAAAAGAATTTTGTTTTAGTCACTTAAAGCTTTCTCTAAAGAATAGAGTTAACACTAATTACCGCACTAAAATAAAAAATATTTTATCCTAATATTAAAAACGATCGAGTAATAGCACTGAAGGGAAAACATTTACCCTATTATTAATTAGAAATCAACACCAAACTAATTTTATAAACACGTCACGGAATTATAGTTATGTAGAAAGTAGGGCATAGTGAGGCTTAATTAAATCTAACTTATGTTGAGCATGTCAATCTGACTTAAATGTTTAAGAAGTCATTTCTTTAACAAAATAGTTAACTCATAATCGTTACGTGGCAAATAGGTCACGCTATTGGTAGCGGTATAGATAACTAGGAAACGTTTACATTAGTCACAACCATATTGTCCATACTTCTAAACCGATTTAGCTACATTTACTGCTACGATCTTCATTCATATATGTATATCTTCTAACTACCTAGTTATACCTTTGGTAGTTCACATAACTAAAGTTTGCCTGAGTCAGAATACGATTCTAATTGAAAACAGTAAAAGTAGTATTGCCTACAATCTACAGCGTCTGTCTTAATTTTTATCACAGTGAGTAGTAGTTTTGCGACCTATTTTGCTAATTATTAACACAAGTCTGCCATTTTTAAATTTTAAAGTTCCCAAAACTCCCATTACTCAATGCTGAAATTTCGAAGAGTTTTAAAATCCTCCAAACGTAATTATTTTGTGAAAGAGTTTTTCTGAAAATCCCTGCCATCAAAATCACATATAGTTTCCTTCCTCCAAAATCCTTAAGCAAGATTATTTGCTTGAAGCGCGGATTCAGATGGGGCAAAATTCTCCCTCCCCCCTGTCCCCTTAAAGGAGATTTTTAACGAAGTGGAGATAGTAGCGGCCATTAACTAAGATTTTCGCTTAACATTGTTAGCCCCCCTATGGCCAAATCCTGTATCCGCCAGTGATATGTTTATACATTATACACATACATTATTGAAAATATTAAAATTAAGTTCATTTATGAGCAGACCCTACCCAGATCATTATAATGCAGTGAATCAGCACTTCAGATGTCCCTTAGTTGTATGATTGCATGAACGTAACCTTACAACACAGACCTGACTAAACTCAACTGCAAGCTACACTGTAAAGTATCAGTTGGGTTTCAGTGTCAGTTGGGTTTCAGTTAGGTTTCAGTGTCAGTTGGGTTCCAGTTGGGATTCAGTTGGGTTTCAGTTGGGTTTCAGTTGGGTTCAGCTCAGTAATGTAATACAGTTTGCCACAGAACGTGAGCATGATAATGCACATCAGTTGGGCAGTTGGGTTTTGAGTAGAAAAAATATGAAAACAGATCTCGTCGAACTGAACTTACGATTTTAGGGCGATTTTGGCAAATCAGATCAGTTGGGTTCAGTTGGGATCAGATGGGTTTTTAGGTGTACCCCATTTTGGTTCTTCCCAGACGATACGTAACTAATTTGTGAGGCATGCTAGAAAACACCTTACAGTGTCAAGCCCAAGCCACAGGAGTTATTCCCACGAACGCTTCATTTTAATGTCAATAGTTTGAAAAATCTCTCGATTCTTTATATTTGCTGTCACATACTCCACATAGCCAATAGCATCCGCCACACGATTCTTCTTTGTACAAATAACAATCTTACTGAAGTCAGCATACACAATGATGGCACCTAGTCGCATAAATTCCGCAACTAACTGGATAAAGAGTTTCTTCATTAAATTATTTAATGTTTTCTGAATAGCGGGATCGTACAGGAGAGCCTGAGGCGATCGGAGCCATCTATAAAAATTGAAAGGTTTTTAATTTTCTGTTATTAGTAATTCTACAAATATTTGGGTACATACTTACCACTTACATACCACACGAACTTTGAAAGCACAGAAAGTTTGAAAATATGTTAGAAATTTAACAAAGCTGTTAATTAACTAGAAACCTGTAAAAATTCATGAGCTGATAATCTGCCTGTTCACTCCGATGGACAAAAACATCACGAAGCCATGTATTCACAGGTCCCACAGCCTGCCAGTCTAGAACACTGAACAGGCTATCCACATCATCTAGTTGAATGAAGACTAACTAAGGGGAAATCCCCCATGACTGGAATAGCGTTCACTCACTCTGGAAAAGCTGTAGATTTAATTTTCAAAATTAAATATATTTTGAAAATGTAAGTTAGCTCTAGTAGCTTAAGGTTATTTCGAATTTCTTAGATATTAAGTTATAAGTTGCCAAAAATAAGTGAAGTTTAAAAATGAATCATATTGTTTATGAAGAACCAAAATTACCCATATCCATATTTAGCTACAAACAATATCCACTATCTACGATATACACAAATATTCAAATATGTCTTGAGAGCATTTAAAATAGTACATTTTGCACCTTTTAAAAATATGTAAATAGAATATTTTACACTTTAAAAAAACATGCAACTGGCTCTTTTTGCACCTTTTCGAAAACATAGAAATAAAACATTTTGCACCTTTTTAAAAACATGGAATTAAAACATTTTGCACTTGTTCAAAAACATGTAAATAGAATATTTTGCACTTTTCGAAAACTTCTAATTAACACTTTACCCATGTTTCACATTTTGTTTTTATGCCATAGCTCATTTTGATTCTAGCTTAAATTGGATATGGGTAATTTTGGTTCTTCAAAGACGATATGCAATGATTAAATTAACTTACAAACTTGAGACTGGACTGCTATGAAAGTTGGTCCCCGCTTCTCCTCTTTATACGTGTAAAGTAAACGCTGAATGTAACGATAAGGGGCCATGAACATATTACGTCAGCATTTAGGGGGGAAGGGGGGGGGGGGTATGATAGGATGTATGAAAAATCTTTAGCAATATCCTTATTTTAATGAAACAAGGTCCACCTGCACGGAGTTGAGCCACACCAGTAATCACATTCCGTATTCCGCAACTTCTTTCACATTAATTAATTTGAGTTTGCAGCATCCGAGGGCTACTGAGCTTCCAACACTGCTTTATTGTAGAAAAGAACCTAAAAAAAATAAATCAACATACCTTATTGTACCTACAGAGTTACATACATAAAAACAAATAAACAAGTTAAATACTTACACCTAACAGTTATATATTTTAAAACCAATGTTAACCATGACTTAAGTTATTCAGTGCTGAGATCCAATAAGAAGATTCGAGCCCTGTTTTAACTAACTATGTATAAAATTAACTTTCATAAAGTTTAAAGTGTTTCGCAAATAATTTGGAATAGGATTGGTAATAATTTGTAACGTAGATTCCAAACAACATAATTAATTCACATATCGTTGGTAAAGAACCAAAATGACCCATATCCAATTTTAGCTAAAAACAATATCAACTATCAAGCAAAATACTGAAATATGGCTTGTCAGCGTTTAAATAGAACAATATGCAATTTTCAAAAACATGCAAATCGAACATTTTAAACTTTTCAAAAACATGAAAAAAGAACATTAAACTCCACAAACATGTAAATGGAACATCTTACTCTGTTCAAAAACATGTAAATGAAACATTTTACTCGTTTCAAAAAAGTAAATAAAACATTTTAAACTTTTTACAAACAAGTAAATAACACATTTTGCACTTTTAAAAAACAGTATGTAATTAAAATTTGCCATTGCGTGTGTGCTTTGACAAAGGTCATTTTGTTTCCTGCTTGGTTTAGATATAAGTCATTTTGTTTCTTGACTCACGATGTCACGAACACGATATTGCTTTTCATATATAGAGTTACCCTCTGGCTGTTTCAGTCTGACTGTATGAGTTATTACTGATGCCCTGGGATTTCTTCACGGTATATTTCCTGTAGTAATGAAACCAGCTCGTCATCACGGGGTCGGGAGCTGACTTTTTCAAAATAAATTCAACTGCTTCCTTTGTACGGCCAGAGTTGGATGACAAGAATAACTTTAGCAATGCTGCACAATCCTATTTACAAACAAACAAACTAATAAAAGGGAAACATTTTATACTGTTAACATACACGGTCTGGATTATGAATTACATTACATAAAATATATGAGATATTCGCATAATACATTTAGAATTTTTTGAAAGCCAAAATGTAGTTTGCTAGTGAAGTCTCAAAATGACCAATTTCCAATTTTAGTTTTACAAATTTGTACTATCTACAAAAATTAAAATATCTTAAACCTGTAAAAACAATTTACAAGTGTATTAGTATTTTGCATTTTCAAAAACGTGTAAATAGGATATTTTGTACTTTTCAAAAACGTGTGAATAGAATAAATTGTACTTTTTGGAAACGTGCAAATAAAAAGTTTTTGAACTTTTCAAAAGCCCGTAATTAACATTTTACGCATCTATCTCATTGAGCGTATTTTTCTTAATTTAGCTTGATTTAAATTCTAGATCCACAGATAGAGGTTCACGGGATGGGTTCACGCCTGAACATATAAAAAATAATCGAAAAACTTAAATTTGATTTTCTGCATTACCGCAATATCGTCTGTGATGAACCCAAATAACCCATTTCTATTTTGAGCTAAAAAAATATCAAAGATCTACAAAAATATTCAATATATCTTGAAAGCATTTAAAATAGAACATTTTGCACTTTTCAAAAATATGTAAATAGAACATTTTGAACTTTTCAAAAACATAAATAGAACATTTAACTCTTCAAAAACATGAAAATCGAACATTTTACGCTTTTCAAAAACATGTAAATAGAACTTTTTACTCGTGTCAAAAACTCCTAATTAACATTTTTTTACGAATGTTTCTCATTTATTTTATTACATAGCTTATTTTGATTCTAGCTTAAATTGGGTTTTATGAATTCATGAACGACGAACAAGATTACTTGCATCTTATTTACTAGCTGAAATTTACAAGGAAGATCAGCCCGAAAAACTCCAGCTTCCAAAGCCTCGACGTGACCACCCACCTAATATGTTTCCTGATCCAACACATGTCCATCCCGAGTCATTTTAATCAGAGTAGACTCTTGCTAATTTGGAAATATGATGTTAGCATGAAATGCTTCTGGCTTCTACCTAAGTAGAGCTTCACATAGAGTACTTCATCCTTGTCTTAACACCTGAGTTATTTTATAATAATAATAATCAACTATAGCTGGTACAATCAATCACATAATTATTATATGCCGTAAACAAAAGCAAAAAAACTAAAAGTATGTTTTAAAATTAAATATTGCATGAAAAAGTATTATACGATTAGAATTAATACCTCAGGTCCTAGGTTCCATCAGAACAATGGTATACAGGGTAAATATAAATGGATGGACGTATATGTATTTCATGTACAAATAGTAAGTAGCTACTGCATCAGAAACTGAATAATTTGAAAGCACTTCAGGTTGCTCTGAAGCCATTCGACACATGTCTTCCGGATCAAGTTCAACGGGGTCAATACAAAGCTTTGCTTTGGCTACAGCATTCAAATTTTGAGATCCAACAGGAAAATATTAGTCCCGTTTTTCCCAACTATAAATAAAACCAACTTTTTTAAATTGTTTCGCAAATAATTTGAGATAGGATTAATAATTATTGTTAACGTAGATTTCTACTAACATAATAAATAATAATTCACATATCGTCGGCAAAGAACCAATATGACTTATATCCAATTTTTGCTAAAAACAATATCCACTATCTACAAAAATACTGAAATATGTCTTGTAAGCATTTAAATGCAACATTATGCAATTTTCAAAAACATGCTAATCGAACATTTTAAAGTTTTCAAAAATCCCTATGTAAATCAAACATTTTACGCTTTTTAAAAACACGTAAATAGAAAATTTTACTCGTTCGAAAACATGAAAATAGAACATTTTACGCTTTTAAAAAACATGTGAATAAAACATTTTACACTTTTCAGAAACATGTAAACAGAACATTTTACACTTTTCAGAAACATGTAAATAGAACATTTTACACTTTTCAGAAACATGTAAATAGAACATTTTACACTTTTCAAAGCATGTACATAAAAAAATTTGGACTCTTCAAAAACATGTAAACAGAACATTTTGCACTTTTCAAAAACTCTTATTTAACATTTTTACGTCGTACTCTCTATGATTTGTTACACGCAAGCATACCATGAAATAATGAATTATTCTAATATTACTACGATTCCATACGATTTTTAAAACACTTTCACTATTTGAAAATTGTTAACACAATAATATTGTTTATAGGATATTTGGATGATTTTACCGTATATCAGAGATGCTTTTCATGTGATTAGTTTCAGCTTTTTTCGGATCAAAGTCAGCAGCCATATCACCGATGTAATTTTGCTGGAGCATTTAGCGTAAGCAGTAATTATTGGATTTTTCCCTTTCTCGATTTTTCTTGACTGCCGGGAGGACGTCCTTCCTCACTCGAAGCAAATCATTCACGTTAATAAATGATAATTTAAGATAATTTTGCTTCAAATCAACGAGATGGTTTGCCTGTGCATTAAATTTAAGTACATAGTTTATTAGCGTATTTTTATCCTTATAATACATCTCGATTACCGCCGATTACCGAAACTGAAATCACGTACAACGTAAATCGGGTACTGAGCATAGCTATGCCGCATTAATTTTTAAAGAATAAAAATATTGACTCCAGAGTCACCTGCTTTAGGAAGAGCGTATAAATACAGTTTGTACGATACTACTGTTGCCTTAAATCGCCCGGCTTGGTCATCAATAACATAAAAGTCCACAGCACTGATCAGTCTTTTGTCTTCGTCTAAAATTTCAGTCTGGAAAAACAATTTCAAAATGCAAATTAATAAATACTAAAAATCAGTATGTTCAATTTCAATTTAAAATTAAATTAAATTAAATTTTTAATTCAATGTTCTATTTCTTTGGAGTAGTGCCAGTATCATTAACTCCAGTACAAAGCACCGAAGTAAATCAGCAAAAGGTTAAGGTTGACAATTCTACTCTAATTTTGCTAGTTAATAATTATAACACTTAAACGAGCTTAAGCTATGTATCAAACTTTCCTTTATTTTTACCCGGTTTATATTTCTTGCAGAAAACCATGATTAATTTTGAATTTGAATCTACGTTAATACTAATATTCTACAATCAACGATAGTTGATTGTTACAATGTTACTGCTTGCGACTTGAAACTTTTCGGAATAATTAGCCAACTGCTGATTCTCAACTAACAAAAACAATTAAATATATAAATATAAATATTAAAATTAAAATTATATTTTTAATGACTTACTGGGAGTGGTAATGGTCGAGGCACTCCGAGCACCGAGGCAGATCAAGTTTTCAGCCTTGCCTTTAGTGAATCAGTACATTAAAGTATGCTATATTGCATTGAATGTTGCATTTAAAAATAATGTTCGTGCTTTTCGGCGATTCAAATTGTCCCAGAATTGTGCAAGGACAAAATATTTCTAACTATTTTGGTGCTTTAAAAAGAATACAAAAAAACAAGGAGTTCTCGAGCAGCCAAACTGCAAATTTGTGTAGTAGGTACTAAAATCACTGCTATGTTGTAGTGTTGTACAGAAGTACAGCACAGTTATTAATTATTTAACTTCAACAAATTAGTATGCCCGTTTAAGTCAGTCAGAATATTTTAAAAATTAACCAAGAAAGAAATGTTGAATGCTGTTTGTAATGTATTTCAAAATTCTTGTGTACTTTATTGAAGCGACTACTTTTAGCATTAACATAACGAGATTTTTTACTGTAACAAAATGGAAATAGGATCAACTACAAATGACGTTTTTTAAATCGATTAAAATTCTTGTCATAGTTTCAATATAACAGTAAGAAGCAAGTATACATAGTCGGTTTTTAAATTAGGACAGGCTGTTGCTGTGATGATGCTTAAAAAATTAAAGTGCATTAAAATTGCATTTGTGGTCAATAACAAGACAATTAATTTTGCTAATAATGTAAGCACGAAGATCACGACGATGCTTGATTTTTACATTTAAGTTGCAATATTTAGGAAAAAAATTATTTTCAGAAAGAAATCCATAAAATGTCCCGTTTTCTTTAGCTAAAAGCTACAAAGCATTACAATATTTTTATTTCTAAACAAACAATCAAGAAAAAAAAATAAATTTCCTAAATTTTGTAAATGTTACAATTCAAACATTTTCTAAATATTTAATACTAGAGCATATCGTGGTATATAAAGAGATGTAAATGCAACATTTTGAAATTTTTAAAATTATTTAAATAAAATAATTAGCAATACATATTTATAAAAACAAACTAATTGCAAATAGAAGGTTGTGTACATTACGAAAATATGTAAATAACATATTTTGCAATTTTGCTTTAAGTGTTGTTGTCTAAAGTTACATTTGCATTTTGTTTAAAATTCTGTGAGTTGCCATTTTTGAAAAAAAAAATTGTATTGCAGTTCCTGTACTTATTTTTGTATCATGTTTTAATGTAAGTAGTTCTCAGCGTTGTTCTATTAATGATGTCACCCTAAATACATTTTAACGACTCTCCTACCTCCATGTTATTTTGATAACTATTACTTAAACGGCTATCTTAATAATGGGATGTCATCAATACCTGAGTATATATAGACCCCCTGTTTTCTCTGCTCATGACACTTTTTATTAACAATCCCTCATATATAACTTTTTTAGGAATGTTATGCTTAGCAATTTTTATACATATATCGTCTTTGAAGAACCGAAATGTCTGATATGCATTTTAAGTATCAAACAAAATGTACTATCTACAGAAAAAATTCAGATAACATGTTCGGAAAGTATGTAAATAGAACCTTGTGCACTTTTCACAAAAACAAGTTAATATAATATTTTGCAATTAGCAAAAAATAAACGTCAATAGAATATTTTTCAATTTAAAAGAAATCTGAAAATAGATTATTTTGCAATTTTTTAAAGCATGTAAGTAGATATTATTTACTGTATATTTTTTAGAATAGAACATTCTAATTCTAGCACAAATTCGAAATGGGTTATTCTGATTCTCTATATACGATATAAGTATTATTGATTACTATCAAAGAAATTGTATCGTGTAAAAGTCATTCGCTCTGGATTTCTAGACACTTGTAAAAATTTAATGTTTTCATTGTTTCCGTACATCTTAAAGGTGTGTCTTGCTCATTAAAAATTCATAAATTTACATAAATTGAAGTTATTTTGCTTTCAATCAAGTTTCCCCTCTTCCTGCCCTGAGCAAGTCGGGGACCTCTTATGATGTCACAGATACAAGGTCTTTGGGTCTGTTCAGATATATTTTTGATTTACAGAAAACGCTCCAAATAGAGCTATTTGAAATTTACAAGAACAAGTAGGGTGAGGGTGTCTAGTTGTGGCATACAGACATACAGACAGACAGACGAACATGGCTATCACAATTTACCACACACACACACACAAGTTTCCGTTCTATTCCAGTCCCTGTCCTTCTCCTTAAGCATGTAAGAATGCTTTACTGAACACTGTACACATAAACCTTATTAATTTTACAGGTTCTTTATAAATATGTAAGTTTTTCTTTGTTTTAAATTTTTTTTCTTTTCGGTCCATTACAAACTGATAAAAATCCTCAAAAACTCTGTTGTGAGGTCGTATACTTTTACCTAAACGCGTGTCGCATAAATAATTACTTTTTTGGTGTCGTATTTTTAAATTAGAAACGCAATCCCTAATTTCTTAACCTGCTTCACTTGTTGTCCTATTTCTACTGATCTTACAAATTCTTGTCCACATCTACAAAAAAAAATTCCTTTCACTTTCTCAAAATATCCTGGACGCTGAGACGCTCCAATATGTTAATAGACTAGAGTACAATAAGCATCCTCTATTAAAAATCTCTCCTGTTTATTTTTAAATAAGTTGTTTTTCCTAATTGGATTTTTTTTTAGATTCGGACACTGTATAAAGTAAAGTAATATGTTAGTGACTCTTACATAATAAAAATGGTATACCATACTTATCTGTCTACGATGCAAACGTGGTAATATATTCAACAGTATAAAAAGGTGCAAAAAGAACATTAAAAAATTGTTAAAAAGTGGAAAAAGAACCGCCTTTCACTTTTCGAAAGCTTGTAAATAAAATACGTTTTACTTTTTAAAAACATGTAAATCAAACTTTTTTGAATTTTCAAAAACGTGTAAATAGAACATTTTTGCCTTTTAAAAACGTGTAAATAGAACTTTTTTCATTGTTTAAAAACGTATATATAGATGATTTTTTTTAAATATAACAATTTATATACATTGCAATTATCATGAGCATTTACATAAAATAAACATTTACTGCATTTTGAAAAAACTTAAATGAAACATAACTTTAAGAATTGCATAGCAGTACATTTAAATAGACAGTCTTGTATTTTCTTAAATTCTTAATTTACAGTCTAGTAGAAGTAGTACCTAATGATTGGATCGCTGGCATATACCACAATACAGCGGAATTTAAATTTAGTGATAATGTCATTTAATACTCATTTCTAAATTGTGCGAGAAAGTTTTACTTTTTGCTATGGCTCTACGAATAACGAGTGTTGACATTTCCTTTTATAAATTGTATTGTGAATTCTACTATATTTGAACCTTCCCATAAAGTTATAAAAGGAGCTTCTCTATATGTAGGTTAAAAGCTATTTGCCTATTTGACTGTCCAATTAATCAAGTGTTGTAACACCAAAATTTCCCATTATATCCTAAGCACTAAGAAGTAGCATTATCACTACCTACCAACTACCTACCTACCTACCTACAACATATATAAACAACATTGTAAAATATACACATATACATAACTGCACACGATACAAATGAACAGTATTAAAGACATAAGTAAAGTTCACAAATGTTTTACATTTTAGTAACATGTAAATCTAACATTTTGAGCTTTTTATATAGAACACTTTTTCTCTTAATTCTCTATATAGTCACACAAAATCAAAGGTAATAATATAGGTCTTAAAATGTGTATTTAATTGTATAAGGTAATGTGGCCAGGTCCTAGCGTTTAATGTATAATTACATCTATACTATACAAACGCCTTTTTATTGATGTTTTACTGGTCTAGTTTAATTCCTTTAATTATTTAGTTGTATCTACATATCAGTGTATATATTACATGGCATGTAGTAATATTACGTATTCTTTAGTCGATAAATGACGCTGTACTTACATAAAGAATTACCTTCTCTTAGGCCTGCATAATTATAGTCACAAAAAATTAATTTTAATGGTAAATGTCTAGATATATGTAATCAGGGATATACTCTGGTAATATAGTGTTGTAGTGTGACCAGGTTATCTGCTTTTACTGTTTAATTACATACAAGTAAGATACAGACGCCTTTTCATTGATGTTTTACCTGTCTAGTTAAATTTATTTAATTATTCAGTGGTGTATACATGCCATTATTTTAGGTTGTAATTTTCACCTTCTAAAAACAAAATTCACCTTCAAAAACATGCAAAATTGAATGGTTTTGTACTTTTCATTTTCATAGCATGTAAATAAAGCACTTTAAAATTTTAAAAGGTAATAAAATACAACGATATATGTACATGTAAACAATAATTTTTGAAATTTGTTAAAACTTGTAAGTAGAGCTTTTTTTTTTACTTTTATAGAAGACTGAAATTATAATTACACTAATTTTTACTTTAAATTACAATCGTTTCAACTAACCAGGACCATATAGTATATATTGTCCTGCCGTCGGACCAGACCAGACCAAACTAGACCAATTGAGACTGGAAAATTGCCATTGAAAAGTATTTTTGCCTAAAGTTTCCTTTGGATTTCACGAAAAACTTTAAAAACGATTTTTAATGTAATAAATAAATACAGACACATTTTTGAATAATTTAATGAAAAAGATTAGAAATACAAATTATCCCGCTGGATTTCTTTGAATATTTTGCATACGGTCGGACAAGGAAAATATGGTCTGGTCTGGTCTCGTCTTAAATAAACCTGGGCTGGTCCAAAACCATTAGACCCGACCAGACCAGATCATCCTGATCCTGACTAGACCATTTCAAACACTAATGAGATCCAACTTGATTATGGATTTTACTAAATTATTCCCTAAAGCAATATTATTATGGAAAATATACTGCTGGCAAATTTTCTACGTCACGTTATGAGTGACATCATGCTTTGTTCAATTGGAAGAAATGCTAGAAAATATATATATGCAATACAATCGCAGGAAAATTTTACGCCTACAGGCCGGCAGTAAAGTTGCAATAACCTCATCACAAAAAATTAGTTCCTAATTCCACTTTAGCTCACAGTTTACTTTGTAGCGTTTTTGACAATCCAAGCAGTAGCTTTATTTAGTTTAAGCTGAGATGATCATAAATTCGTGTTTTTTTTATCACAATACATAAATTTAACTGGCATGTTTGAAAATATAAAACTAGTTGTCAAATGTTTAAATGCTACTATAGCGTAACAATTTATTTTATTTACCTATTCAATAAAAAAATTTTACTTTCGTATTTTTTTGCTGGGTCGCACAAGAACTGAACCTGGGCGGCATGCGGCCCGTGGGTCGCGTGTTTGACACAACTGTTTTAGTACAAGCCTGGTCATTTAGAAGCCAGAGATAGCAGATTCGATATGCAATTATCAGTAAAGTTTAGTAAATCTACTCCATAATATAGAATTGCTCATGTACATTGCACATATAAACCTAGGCGACGTAACTATGTAGACCAAAAATTTAGAAGCATGACATGTAAATAGCAATTGAACAAATTAAAGACTAGGTAGGCTGTTCAGAGTTTCAGAAACGAAACTATTACAACATTGAACTACCGTTAGCACAGATAGAGTGGAGTGCCGTTACCGGTACCGGTACCGCGACGGGTTTGACCGGGACCAGAAATCAATTGCAAAACATAATTCCGCAACGCAACCCTAACAATATATAGGTAGCTGTATCCTGTCTACTGCTTTTGAAATTTATCGTAAGGGATCGTTCATAAAAGATTTCATAAAAATATTTGTCCCATTTGTAGAACTCCCAAATCCCCCTGCCATTGGCTTAACCATTGCCTAAATGTTATCAACTCTATTTCCATGACGTCATTTATGGAGGATCCCTAACCTGCTCGGAACAGAAAACAAAAGAACTATAATTACGTAGTGTAAAAGGAAACAACTTCAATTCATGTGAGGTTAGGAAATTCTGATGAGCATATGACACACCTTTACAGTGTACTAAAATAATGAAAACATTAAAATTTCAAAAGTGTCTAAATATTCAGAGCGAATGGTTTTCTATATGGTTCAATTGTACTGCCATCGATCTACATAATTATACTTACATGAGTTAAACATGCTTAACCTAATTACCATAGCTAAAAATGTTTAACAATATTTTACATAAGCGATCGTCCATAGATAATGTCATGGGTAGAGTGAGTGGGATTTTAGGCTATTTATGCATTGATTAATGACATCCTATGTTAAACAGCCGTTTAAGAAGTTACATAGGGAGGTCGTGGGGCTATCGTACACGAGTCGTGTTTTGGGTGACATCCCTAGGAGGTATATTATTATACAATAAATAAATACTATTTAAACATGGAAAAACTCGGTTTAGGCTCAGTGTAGTAGTAGTATTGATTTATTGCATTTTCGGGCCATTGGCCCACACACAAATCGAATTTACAATTTTTTGACAAGATTAATTGTTACATTAATGGATAGATTAATTAATTAATTGGTTGAACAATAATTTTAATGTTTACGATATTAGTTAGCCATCAGGTTCAGATGTTAAAGTCCTTTTCTTTTTCCATGTTGCTTGCCGATTTAACATCACATAACTTTCATTTATCGTTTATACTAACAGAAATTTTTTCTCTTCATGTATCATTAAAATGTATTTAAATCAGATTTATGTACTTAGTCACATTAGCTATTACAAATAGAATTTACAACTATCATTGACGTGTAAACTCCACTAGTGGGTACATACAGCTTTCCAGTTGAATACTTACAATTCAGATCTTCTATCATCAGAAGTTGAACTCCGTAAACGATATACACTAATAAATTGAATGGGTACACAGTTTATTAAAGATATGTTTGAGCCGATTCAACCAGGATTACATCCCAACTCGATTAGTTGAGTTCCGTTGCTTCTGTACTGCTTTCCGTCAACTGCTATGCCGAATCTTCCGATGAACTGTACCACTGCCTTTGGTTGCTGATGTTTGAACTTCCAGAACATTTCTGTGGTATGCCTGTACATCGCTTGTTCTGCTTTAATCAGGTAAGGGTAAATGCGAACTTCCCTCGATGTGCGTTTCAGCTCGGATTTTCTCTTCATAATTAGCGAGACTTGACAACTGTCCTTCAGCTTAACGAATACCAAGGGGGGTTTGCCTGGTGTTGACACGCTGGCTCTTCTAGCATCCTCAACTTCTGTCCTGGTAACGCAGATTCCAAGTTTATATAATAAGAGGTCCCGGGTATCTTCTAGCGCTGATTTGTTTACTTTCAGGCCCGAAATCACAAATTCCTTACTTCTGTTTCCTTTTTCTATTCCTAATATTATACTCTGTAGTCCCGCTAGCTGGTTTTTGGCTCCCAAACACTGAGATCTTTCGACTTCCACCCTAGATTCTAGTGCCGAAATTTTATGGTTCAAGTGAGCAACCTTACTGTTAATTGAGTCTTCCAGTTGATCAGCGAGTTCATTATGTTTTCTTCCGTGTTGTAGGTCAGTATTGTTTTCTATTAATCCTGCTAGCAGGTCCTTAAAATGTAAGATTTCTGCTTCACTGTCGTCACTCCGCATTTTCATTTTTGCAACAATTTCGTTCAAAGTGGTTACCTTAATGTTGACACTGTTTTCTAGAATATCCATTTTCTCGGTTATTTTGTTCTCTAGTTTTTGAATCATCATGTTGACCGTGTGTAGAATTCCGTTTGCGGCGATTGAAGATATTTTTTGTGACATCATCTGTATTTGCTGGTTCACCATAGACGAGATCTGCTCCGTTAGTTGGGGTGTTGTCTTGTTTTTTTCTTTCGGCATCTTCAAAGCCTATCAAAATATAATGTTTGCTAGTATCTTACGACCTACCGGTAGGAAAAATATGGAAATAGTGCCTTTCGGTCTACGTATTAATTAGATGGAACTTAGCTCTTTGTATTTCGGTTTAATCCAGTTTAATCCAGTGAGAATTGAGTCCTGGGAGATGAATTTCTTCAATTTTGTCTCTGTTTCCTTTTCTTATTATGTGCACCGTGTAGGATAGGATAGCGTGTAGCGTGGTGGAACCAAATACACTTCCAAAAATAGTCTAGACTATTAAAACTTGTATAGCTTTGATCTATTTCTAATGTAACTACATTGGTTTAGCACAGTGTGATTGTTAAAACAGCTGAAAATATGATTTTAACTATAAAAATCGACAAGTTAAATAAAAAAATTTCAACTTTTCCTAGAGTGATCTAGGCCGCAATGTTCCTCCGACGAGCGTTAGATGGCCTCCTGGTTTAGGCTCAGTGTCTCTTATACATACAGATAAAAGAATTACAATATAATAAAAGGAATTCAAACAAAAAATTGGGAAAGAAATTTTCAAAATAGATCAAATCACAGAAATCTGTCAAAATTTAAGATGTTACTTTGATCAATAGAATTAAAAAGAGCCACTTAAACATATGCTTTTTTGATATCATTGAAAATATAATTTTATGCGTTAAATTTTGGAAACAATATGAAACCAAAAAACAATGAATGAATGCATTACAACTAGAAAAGACTAGAATATTGTCTAATTTCTTTCTCGCTAAATCAGAAACAGTTATTAACAAGTTTCCAGTTTTACTTTTGAGATGCTGAAGCTCATACTGTTGTGTCATGTTGAATGAGATAAATATCAAAACGGAACATATCTAATTTAAACTAAAGTTAAAATAGGCTAATTCAAAAAATGCAGTGGATAAATGGGCTAGGTGAAATGTAAATTGGAGGTTTTTAAAAAAAAATTAGAATTTTGTATGTTGAATTCATTTTAAGAAAGTGTAAAATCTTTAATTTACATGTTTTTGAAAATTTTAAAATGTTGCAGTTACATGTTTTTACAAGGTGCAAAACTTTCCATTTACATCTTTTTTAAAGGTGTAAAATGTTCTATTTACATGTTTTTTAAAGGTGCAAAACTTTCCATTTGAATGTTTTTTAAAGGTGTAAACTGTTCTATTTACATGTTTTTTAAAGGTGCAAAACTTTCCATTTGGATGTTTTTTAAAGGTGTAAACTGTTCTATTTACATGTTTTTTAAAGGTGCAAAACTTTCCATTTACATGTTTTTTAAAGGTGTAAAATGTTCTATTTACATGTTTTTGAAAAGTGTAAAACAGTCGACTTACATTATTTTAAGGGTAAAAATTGTTCTACATTAGTGGTCTAGTTACATTTTTTTGTATAGTGGAAGCTGTACGTTTTGCGTGTTTTGGAAAGTGCAAACCGTTCCGTTCACGTGTTTTTGAAAGTGCAAAATGTTCTATATAGATACATTTGTGTTTTGCAAATAGCAGTGTTCAATGCAGTGCAAGTCAATCGGTCCCTAACGAGCCCTTAAAAAAAATTGACCGAGGGTCCCTTTTTCTTGAAAAAACTACCTCAATTTGAGCCCGGCTGAGCCCGGAGGAGGGAAATCGTTCAACGCCGTTCTTTTTATCGATTTTACCTCCTCTGGTCCCGCTTCCTTTTTTGAGGGAAAATTTTTTCCACCTTATTGAGCTTTTACCTCAATCTCTCCCAATCTGAGCCAACCCCCTAGGTACTGGAAGTAAATTGTACCTACCTACAAAAAATGTTCAATACTAATACTAATATGACTAATACTAATACTACTTGGCGTAACACCATAAAAATGAAAATAAATCAATAAATGCATAAATAATATTTAATACACACAAACACCAAAGGACATTTTATTTTTAATTTTTTATTATTATTAGGTTTTTGTGTTTCTAGTTACAATTATTAACAATTTGATAAATTTTAATGGAAAAAAATATTTAATTAATAATAACTTAAAATTAAAATTATTAATTAAAAATTAAACTTAACCTAATTCTGCATTATTTCACTCAATATTTACCAACGGAATTAAAATAAAATAAAAATATTAAATAAAATCTTAAATTGGACAATGGACAAAAAAGTAATATTCCGTAATATACAACAATATAAATTTAAGTATTACCACATTATTTACTCTGGCTCATCCTCGTCAGTCAAAAATTAGTTTTTTGTGTGACAATAATTTTCCTTTACCTTTTTTTCGCTTTACACCTTGTTTATGCACAACATTTGACATCTCTGTCTCTGAATCAGACTCAGACGGCTCAGATCCAGAACCAAAACTAAAATCAGAAAAGTCAGAGGATCCTTCGCCTTCACTTTCACTACTGATATCGTAGCCGTAATTAGTTTGTTTGTCCTTATTATTATTATTACCAGTCTGATGCCTACGCCTATTATGTGTCATTACATGACGCTTGTAATTATCCTTTCTAGTAATAGTTACGTTACAAATCGAACACTGATATACTTTCTTAAGCTTACCATTAACTTTACTAGGCTTTTCAGTATGAGTAATACTTTGCCTATCTGAGTCTGAAAAGTCTGAAACTGGGTCTGGAGTCACTTCAGTCACTGGAGTGACTGGGGACACTGGCCTTGGCATAGAAATATCTAAAGTTTGGGCGTTGTAAACTGAATCACTAACAGTAATAACACTAGTAAGACTACTATGATTAGTCTGATCCTGATTTTCCTGATTGCCCTGATCATTGTTGGCACTGTCACTGTCACTGTCACTGTCACTGTCGTCATCAAATTCATTTCGGGAATTTTGGTATTGATATAGATCTACGTTGTCTTCTTCTTGTTTACTTACATGAGTAGACCAGTGTCTACGCAGAGACTGTGAGTGTTTTACAACACTAAAACAATTTCGTATTTTGCAAACAAATGCACCGTTTTTTGAAAAGTCAAATTGCTGTTTAATTATTCTCATAGGAACATTTTTCACACTCTTAAATTTCTTGGCGCAGTCTGAATATTGTTTTATTTTTACTTGATTATTCCCTCGACGTTTACTTCTACAAAGGTCTGATTCGCCTTTGCCTTCATCAAGGCAGTCAAGGTCAAGGCTAGGGCCGCTAGGGTTAAGACCAGAGTCAGATGGGTTTGTATGATCTGCTCCATAAGAGTGATGGGATTTAAGATATTCTAAAAACTGATCGTCATTACTATTAGGGCTTTCTGAAGCCAGTAAAATCTGTCTACTATTTTCATTAGAATCTGAATCTACAATTGATCTAGTACCAATACCAATTATTTGGTTTTCCTTTTCTGAAAGGGTAGTGCTCTTGCTGTTTGAATATGGTGTATTTGCTACAGTTGAGAACAATGATTCAGATTTAGATACAGATGATACACCAACACTAACACCAACAGCTGCAGTAGACGACGTTGCCGTATCAGTTGCCGACATCTCATTAGAGAATGATAAACTTAAAGACTTGGATTTACATTTAGATTTTTTAGATGACATTAAGTTACCATTTGGCTTTGGCCCCCCTTTAGTTAGATTAGGCTCACTCGGCAATCCATTTTGAAACCGACTTGAACATGTTTGAGATGGTGTCGAATCTTTTTTTGTAGGATTTTGGATGTTCCCACTTGTAATCAGATTTCTACTAGCGGTGTCATCGTTGGAGTTTGAATACGAGTTATTAGTGCATCCCACATTTACAACTAAGTTGATAACTGGTGATTTTCCAACTCCCAATGTCAAGTCTAATGATTTCAGCGATGCAAAAACAGACTCTTCTGAAAATAAAACAAAAGATGCATAAATAGTAAAATAGTAAATATTTTTTTAATTTTACGCTACACAAAGTTGCAGAAACGAATCTAAAAAATTTGATCATACAATTTCATACATGGTGCTACAACTTCTACTCTACCGGAAAGTGGAAAGTAGTAAAGTAGTACAAAGTTCAAAGTAGTAGAAAATCTAAATTGCAATTACCAAATAATCAAAGAACTTACGAACAATGGTTTTGATTTGGCTGGAGCTGAGACTGCTAAGCATTGTTAGGTTTGATACATCGTTAATGCTTTGATAATTATAAGCGGATTTCTTATTATTTTCATCATCGTTTTGATTTTCAACATCAACATTATTTTCATCATCAAAATTAGCATTATCGTCATCTTTAGGGTCACACTCCAGTTCAAAAACAGTATCAGTTGGAGCTACAATAAATAATAAATAATAATTAAAATAACTGAATAACGTTATTTGCGGAGGCATAAAGCTTTAGTGAGTTGACTGATTGACTGGAGTTTATACACGTTTTAATTTGCAATATAAAATATAAATTAAATATTTTGCAATTTTGCGTGTATGCGTCGAGTCATTAGTGAACGGATTAAAGTTAAACGGATTAGGGTAATAAGTAACTTGCCTCGATCTCGGTCTTGGTCTGGTTAATCATTTTTACAATGGCCAAGGTCAAGATTATTAATAGTTTCATAAGTACAGCCACTAAATAGATTTGCATAAACAACTTGTGATTCCTCTTCAGCTACTTTCACATTTTCATTTAGAATTCGGTCAACAAACACTGAACCATCACAATTTGCTTCAGTTAAAGAGTTACTTAATTCAATTACTAAATTCCCATTTTGAAGCTCATTTGTATCATCAGTGTTTTGTTTCTGGATGTCCTGATTTTCACAGGACTGAGACTGAATGCAAGTATTTTCGTTTTCTTTCTTTTGCATAGTCTGTAATGTAATAAAGAGAATCACCAAAAAGTAAATTCACTAAACAAACGAGTATTCAGGCTCGGGCTGAGTAAGCAAGACTTGTATGCCAAAGCCAAATTAATTTAACTACATCTACGTTAATAACATCTCTTTCCGTTATTATTAATTCATGGAATAACCTATTGTTGCTAGTCGTAATAATACCACAAACACTATCCTAATAATATGAATAAATTATCAAGTATCCGCTTGATTTGAGCTTAGCTTACCTGATCCTGATCTTTATCAGCGCCATCAACATCCATGCTCATGTTGTTGTTGAAGTGAAATTAATTGAGGTCGATGAACCTTATTATTTTTGGTTCTCTGATAATAAGTCACAATAAGCCACTAATCACTAAAGAAATAGTTCAATATGTACTTAGTACTACTAACAAGTAATAGGATAGCAATGGTGTTCAAACATACACCTAAACTGTAGTTAAAACATTAAAAGTGTCTAAAGTGTTAGCATTAAATATTAAATCTTAATCTTAAATAACTATGTCACTATGTCATAACAAAAACCAAGCTGTTACTTCTAGCTTTTTTTAGTTCAGGTATAAACACAAACGTTCGAAATGTCAGTCAGTTGCCAGTAGTTAAAGTATTTTTAACTTTGAGTAAAAATTCTTTATTATTACACTAAAGTCAAAAGTCAATAAATACATTACACTTTTTCGTAGTACTTTTTTGTAATTAACGACGTCTCTTTAAGTTAAGTTTCAAAATTTCAATAAATACTGAGTGCAAGGATTATTTCTCTGCTTTTGCTTAGTAGCTTAGTTTAGAATTCAACCTCCAAAACACATGGTGTTTGTTTATCAACAAATAATAACCGCGTGAATGCTTAATGTAAATGCTAATAGGTTAATTAGCTCAGGCTCTAAGCTCATTCGCAGCACCAAAATCACGTGCATTCATCACTGACGTGTTCGCGCAACATTTTAATTGAGAACTTGTTGGCTGCTGGCAAGTAGTCTGTGTCTGGTTTTGTTTTTAGTATTTATGGTAGCTAATAGTCACAGCACAGGTACAGCCACTAATATTGGTATTAGTAGCGTGGTATTTACGTATTACAGCTTACAGCTAGTGTGTACACACACCAATGCCAGCGCAAGCAAAACAAACTCCAAACTCTACATTCTACTTTACAGTACTCTAAAGCTTACAGTTTTACAGTTGACAGTCGACCAACACTTTTTTTTGAGTTCAGTTCAAAACACTAATAATTGTTCAATTATATTTAATAATTACAATAAAAGAGATCTAACATCTAAAAATATTATACGATTTTAAAATTAAATTAACTTATTATTACTAGTGACTGGGATTTTATTATTATATTGCAACTCAAGTTGTGCGTTACTTTCACTTACTCGTTGCTCGTTGGTGAGAAAAGTTATTCTGCAGTAAATTATATACTTTTTACTTCTGATCTACATCTAATCACAAAAGGTAATAAAACTTTATAAATGTTGTATTTTTTAATTTTGTATTATGTTTGCATTCTTTGTTACTTTGCTATACCTATGACCTACTACCCTGGTACCTAAGACCTAATATACTATATACAAACACAAACTAATAAAAACAAAACAATTTGGTAAGAATTCGAATGCGATTCATATTATTTTGTTTTCCATGGTTGCAAATTTTTGAATATTTCTCATCTCATAAAATCAAAGGCCTTAATTATTTAAGACACATTAAGGTTAATAATTATGAGTGCCGAACAACATCAAAATTTTATTGATGCTTCGAATTCCAAGTCACCTAATTCTGCAACACAAAATTTCATGGATTCAAATTTAACTTTGACATCAAGAACAACTACAACTATCACCGATCCTAATAATGCCACAATTGTAAAAGGTAAGGTCGTAAGTTAGATTTGCAAAGTTGCAGTGAGATGATAGATTAGGGATTAAATGTTACATTATCAGTAATCAGCACGCAACGCTTTTATTATGTTTATGATTGCATTTTTAATTATTATATTTTATATATTAGCTAAATTTAGATGTAATTAAATTAGGCTGTGTGCACAACATGTGTGCATGTGTGAGTGTGCGCAACAAAAAAGTGTGTACACTAAAAACAAAAACCATCTAAAAGATAGAATTAGCATGTTTTTAAAATTGCATTTAAAATATAATTGAATTCTTTTTAGATGAAGATGGACTTGAGGGAATGGGCGGATTAATTTCAGTTGGAAACAACTTTAAGGTATACGTTCACGTTTCAACAGTAGTTTGTAATTGTAGCAAGGTTCAAAAAGGATTAGGATCGAGCACTGCAACTGAAGATACTATATCTGCTACGGAAGGTCTTGTAGCTGCTGATAGTTCCAACTCTGACCCTGCTCCTGCAACATCCGTGTCTTCTACTTCTTCCGCTACACAAACAAACACCGATAATTGTGTTGTTCACAGGAACGAAAAAAAAATGGAAGTTTTAGAAAGTCAGAATCCAGACCAGTTTTTTGAAAGTCCATATCCAGAAGAAAACTATAGATACAAAGGAATTCTTACTTTGAGTGAGTTTCTAGAAGAGATCACTAAATGCCGTAATCCTGACTACCATATTTTAAAATTACAACATCAACAACAAAAACTACGCGATAAGAATAATCGTATTGCAGATACACCAAAAGAAGCAAAGAAGCAAATTTGGCAAATTAAAAGGCGTAGTAGTAGTAAGTTGCAGTTTCAGTTTTCAAAGGTAAAGTCAAAGTTGAAGTCAAAATTCAAACCGCAAGAAGATGCAATTTATTTTCGCACCCCGAGCCTGAACTCGACCTCAACAGTTACGTGTGCTAGTGCTAGTGAAAGGCATGGTCATGTAGAAGGCCAAAAAACGGCTGTGACACAAGCACAAGAAAAAGAAGTCAACCAAATTGACTCAGAAAAAAAAACTGATGTCGACGCTTTTAAATTTGAAAGTCCAACTGTTGAATCTCATCCAGTCGTTAAAATTTCTGAAGAAGATCAAAAAAAAGCTAAGAAAAAATTGGAAGAAATTCGGAAAACTCCAGTTACCCCTATAGCAAATGCTTATGCTAGAACATTGAAGATTAGGCGTGAACATCACAAGCCCAAGCATATTTGCAGTAATAACACTCAAAACCAGAAACTAGCACAAAAGATGAAGATAATGAAGAAACAAGAGCGTGATCCAAAGCTATGTTACTCCAACTTTAATTTATCTGATGAATCTGAAGCAGCACCTGCATCAAAATCTAAAACTGCAGAACCTCGAGGGGAACAATTCTATAAAAAGTATTTCTGGATTTTTTACGTTGAGCACAAAAAAGTCAGGTTTCAATTTAACTATTTAAGTATTTAACACAACTATATTTGTAATTTTTTTTTAATTATGTTAAACATACCAACCGTTACCGTTGGCGTTGGCTGTTGCCTAAAGACTAAAGAGTTGAACTTGAACTTGAACCATGACTATGTGCCTATTCTATTATTAGTTATTATTATTGTAAATTCAAAACAATGCATTGATGAATGAGTTGACGTTTTATTTATCGATCTGCATTTCTATATATCTTAATCTTTTATTTTTAACAGTATATCAATGCAAAATTTGTAACGAAAAGTTTAGCTACATCGCATCACTGACAAGAAAGCTGAAAGATCATATCTGTGAACACAAAAATCCATCTTGCTTCACTTGTAAGTTATGCAAAAAGACGTTTTTAAATAAATTCAGTATTGGCCGCCACTTTGATTCACCAACACATGCAAAAAATTTAAAGCTGAAGACTGCCGGAAGCCGGAAAGGGAAAATGACACTCATGAAGAAGAAACAAACCCTGAAATGAAAGGGCGGCTATGACACAATATAATGATCCGTATGTATCTTTAAAAGCCATATATTTTTTTACTTTAGTCTTAGTCACTTAGCAGTTAGCAGTCAGTATATTAGTCACAGTATTAATATCTAAGGTCGGAAGTATCTGGTACCGTTGTAACTTGTACCAGTTACCAGTCAATGTATTATATTTATACTTTTTTAGTTGTTTGACAGCATTGTGTTGTAACTTTATTACTATATCACAATAAAACTTTTGTTTCATGGACTTTCGAACTTTCGACTAATTAATGTTATAATCATTTAGTTTTTAGTTTAATGTTTGAAAAGTTAAATAATAAGAGTTACCAGGTTGAGGTAAAAGAATTAAAGAAAAGCGTACACTAATAAGATGAACTACAAGTATATAGTGTATCCATATCCAGGGCAGCACTTCTATAGTTCAATGTATAAATATTATATTATCATTTTATATTTGTGTGAGCTCTGTAGAAAAGAACTAACTACGTGTTTAGTACTTATATCAATTATGTAATTGTTTTATGATTTGACTTTTCATTTCCTGTAATCTATAGTGTAGTAGTTAAAGTATAGATTTATTGCATAAACAGGCCTAAGCCCACAGCCTACAGTCCTAACACAAATCGGTTAAATTTAAATTACAGAAATTTTAATAAAACAAATATTTGTTACTAGGATCTGAGTCCATAGTGTTTATACTCTTTAAAGTGTTCGCACAAAATATTAAATTATTTTTAATTTTCATCTGACGCGATTAATTTATACATACACGCATTTATAATTCAAAATTTCAATAAATATCAAAATGAGGTACGTAGCCGCATATCTTCTGGCCGTATTGAGCTCAAACACCAATCCCAAATCCGCAGATATTAAGGAAATTCTTAGTTCTGTTGTTATTGAAGCGGATAAGGAAAAGCTTTAAGAAAGAAGAGAAGAAGGAAGAAAAGAAAGTGTTATTAGAGAAAGAAGACGATGACATGGGCTTTGGTTGAGCATCACCTCCAGCAGCAGCAGCTGTGGGTGCTGCGGGAGCTCCACTTCCGGAAGGGATGGATGCAAGTTTACTCATACCCTCTGCTTTAAGTTGTTCCACACTCTTTCCACTTAATTCATTACATACTTTTTTAAGCTTTTCCTTATCCGCTTCAATAACAACAGAACTAAGAATTTTCTCAATATCTGCGGATTTGAGATTGGTGTTTGAGCTCAATACGGCCAAAAGATATGCGGCTACGTACCTCATCTTGATATTTATTAAAATTTTGCAGTGTGCAGTCAGTCATCTGGTCGCTTGTGGGATTGGTGAATTTAAAATTCTTGGTTCTATCGACAGTCCTTATATCCTTAGTATCAAGATGAGGTACGTAGCCGCATATCTTTTGGCTGTATTGAGCTTAAACACCAATCCTAAATCCGCAGATATTGAGAAAATTCTTAGTTCTGTTGTTATTGAAGCAGATAAGGAAAAGCCTAAAAAAGTATGTGATAAATTAAGTGGGAAGAGTGTGGAACAACTTAAAGCAGATGGTATGAGTAAACTTGCATCCATGCCATCCGGAAGTGGAGCCGCCGCAGGACCCGCTGCTGCTGCTGCTGGAAGTGATGCTTAAAACTAAAAACTAAAATATTGTATGAATACAAAGAAAATCATTGCGGTTATTTTCACTATTTTAATTTTGGTGGTTGCTTTATTAATATTTAACACGATTAAATAAATTATACATATAATTATGATTAAATTATTAAATTCATCCTATTACTTAATTACAAATTATTGGTTTCATAAAATTAATAGACAAGTCATGATTATCAATTAAAAATCATAGTACCTATGATGATGATACCTATGACCTAGTAAGAGATGAAAATAAAATATAAATATTAAATTAAAACTAAAACTGGCAAAAATAGCAGACCAGCAACAGTGCTGCTAGAAACTAGAAATAAATGAAAATCTACGTGTGTTACCACCGATACGCGCGTTACAACTCACAACTAAAACGATGAAATGAATTTATAAAATAAAGTTAATAAAGCCTGCATTCTTAATTATTATTATTATTATATATTATTATAAACGATTACGGATTACTTTAATAATATTACAATATTACCTATCACCTATACATATTTATAGAAATTAAATGTAATGAAAATAATAAAATAAAATATACAATTATGAATATTAAATTAAAACTAATAAAACTTGCAAGAAATTAAAAGTTAAAAAGCTACAATTGTTAGTGTCCACTTATCACTGATGCGATGATTATTAAAAAATTAAAATTAAAATTACAATACCTGAGAATGGCTGAAAAACTGATAATAGATAAAACAATATTGTATGGTATCGTCCTGCATTCTGCAGGTAGAAAGTTAAGGTTAAGAACGTTACAATAAAAAAAATAATGACACTACTAGCAGAGCCAACCTTGTTGCTAGGCCTCAAAGCATTCCCAGCTTCCTACATCTCCATCATCCTCACAGTTCGGATTATCTTCATCTTCCTCCAAAACCATCTTCAGGGCGGTGTCAAAGTCAATGTATTCTTCTGATAATAGCGATCGCGATGGTGACCGACCTGAACCTGAAGATGAGTTTGAACTCGATCTTGATGACGGGCGACTTTGAGATTTATTTTGCAAATGTGGTGATGCCGAAGTAGCCGAAGCCTGCGATGGTGTTTGACAGCCACTTGAGCCACTGATGTCCACAAAGTCAAAAATACCATCTCCATCCTCATTAAGTTTAAAGTCATCACCTTTAGTGGCATTGTTGTCATGTTCGTGTTCAGTTTTAGTAGCATTACTGCCTTTTGCCTGGACTTCTTTTTTTCGTCTTATTTCATCCTCGCCTTCAAATCATTCCCTGGTAATCAGCATTTTCTTTAAAGATGTCGGTAGTACGTTTGTTCTTTTGTCTCTGCTGATGATTCCACATTTCGAGAACAACCTTTCCAACTATTAGACCAACAAAAACATTATACAGAATTAGCATTTTAATTTTAATTGAACTTAAATTTTAATTTTCAAACTATATGCTTTTGTTCTTTTGTCTGTGCAGTATCGCACTGCATGGAAAATATTGGAAAAGAATTCTAGCCCTCAATTAAATAAGTATCTTGTTTTAGTAGTATTTAGTACCTAGTACTACCTACAAGCCTAAGCTGTTATCAAAAATCAACACCAACAGTAACTGGTTTACATGCCTACTAGAATTAAACGTTTTTAAACATTACTACAAATCTTAAATCAATAATGAACTTGTGTATTTTAATTGAAAATTTTAAGGTAAATATTGTTGCTATAAAAATTCACAATAATAAGTAATTTTGATTCGTGGTAGGTAAGAAAAGTAAGAAACATTTAAACACTTACAGGCGCTGTTGACGACGATCTCGACATAATACATTTGAAAAGGGTTGCCAGCATTGGAAATTTTACTTGGTGTTCACGCTAAAAGTCTTCTACATCAACAAGCGCTATATGTAAATGGGAGAACGCTTTAATTTCCAGATCTATGATACTTTCGAACGGATGTTTATGCATTGAAGGAGAAGTAGGAGTCGGACTACTCGGACTACCATCCTGCACGTTTTTCGACGTACAAGGGATTGAATCATCCAACTTATCAAGACTGTAAACCGAAATATTGTGTGTCATTTCCGAAGATGTGTTAACTGTAGTGTAGGCATCCAGACTATCTCCTAAACGAGAGGCAGGCGAAGCAGCTTTCCTGTTTTCTGCTGCAACACAAACACTTTCCTTGGAATTTGGGGTCTGGTTTATTCCGTAGCTCGTTTCACTACAATACACTGCGAATTCTTTAACAACTGTGAGGATGTCCGCATTCGTAAGCAAAGGCAGTTCGTTATCGTAGGACACTGTAACAAAATAAAATCATAAAATACAAAAGTTACACACCTGGAAAGTACAAAATTATACTACATTTCAAATCACCAGTGTGGGGCGTATTTAAAATTTACACGTGACAGTGTGAAAGCATACTTGTTTCCAGTTATATCATAGTTTTTGTTCTTTATAAATATTATTAGAAATCATAAAAAATTTTATATTAAAAATTAATTTTTTATTTACATGTCCGCATATAATCAAAAAAGTGCAGTTTTCTCCAAGGATCCAAAACTGTGGCAGTTACTAAAACGGGATCCGAAAACCATGACGCGAATCGATGACAGAATTCAGCGACGAGATTTGACAGACCTTCGTTGTCCAGATTCTCAAGTGCAATCGGTTTAATTTCTATATTTCATAAATTAAACTATTAATTGATTTGTATAAAATTTTTTATAATTTATAGTGTCATAGAATAACTACATCTTTTATCATCATTATCAATACATAAAAGTTATTTGCAGAATTAAAGTAACTAAAAACTTACTTTGATAACACCTAAGTGGTCCAGGAAGAATCAGCTGGGCCGTAAATCCATCCGCCTGCAGACGGTCAGTCGCAGTTGCTAGTGGCTCAAGTAAGGAACAATACAATTTGAGATTACTGTAGTCAGTATTACTCATCTTCTCTGGTTTTGTTTCTGCATTTTGAAAGAAAGAGCCTTCTTTAGTAGTTATTGCGTAGTTCAAAATGCTATTGACCGCATTGAACATCTTCCCCTAGAACAAAATAAATAAATAAAAAATAGTATTAAGGCAATTAAATCTCTATTAAATTTCTAATTATTAAGGTGGTGTTTGGTGTTACAACTGCTAATGCTTTAGGACGTTTATCAATTGTATGTGATAACAAGTGCGGCAGCGCGCACACCAGTAAACAATAAACAAGGAATACAATATTGCATAAGTTTACACGATGCTATACTATTTATCAGTTTAATTATAAATAAGATACTAAACAAGTCAAGAATAATAGTAGTTGTAATAAAAAAGATATAGCCTTACGGTGACTAATAAACAGATGATATCATACTCGGCATTCCACCGAGTATCGCTTTTTTTCGGAAATCCTCTTCCGGTCTGAACCAGCAAAAGTTTGCGTAAAATATGAGAGTTCATGATTCTAGTGATACCGACCATTGCTTTCCTCACCGACACAGCGACTGGTCCTAAGTTGGCATTTTTGACTACAAGCTGTAGAGTATGGGCGACGCATCGATATGCAACGTGAGAAGGGCCCATTGGACGGGGTGCGGGTCCATGTCTAAATGGTGCTCGGTTTTTGAAGTTATCAAATGCACTAATCATGTTGGAACCATTATCTATGATAACAGATGAGACCTGTTGAAATATAAACCAAAAATCAAAAAGATTGTCAATGTGTGAATGTGAATTATGTAATTTAGGCATTTCGGTTATAATTTATGCATCATATTGCAGTGATTGCACCACGAATATAAACTAACTATAAAATATTAGTAATGGTAATCGTGAATTAATGTTATTCATATAATTATAAATACTAAATTTATGTTTTTAATTCTAATTTATTATATTTAATAGTTAACTCTTACTTTATCAAGAAGATCATAGTCGCGAAGTATGTCGTTCACGCAATCTCTTATTGCTTTTCCAGTATGACGCCCAGACAATTCCTGCAATCCTATAGTTCTTATTCCCCATTTGAAATCAGCAGTCACATACATCGCTTGCAAAGCAATGACCCCCTTATTTCTCTTGGTCGTCCATCCATCAACAAGAATACTTATGTACGGTATGTTCTCTAGAAACAATTTGTTTTCAGCTTCCGCCTTAAAACCAGAAACGTAAAGATATATTAAATAATAATTGCTATCAAAAATAAAGTTAGTTATGCAAATGGCTGTTTTTCACTGTTAATGTTAACTACAAAGTTAGAAAGTTATAGGCCATAAATAAGCCAGAATTTATAATTGTAAATGGTAATTATTTTTATTTTAATATTTTGACTTACTCTCTTGCTGCAAGCTTCAAATCGCCGACTTAAAGTCTTGCCGCTTATAGTATTAATACTAGGCTCCAAGTCTTCAACCAGTACTTGAAACGCATCATATCGTGCCATTTGAAATGGTAAATTATTCAAGAGAGTATACCGTAGGCAATTCATTTCATAGCGAAGTTGCTTTGGGTGCCCCATGTCGTATTTTCCATTATTTGTCAAACACTCGTCCGTTATCAAAGTATAAGGACGCCCAATACCGTGTCGCATCTGCAATAAATCAGTAAACAAGAAATCAAGAAATGTAGTACCTTAGTAATTTATTTTAAATTGAACTAAGGATTGAATTCATTTAATTACAAAAAAAAAAAACATGACACTAAATGAAACTTTACTTACGACTAAATGACGACGTAAGTTTCCATAAGATGAAGAGTGGCCAGCAAGCACTGCCGGACACCGTTTGCATGAAACTGCATAACGTTTTTCAGGCGATCCAGAGGTAGTGATCTCTTCATCACGGTGACCGATGTAGCTAAAGTGTTTAGCTATTTTACGTTAAAGCTTGCATCCACCTCTCATTCTTAACGTCCATTGGGATAATGAAATAACAGGAGAATGAGAGGATTTTAGAGATTTAGATTTAGATTTCCGTGAGACTGGTGAGACCGACAAACCTGGTGAAGGTGTAGGTGTAGAGCTTACTATCTTTAATCGCATGGGAGACAAAAGTTTTGACTTGCTGGATCCGGACGACTTAGGGCTGGCACTTGAGTTATGGGGACTAGAGGTGGATCCTGATCCTACTGCCAGGGAATCAGCTCTTCTTCGTTTAATTTGCTTAGCTAAGGGTGATGAGCACGCTAAAAAAATAGGTAGACGTACTTTCTGAATGTATAATCAACTATCATTATATACTAACGATGTAGAGCAAAAACACAATATTGGTCAAATTATTATAAATTAATATAAATAATTTTATTTACAACCGGCAATCATATTTTTATAATTTTATAATACAATAATTATTGTTACCTTTTTCGGCTTTTTCCCCTTCCCTTTCTTGCAACTTCCGTCTAGATTCGACACTGGTTCTGCTCCTTGATGGTGTCGATGTTTTCTGCGAATTTATTAGATCCGAGGTATCTAAATCTAACTCCATGTCAGATTCGTTGCAATCTCCACCTTCCTCTTCTTCTACGTGCTCTGAATGTTCTGATCCATCAAAATGAAGCAATTCAAAATCCTTAACCCTTTTAGAACTGTTATTACCCGTATTATGTCCACCTATCAAATCCATATCAGTTTGATCAGTTTCTGAATTGGTGTCCAAACGCAAACTATTAGGTGAAGTTTTTAGCAGCGGAGAGTCATCTGTACACAAATAAAAAAACAAAACATCTATTATAAGCAACATCATAATATAGGAATTAGTGATTGGGTGATTGGGTGTAGGTGTTATTGTAAATCAAACCTAACCTGAATGACTTTGCAACTAGCAATACCAATCACAAAATTAAAGTCAGTTAAAAAACAAAAAAATTTATATTCAAAAACTTAAAACTCAAAAAATGGTATTAGAACAGAATAAGCATCAGCAAATAACTATAAACTGTAAGTAGTGTAACAATAACTAAACAGTTACCTTTAATAGATAGACATCTTCTTCGTACTGAACTTCTGGATGAGGTGTAGATAGGTCCTAACTGGAAGGATGGATTTTCACGGTCTAAAAGAAACAATTCCTCTTTCTCTTCCAATTCGACTTTAACTTCAGTTTTTCTAGTTCTAGTTGCGGTTGCAACTAGATGCTTGAATTTGGATTTGGATTCTGCACCACTTTTCTTGGTTTTAACATTCTTGGACTTAGACTGCCGTTTCTTCAGAGGATCCTGCTGAGTAAACACAGTGTCAGGTTCGGACTCTGGCTCTGTTGCAGTAGAAGCAGAAATACGCTTGCTACGGTCATTCTTGTTTTTTTCTGACGAAGACGACGAAGTTGATTTTCGACTGCTATGACTTTCGTCCTTTCCTTTTCTTCTACGTGACAAAGACAAACCTCTTCTTTTTCCCAATACCGGAGACAAATGCTCGCTGGAGCTAGAGTTGCTGGAGCATGAACCGGAACCACCACTTACAGCTGTAAGTGACTTCTTTTTACTTGCAAACCACCGACTATTTTTTCTACGTTTTGATGCAGAAGACGATAAACTTGAAAGTTGCAATGACCTGGACCGGGTTACTGCGGGGGAAACTGTTACGTTTCCTGGGCCAGATCTTGAAACTGGGTCTTTTGAGTTTTTTGATTCTTTAGAGGTAGTAGAGCTGCTACTGCCGGTACTGCCCTGCCGTTGCCCACTACTTCCACTACCTAAGCTTTGCTTTTTTATACTTGCTGAACTAGTAGTAGAACTAGCACTTTGCTTGTCTAACTTTTCCTTGCCTTTATTATTGAGGATACTGGAGTCCGCCATTTTAAGATGTGGATGTCCGATGTTTTAATCCCAACAAAAAACACACTAATAAGACGATGAACTAAAATTGTTTGCCTTTTATACCATATTCTAAATGCTTACGGCTGTGGTGGTTGGTGACTTGGTGATTGCTCCAAATCTCAAGTCTCAAAGTTTTAACCTGATTTAATGTAGTGTAGTTAGGCAAGTTCACTTATTTACTAAAACCATTTACATCAACAAACATGCAAACAAGATTTAACCTAAATATCCAGACTGTGTTATTCTATACAAAAAATTCAGGAATAAGTTTATTTTTATGTGAAGTGAAGTTTCATTCTAAATTGATTATTATATTAGCATAAAATTAGAATAATATTATAAATACGTAGCCAATGACAATAAACGTATAAGAAATTAAATATAAATAAAGCGACGTTGTCGATTTCAAATAAATAAATAAATTAAAGAAACTAAGAATCAGTTATTTAGGTATTAAGCACAGCAAACAGATTAACTCTGACTAACTGCCTAACAGCTAAGCCAAACCGGAACTGCCTACACTATAACCTTCAATATGCGAAATTCCATTAGCATAAATGAAGTGCGCGGTTAAGACACCAGTGTTGTCAGACCAAAATCGAATTTTTTTCCCTTGTGCTGTTTTTGCCATGTGTGACCCCCACAAAACATTATATAACGCAGACGACATCGGACCCATAACATTTACATAAGATGGATTACAACCAAGGGCAGACATTACTTCTACAAAACGTACGATTGATGTAGGCCATACACAAATATTTCCCACGTACAAAAATAAAACAACCTGAGCAACTTCAAGGACTGTATAATCTTGCAGGTTGATAATTGAGTTAGACGCTGGCGAAATTGCAGTCCCAGTCCCAGGTAGCTGAATAGTAATGACAGAAATAATAAATAAAAACAAAAATATAAATAGAGAAGAAAGGTTGTAGACAGGTAAATCTATTAGGAATTAATATTTTAATATTTTTATGCATTGCGTGCAACTTTTAAAGGCAGACATAAACATAACCTTGTAAGTCTTACTTGCTGGTTCTGGTTCTGGTTATTAACCAGACCCGCCAGACCGGCTCCAACTTGGACACCCAAATGTTGTTGAGGACTGCGCTGAACCGGCTCAACGGGCTCAACAGGATTGTTCCCATGAGTGGCATAAGTATTATAGAAATCAACTAAAAATCCATGAAATGGTATGAAATGATTATTGGAACATCGTACAGTCTTATCAGTAAAGGAAAACTCCGCATTTTGAAGAGCTAACAAATTCAGGAATTGCCTAGACGCAGCGGGTGACCGAAAGCCAACTGTACTTTGGCCCTGTTTAAAGTAATTAATTTAAATAACCTAATTAGTTAGCACATTCTTCTTTTACTAAAATTTACATTTAATGAGTTAATTAATGAGTTATCGAATTTATTTAGCATCAATTTGTTTATAGTTGTTAATATTTAACTTACCGGTGTTGCTTCCATTATCAACTTTAATGACAACTGTTAGCTTAATGGCTTAATTACGCAATCTTGCAGTAAACGTCTAAGCTAAGCTTGCAGGCAAATTAGGAATTGTGTATAAAAAATAGAATGATTGCAAATGACTAATGACAGAAGTACAATAGCAATTCTTGGTCAAAATTTTCTAATAACCATAACAATTAAAATGCAAAATTCAAAAGAGAGAAGTACTAATTTTTAATTTGTTAACATTTGTTAATACACCACACCACTATTAAACTTTTTATGTTGCAGCACTCAGCACGCACAGTCAACAGTGCACTGACAACTGACTGACTGAAGAACTGAAGACCAACGACTAACACTGACACGAGCAAAACTAAAACTTAAATATTATTTAATTCAAAACATGAATTACTTAAAAATATTTAAATATTAAATATTAAGTATAAATTAGAAATAGGACTAACTGTCACTGCCTTTCACTGCCACTGCTACGAATTTTAAGGTGACTGTTACTTGGTGTGGCTTGAGCACTAGCGTCAGTAAGGTAATTTTGTTAATTTAAATATTAAATGTAAACGACAGCTACGTCGTGATAGTTAGTACTGATAAAGCTGGATTTCTGGAACTTTTAACTTTTAGACAAGAGAACTGATGACTGATGTGAACTTCTACATGAATAAAAATAGCTTTATTAATATAGTTGCAGGTAGGTAATTGAACAATTGAACTCCAACTTAACATTCATCTGTACTGACGAATAGTGACGACCGACATTTGTGTTACTGTTACTGGCTGTGGCAGTGGCTGGAGCACTGGCGTCAGTAAGTTAATTTTGTTAATTTAAATATTAAATATAAACGACAGCTAAATAGGTCACTGATACTGATCAAGCAGGATTTCTAGAACTTGAATAAGAGAACTTGGGTGAGCTTATACATGAATAAAAATAGCTTTATTATTTTAATTGCAGGTAATTGAACTTCAACGTAACATTTATCTGTACTGACGAATAGTGACAACTGACATTATGTTACTAGCTGAGGCAGGGGCTCGAGCACTGGCGTCATTAAGTTAATTCTGTAATTTTACATTTCAAATTCAAATGAACGACAGCTACATAGGTTACTGATACTTGATCTTGATACTGATAAACCTGGATTTCTAGAACTTGAACAAGAGAACTGACCTGAACTGGTGTGAGCTTTGACATGAATAAAAATAGCTTGAATAATTTATTTGCAGGCAGTTGAGCTCAAACTCAACATTCATCGGAACTGACGACTAGTGACATTGATAGGAACAAAAACTAAAAAGTAACTTGTGTACGTGCGTAATGCTTGTGTTTGAGCTACTTGGTGAGTGTGCTATATACTATATACTTATACTTTAAGCTTGATGCATGTTTAATGCATAGCACCTGGCGCCATGAGTAATGTCAGATCCTATCTTGAATGTTAGTTGGTTGAATAACTAAAAAGACCAAACCTGTGAATCAATAATTAGAATTAAATATTCACTCTAAACTCTAATTCTAATTCACAAAATTTAATAATGTTAGTCGTTGTCGTTAGTATACTTATACTAATGACCTATTTAAGATACTACAGTAGCCACAGCCACACAGTTCACTGCAGCACTCAGCACTGCAGCCGTCAGCCCGTGCAAGTGCAACTGCAGCTGCAGTTGCTGCAGCAGCAGCATGCATACTGAGCATAAAATATGCAGCCGCAGCCAGCAGTTCAAATTCCAGATCAGAAGACAGCAGCCAGTCAGCTGAATAACCCAACAAACTCAGCAAAAGTCGTTATAATATTATGGATCTCTACGTAATTTTGATGCACGATGCAACCAAAAACTGACAGCCAAGACATCTTTTTGTATGCACATATAGTTTTGTACAAAAATACTACATAGTGCCTCATTGGTTTTATGAAAATTATTACAGTTATTAAAATAAAATTAAATTTTCTAATTAAATGTATTTATAGACGTTTTAATTTATAGTTGAACAACCCAATACGCAGGTACATAAAATTTTATGTCCAGTCATTATTTATTAAATCATAATTTCCAGGTAATAAAAAACGTAAAAAGATAAGCAGCAGCAGTCACAAGCCATGAACTGCTTGCTGCTTGTGAGTAATGTTAATTAGTATTAAATTACGTTTTTCTTATTAGTTATGCATTTAGTGGTGTTCATACTCCCCATATTCAGCTAAACAAAATACAAATACTATTTGCTAGTGGTGCATCTGCTCATAAGTCATAAATTAATATTAACAATTCAACTCGAATCTCAATTGACTGAGTCTCCAATAAAGAAATAAAGTAAGTGACAACACTAAATTGCGAGCAACCAAACTACAAAACAAAACACCAAACAAATAAAAGTATTTTTATCTCAACATTTAGTTCATTTAAACGATAAAATTTAGAACTCGTAACTGTTCTACATTATAAGAAGTCTAATTAATAATTAATTTTCTTTGCGAAATCTGTCACGTAGTCGTTTTTGACGCATTTTACAATATAAAAAAATCATTCAGATTTGAATGCTAATGATATTTACAAGTGATACAAAACGTTCTTGTAGACGTAGACCATGTGTACGGCACTGTACGGCTGTACGGTATACGTACGGCACGTAAAGAAAATCATAAAGACTTATATTCATAATTCATTTCATTAGGTCATAATGTCATACTTTGCTTTGAATTTTACTGTTAAGCTTTAAACAGTGTTAAAAATAAAAAAATAGATTACAAACTACAATTACTTACTGAAAAATAAAAAAAAGATATTTAGTTCATGAGCATAGTGTTTTTACTTGTACACTACACTAACTACATTTTATACTACAATACTACATAGTGCTACAACTACATACATACAGTCACAGTCACAGTGCATAGTTCATTTACAATTAAATCTAAAATCTAGTATGACTTTCTAGTTTTACTATTTTATACTCACAAACACAACTACACTGACTACACAACAACTAACAAGCTGATCAAGACCAATCATAAATTAATTAAATTTTAACGTGAGCAACATAAAATTAATTAAATTTATAACTTTGTTATATGAAACAATTCATTAGGTAGTATTGGTCATTGGCATTGACTGTAAATAAAACAAATTTCAGATAAAACTGATTTTATTTTTTACTGGCGCTCTTACTCGTACTGCCTCTAACTGCTTTTTTGCCTTTTTTGATACGTTTTTTTCGTTTTCCCGACATTGACATTGATTCATTCACAGCGTGTGCAGGGGACTCCCTACGGTGTCTACCTAATGACGACGGCAGGTCATACTCCAGGTTGCAGGTGTAACAGTTGAATAATGCAGGGTAAAAATGTTTTTGGATGTGGTACTTTAGGGTGATTATTATACCATGACAATCAGCAAAAACTTTCTTGCACATATTACACGTACTTTCTATTTAAATCAAAACAAACAAAATAAGAATTAAATTAATTAAGTATGTGAATTTTGGTATATGCACTCAAATTAAATGCACTGTTGCTTTAACTGCACATTGCACTTGTTTGCGCCAAACGTTTTTAATTTTTAACATATGAAAATCTTAAAAAATTGAAAATAAAAATATTAAAATTGTAAACTATTCACTATTGTAAACTGAAAACTCACCTCGCTTAGTATGATCTTCATTTTCTTCAAAAGTAAAGTATGATTCCCAGTTGGCGATCCGCATATCTGAGGCAACTGAGGTAGAGGTAGAGGCATCTATATGTTTACCTTTCTTGTGGTCCGATTTTTGCATTCTTTTCGTAAAAGCAGATGTAGTAGATTGTTGTTTTTTTCTTTTAGACGATTGGAAAGCAGAGTCAAGCAATTTATATGTGCTTGAATTTGAAGATGAAGTGCTACTGTCAGTGTCTGTACTAAAAAAAATCATATCACCATGACCAGAATCGGATCCAATACCAACAGTTGAAGATTTAGATGTGTGTTTTCTTTTATTCATGGTCACAGTGGCTTCTGGTTTCTTTGGATGTTGATTAGTACTTGTATTATTCATTTTTAATGTGTCAAAATTGTAGTCCTTTTGGCTTATTTGTGTCAATAAATATTTTGAATGCATGTTAGAAGCTGCATCTTGTTGCGTTTCTGGTGTTGAATCATTCAAACTAAAAATAAATTTTGCTTCCGCGTTCGAGGCTTCTTGATGGAATCTTTGATGTTCTAACGGAATTTCGCCAAAAATGCTGCTTCGACGCACTACTGTTACAGGCACAGGTTTGGGAAGCACAATATTCGTACCTATAGTTGATTTTGATGTGGAAGTTGAAGTTGAAGTTGTGGTCAAATTTTTGGTCTTTGTTATTGCTGTAGCCGTGCCACTTTCAGTAGTACCAGTTTCAGTCTCAGTTGTACCTGTACTGCTACTGCTTGCGTTCATGTCACTCGTAACTAGCTCATCCTCATCGTAATCAAAAGTATCTAGTTTAACTTTTAATAATGATGATGGTGATCCACACCTGCTTGATAATCGCCTGCAATCTTTACTGCTTTTAATTAAATCTGAATTTGAAGAAGGAAGAACACAGTGTTCCTGCGATTTATTTTGGTGCTCCAAAGAAGATGCGCATTTCTAGTCTTTGCAATTAACTTTATTTATGTAGACATTCACATCACAGTTGTCACCGGTGCTTATTAGTCCTCGCAAAGATACTAGAAATAAACAAACAAAAATTTAGTGGCGTTTTGAACGCAAGATTTTTAAAGCTTTGCTTGTAAAATATGTATTATTAGAAATTTACATATTTTTAAAATTTTTAATAAATGAAACTAAATTTAATTGAAATTTAAATAGCAAAAAAACAAATAAAAGTTTACAAAAATGAAAAATCAACTCATGTTAGTAATTTTAATATTTACAATTATTAAGCAAATGAGCAGCGCGTTCACGCATCTTGTGACCAACTGCAACAACTACAACAAACTGCAACTGTGCTATTGTACTAATTCTAATTGTACTTTTTCAATAATTGTAGTTCTACTTTTAACCTTCAATTCAAATTGAATATTCGGTTCTAAATTCTGAATCTGAATCTATTTGTGCTGTTTATTTTTATGAGCTTACCCTGATCATCCGAATCATCAGGTGCGGCGGCAGTACTAGGTCCAGGAGACAATGAAGTTGAACAAACAGTAGCAGTACCAGTGCCAGTAGCATTGGCATGATTGAATGAACTAATTTGAGTTTGAATCAAAATGTTGATATTAATAGTTTGTGCATTTTGTGGTACTGACACTGGTGAAATCGAGACTGGTGTAGGTGTGCGTGTAGGATTCAGTTGATTAGCATTATCATTATCCTCATCGTGGGTATTCATGTCCTCTGATAACGATTGATTTATTACGTTGGAATTTATAGACTGCAAAAATCCACAAAAACAAAAACTTATTATATTTAGCTTAAGATACATAAATAATTGATTTTATCTAAAACAAATTGAACAAACGCCTAATAAAGTATCCACAATGTAAACGCAAGTAATAGCAACACAACACTGATAAGTGATAACCAATGATTTACATGTACTTTTTAATAGTAATTTGTGTTTTGTATTTTTGAAATAAAACACTGGACATTGACTAACCTTTTTTAAAACGTCAAAATAAACAATAGACAATCGCCCGCTTAAATCTGGAGCAGCATCAGCAGCATGAAGCATCAACACCACTACTGACTACTAAAGTTCATTTAACTTTATTATTAAATTACGAATTGCTATTAAATGTAAATTTGCAAATTAGGATGTTTAGTGAAGCAGATCTAAAAACTTTTTACTGAACTCCGACTAACACTTATGACTTAAGTGCTTAACAGTCAAAATTGTTGGTGTATTCTGTAGTAAAACTAGTTTAAAGTTAATCCAGACCAGACACAAAACGACTTACTGACCACTGGATTTAAAATATTGAAGGACCAAACACGACAAACTTTTCAGATTCTGTAGCTTTTAAACTGCGTATAAAATAGTGTAAAAGTATCATGTGATTGCGAGATCTGTATTGTGAATTAGCACTAGTAAAAATTAAAAGCAGTCTGAGTCTGATTCTGATTCTGTCGATTCTGTCCTGACCGACGTGTTAGTGTTCGCGCCAAAGCTAAATTTGAACTAAAAACTACAAGGACAACACAAGCAAGTAAAAAACAAGACAAGATCTGTATTCTGTATTACTGACAGCTTGTATTAATTGCAGGTGCTCGGACTCAATATTTATTATCTGAAAATAAATTGCAATTTGCAATACAACATGCAAAATAAATTTTTAAATAAGTAAATGGTAAAGTCATGTAATGCTTTCATTTCAGTCAGTTCTTATGCTTTTAAATAAAACATTATTCTAATAAATGAAAGTCGCCGTAACTGTGTTAAGCTTTAAACTAAAATTAAAAATTGCTTACCGCATTGTTCCTAATCCTAAGTGCTGAGTTTAATTCCTTAAATTTTGGAATTGAAGAGATAATAAACTATAAATCAAATAGATTTAAGTTAGGTAGAAATTTTATTTATTAATTCAAAGTAAACTGGTACTTGTAATACCAACAAATAACAAACAAGTCAAAAAACAAGAATAACACCAAAGAATTATTATTCTTACAAAATAAAGATGACATTAATTTGACCTTGCCTTATTAGCGATGCACAGTGTAGTTTAGTTTTAGTTCCCTTTGGTAGTAATTCTAAGTTAATAGAGTATAAATTTAGCATGAGAACAGAAAGAAACCAACAACTAAAACCAGTACAAACAACAACAATAATATTTCATCTAATCAATTAACTTAACTGTTAACATTAAGGCTCAAGGCCAAGCCAAGCACATGGTGTTGTTACAACAAAATATAATTACATAGAATAATAGAATTAGAAAAATTAATGAATATTGTTGAATGTTTTTAAATTAAATTACACATAATTACACTTATTAATATTTACCCACTTAACGCTATTTTCGATACCGTTATTATACAGTTACATTACACATTGTCTTAAATCCTTAATTTCGTAATCCTGTGTACAGTTCACAGACAGTGGGAAGTGAATAGTGAATGCCACATACATTATAGAAGATAGATCATAGAGTTAGATTTTAACTACGCTAGCCGGCTAGCCTCAATAATACACAATATAATTATGCTCTTTCAACAGTTACAACTGTAACTGTACTTAAAATACAAACTTATAATTATACTTTATTAAACTTATTTAAACTTATTGCAGAAAGCAGAATTAGCAGAATGCATTGCCACATGTTGTTTTTCGTTTCTATACTGAAAATGTTTCAATACTTTTAATGTCACATTATTAATGCAGTCGTTAAAATTTAAAATTATATTTTAGCCTTTTTGCTTTTTCGCGAAGCCGTAGACGCCGTAGTTGCAATAATTTCAACATTATGAGCCGTGCGGGTGTAATGTCGCTTTAGACTTGATGGAGTTTCATACGATTTCTTGCATAATGAATTCTGGCAAATAAATCGATTTGGTTGATAGTGTTTTTGAAAATGTTCCTTAAGTTTTGTTTCTGATACTTCGTTTGATGACCCATTGAAATCACATTTTTTGCACTGATAAACTATAATAATAAAACAAAATTCAATTAAATGACAAATACAATATTGAAATTGAAAATTAAATACAAACGTTCTGTATATTATATTTTTGATTGCAATTTCTATACTAGCTATACTCATCATTTAAGTACAAAAAAACATACGCACGACTTGTTACTTGTTCTACGCTTCAGAATCAAGCCATCAAGTACAGCTACAGTGTTACAGCAACAATATGAGCCATGAGTCCATGAGCAATAGATAATAGAAATAAAAATTAAAAAATAAAAGTGTTTCAACTTTAACTTACTCATTGACGTTTTATCTTCGCTAGTAGCGGTTCAGAATAAATCTCTATAATTTTTAGTATTCCCGACTTCAAAATTACGACAAGCGTCAGAATCAGTCGTGGTCGTCGTCGTCATGCCAGTGCCAGTACCAGTAAAGTCGCCCTGCTGGGCTTGGGCTTGGTGTAAATCATTTTCATTCGCCGATGTGGATGAAGTACGTGATGCCAAAGTCAAAGGGGCAGAAGTATATTTTAATTTCAACTTCAATTCGTTCTGATTAAGATGCTTCTGCTTCTTTACTCCTGCTCGGCGCTTCTTATTGATAATCGGCCGGTGACGACGGCGTTTACGTACATTTGGTGTGGTGTTTGGACTAGGAATATGTGGATTATTATCATCGGGGATTAAAGTTGGTTGTTGAGGTTGTTGTCTAGTGACACCTACTGTTGCTGTTGTATTGGTTGAAAACTGATCGTCATGATGATTTGATTCTAATTCAGTTTCCGGTTCTGGTCCGGCTAGTAAAGATGTAATCCTGGACCGGGACCTACTAATATCCGCGTTTGCATCTAATCTGTCTTGTGTAGAATCAGAATTATTAGAAATAGAAGAAACTGAAGATCCTGAGCCTGCTAGTTGAGGAGTAGTCTTTAAAATTTCTGGATTTATTTTTAAAGGCTGCTCAGACACTACTGAAATTCGCTGACGAACGCACTCTATATGGCAGTTAAAACATTGGGTCACATAAATATTTACTGTGTTTTTCTTTCCTGCTGTTGTAATTAATCCAGCAAGCAAACCTACAAAAAAAACATATTTTCAATTAAGCCTTCTTTAATTTAACAATTGTACATGACCACCTGTTTGTGTTCTATTTCCTAATTATAAAAATTGAACACCTTCTGATAAAGGTTGAAGTAAAACAATTTTGTCAGTGTTGTGACATAATTTACCTAATTATCAGTGGAAATTGGAAATAATACAAATTAATGTAAACAACAACTGATTAAATTATTATTCATAATAAAATTTGTACCTTGTTGATTTTTAGGAATTGGGAATTCCAAACTCATTGGCGCCATTTGAGGTACTACTGCTACTGCCAGTTTTAGCACTGTTGGTGTCAGTAGCACCTTTTTTTGCAATATTTTCTGAAGCTCTAGTATTTGCGTGTCCTAGTTCAATAAGGTCAAGGTCAATTTGACGGGTCTGTTTTGGAAGACACGCAACTGACGGAACTGCACCGTTGAAATCAGGGGTTTTATTTTCTGCATCATTTTTAGATGGAAAGTCAACTGCAACTGGAAAGTCAAGATTATCTTCTAGTTGTGAACGTGAACTAGAGATTATTAGAGGTACATCTGGTAAAATCGAAGATATTGCCCCTTGCCCTCTAGATTCGTCAAAGCTAATTTCAAAGCTATTTTCAGCGTTGCTAGATGCACATGAAGTAGAGGTTGATTTATTTAAAAGATTTTGGTTAGAATTTGACGTTAAAATTGACGCTGAAGGCGCTAAAGCTGGAATTATCCGAGACTGAGACCGGATTAAATCAAATTGCGTTTGCTTTTTATTCTCAGCTCCAAGTTGTAGTTCTTCATTCGTGATGTGGGAGTGGGCTTTGGACTCTGGAACCATTACCAATGATAAGGGTTGTTGATGTTTTAGTTTTAGTAAGAATTCTTTACCACTGTTATTTTGAATTCCTTTTGAAGCCGATGTTGTTGCAGAGCTCAAAGAGGAAGAGAGTAGAATGTGACTTTTTTAATATACATCTGTTTTGTTGGTGTTCGGCCCAATCGTCTTTGTTTTGGGGTCTGAGTCTGGGTCATAAAATCGAGATTTTGCACCTGCATCTACTACACCTTCAAAATGAAAATGTGATGTGTTAATTGCTAATTGTAACTTAGCACTTCCTGCTGCTGTAGACTTCAAAATTGTTTGTGTTCCATCCACGGCTTCCACGGGTCCTACTGTTTCAACATTACCACAAGTTTCTTCCCTGCTAACAGTTCCAACTTCCATTTTGATTGTTTGTTTATTAACTTTTATTATTATTAGTACTTTGACAAATTAAAATTTCTCAAATCCGTAGCAGGCTGTTTTAGCTTAGCCGTATATGTCCTACAGTTATATTAGTATTACTTTATTCTTGATTTGCAATTTGAATATTTGAAGTGGTATGTAATATTTACTTTAATTAATTTTTAATATTACAAACTAAAACAAGTCACGGTTGGTTCGTCTAATAAACAATAAACATTGACCTGATTTGCCATTTGCTCTCAAATAATAAAAGTAGTGTGTTAGCTTGTTTGCTTTTGCCACTTGCCACTCCTTGCATTCCTGTATGATTATCAGTAATAGTAACACCACTAGACCAGTGACACCAGTGACAGTTGACGTTGACGTTGGCAGTTTATCTGTGGTATCTTTAATCATTAACCCTGCAGCTTTTAGTTTTAGTGTTAGTATTAGTGGTCGGTGTTTGCTCAGCAACTCTAGCGAAAGTTGCTTCGTTACTGTTATTTTATGATTCATGTCGCTGATATTACGTATCTAATTGTATCGCATAGTATAGAGTATAGAAGTTTAATTCTGTTTGATCAATTCAACTATTTAATCTTATAAATCTTATTAATAGTAATTAGAATTAGGTGCTTAGTACAAAAACCAAGACATAACCTACTGCCTATTAGTGCATGTGCAACTTCCGGTACTTCCGACAGTGACAGTATGCGCAGTATGAAATAATATAATGTACATAGATAATAAAAGTCACCGTGGTCGCCAGCGTCGTCGTGGTGCATGTGCAATACTGCTTTAAAATATTAAAATACTTTGTATAGGTGTAAGATAATCATACATTTATTAACTATGCCAAATTAATACCTCAAAATATTATATAAATTGATTTCAATAATTTCAAAGTTTAAAGAAAGAAGTAGTTTTAAAACATATTAAACTAAATTAAATGAAACAAAAAACAATAAAAAATGAAACGCAAGCAAATAGCAATATTATTACATTCAAATTGAATTGTGTTTCTTTTTGAAACAAACCATATTTATTTATTACTACGTAATTTTTGTTTTTTTGCCAGCTTTTTTTTCAGATTGAACCTCAACGTCACCTTCGGAGGCTTAGGATTAGGTTCCAGTTTTGGAAGTGTGAAATTAACATGACTAACATCATAGATTCCGGTCCTAGTCCTTATTGACGCAATTGACTGCATAGAATTATGATTCGACAGTCCGTAATGCCTATCTAAAGAACATTTATTAAGGTATCTTCGTCTGCAAACTTTACATACAAAAATTTCAGGTACACAGTGTTGCAAAAAATGATCCTTCCACTTTCTCTTATAAGTCGTACTTGATTCTGTCTCAAACTCGCACCTGGTACATACACGCACTGCAAAAAAGAAAGAAACATTCAGAAACAATGACCAACAAATTAAAATTTTAAATAATTCAATCAATTAATCGAATATTAATTCTGTTACATTTAAATATACCTAAACATCCTCCCCTAGGCTTTGTGCCTCTACGAGAGTGCATGTAATACCTACCTACTTACACACTTACACCTAAACGACAGTTTCATAATTATTTTTAAATTTATTACGGTTAGTTAATAGCAAAATTATTTGGAATTTAAAATATAAACCTACTGAGTTTATCCAATTTTATTTGTCTTGTTTCTCCACTTTCAGATTTTGTTTTACCCATAAATGATTTTACAACAGGGCGCAACAACTCCTCCTCGTAGTTTTGTAGCGTAATTCGTGGCAAACTTTCAGTGGCTTCGATGCAATATTCCGACTCTGGATTCTTCTTATTGCCACAACTGTCAATAAGGGGACTCACTGGTTGCAAAACTGGCATTCGGTGATTTGTATCAAGGTTGGTACATTTTTCAACAGGCAATAAACCTGTTTTGGTTCTATCTAAATCCGAATCAGCTAAAACGCATTTGCGTTTTGTTATTTTGCAGGAAGAATTTTGGGAAGAAGAAAGTTTTCGATTTTTTTCTGACGCATTTTTGTTATTTGGTGTGTCTTCACTTTCTTCCCTGAATATTCTTTTGCTTTTGCGATGACGTGATAATAATCTTAATTTAGTGTTACTACCTCTGACGTTTTGAATTGACACTTCTTTTTGATTTGATGTTGATGTTGTTGATGTAGGCGTAGGCGGCATTACTGAATCCGTACCTAAATCTTTATGTTTTTTTTTGGTCTACCTCTCCCTTTGAACACTGAAAATGTGGAATCTTTCATCATACTACTTCTACTTGTTGGAATGTTGAATGAATGATTATCGATTTTTGAGTTCATTGTGTTCAATGCTTTGCTGGAACACTTCTTTTGAAATTCACAAATCTCTTGAAACTGCATATTTGTTGTTGCTAAAGAAGTCGAAGTTGAATCTGGATGCCTTGCGTGCTTAGGAGGTCGACTGCGACCTTTTCGCTTTACTGACGTAGATAAAGACAATAAAGGTAAACCTATTGAACTGGGAGACAACGGAAGTAATAAATTAAGGTGTGTAGAAGAAGAAGATAACGAATGGTTCTTTAAACCTAAATTATCCGGATAATGTGCTTCTTGAACACAGTTGGGTAGCAAAATATCAATATCTTCACATCGACCAACAGTACCAACACCAATCTCTTGTTCTAAAAGGTCTTGATTTTGTTCCTCCATCGATCTTGAAACATGTGCGTTGGAGTTGGAAGGTAAGTAATGGTTAAATCTTGCTTCACGGACAATTGTTGGGTTCACAATTAAATTATTGTCACTGAATGGTGAACTTGGACACAGCACAGCATTAGCAGATGAATTGTTTTTACATGTAGCCGTTGACATCGGTAATGACAATGGCACTAATGGTAGTTGTTTTGCTTCTGCTACAGGCGCTACAAGAGCTGTAGTTACAGGTACAGTTACAGTCTCTTGGCTATTACTACAGTTATGAATATCAGTCGTGAAATTTGTATTTGTGGGAATTGTTGATTGTTGTTCAGTTTCAAGCCGTTTAGGCGCAGATTTAATTACATTGACGTGCGGTGTTTCTTCTTCACAGTCATTTTTTCCCCTGCAGTTTACACACTTAGTCACGTAAATGTTTACTGTGCTGTGTTTTCCTATTGTGAATAGTCCAGTCTCTAATCCTGAAAATCCTGTGAAAAGGTGAAAACAAAACAAAATAATAGCATTATAATTTCAATTTGCATCATAAAGTTATTTAAATAATATTATTTTCATGTTTTATTACAATTATTGAAAAAGAATCATAAGTCATAAGTAATTGTTTTTTGTATAAAAGTTTGAATTTTAATTATTGTAGCGGTAGAAGCAATATAGTCGTATATTCAGTTAGTCATTGCAGCTTGCCATTTGCATAATCGCTTACATCATATGTATCGCATCATGTTATCACGTATAGCCAATTCAATAATAGCAATAGCACTAAACATTTAAGAAATAAAAAATAAAAATACCTTGCATATAGTTAGCACCACCATTCAATGTACGCGTCAATAAAGCATCTGGGTTTGGAAGTGGAATTTCAAGATCTATGTTTGCACTGTTAGTATTTGTGGACGAAATAGTAATGTTGGTTAACAAATTGTTTTGTTTTCTATTTTGAATTCCCATATCCGTACTTGAACCTGAACCTGCTGAACCTGCCACTGAAGTTGTGGGAATAGCAACATAAGAAGAAGAGGTCAATAGTTTTTTTGTTTTTAACTTAGATGTTGGCGTGGGTGTGGGAGTGGGAGTGGGAGTGGAAGTTCGTAACTCTGAAGTTTTCGAAATCTTTTTAACTTTAGTTGTGGATCCTTTCATATTGTTCTTGTTTCGTAACTTTTCAAGATCCGCATGAGCAAAATTAACGTTTGGTTCTGGTGAAAAATCTTCAAATTCACTAGAATTATAATTATCTTGACAACAACTACCATAAAGAGCAATATTGCTCATGTCTTGTTCTAGTTCAGGTTCTGGTGCTGGTGCATTAATATTAACTAATGTCTTCTGTGTTTGAACACTAATTAAATTATTTAAAGTAGTTTGGTTGTCAATCTCTTCTATTCCTGGCATTATCTCTATGTTTTATAGGCTACGATATAAATCAAAAGCATCAAAACCTGTTATTTGTGAAACATTCGAGATTTCTGAACTGTCAGAATTGTTTGTTAGATTTAAAATTGAGGAATTTGCTGACTGTGACATTTTAGTGGTGTCACAGTAATAACACTAATGATTATTGCTTTACAATTCGAAATACAACAATACGCCAGGACGAATTACATTTTATCCTCGCTTTAAACATTTACACTGAACTTGTATTAAACCATAACAACGTACAAATTTAATTATTAAAATAAATCAAAATCCACTCAATTCGTAACATGATTTCAGTCAAGTGGAAACTAAAAGATACAATAGTTTTTGTGTTCATACATACTGCACAAGCACACCACGGTTTCTATGTTCTTTCTATAAGATGAGTACTGAGTTAAAGTGCGCAGAGATTACGATTTTTGATTTTGTTTAGCTTACGCCCATAGCCCACTACATAGCACATACACAAAACTTTCCCTTTTCCTTAAAAATCTAGAATTCAACCTCCAGAACATATGGTGTTTATCAATAAATAATACCTACTGCAATGCTATAAATAAATGCTATTAAACTAATCAGCTAATTTGCAGCACCAAAATCACGTGCATTCATTACTTAAGTGTGCGCGCAGCATTTAAATTGAGAACCTGTTGTCTGATAGTCTGGTCTGTGTCTGTTTTTGTTTATAGTGTTTGTAGCAGCTAGTACTCACAGCACAGGCACAGGCACAGCCACTGGTATTGGTATAAGTGGTGTGTGATTTATTTACGTATTACAGCGAAAAACAAACTACACTACTACAGTACTCACTCCACAGTTGACAGTACCTCAGTACCGGTCAGTAGCCAGTAGCGTCAGTACCCTAGGCTCTAAACAACAAAAACAAAAACAACAAGATACTTAAACATACGCGTTACTAACGTTACAGAAGTTTTAAATGGTAAGAAAGAAAAAATTTATTTATCATTAAACCATTATTTGAATAGTGGACTGAACACCATACTGTTATACTATAAAACACCAAAAAGCTCACTCGAACTGTAATCAGAATCACATAGTCTTTAGTGGAATTTTAGATTTTACACAACTATTAGAATTCAAAATATTTTTAAACACTACATATTAATTTCAGAATCGAATTTATTAATTACAGTATTTAAACTAATTTAAAGTGACAACCTTTAGTGTAAGTTCAAAAGTGATTCAACTATAAAACGCCAATAGGGCAAGAAGGGTGTTTAACCTTTCAATATTAAATGAAAGAACAAAACCTAACATAATTTAAATCGGTTTCAGAGTATTTAATGTTCTATTGTTATTTTTGATAATTGTTGCAGATTTGTCTGATTTGTGAATATTTGTTCTCACTCTCTCACTCTCTCTGACTTTCTCAGGACTTAAATACTTATCTGGAATGGAGAATATAACGAACGCAGATTCAAATCCAACTTCAACAACAATGACTACGAGGACGACCACCATTACTCGGTCTGATAATGTACAAAGAGTCAACGGTAAGATAGATTTGAAAATTTTTAAGATTGCAATTTTAAAAATTATAAATTTTCTTGCGTGCGTGCGTGTACTTTTACTCTTGTACTATGAAATTGGTTTAATTAATTTCTTTCTACTTTCTAGATGGAATCCCTGGGATGATTACACTTGGAAACAACTGTAATGTACACGTTCACATAACTAAAGTTATTTGTAGCTGTAGCAGGTTGAAACTTGGAGCAAGCACTAATCAGCCATCTGATAATATAATTGAAAGTGATAGTGTCAAGAAGGCTGAGACAGCAGAACCAAATGCTACAGAAGAGGAAACACCTGAAGTACCCCAAATTCCAATTCCAGTTCTTCAAGTTGAAGCTGGTGGCATTTCTGCCCAATTCCCTGCCAGATTCGCTTCCGTTGCTTCACAATGCGATGAATTTTATACTTTGGACTTGGACGAAAGTTCAGCTTCGAAAGTGGAGTTGTTGCCCTCAGCCTCATCCTCAAAGCCCTCAAACGAAGCGCAAATTTCAAACTCTATGGCAGAGCTGGCAGAGCACAATCCAGGTCAAGGTCTTAGCCAAGGTATTCAACAGCTTCTCAAAAAATATGACTACAGGTACAAACAGTGCACAGGAAAAGCGGAAGAAGAAGCAGAGGCTATGCGGCTGCAAAAATTTCTGAAAACCATATCTGAAGACCGGAATCCAGACTACTTGAAAGGGAGAAAAAAGCAAAAACAGAAAAACCAGGCAAAACTGAACAGGCAAATCCGAAAGCAATTACAATCACAAGGAAAGTCAGCTACGACACCAAAAACTCTTCGATCTTTGAAGAGGTCAGCAACAAAAAAAAGTAAACAAACAGCTGCTACAAAAAAATACGTTTGTAAATCTCAGCAGTTGAAACTAAAATTTATGATTTCCAAGTTAAAATCGAAGAAAAATCTGAAATATAAAATTTCAAGTGCTTCCACATCGTCGACAGCAACAGCTGCATCACCAGCAGAAGTAGAAGAAGATACTGCAGTTGAGTCGAATTCAAACGACGAAGCGGATGAAGTTATGACAAATGCCATAAATGACGATGCTGTTGATAATGTGCACAATTCGGATTTGGATTTACACACAGACACAAGATGGTCGCAACCCGTGGTGGAAATTTCCAGACTACCTGATTCCGTTGTCACTGGTTCTCACTCTCGTGTTCAGCCTGACAGTGCAAAAATATATAAGGTCAAGGTGGTCAAGCGCACGCAGTCCCAGTCTCAGTCTCGGCTCCCTCGGCATAACAAGCAGGACATAAATCCAAATAAAGAATTGGATTTTGGAGTCGAATCTGCAGCTGCAGCTGCAGCTGCCCCTGCCGATACACAAGAAGCACTGCGAGGTGACGCATTCTATGAATATTATTACTGGATAAGTTACGAAGGTGATAAAAAAAGTAAGTTTGAATTTCGATTCAGCACAACAATATTTGCAAAAAAATGTTTATTTAGCTTAAGCTCATGCCAAATCCCGTTGGCTAAATTAAAATGTTTACTATATTTTATATGCTGATTATTATTATTAGTGTAACAACAAAAACATACATTTATCTTCATTGATAAAATAAACTTGTTTTTGTTTATTGACCTTGATCTCGATTTTTATTACTTTTTCAGTATACGAATGCAAAATATGCCATGAAAAGAATCAAGATTCTACCTCACGTATTCGAAAATTGAAGGACCATATCTGTGTTCATCAAAATCCTAACAACTTTACTTGTAAATTGTGCGGCAAATGTTTCCTGAATGTATCAACTGTGGAGCGTCACAAGAAATCAGTAACGCATAAAAGGAATTTGCAAGCTTTCAAGTACAGAAAAATGATTAATAAGAATAAAAAAAAAAGAAAACTAATTTCAGCTCGGCTCAAATATCATCAGGTTTAAGCACTGATTTATCTTATGATTTTGCTCGTGTCGTATTTGTCAGTTCCTGTGTTTTGTTTTAAGCCATATTATTTGTTTACTACTTTTACTTTACTAGCACGCATAGTAATATTTTAATATTTAATCAATAATTAATTTTATCTTATCATTGATTCATTTATCTTAGCTAGCGTTGGTCTTTAGTATATACGTATCTGTATCTGAGAATGTGTAATATTTTATCGTTTAATATTCAATCATTCAATCAGTAATCAATGTCAAGAATGCCAATACTAAAAACGAATTTATTTTGTAAACGTAAGACTGAAGCAGTTTTAGTATTTATTGTTTTATAACAGTGTGTTATGCGTTATTACAAATTACCTTTTATTATAACTATAAATTATAGTTATAATCCGACAGTCAAATACGTCGACGACTGTTATGTTATGGTTGTTATAGTTAAGATCGTATATTTAAAATTTATATAATATAATTGAATGAATTATTCATAGATTGAAGACATTGAAGTTTTAGCAAACATTATTCATATGGCTTAAACACCAAAGCAAATATAAAATAAAATGAATTTTATATCGTATTAATTATAAAATTATTTAGTTTACGAAATTCTAGCATTATTTAGCATTATTCGCATTTAGTTATAATTTTTTAATGATTATAATATTTAACTACGTTTAATATTAAGGAGTACACTACTTAGTTCAAAGGTCAGTGTTCAGTTTGTCCGTGGTCCGTAGTACTGCCGCACAGTAGCCATGAGAGAGACACTTATACTTAATTCACTGTGACACCACTGACACTGACACCTGACACCGTCCCTTCCAATGCCGCCACAGTCTGCCACACCAGCTTGAAGATCGACAAGCTCTGTCTGATTATAACATCCAGAAAGAGTAAAGAGTCTACCCTGCACTTAGTCCTCCGTCTTCGTGGTGGGATGCAAATATTCGTGAAAACTCTGACTAGGAAGACGATCACTTTCTTATATACGGTTTTCATAGCCCCATGTATCACACATGGACACGCAGTCCAGTGGTTAAACGACCAGCAAAAAGTTAATTAGCCTGTAGCCATCGACCAGGCTGTTGCCAAGGCCAGGGGGAAAGCGGAAGCGAGTTCTTTACCAAGGGCCGACACGACTGTCCCCATTAACAGTCGGCAGGATCGATCTCAGGCCTCAGGAACGTCGTGAACTAGGAAGCTCGACGTTACTGATCTGGGAGGTCCACTGGCCGGGGCTACAAGGCTAAAGTAAGGCTTAAGGTCGAGATCGTGGGAGGGAAACCCAGCCAGCCACAGCATCAGATGGAGTCAAGCTGTGGCACCACTGGGCTGGTGTGCCTTATTTTTGTAAGAAAGCAAAAAACACCTATATAATTTATTAGTTCAATTGTTGCACTAAAACAAAAATAGTAACATTGTGTTTACACACCTACCTACAGTACCTACCTAATCCAACCAACCCACCAAAGTCACAGTGAGTCAGAGTACAAGTACATGTGAGAAGCTTAAATTGTTTATTTATTTTTATTCAATCAAAAATGTCAAAGCAAAAATCCAAGATAAGGGTAAGCTACATTTCCTTTTTTAAATAGGTCAATCTCAGAAAACTGCTTTTATATTAAATTATATATATGTTTTAATTTTAAAGTTGAAATATGCTACGTTATTTCGTAAAACTTAAAAGTGAATATGAATTCTTTGCATTTGCAGAGGGGATCCCTCCAGATCAGCAGCGATTGATCTTCGCTGGAAAACAACTCGAGGGAGGATGGCATGGCTGAACTCTCTCTGACTACAACATTGAAATATTTAGAAGGAGTCCGCCCTTCATCTGGTGCTCCGTCTTCGTGGAGGTATGCAGATCTTCGTGAAGACCCTTACGGGCAACACAATTACTCTGGAAGTTGAACCTTCAGATTCTATTGACAAATTTAAAGCCAAAATCCAACATAAAAGTAAAAAAATACAAAATTGTACCTAATTAATAAATTTGCTGAACCGGAACTATATTCCTTCCCTCCCAATTTGGATGCGAACATTTACTTATATTTTTGATTTTATTTTTGCAGAGGGAATTCCTCCAGACTCCAGACCAGCAACGTCTAATTTTTGCTGTAAAGCAACACGAGGATGGCCGCACTCTCTCTGACTACAACACTTAGAAGAAGTCCACCCTTCATCTGGTGCTCCGTCTTCGTGGAGGTATGCAGATCTTCGTGAAAACCCTTACGGGCGAAAAAATTACTCAGCAAGTTGAAACTTTAGATTCTATTGAAAATGTTAAAGCCAAAATCCAAGATAAAGGTAAAAAATATACAAAATTGTACCTAATTAATAAATTTGCTGATTGCTGAACCGGAACTATATTCCTTCCTATTTTGGATGCGAACATTTACTTATATTTTTGATTTTATTTCTGCAGAGGGAATTCCTCCAGACCAGCAACGTCTAATTTTTGCTAGAGGAAAGCAACTGGAGGATGGCCGCACTCTCTCAGACTACAATATCCAGAAGGAGTCTACCCTTCATTTAGTGCTCTGTCTTCAAGGAAGTATGCAAATATTCGTAAAGACTGAGAAGACGATTACTCTCGAAGTGGAGCCTTCTCAGACCTTCTGACACAATCAAAAATGTGAAAGCAAAAATCCAAGGTAAGGATAAGCTACATTTCCTTATTTAAATAAGTCAATCTCAGAAAACTGCCTTTATATTGAATTACATAAATGTTTCAATTTTAAAGTTGAAATATGCTACGTTCTGTCGTAAAACTTAAAAGTAAATATGAATTCTTTGCATTTGCAGAACTTCCAGATCAGCAGCGATTGATCTTCGCTGGAACTGGAAAACAACTCGACAACTCGAGGATGGCCGAACTCTCTTTGACTACAACATTTAGAAGGAGTCCACCCTTCATCTGGTGCTCCGTCTTCGTGGAGGTATGCAGATCTTCGTGAATTAGTGGGATGATAGAGTCTGATAGATAGTGTGATAATGACAGGAACATCAAGCATACCCAGAGTTGAAACACTTTCCGTCTATTTAATCCATGAAATCGTATTTTAACTCTATAATGTAAATCTACAACATTTAGTTTTAATAGTAGGTAATCTAGCAAACGTTTACCTTACACAGCACTCAGCACAACCATAATAACTAAAAGTTTACTATAAATATTGTTTAATATTTAAATCAACATATTCATAGTTTAGTAAATAAATAATATAATTCATCAACTAGTTTTCACTGATGTTACGCATAGCATTAATTTTTTTTTAATTTTTTGGCAATCGATGTTTGTGCCGTCTTCTCTTTCTTAGATGAATGGATATCACGCATATGCCTGCGAAGGCTAAACGTGTACCGATAGGCTCTTCCACATAATGTGCACCGAAACAGATGTGGTTGCAGGTGCTTCTTAAAGTGCATGCGTAATTTTGTGAACACAGTGACAGATCCCTTGGCCGAAAAAGTGCAGTTTGGTTTAATGCAGTAGTAATCTACAATATCAAAACATTTTGAGAAATTTATTAAATACATAATTAGGCAGGTATTTCTTTTTAATAGTTGCATATAACTATAAATAATGTGCCTGTAAACTTTAAGCAACAAGCAACCTACATTTGCTCTTTGGCGTATTTTAGTTGGAACACAATATTTGAAGAAGTTAAAAATAATCTACCGTCTACAAAAATATGCAGCATTTAGTTGCAATACATGTTAAAGTAATCTATAAACACAGGACTTACCAAATAGTTTGGTTTTTTTGTTTGTTGTAGTTCAGTAAATTTTAAGATATTCCTCATTGCGAAGATAATTGCAACCCTTTGGACCCTTTCGCGTTGCAGGCATTGGTTTAGGTGTGAAAGTTTCACTGTCACTGTCACTCGTGTCTTCGTCGTTGACATCTTCTTCTATTTCATCGTTTTTGTCCTCACCCTGGTCTTCGTTGACGTTTGCATGTTTTGGTGAACAAACAAATTAAGAAGCTTTGTTGTTGGAGCCTTCTTTTGATGTTGATAAATAAAAAGGGATTTCAACATGATTTTGATTTTGAGATCTCTTTTTAATAGCTTCAAGAAGTTTTGCTTGCTCAAAATTTGGGTATATTTGACAATCAGATACACGTACCTCTGGATTTTTTCTTCCAGCGCATACACGAGTTTTGGACATTTTAATTCGTTTTGCTTGATGATTCTTATCTGTGGCAACTAGGTCAGCCTGGTCAGCTGGTAATTGGTTATGCATATCTGGATCTTCAGAACCATCGCAATCCACCTCTTCAATATTTTCGTCACTGTTGTTAACTGAAGTGCGTTTATTTTTTGACACTGGCAAACCAACACCAGCCTTACTAGCGTCCCAAATCAAAGCTACACCGGCAGAACGAACATAAGGAACTGAAGATGACCGGTATCGTTTGAATGTTGTAGTGACGGATGTTGCTTTTGTACCAACATTTTGAATAAGATTTTGATCCAAATCTTCTTGACGAGCAGTTTTAGTTTCAGCTACAGTGCTGATCTTACTACCTATTTGGCGACGGCGATAAATCTGGTCTGCCGGTTTCTCCTGATTATGAGATTTGTCAGTCTGCGTCTGACTCTGACTACTTTGACTGGAGCTAAACTCTCTCGTATCAGTTGAATTTCTTCTGACTTTTTCCCCAACACCTGCATCATTTTTTACTTGGTCATTGTTTGTAGCTTCATAATTTGGAAAATATAATTCAGCATCTACATCTTCTTGATTAGTGAATTGAGAGTAATAATCTTGGCCATCGCTGAAATTCTGATAGTGGTTGCAGTCTGGGCACAAGGGTTTGGTGACGTGTTTGTTTATTTCTACCTTGTTATTATCTCCAGTTCTTATTAGCCCTCCTAAAAATTCTGTAAGAATGAAATAGAATAAAGCAAGGATAAAATTATTTTGATATTATTGCACTTATTATTTTATTAAAATTTATACCCTGGTTGCTTGTTCGTGTATGTTTATCTTTATGTTTATTGATCAATGGTGTCCAAACCCTGCCTCTATCATTTAATTGCATGCATATGAATGAAACTGTTTTGACACCATGCCCAGGTATCTCGACTTTGTATCTAGACAATACGTACCTTTCTTTTGTGTGGATGCAGAGCTAGAATTAGAATTAGCATTAGCAGCAGGTGCACCCGTAGAAGTACCCGAATTGGTGCGAATGGTCAACCGCTTATTTATTCCCTCAAATTCAAGGTCCAAGTCTGCATCCTCACCATTTTCATCCGATGCAGCTATGCTAATAAGGAGGCATCGCTTAGTTTTTAGTACAGCTCTGTATGGTCCATCTGTAGTACCACCGGGAGCTGGCTCTTCCGAAGCTGAAACTGAAGAAAAGGATGGAACTTGACTTTGACTCTGGTTTTTTTAGTATTAATTTGTGGTCCATCTTTCATGCACAAATTTAGTGGCAGGTCGTTATTGGAGTTGCAACTCATTTCAGTTTCTGTTTGTGAGGCAGATGGTGTTAAAGAAAGAGAAGACAGTAAGCGAGACACATTTCGATATGTATCAATATTGTTGGATTCAAGGTCAACCTCCGCCGGTGTAGGTTCCGGTTCCAAATCCCGGACAACGCCTGCACCTACGCAATGGGATGTGTTTCTTCCAAGTTGTATCTTAGCACTGCCTTCTGCTGTAGATTTTAATATAGTCTTAGTTCGCAACACAGGTTTTAGAACTTCTAATTCCACACACTTTTCTGTTTTACTGCTGATCATTTTAAATTGATTGCGTTTATATAATTACAAAAGTTTATAAAAAGGACTTTGTTAATCAAACATAAACTGTAGTACTATGACGTAAGCTGTAGGATGGTGTTAATGTAATTGTTCGAAATGTTCAATACTGTTACGTTTTTTTATACAAACAATTGTTTGTACTTTTTAATTTGTATGTTCACTATTTTTTGCTATGGTTTACGTATTTGCTCAAATTTGCTGCACACCTAGGCAGTAAGCCAGTTGTAATAATAAAATTATGAACAAAGAATGTCCTCAAATCCTCCAGAACTGATAACTGACCAACTGAAAACTTGAAAACTCATACCAGATAAATTCTAAACTGGTGTTAGTCCGCAGGTTTTAGTTTTAGTGTTAGTGTGTGGGCTTTGGTGTTTGCTCAAGCTTTAGCTTTAGCAACTTTGGCGGTGGTTTAATTAATGGTGAGAATTTGTGATTAAACGTTCGCCCAAAATGCGAATTTTTAATATTTAAAATAATTTAAATTACATAGTGCTCAAACAACTAAATAATACCCACAGTAATTAATACATGTGTCAAATGTAACAACATCTAGAAAGAGTCGACTCTTCATCTGGTGCTCCGTCTCCGTGGTGGGGTGTAGAGTTTAGTAAAGACTCACATTTATCGAGATTTAATTATTGCAATTTTTATCCCGCTCGGGATGCGTAAGTAAAAAAGAGTAAGCTACTAAGCTATCTGATGCATTTAATCTATTAGTGCTACTTAGTTAATTCAGTGTTCAGTTTGTCAGTGGTACAGCCACACAGCAGGACACTTCTATCCAGTGTCTGCACAGTACTTATTTATGGTTATGACACGATTACATCAATAATGAGCATACATAAATCTACAAAAGCGTATATTAAAATTTAAAATTAGTAGTTGCAGCATGTGCACTCAGCTGTGCCCAGTGTTTACACTCCACAGTCATTATCATTTTTTCGGTTTCAGTATGAAGTATGCGCCTTTGCATGCAATATATGTATGCAACTTGCAACATTCAAATGCACCAACAATGCTTAAAAAATAAAATATTGAATTTGACATTTTTAAATTTTTTAATACCGCAATTTTGTAGCTATTAAGCCATTAACACCAAATTTGTTAACAATGACACATTAATTTTATTTAAAAATGCAGACGATTCAAAATAATTAAAATTGCGCAGATAAAAATAAACATGATTAGTAAATAATTGTTGATTAATTCAAATTCCACGTTTAATTGTATTTTATGAAAAATGAAAAGGTTTTAGTGTTAGTGTGTGGGCTTTGGTGTTTGCTCAAGCTTTAGCTTTAGCAACTTTGGCAGTGGTTTAATTAATGGTGGGAATTCGTGATTAAACGTTCGCCCAAAATGCGAATTTTTAATATTTAAAATAATTTAAATTACATGCTGCTCAAACAACTAAATATTACCCCCAGTAATTAATACATGTGTCAAAACTGTCAAATGTAACAACATCCAGAAAGAGTCGACTCTTCATCTGGTGCGCCGTCTCCGTGGTGAGGTGTAGAGTAGAGTTTAGTAAAGACTCACATTTATCGACATTTAATTATTGCAATTTTTATCCCGCTCGGGCTCAGTTTCACCAAAAACAGTTATTTTAATTTTCTTGTAATTAAATTCAACAGAAGTTTTATAGTTGAAATTACAAATTTTATTCTCAAGCCCATAATAAATCAACCTAACTTCATGTATATATAAAGATACAGTACATACATTACTACTGTAGCACAGTAGCCATCAGCCAGAAAACTTATACTTAATTCACTGTGACACCACTGGCACCGACACCTGACACCGTCCCCGCCACTGCCGCCACAGTCCGCCACACCACAACACAGGGTATAGGTATCAGTATATTAATTAATTAACTAATATTAAACAAATATTACTAATACTATTATTACTAGTAATCATCACTCACTCGTACTTTTATCTTATATATTGTGTCAGAATAGTGCCAGCTACGGTGTCGGTGTGTGATTAGTGTGATTCATATAATATTACTATCGTATACAATAATATAATATATATCTATATTTCATCATACTTTTACATTACACTGTATCTCTGATATTTTTTTTATGACAGTATGAGTCCAAAACGACATATCGGTCACTTTTACACTTTTGGGCTCAAATACCCTACTACGGATATCAAATTTCAGGACTCTAAAAGCTCTATGAGCTTTTAGTGCTTTTTGAGCATCGATGAGCTTCGAGAAAAAAAAATGAGCCCGCGCGTGCCTGCTATGTTTTTGATTTTACTGACCGGAGCTTCGGTCAGTGCGATCGGTCCTACCGGTCACCGGCTCCGTGTCTTACACTGGTTCAATGTGGATAAATTAGTTGTCGACTAAAATCCAGCGCACAAATTATGTAATACCCGTGTAGTGTTTTAGCAGTTTACTCTATGAAGTACGTTAAAAATTAGTTCTAATTTAAAAAAAAATAAATACACATTTACATATACATATAATAGTGCGACTTCAAAATGGATTAGAATTGTACACATCTGTAGCAGCTGTATTTTTCTATTAATACTGCATACAATCCAAGATATTTTTTCTTTCAAGAAATTAAATTGCGCCATGCCAAAAAGCACAAAAAAAATAATTCACAATTCACTTCACTGCACAATGAAATACAATTTCTGGTTTTACTATGACTAAATGAAAAAAGAGATTTAATAAAATGAGTGAGCACTAGATTTAAAAAGCACTGACTGTCAACTGTGCTGTGGTTTGAGCCTTGAAATGAAACTGCAATGGTGTGGTACGAAGACAAACTATGAACCAAGAAAATCACCAATGTTGTGAATGAGTAGCCGTAGAACTGTATAGCAAAGAGTGTAGAGGAGAAGCCTTTTTCTCTCACTCACTGACTGACATTCACTCGACTCTCGCCTAATCAATAAATGCCTCCTCAAAAGTAATGAGGGATCGTTCACAAATGACGTTACTAGTGGGATAAATATGTTCATTTACAGCTACTGATGACATTCCAACTACCAAAAACATAAGATCACTAATTCACGTTTTTTATCTTGTAATGTTAATGCCAACGCCAAAATTCTTTAAAATAAGATGCACATGATTTACCCAATATTACAAATAACAATAACAATATGGTATTTATACTTTTAACATATTATTGCTGTCAACTTGAATTGACAAACTAATTTGTACAGCATACGAATTAAAATATTTTGTTACATTAAAAAAAAACAGCTAAGCATAAATAGATTCTTATTTTTATACTGACACAAATTACTTAGTTTAATTTAAGTGTAAGATAACATTTTATGCTGTATCTTTCTGTAAAAAAAAGTAAGGACAGGAAAAACTATTAATTTTTTGTCAAGGCAATTTTTTAAAAATTTGAAGCACTTTCTTAATGCTCTAGTTCCAAATTTTAGCTTTTTTACTAAAATATGACAGCTGTATGAAATGTAAAAATTCTACTTTATCCTAATTTTAATTGAAAATATTTGTTATGAATGTAAATTAACATGATTTGTGATAATAATGTTTTTAAAATGTGCAAAATATGTCATTCACATGTTTTCCAAAATTCTAAAATGTTTCATTTACATATTTTTAAAAAGCAAGCAATTTCTTATTTGTATGCAATTTGAAAAGTGAAAAACTTTCCATTAAAAACTTTTCTAAAAGTACAAAATCTCTAAATAGTGTGGGTTTCAAAAGTGCAAAATGTATTAGTTCCGTACTTTGAAATAGCGCAAAAGGGTTTATTTACATGATATTTGAAAGCACAAAATATTTTTAAAAATGTTTTTTGAAATACAAATATTTTATCTCTTTATTCATATAGTACATTTTGTTTTTATCTAAATGGTGAAAATGGGACAATTTGAGACTTTAACCTAAAAAATAAAATTGCTTTATAAGTATTTATTAATTAAATCTGAAAAACTAGTCTTATTTTGTTTCTCACCTTATCAGCAAAATTAACTGTCTTGTTAGACCACGGCAGTAATTTTAACCATTGCCAAATTTTGTTTTGCTAGTTACACAGCTCCAGGCTGCCTTAATTAGTATTACAGACTGTAATTAATTGTGGCTTCTTTAAGAAAACTGTTAATAATTTTAGTAGATTCTTAGTTTGCTAGTTCTATAGGATATTCTATGGCTTTCTACTGTGACTGAATGTAGAATGTGATGCACTTTGTTTAGCTTCGTGTTGCTCCTACAGATAAAAATATTGAAGTGCAGAGAAGTAATTATAGAAACGTGAACAGACCTAGTAGTGTAGTGGTATGTACATAATAATGAAAACGTAGGAACAGACGCAGTACACGCATCTACGCACTTTTCCATTTACAATAATTCACATTGGTAAAGCAAAGCTTCAACTTTTCCAATTCCCCGGGAACCTACGCAGCAGTCATCAGCACAGGCTCTCAGTCCCAGCTATAGACCAATGCATTGTAATTGTTGCACAGTGCGTCATGCAATTCTAAGAAACTGCATTTCAATTTTGTATTAAATTGCTTGTATATTACTTAGCCTATCTAGTTAATAACTCTTAGGTTACAATAAATTATTGTGAAAATGTTTTTTTTATGCACAGTGAACAGCATGACTCATCGAATTGTCTACCAAAAATTACAATTGAGGGGGCATTTACAAATAATGTCATCGGAAGAGTCAAAGTGCCTACTTGGCAACTGGTGACATCCAATGTTAAAGATATAATTAATTAGTTATTGACGCAATATTTCAGCCAATGACTGAACCCTATAAATCAAGATTTTTTAATTACGTCATTTGTAAGCGATCCTTTTTGAGTTGTAGCATAATATCGTCTGTGAAGAAACAAAATGACCCATTTTCAATTTAAGCTAGAAGCAAAATGAGCTATCTCATAAAAACAAAATGAGAAGCATGCGCCAAATATTTATTATAAGTTTTTATTTTAAAGTACAATATGTTTCATTTAAACGTTTTTGAAAACTGTAAAATAATATAATTATACGTTTTTAAAAACTGTTAAATGTTCTACATACATGTATTTGAATGTGCGACAGAACAGATAATATCTAAATAAGTACATGCTGTTAAAAATTGTAAAATGTTCTATAATACATAATTACATTTGAAAAACGTGTAACGTTCTTTTTACATTATTTCAAGACATATTTAAATAATTATTATTGTAGATAGTGGATATTAGTTTCAGCTACAAATGGATATGGGTCATTTTTATTGTAATATTGAATTTTCACTGAATACAGAAGATTTTGGTTTATACCCAGTGAATATGTACCTCTAAAATAATCAAATGTGGTGGATTATTAAAGTGATTGAACTTGACAGGGAAAACATCAATAAGAAGGCGTCAGTATGTTTTCTGTATAGTGAAGGCAGGCTACCTGCACACATTACCAAATGTCTTTGACGGCATAATTATATTAGGACCTATAATTACCTATACCATTGACATTGAATTTGTGTGACTATATAGATACCTATATGAGGAGGCATTCATTAGTTTATACGTATGAAAAATACATCTATGAGTCTTAATTTAATTTAATATACAATATCATATAATTAATTAGTCCTTTACTACATGGTTTGTAGAAGATTCGCTGTAGTTAGTTAGTGTAAAAATGTTAAAAAGAAAATATTGTGGTATCTAAAACGTTTTGTACCTTTAAATATTATGTTTGTAGATTAAAAGAAGTAAGTTTTGTAGAACTGGTTTTGGCATTTGGAATATTTTGCCAGTTTTATTTTGAAAAGCTTTTAGGACTTTAATATTTTTTATTGATTAATTTGATTACCTAAAAAGCAAGTTAAAAGATTTCTAAGCTATGTAGAAAATTTAAAAGAACGTGAAGATTATTTTTTCCTGACGCGTTTTCAAAATAGGTCACATTAAGCACAATATTGATTAAAATGAAAAATGTTTATTTGCCTAAAAGGTTTAGCATATTTAAATAACCTAGGAGACAACAATTTTCCATTACGGTTTTACATAAAGTGGAAGGTTGAAATATTATATAAAAAAAAATACAAAGCACAGAATTATATGACAAGCGTTGACGATATTGTTCGGTTAGTTATCAACTATAACGATGGGAATATAGTGTAACTACACTTTATTTTGTACTGATATTATGCTTGCAGTATAGATATATAAACATGTGTTATTTACAACTGCTAAAGATGGGATGATGTTGTTTCTCTAAAAACGAAATTATACGTAATTTGTGAACAGCCCTGTACATATAAGTTACGCCAAAAAATTACAAAACGCAGTAGAATTGTAGATAATTAATTACTTTTTAATTTTACTGGCACTAGAATTTTTAAATTGCAATAATATTGTATTTTTGCATGCAATTGAAGTTGTACGAAAATTATTAGTTGTTTCTAAAAATAAAAAAAAATTATTTTTGCCCACCTTTAAAAGTGTAAAAAAATGAATTTGCATGTTTACAAAAGGGATGAAAAATATTTCATTTACTTGTTTTTAGTAAAAGTGTAAAATACTTTGCTTTTATTTTGCGCCTTTAGGGTTTATAGTATTTTAATTTTCGTTAAAATTGCGTATTAAAATTTTATCTTTGAATTAGTATATCATGTTTTAAATCAGTGCTGTAGCGATTTCATAGATTAATAAGTCGCTCACAAAAGCAGCTAAAACATTTTGCCACGCTTTAACAATTGAATAAATAGCACAAACATCCTGTCCTACTGGACGACTGGAAAAAAATGGAGTGCGCTTAATTTTATATAATTATGATTTAGTAACGCTAGAATACTTAAGAAAAAAACAAAAACCACGTAAGAGTTTATTTAAAGATATTGAGCTGCAATTAATCAATATTGTGTTCAACACGTAAGAATTATAATTATTATTCGTTCATGCAAAAAAACAAATGCATTACATATAATATTGCATTTGGAAGTAGGAATTTCCTCACCTGAATTATTTACACCTGAATGAAAAATACAAACTGTAATTTTTTAAGAACAGTATTTTTAAATTAAAATAATTTAAAAAATTCATTTCTAGGTATTTCGAAGTTAAGCAACTAGTAATCCATGTGCTTTGCTCTCGCTTATAATAATAAATCCTAACTAGTAGCTAAAACATTCAGCAATTTTAAAAACTTCAAAAATATAATTAAGGTTTTATTTCACTTTGAAACTTTGCTTAAAAGTGCAGTCACGAATTAGCAGTACAGCAGAATAGACTGTAAAAATAGTACGACAAAACCTTGTACATCTTTATAAAGTCGCTACAATTATTGACCCCAATCTAAATCAGAACTAACTACATACACATCCACAATGTTAATTGCATTAAAATTCAAAATCAAAATTCCACATATTGAATTTCACTTATTAAATTTTAACTCCGTAGCAGTTAGTTTTGCTACTGCAATATGTCTTATTCCGTTTAGTTTTGAGGCAAATTAAAAAACGTTAACAGTACCAAAATCTAAGATTAGATGAATTTTGTGCAATGTTTACCGTGTGTGTGACATATCCTTTACAGTGTACGTCATTATTACATTCGCACACTGGTATACAAGCTAAATAGCACAGGCGAGTTTAATTTCAACCATTATTCAGTTCACTACCTTTGGATGATCACATTGTGTACAAGTGTCACTTTTCAACAAAACTATACTGAACATCTTCTAACAATTTGCCTAATTTGAAATGAGCTTCACACTTCCTCAAAAAAAGATACAGACCTGGAAGTAGTGAAAAATAATTGGTGGTGGTTATTTTCACTCCAAATGTTCTTGCTATAATTATTATCAGTTGTTGTATACTCCACTTGCGTGTTTGGCCTTGTTATCCTTCTTAGTGATCCCTCAAGGCCACACCTATTGTGCCAAATTATTAGCAAAGTGACGCATTTGAACTTAAATACATTTTATGTGGTGCATTACAATATTAGGCATAGTGGTTTCTACTGAATAATCTAAGGAATTACACTAGACGGGTGAGAAATCAATAAAAAGGCGTTTGTATCTTTTATGTGTAATTATACGGTAAAAGCAGGCAACCTGGTCACTTTCTAACACTACCTAATATAATAAAAAGCATAAAACAGGACCTATACCATTGAAATTGAGTATGTGGGACAAGACCCGCACGTCATATGGGAGTAATATCTCGATAGAAATGTGAAGTAAAAAAAATCCAAGTGTCACTTGGTCCAATAAAAATATAATCAAAAGCAGCTACTGACACATTCCCTTTTCTAAATTATTAAAAACAGAATTGTATAACTATGTTAAAATTTGGACAAAAATTCGTAACAATAAAAAACTATGGATTAATAAATTCCAAATATCTATAATAGATGAGCAGTAGTTACGTGTCTGTTTTCATTCGCTTTTAGGCAAAATCAAAAATGGCTATCTACCAATTTGTCTTTTTAATCTTGAGATAACAAAGTGCATATAGTTGCCATTGTAATTTAATGTGTGAAGAATCCAAACAGCCCATCTCTAATTGAAAGTTGGTATAAAATAGGTTTTCCCAAACATTATTGTAAATAATCCAATCCATTAGCTAGGTGAAATGTTTTAATATAATTAGAGTTTTTGAAAAGTGTAAATGTTGTAATTTACATATGTTTTTAAAAAGTTCAAACAAATGCTCTGTATTTACTTAATTTGTGAAAGTGTGAAATATCCCATTTACAACTTTAAAATGTTCAATGTGCATGTTTTCATAAAATGCAAACTGCTCTATATATAATAAAACAAACACAAGATATCATCAGTATCTAACAATATTCAATTACCCTATACCCGTGACATCAATTATGGGTGATTCCTAACCTGCTCAGAACAGGAATTGATATTGATTGATCAATTAATGACATTTTACAATAAAGATAGCCGTTTACGTAATGTACAAGTAATGACATGGAGTGTTGGGACATTCGTCAAAATTTATTTTGGGTGACATAATTTACGGACCATTCCTTTAAAGTTTCCTAAATTAAAACAACATACAAAACTAACTGAAGAAACTCAGAAAATTTGTTTTTTTAAATTAATAAATATCTAAATTTTTAAATATCCAAATATAACTTTAATAATTAAAATGAGTAGCATATTGTTACATATACGTATGTTTTTTTTATTCACACAATACGGAACAATAATTACGAGGCTACATCTTGGGAAAAAATACGAATGATTTCAGAACAACTACAGCACAGAGGATCATATAATTATATTTATTTTGTTAACATTCTGAATCTGGCAAAACTATAAACTGTTATTCAAAAACAAGTTTATTTTTACTCTTGAGATGTCCATGTAATTATAGACATCCTTTCGTATTTATTAAATGATTTTATTTGAAAAATTAAACAATTCGTATCTCAGTAAAACTTTGATTGCAGGATAGTTGCTTACCTAACAAAAAATGCAAGATGTTTTAAATACATTTTGGAAAGTGCAAAATGTTTTATGTACATGTTCTGAAAAATGCACATTTGTTTTATTTACACGTTTTTAGGAAGTGCAATATTTTAGATTTATTAACATGGTATTAAAACTGGAAAATTATTTTATTTATACGTCTTCATATAAAGGGCAAAATTTTAAATTACATGTTTTTAAATGTGCACAATTATTTTCTTTACACGTTTTTATAAAGTGCAAAACGTTTTATAAACGTGTATTATAAAGTGCAAAGTTTTTGATTTACGTGTTTTCAAAATTATTTACAAATTTCTTTACTTACATGTATTAAAAAAAGTGCAAAATGTTTTATTTAATTACATGTTTTAAAAAGAGCAAAATGCTCTATTCAAATGCTGTCAAGATTCATTTCAATATTTTTGTACATCGTGTGTATTGTTTTTAGCTACTAACGGAAATAAGTTTTTTTGGTTTTTCACAGTCACAATTAATGCTGTGTTAAAAAAACAACAATTTAATCACTAAAGGTGGAGAATGTTTCAATATAGTTTAGAATTTGACTTATTTGCAGTAGCTCTAGTTTTCTACTGTATTTATATCATAATAATTGAGTGGGCAGTTAAGGATACGTTTTTCTGTAACACAATAAAGTTAGAAGCTATTAGAACAAAAACAAGCGTATAAAAGTCAACTAAATAAAACATTTTGGTATTTTTCAGTTAGTGAACGCAGGATATAATAGAATGCATAAGCATTATGAATTTAAAATCTATAAAAACCTGCACAGGCCGCCGACACGCTACAATTACACTTAAGACATTATAGACCATCCACGAATAACGTCATTCGAGTGATAAGTAAGTCTAGATCAATAATGACATTCCATTTTACAGATACTCACTTACATAATGGTAAAGCTGGTGGGAGGAGGGGCTGAAATATAAATGACGATTTTTCATGACGTAATTTCTCAAGGATCCCTTTATACAGTATTTAATGCTAACAATTTCCTATTGTATGTAGGGTAAATAATGTGTACAAATTTATTACAATAATATTGTAATTTTTGTTTTGTTTTTAAGGAGTTCGAAATATGTTATTTAGATGCTTTTGTAATATACAAAACCTTTCTATTTGCAGTATATTTTCTTACAGTAAAAAATTGTTGTGTTTGCATATTTTAGAAAGTGCTAACATTTTTTGATTTATTTACATTTCTCTAAGTACAGCAAAATGTTCAAGTTACAAAATTTTTTTAAATACAGTTTATTTTTGCACATGCTTGTTTTGTCAGAATAGAAATATTTTATTACTTTGCACAAAGTGCATATTATGTGAGTTATGTTATACTAAATAATTGAATAACGAAATTTGTAATTTTGTCACAGTAGACTGTAGACAATCTACCAATGTTAATGTCAACAGTCACTGTAATAAAATGCACAAGAATATCGCAATATATTACACACAACATTAAACATTTATTAATGTATTTATGTTTATACTTTGACTGACTTACAATAACTCACTAATTTGTACATTAAAATGTTTTAAACTTAAATAATTTTGGTGATGTACTTTTCTAAGTTCGTAATTTAATTTAATTACTCAGGTGGGCTAAATTGCAATATTCTGCTTTTTAAAGCAACAATACAATTTATTTTATGAAAAGTTTAAGATTGAGATACATGAAAAACTAACCGCTGGGACAAGAACTGGGACCAGGATTCAATGAGTTAATTCTGTTTTAATTTTTCATAGCTTCACTCTGCACAAGAAACGTGTGGTAGAGGTCTGACTGAGTAGCCTTAGGAGCGATTGAGTGCGTGAGAGTCGCACTTTTTCCTCTCGTCTCTATCCACAGCGTTACCACCGTCTTGTTGATGTTAATAAACATATTGAGCTATAAATTTATTGATCAATTTTTTTAACGATCTTGACCACCGACAATAGTTAAATATTCACATGGATCAATTAGACCCATCAAGCATAAGTAAATCAACAAGACTCTCAATTATAAACGAAAACATGGTAAGGAGCATAGGCTTGTCACAGAAGTACATCCTAGCAATGTAAAACTTAAGTGGTTTAGCATTGCTAACTTCATAGTCGTACAACTTGTCTTGTCCAAAAGTCGACAGTAACGACTCAAGTCTCCAAGCTATTAGCAATTCATTAGATTGAGCGTAAACTTCACCAAGTGATATAAATACCACAGCAAGAATAAGTATTACAATAACACACATATAGCCTATGGCTACAGCGAGTAAGCCATCAAATTTAATTGCACCGTAAAGCGTGTAGATGATTGTAAAAATTAGTATTCCCTTAGCGTAGGTTATGCTCATCTCAAATACATAACCTGCCTCATTTACTAGTAACTGCAAGTTTCGGTACATTTCTAAGCGAGCCCATTTGTTTGTTAACAGGTTGAACATTGTTGGCTTGTCCTTTCTGCAAAATAGAAGAAAAAGGTATTTTCAGATATTTTAATAATTCCTGCATTTTAAAGAAACATAAAAGTAGTACCTACTGTTAAATTAAACATGTCAAATCTACTTCATAAGGACATACCTCAGATCACACAAAAACGTGTAAACTCCAAGCAAACAAGGAAAGGCGGAAGTTAGTATGACACATAAATTTGCGTGCATGTTGTACATGACCACTGCCACATTAAAAACCGACACTATCCGTAATGCGATTTGTAACGTTTGAAATGTTTTTGGCCATTCGCCGCCTAAAAAATTTGAGCTGTCCTCTGATGTTACTAAGGAGGAAAGAAACTCAGGTGAATCTGGAAATGTAATTGCAAGTAGAATACACAATATCACAAATAAGCTCATTCCAATGATGTCTGCCATAATTGCGTATCTACAAAGATCCATTATGAGCGGCGATCTCTTGCGACTTGTTCCAGGTTCTTGTACAAATCAAACAAAACGTTTAACAAACAATGAAATACATAGTCATAGGTCCTTTAGTGTCATTTTCTTATTACTATCAAAACAAAAAAAAAGAAATCACATTGTAGCAGAATCACATAAAAGCCCTACTTGCAATAGTTATGCTCAAATACCTTGAAAGCGTTGATGAAGAAGATTCTCAAATTTCATGTATTTGTTAAAAAAAGCTGGCAAACTATTTCTTTGTAAAATTAATAAAAAGTGGTGGGAAAAAGCTCCAAAATACAAAAAAAAATTACTGTCATGTATAATTTTTTAAATTCTGGATAATCTGGCGAAGATCGAACTTGATAAGTTCTGGTCCCAACAAAACAAAAGCTTGCAACGCACAAAATTACATTAAGTTTCCAAAATAAAATATGCCTCGGGTTAGTCACAACTCCTAATTCGTTTGTTTGGCGGTTATAAATAAAGGGATGGCAGCATAAACGTTTTCCAACACTAAATCCTCGTGAAACATTTAGGACTAGGCTATTTGATAAAATAACTTTTCGACTTTCCTTTGTTTTCATATTAGTGGCTTAGTATACAATACGATTACTTTATTATCAGTTTATTATCAAAAGGATATAATAACCGGTTGTTTTATATTTTTGAAAGATTTGCTATGGTAATTTCGTGTAGATTTATTTGACAAAAACTGCTTTAGAATTTACATAAAAAAAACAAGTCTCCATTCAGTACCAAGGTGAAGCATCTACTGGCTCGAGTTTATTTTTTTGTCTATAGTTTGCTTTTTTTTCCCAGACAACAAATCCTATTTGTGGTATGCATTTTGTAAAGAGGCATTTAAATACTTGAAGGATACTGGGTTTTGCATTATACGCAGTTGTGTTAAACCTCCTTTGTAGACTATAATGTTAAGGATAAGGTACTTTTAAAAAGTTTATTTAGAAACTTATAAGCCATACAAAAATTCTGATTTCACTCTTTGTCACCAGTAACTTTAATATTTTTAAAATAGGTTATGTCAAAGCTACTCTAAGAAAAATTTTCATATTTTATTTATCAAGTGTTTCATACTATAAAGTGAAGTTCGACATTTTGCGGCAATATTATACACATGTCAGTAGATCACCACATATGAACTACATGCCATGTGTAAAGAACCAGAATGACCCATATCCAATATCAGCTATAATCAAAATGAGCTATGGCATAACAACAAAATGATAAATATAAGTTAAATGTTAATTAAAAGTTTTAAAAAAACGTAAAATGTTCTATTTTCCGATTTTTCAACAATGTAATACGTCATATTACCATGTACTTAAAAACGTGTGCAACGTTTCAATTCCAGGTGTTTAAAAAGTGTAAAATGTTGTAATAATATATTTTTGAAAAGTGCAAAATGTTCTATTTACATGGTTTTCAAAATTTTAAAATGTTCTAATTCCATGTTTTTAAAAAGGTGCAAAATGTAATATTTACGTATTTTTGAAAAGTGAAAAAGGTTCTAATTTATTGTGTTTGAAAAGTTAAAATTGTTCTATTTAAGTGCTCTCAAGACATATCTCAATATTTTTTGTAGATAGTGGGTATTGTTTTTAGCTTAATATGGATATAGGTCATTTTGGTTCTTCACTAACTATATATGCATTTTAAACTAATTTATTGATTTAAACGGACGTAAAGCGCTTATTCTTAGTTAGAAACTTGTTAGAAGGATTTCCACAGCGCACTTCCATTACGGTTAAAATGAAAAATGTGTATTTGCTTAAAAGCTTTTGAATATTTAATTACTATAAGAATCAAGTGTACCTGTTTATAACATAAAGTGGTTGTGTAATGTGTTGACACTTAAAATCCTAAAAGACCTATATGTAATACAGAATTCTGTGCACGTAAAGCCTTAGTATATTACTCTGGGGCAGACTGGTTCCTTCTAGGGGCCCGGGAAACTTTAATTACGAGGGTTGGCGATTAGGGGGCCCGCGCAGAACTGTATTGTTTTTGGGCATGGTCGCATTACTAGTTTTTGCACAGTTAGCAGTTAACTGGAGCAACTTTTAATATTTTACCTTTTTTTTGCCCTTAATCAAAAACCGCCGTTGACATTGCATTAACGTTCAAACTTACTTCCATTTCTATGTAGGTACGTGGTAGACAATGATAACGTCGTTTAGGAACCAGACACAAATGACGTCATTCAAGTTGAGGGTGGGTAAATTAAAACAAGCCGTTCACATGGGATCTTAATAATATGGATACAGGGATCGTCCATAAATGGCTTTATTTAGACATTACTATTTTAAAAATCCCCTTTGTCATTAGTTTAAGAAATTAGTAAACGAACATTTTTAACATATAATTTAACTTATAATTATACGTACGGGGATCGTCCATGAATGGCTTTATTTGTAAATTAACCACTTCAGAGATCCTCTTTGTTATTAGTTAAAGAATTAGGTTTTCGTATATATTTAACATGTGATCTTACTAATATGCATACGAGGATCGTCCATAAATGACGTTATTTAAACATTAAAATTTTAGAATTCCTACTAGTCATTAGTTCAAGAATTAGGTAATCAGATGTATTTGGGTTCTTACTATGTATTATGCGTACGGGGATTGCCCATAAATAACGTTATTTAAACATTACTATTTTTTTAAAGTGGAATATACCCAAACATTTACATTACAAGAATACGAATTAGCTAAATATATATCCTTGCGTCATACAAAATTTAATTACATTTCAGCGACCCCCACTGTCATTAGTTCAAAAATTAGGCTGGCATATATATGCTTAACATAGTATTTTACTAGAATACATGCAGAGATCTTCCATAAATTACGTCAAACAAATCTTACCATTTTAGAGGCCCCCACTGTCATAAGTTCAGGAATTATAGTGACATTGTGACATATATCCTCGACATAAGATGTTACTAGTATGCATGCAGGGATCGTCCATAAATTACGTCATACAAATTTTACCAGTTCAGGGACACCTACTGTCATTTGTCCAAAAATTAGGCTGACATATATCCTTAACATAAGATTTTACTGGTATGCATGCAGGGATCGCCCATAAATGACGTCATTCAAATTTTACTATTTTAGATATTTCTATGCCATTACTTTCAAAATAAGGTAAACATATATCCTCAACATTATATTTTTCAAGCGTACGTACAGGGATTGTCCATTAATTATGTCATGCAAATTTTACTATTTTAGGGACCACTACTGTCATTAGTTCAGAATTTACGTTGACATATTCTTAACATGGGATTTTACTAGTATTCATATATGAAGATCGTTCACAGATGAAGTTGTTTAAATATTTTTATTTCAAGTATTTTGCTCCCACCCGCTCCGCGATTTGTTTTAAAATTAGGTAAACAGGTACCTATATCATGGAATGCTTCCAGTTTTCATACTGGGATCTCCCATAAATTAAGACATCTAAACATCTTTATTTTAAGGATCTGCTCGGCATTTGTAAAAAAATTTTGCATAGTACCTTCATCGCTCTGCAGCAGAAACGTGTGGTACAGGCAGGCCTGAGTCTCTGAGTGAGTAGCTTTTGGAGTGAGTGAGTGAGTGTAAGTCGGGCTTTTTCCTCTCGCCCTACTGTACATTGTAAAGCATTTCGTGCTTGTGCTTTATATACTTGACGTACAGTCTAGCTGAGCCAACTGACGATAGGACGTTAACTTATCATTGCAAATAATTTCCAAATTTATGTTTGTAATCTGTCTATGTATAAAAAGTTAGCGAAGGAAAAAGTATACATTTTTTAAATAGGCAATGTGTAAATAATACTAACAAGGGAACATACCTTACTTGAAACTACAGAATGAAGCGAAACTACCCGGAACGTATACTACCCATATGAGTGACCTCTGCTTGTATAGTCGTTCGACTGCAGAATTCGTTGTTCGGCCGCAAGCGCGCGCGCAATTTCAAAAATATTGATTTTTTTGAATTTCTCCGCGCTCTAGCTCCCACAGTTTTTGTCCAATTTTTATAAAATTTGAAATACAGCTTCTTTGTATGGTTATCTAAAAAGTGATTTCAGGGTTTTTCAAAATTCGAAAATTTTAATTTTTTTGAAAAAATTAGTTGAACCCTCTGGGCCTCAGAAATAAGCATTTTTTGAACTTTTTCGAAAAAAATTAAAATTTTAAACTGATAGGTGACCGACTATGCAAGCAGAGTCACTGATGTCAGACTACCAAAGTAATAAAATAGATGTTACCCTATATGAGCAAAGTAATAGATGTCCGACAGTATAAAACACTGCTAGATATCTGGCCTTTAATTTATCTGAAAAAAGCATGTACTTCTAGCATTAAAATACCAGTATACAAGCAAACTGAAAGATAACTGGCCTTTAGGCAAACTTAGGAATGTCCGACTATATAAACAAGCTGCTTTGAATCTTGCCTTCAAGAAATCTGATAGATGTCCGACTATATGGGCGAGCTGATAGATATCTTGCCTTCAAGCAATCTCATAGATGTCCCACACTATAAGCAAGCTAATAGATATCTTGCCTCCAAGCAATCTGATAGATGTCTGACTATATAACTAAGCTGATATGAATCTTGCCTTCAAGCAAACTGGTGGATGTTTGGCCCTACTACCATTCTGATAGATGTCCGATTATAACAGCAACCTAATAAATATCTTGCCTTTAAGCAATCTGATAGATAATAAAAAATAGGTATTTCTGAGGCCCAAAGTTTTGACTATTTTTTTCAAAAAAATTAAAATTCTCGAATTTTTAAAAATTCTGAAATTACTTTGTAGATAATCATACAAAGATGTTGTATTTTAAATTTTATAAAAATTGTACAAAAACTGTGGGAGCTAGAGCGCGGTGAAATTCGAAAAAATCGATATTTTTGAAATTGCGCGCGCGCTTGCGGCCGAACAACGAATTTTGCAGTCGAACGACTATACAAGCAGAGGTCACTCATATGGGTAGTATACGTTTCGGGTAGTTTCGCTTCATTCTGTAGTTTTAAGTAAGGTATGTTCCCTTTTGAGACTGATTACTTTAATACTGTTATTTTATTTTTTTTATTTTAACCACATTTTTAAAATAAAACTAAAAATCAAAATTGTCTATATGCAATTTAAATTGAGTTTTGAAATAAGATGTAACAATAAAATCCTAATTGGGATTAAAAATGCAATTCGTATATTGTTAATTTCGAATATAAAAAAAAATGTAAAATTTAATTATGATTTGCATGTTTTTAAAATGTGCAAAGGTCTTTATTGGCATGTTTTTGAAGAGCGCTGGTTTTTTAAACAAATTTTTGTTTGAAGAAATATATTTTATTTCTTAGTTCCTAATGCACATTTGTTTTTATTAAAATTAAAGATGATTCATTTTCAGACTTAACACCCCAAATGCCCAAATCAAACTGTGCTATAAATATTTAAAAGTAAAAATCAAGATTTTCTCTAAATTGTTATTAAAATTAACTGTGTTGTTCGACAACTATTGCAATTTTATCCCTTGCAAAGTTTTTAAAGTAGTTACACAGCTCTCGGCTGTCTTGATTAGGATTACTGACTGTAGTTATTACTCGTTTAAAAAATGATAGCGCAGGAAAATTAATTTAATTTACGTCAAAGCAATTTGTAAAACTCTTGACGTATTTTTTAAAAATACTTTGTGTGTTCCCAATCTTCATGTTTTAACTGTTACCTTATAATTGTAAATTGAAAAACTGTTCATCGTTAAGAAAGAGTTTTAAATAAAAATAGCTCATATTTAATTTATCATAAAATAAAAATTAGATGTCACAATAAAAATTCTAATTAGGAAAAATGTATTGCAATGTGTCAAATGTTAGCTTTGATTATTTTCAAAATGTAAATTGGACGATTTGACTTGTTCTTCAAAACATTGTTTAATTTCCATTTTTTTTTGCAAAAGGCAAAACTTTTTATTTAATGCATTTTTTACTAAAGTGTAAATTGTTTTATTTCCCTATTTTAGCTAATTTCAAAATGTTTAAAATAAAATTAGATCTTCTTAAATATTTGTTGCAAAACTTTTCATTTATTAATTGTTTTGAAAACCGAAAAATGTTTTAATAATTATTACTTGTTTTTAAAAATCACTAAAAATATTATTTTTTTGAAATAAAAATATTGATTTTTTTTTGTTCAATGTGCAGATCATCGCTGCAGTAATGCACTTCTTTGGAATAGCATTTTCGTTCTTTATTTCAGTAATCAATACAACACAATTTAAAAAAAAAACACGTTTAATGCACGACTAGTGACTCATCCAAGTGTCAAAAAAAATTTAAGGCAAGGAGAGCATTCAGAAATGATGTTATTGGTAGAGTCAATGGACCCACTTGGTAAGTGATGACATTCTGTGTTAAATGTGTAGCAATTTACAAAATAGCTAAGCCGATGAAAACAATTTGTAAGATTCTTTGATAACGTCTTTTGTGGATGATCCGTATCGAGTTTCAGTACTGTTAATAACTACTAAACTTTATTTTGATAAAAATCAAAAGCAACTTCTATAACATTTGATTACTGGAAGAGATCGTCCATAAACTAGTCTAGCTAAAATTAAAAGCAGTTCTTTTTTTTGGTAATCAATACAACAAAAATTGAGTTCACGTAAAATGCACGACTTGTGACTCACTTAATTGTCAACCTGAAATTTTAAGTAAGGGATCATTTACAAATGACGTCATGGGTAAAGTCAACGAGCCTACTTTGCAAGTAGTGGTATCCTATATTAAAGGTATAGCAATTTAGACAATACTTAAGCTGATGATAGGGGGGTCATAGGATTATCCTAAATATGGAGATTTTTTGATAACGTCCTTTGTAAACGATCCTTGTGGAGTTGCAGCACTGTTGACTGCTGTTAGTCTTATTGTATTGTATTTCTATAATTAACACAAGAAACTGCTATAGCATTTGATTACCAAAAGGGATCGTTCATAAATGATTTTCTACAAAATGTCAGCGATTCTAGACGTGTATTGATGACAGGCCATGTTTAAGATGGGTGTTTAGGTAACAGTACGTGTTGGGCAATGTAAAAAAATTTGAAGCTGTAAACATAGTGGCTTTATTACTAAAAGGTTTTGTTGTAATAACGAACTGCTGAAAGTGGGGGATTTTTGTTTTGAGATTTAGAAGGTGAACATTATACAGTTTAAATAAAGGAATTGAACTAGACAGGTGAAACATCAATAAAAAGGCGTCTGTATCTTCAATGTATACAGTAAAAGCAGGAAGCCTGGTCACACATTTACACTACTCTAAATCATTAAATAAATATATTAGGACCTTGACCATTGCAATTGATTTTATGAGACTATATGCAGACCTGAGAGAAGGCAATCCTTTGTACAAGTGTAACTTTATTAATCCACAAAAGCAACCATACTAATAAATCACAGAATGTAATATATGTATACACGGCTTTTCTTTTTTCACAGGGGTCGGCAGTGTAAAGCTTACAATTTTCACAAGAAAAGAACGAAATTTCGATTTGATTTTACTTTCATTCATAAATTTTATTTTTGCACTGTGTGCCACAGCGTATGTGTATGTGCATGACAATTAACTAAAATTCATGGATAATTCGTTTTCAGGGGTGTGCAAAATAGATAGATAGCCAACTAAATAAATTACTTCGGATAATAAAACAAACTAGAAAAGTTAACTTCAATTAGAAATTATGATCAATACAGTACAATCAGTACAATATAATTGGTAGTCAGATGTAAGCAATCCTTTAGATTTTAATGATAAGACACGATTAGGTGGTAAAGCAACAACATAGTAATACATTGTATGTAGTTTGCGTGTTACGATTTTAAGTTAAAGTATTAAAGAACTAGTACCAAGCCTTTTTAATTCATAGAAAACAGAACTAATAAGATCACATAATATCATGCACAATCTTTAGGAAAAATGTAAAATAATTCAAAACAACTACAGCACAGACATGCATAGTTAATGTTGTTAGCTTTTTGGCTGTGGAAAAATTAAAAACAGTTATCTTACAATATGCATTTTCACTCTTGAGGTGTCTAGTATGTATGTACATCGTTTTGTGGTTTTGTCGTCATTTTATGATTTTATTTGAAAAATTTAAACAGCCTATCTCTCATTTGCAACTTCCACTGCAGGATTATTGCCTATTTATAACGAGTTTTAAAAAAATGCTTGATGTTTAATTTACATGCTTTTTAAAAAGTGCGAAATTGTTGCATTTACATCTTTTGAAAAGTGAAATTGTTTTATTTACATGTTTTTGAAAATTGCAAAAATTTTTATTTCTATTTTTTTGAAAAGTTCAAAATTATTTAGTTTATATGTTTTAAAAGTGCAGAATTGTGTTATGCACATGTTTTGAAAAGTACAAAGCGTTTTGTTTTCATGTTTTAAAAAGTGCAAGAAGCTCTATTTAAATAAATGCTTTCAAGATTTATTATTTGATTTTAATACTTCTGTAGATAGTGCCTGAAATAGATAAAAGTCTGTTGATTTGAGCAAATACATTACGCTTTTAGTAAAGCGTAAAAATAACTACCTTCTTGGAACATCTTAATCAGGGTCAAATAATTTAGACCGCATTAAAACGTATTTTTCTGAGCGTATTAAATATAATAATGTCGTCATTGAAGAATCAAAATGGTCTACACTTAAAATAGGTTTAAATAAAATGAACTTTTTTCTTTAAAATAAAACATAAATTAATTTAGAAACATAGAATGCTAGTTAAAAGTTTTATAAAATTTTTAAAATGTTCTATTTAAATGTTAACACAAAATGTAAAAATGTTTTATTTATTTACATGCTTCAGATCATTGCAAAGTAGTGCATTTAAACGTTTGCAAAAATTGCAAAATGTTATATTTAACGATACAGAAAAGTGCAATATGCTCTACTTGCATGTTTTGAAAGTGAAATATGTTCAATTACTATATTTTTTTAAAAGATTTTAAATCATTACGTTTATAATTATATTCATTTGTTTTAAGCTACTAAAATAGGAAATACACTATTTTAATTTCTAAGTTAAACTATTATCTACTATATTTTACGTACTACATTGTGTTAGCTACGAGACTATTCAAACAGAAATGAACTAAAAAAAACAGAAAGAATAAGGGAAATAAAACAGAGTGGGATATGCAGTCAGAAATGAAAGTGGGTGGAAAATCAGAGTGATATATGTCTGGGATTGATTTTCTATCACTCGAGCTATAAACTTAACATTGACGTGACTTTTGGAACGCTTATGGAACATTTGTGTGAGCTAAAAAGCCACCTTTAGGATACCTTGCTAAATAATTAAGAGTATCAAAATTCTATATAGCAAAAATAGTATTATAACACAAAAAAAAGATCAATGTGAAATCAATAAAATTTATTATTAAATGACCTCTGAAACTGTTGTTCGCGGTACGACACTGCTTAAATAAAACTTTCCTTATATTCTCTAGGTTCTTTACTTTTTCTGGAAAGAACATATATTGTTTTCAAAGTGAAAAGTATAGGTATATAGTTTCTCTCATGCAAGTTTTCATGCTATATCGAATTTGCATTGATTCCATGAATTTAAGCCATAGAAAAGTACATACCCAAATACATGGTCCATTATTGTCATTCTCAAATTAAGAGTGTAGGTAAAAATATCATGACATGCAAATATCGACTACAAAATACAATGTTTAAAAAACATGACAAAATGAGTTAAATACCTAAATTGTTTTATTTTACAGTAACATTACATGCAAGAAAATATTTTGTACTCTACCAATCACATTGTATTATTGATTTTTAATTTAAAAATATTTTTAATTATAGGTATACATAAACAATTTTAGTAACTACAATATTAAAAAAATCACATCAGTTAGAACTTTGAAAATTTGTTGTTTACAATGCAGCAATGTAGTATGATATGTATTAAATGTACATAATGGCTTATCTGCTAATTTTTACCCTTATGCGTTCATACTTTTTTTAATGATATGTAGGTAACAGTAATACAATATTTTTAAATTCTATGCAATTGAAGTGTGGAATGAATCCTTGTAAAAAAATATATCTATAAAATTGAATTAAACGCTTTTTCAGATACCAATGTGTGTGCATACCCAACATTCCAATTAAAGTTTGCATTTAATTTATTCAATTTAAATTAGGTAGTAGGAAGGAGTAATTAGTTATATGTATCTATTTAGGGGCAGTTGACATATTACAATGGCTAGAAGAGAATTCAAATTAAGTATTTAGGCATGTTTAGTTGTATGTGTGTTTGTATGTATGTACGTATGTATAGAAGTACTGTGCTTAGGGGCCTCAGCCTCCTTACACTACATTACAATTAACTTTTACAGCTTTAACTAACGAGATACACTATTTAAACACTATTGATTTTCAGTTACTGGAATGCAATCAAAAACAATGCATATAGTTTTTGTTGTATTTCAATCAGCGTTAACTAAAAACAAAAATTAACATCTATGAAATGAATTACAAATGAGTTCAAGCAATTGTGCGAAAAGGCAACTTCTTGATTAGGTTGTGTCAGTTTCATAAAAAATTTGTAACCAAAAATTACTCGCACGCAATTAGCAAACATAACTGAATTCTGAATTAATTAAGATTTACCTTTCTTTAAAATGACATTGGGATTCAACTGTCAAGTTAAAAAATATAAATCATATGTAACCAGTTATAGGTATTCATTATCACACACTCACGAAATGAAAAAAGTCTGTTGATGTGAGCAAATAGAATCAGCTTTTAGTATAGCGTAGAAATAGCGACCTCATTGGAATATCTAAAACAGGGTTAAATGATTTAAACTGCATCAAAAAGTATTTTTCTGAGCGTATACTGTATGATAATGTCGTCAACGGAGAATCAAAATGGCCCACACTTAAACTAGGTTTAATTAAAATGAACTTATTACTTTAAAATAAAACAAAAATTAATTTAAAAACGTCAAATGCTAGTTACAAGTTTTTTGAAATTTTCAAAATGTTCTATTCAAATGTTAAAAAAAAATTGCAAAATGTTCCACTTACAATACATTATCAATTATGAAAAATGTACTTACTTGAGCAAACAAATACATTGTCAGTATAGATATATTCTTTCAGTTAGCATATATCACTATAGCACTAAAATACAAACAGCTGAGGGAAATTGCAAATCGTTCTATTTTTCGTTTCGTTTTTTTTATTGCAAAAAGTTCAATTTAGTAACATGTTTTCAAAAATGCAAAATGTTTTTTCTACGTATTTGTTTAAAATTGCATAATATTTAATTTTGAAGTTTTAAAAAGTGAAAAATAGTGAAATGATAAGCTCTCGTACATTTGTAATTTATTTTCATGTTTTAAAAAGTTTTAAATTGGTATGATCAGTTATTTAGTTACAAAATGTTATAAATTATCTATTCACCTTATTTCTAGGTTGCAGTATTGTCATTTTTCATGTGAATATTCTTTTTTAATTTTAGTTCAAAATAGGTATGGATAAGCCATATTGACTATTCAATTACCGTATTAAGTATTTACACAATGTGTAAGCTAAACAGGACCATTTAAACAGAAATATTTTCTTCAGAAAGAAAGAAATGACAGCGAGCTACGGTAATACACGTTTTAGTTTGATTTCCTAGTCGCGAACTTCAAGCCTGACATAAACGTTGCTCCTGTAATGTCAATGGAATATTTGTATTGATTTTAAGTACTGACACCTTCTTAAATAATTTAAAGTCTGGAAATATTTCAGACATACGATACCTATGAATATGTTGATGCGAAGTGAATGGATATTTCATAAAATAAACCCACGAAACTTGGGCCGAAGGTTAGTTGTACGAACCAAGCAAACACGAAAACTAATACATGAAAACCAAATAAATAAGCACACTATTTCACACATTGACTGTGTTGAAAGATTCTAGATATTAAAAAGAAACAGAAAAATGTTGTTATTATTTATTAGTTTTTCAAATGTGCAGGATGATCTGTGTACTTAATATCTACATTATGATAAAATTATAACTATATAGAGTAATAACGTTAATTGATCCATTTTTTTGCAAGATTTTTATTTTATTCTTAATTATTTTTTTTAAATGTATTTTGCATTACATGTACTCAAAGTTTAATTTTGTAGTTAGTATTTTTTGTTTCTGTTAAATAGTGGTGCATGTAGCTATATGTTAAATTATTTTATATTTTACTGGTTTGAAGTTTAAATGCAAAATATCAAATCTAGTGTAAAATAGATTTATTAACTTACTAATTTAGTTGTCATAGGTTGTCCCATAAATCCCACCAATAACGTCATTTGTGAATGACCTCTATTGTCTTCAGTTTTGATGTATTTTGTAGGCCTATGTAGCAGGCATTTATAAATTGTGCAAGTATGTAGTGAATGAAAGAAAGAGAAAGAGGCTTGTACTCCACGCTACGATTTCCAGTTTCTACGCATTCCGAACACTGTTGCTTTTTGTCATTCGTACATAGTTTACACCACAACGTCGAAGTTTCATTGCAAAGCACTATGGCTGGCTGAGAGGTCAGACGCGAATCATCAGATTAAAGCTTCAGCTTTATGAATTTAAGTGTGTAAAGTCTGATAAAAGCAATTATTATATTTAGCAAATCTAAAAATTAAAAAAATCTGAATTTAAGAAAAAATAATTTTGTTGGGTACTTTCATATATTACCTATGCTCACAAAGCATTTATTGCACCCCCTACTTTAGTAATGCACATGGTTTTTAATGATCGACTGCTTCAAAATTTAACAGCGGTCATAAAAAACAAGTTTTAATTTTATTCGTAAATGACGAAGGTTATTATTGTGTACCCACGAAGGAAGCCCTTTGAATGAAAAATCTGGTCATAACAGTGAATGGGGAGCCACATGTGTAACTTATGAACAGACCCCAGAATAGCGGAAAAACTATCATTTTCAAAATTCAATTTCTCTAAAAGGGGCAAAAACAGGCAGCTAATGTTTATTGATTCATGTACAAAATTTTCTGGTCTTTTTAATGGTAGCAATATCTCGATGGAACTCGGTGGAACATTTTTTATATATCGTTTTGTAATTTTACATTTGTTCAGGATTGACAGAAAAACGACGCCTCAAGTTTAACATTAATTTAAAAGTGCCTACGATTTTTTAAAAATTCCAATATTTTACACAAACATGCTCTAATATAGTACCTATGTATAAGTTATGTCAGAATCTTAAAATTTAATGGTCACCAAATGGCCTCAATTCGCGTGGAAGGGCTTCTTCAGCCACGGTGCAAAGCTCTCACAGCATTTAGTACTTTTCCAATTCTGTGCTCACGCAATTGCAAATCGCTCTATTTAAATTATTTTCTTTTGCAAAATTTCTAATTTGACTCTATTTTGTAAAGGAAAACGTATATTTTTACATTTTTTTACTACATCTGTAAAACGCTCAAATGAAAAAGATACTAAATACCTAGGTACTTATTTATAGTTGTTTAGTTATAACGTTAAAAGAAAAAATTAAAAAAAAACTAAAAAAAAACTTTTTATCATCCTTTACTTCTACAGTAATATTTGTAGATTCTACATTGAAGCGGCGAGAGATAGTAGATTGCATATGATTAAACAGCTATAAAAAACCGGAGTTGGGTACCAGTACCGGTACTGCAACGGATTTAGCCAGACCAAAAATCAATTGTAAAACGTGATTTTGCAACCCTTACAATATAATTACAGCTAGCTGTTAATAGCTTTTATATATCAGCATAAGTGGGTAAGTACTTAGTCCTTTTAAGATTGCAGTGCTGCTCCCTTTAAAAAAATTTAAAAGGCTAGCGATTCCACTATTTAAAAGGGACTTATCGGATTTCATTTATAAATACAAAAATTAGCTAATGCTTTTGGGAGAGGTTTATTTACTAGAATTTTGTTTTATGCTGCTAAGTCGTTCTGTCTGCAGATAAGCATATTCCCTATTCTATTTTTGACAAATTCTAAAGAAGGGTATTTAATGATTTGCATGTTTTTACTATTAGTATGCTAAAGTTTATATTGTTGTTTTAATTTAATTATTATAGAACCAGACTGGTACATATTTAATTTACACTAGAATTAAATTCACTTTAATTACAACATACAGTGATTAAATTTCTAAACTAAAACGCTAATGAAGAGTTTTGAAAATTTGTTGAATATTGTATGTTTATACATTTTAAAAAGCGCGAGATGTTCTGTTTACATGTTTTGGAAAAATGCAACTAGTTTTACTCACATGCTTTTGAAATTGCAAAATCTCTGGGGTCATGTCTTTAAAAAGTACGAGGTGGTCTTAGTAGATAGATGTTTTCAAAGAGTGGAAACTGCATCATTTAGTAATATTTTTTTGAAAAATACAAACTGTTCTAGGTAGGTAAATTTTTAAGAAACGTTTTCTATTCTTTACATTTTGTAAAAATTGTAAAACACTCTATTTCCACTCTTAAAATTTAAAGTTCTCGCGCATTCAAAATGTTTTTAAGTAATTTGTGATTTCCGTTTATACGTTAGAGTTTTTGACACAGTACAATGTAAAATGCTATATATACATATTTATATATATTTTTTAAATTTACAAAATAATATGTGTACCTGATATCTGTATTATGATGTAATTAAAATTAAAGAGTAATTACGTTAAATGTTTTATTTGTTTTAAGCTGATAATGGACGTAAGATATCTTGATTCTTCTAGTTCATAACGAATACTTACCTAATATTTATATTAACAATTGTGTTAGCGCCACGCTTCTATTTAAACAGGAATGTAATATTCAGAGAAAACAGATGGAAAATAAAGGCATTAGTTTATATAAAAATATAAAAATAAGAGGGAACCACAGTGATATAAAAATCTACGTTTAATTTCCTAACACAAATAACGTATTAGTTAGAATACTCGCATTTTTAAATTCCATTTATTTTTTATTAAAAATGTCATAAAAGATACTTGTTATTATAGTAATTCCTTTAAAATAGGTGTGAGCAATGATAGAAGTTGTAGATCTAATTGTAAGTCATAAAATGCTGTTTCGGAGAATACTACGATTTTAATAGTGAGCTACAGTCTACAGTAACAAATCCTTTGGCAATGCACACACATTGGATATTTTATTTCAACACAGTGAACTGTAGAGACTAATAATAATACAAAATTAAACTGGGCAATGCTCAATGTAATTATATTAAATCAACAGGAAATCGTCAGTATCGTTTTAAATTAAATAAAGTAAAAGCTTTCTTTAAATCATTATTACAAATAACTGCGTTGATATTATTTCAAATTTTTTACTTTTTTTAAATGTGTTTTTTATGTGCACAAAAAAGTATGATGATTGAAAAGAAAAATAATCAATAATCAAAGGTGAGAAAATGGAAAATTCTAAAGGAGGTTATTCAAGGATATTGAGCACAAGGCGAACAATGTGTTTTTGTTTTATATAACTTACTTACATAAAACATTTCAGTGAAGTAGGACACTAAAAGGAATATTATTTTCCTTATATTTCTGACGATGATATATAATAACAAACCCACACACATTTATTAAATACAAGAAACTCTTGTAATTAGTATATATAAGGAATATTGTCAGTGAAGAAGCAAAATGACACATTTCCATTTGTAGCTGAAGACAATATCTACTATCTACAAAAATATTAAAACATGTCCTGAACCAATTTAAATTTAATATTTACTACTTTTAAAAAAATATGAAATTAGGAGATTTTGTACTTTTCAAAAACATGTAAATTAAACACTTTGAAATTTTCAAAACAAAGGAAATTCAAAATTTATCACTTTTCTAAAACATGCAAATAAAACACTTCACACTTTCTAAAACTTGTGAATATAGCATTTTGTGTTTTTCGAAAATATTTAATTATAATATTGTAAACTTTTTGAAAACATGTAAGTGGAACATTTTGCAATTTTCAAAAACGTGTAATTAAAATCATTTTACACTTTTTAAAAACGTGTAATTTGAATACTCTAATCTTTTTAAAAAAATGTAAGTGAAACATTTTGCAATTTTCAAAACCATGTAATTAGAACATTTTACACTTTTCAAAAACGTGTAATTAGATCATTTTACTCTTTTCAAAAACATGTAAGTAGAACATTTTTTAATTTTCAACAACGTGTAATTAGAACATTTTACACTTTTTAAAAACATGTAATTGGAACTTTTTACACTTTTTCAAAACTCATAATTAACATTTGACTCGTGTTCTTCATTACGTTTTTATGACATAGCTCATTTTGATCTTAGGTGAAAATGGACATGGGTTATTTTGTTTCTTAACAGACGATATATGGTTATGCAAACTTCGAAGCAACCCGTAAGGTAATCCTACACTGCTCATAGCTTTTAACTTAATGCGAATATACACAAATACTACATTATTCAATAAAAGAAGTATGACTTCTGTGAAAAAAATAGGGTTAAATTCTTTGTTTCACTTTAAATAAATTAAATAATTTAATAATTTAGGTGCATGGGTCCAAATAGTGGCTATATAATCTAACAGGAAACTGACAATATTAAGCGACTGCACATTGAACATCATCTATCCCCTTTTTATTTACTTTGAGCCTCTGTCCAAATAAAGTCACAAATCAGCATCACCTAAATAAATATAGTTAAATTATCTACATTAAATTTTTCAGTTATTTTACATTTTTTAAATTTACAAAACATTCAGACGCAATATTGTACATGTTTGGTTAGCAATACAAAAAAAAGCATAATGTTTATTACAATTAAACCACTAAAAATCAAAATTCCTAACATCCACATTCGCTCTATGGATTTAAATTCCCTTGCAGTTACTTTTGCTTCTAAACTGGGTCTTCTTCCGTTTAGCTACGAATCAACAAAAAAGATATTGTCAATACAAAAATCTAAAATTAAAAATCCGGCGCTTCGCGCCGGATTTGTCGACCGGAGGCAGGCCCGAAGTAGATGCTGAGCTTCAACAAATGCGCAAGACAATTTATGTAACGCTTAAAGATGATATAAGCTTTATGGGAGCTCCCCTACAATTAATAAGCCATATACGAATGTAAGTAGTATGTAGTTAAATATAGTTGAATAATTTTTACAAATTGCACCATCCACAAAAGACGTATGTATGTATTTGTGTATTGAGAATTTTCAACCATTGTGGGTATATTCTCACACTTTAATACAGTATTGCTATTTGATATGGGATAGTGTAGACAAGTATAAACTTGCCACGGTAATCCCACATCGCAATTCTTAAATTCTATGGGTAGTTGCTACTAACTGCAGACCTCTATGGCGATCGTATATTATCCTGCACACCTGCAGCTTTCTTAATTAAGCTTCCGGCTTACGCCGAGAAGTGGTGGATTTCTATGACGAAATAGTTGAGGGTAATCAGGCCCCACCTAGATCGAATTCGAAGAATGCACCAACCCCGCCTTTCACAACTCTATCGAGAGGGACCGATAGGCGACGCTTGTAGTTCTTGGACGGGAATTGGAGTAGAAAGTGAATGTGTTGAAATCATGTGCAAGCACACATAGAACAAAAAGGCAGGCATCTCCACCATTAAGAACCCTAATAATTCTGTCTCTGGTGGTTAACACACTACCACGGATACTCTATGGACTCGCTCGTCTATATAATCATAATCTCTCAATCCACCTTCGTTTACCTTTCCCACCAACAACCAAGCCCTATCCTCTACTCGATCCCAGTCCAGAGCGTGTCTGGCTGGCCCGGCTCAGTAACAGAATAGTGTGCTACACTAGACTACCGAGCCACTGAGCCGGGTTCATCCACAAAAGACGTCATTTATGGAGGATCTTCTACTATCAATAAGCTATATATGGAAGTACGTGGCATGTAGTTAAAAAAGCTGGAATATTTTTAAGAATTGCATGATTTACAAATGACGTCATAAATGGAGCCTCCCGTACTATCAATAAGACATACGAATGTACGTGGCAAGCAGACAAAAAAATAAATAAAATTCAAACAACGTCAGTTATGGAAGATCCCTGTATACATATTAATTTGATCCTGTTGTAAATATTTTCAATTAGGTACTTAATTCTTAAGCTAATGGCCAAGAAGATCTCTAAAATATTATTGTATAAATAACGTCATTTATGGACGATCCATGTATGCTTAGTAGTAAGATCCCATGTTAAATATATTCGATTACTCAATTTTTGAAGTAATCACAAAGTGGATCTTTAAAATAGTAATGTTTAAATAACGTCATTTATGGATCAACCCCGTATCCATATTATTAAAATCCCATGCGAGCGGCTTGTTATAATTCACCCACCCTCAACTTTCATTACGTTATTTGTGTGTGGCCCCTAATATTTACCAGCCAAATTTTATCCAATAGCATTGTAATTTAAGTGTATAAAAAGCTACTACTCTGCAAATTATTACTTTCGCGAACTTTCGTCAGGGTAATTTTTTTGTTACATTATTAACGACACCGATGTAAAGGTGTGATACACACGCTTTCAACAGCTACTTATTATTATAAAAGTAATGCAGGTCATGTCTAGCGTTGTAACTTGTTCAAAAGGAAAAATTTTTCATTACCTTTGTGATTGTTCATCACAATCACAAACACAAACCAGCAAAGTTCGATTGTGCACAATCACAAAGCGCATCTGACATGAACAAACAAGAACTAGCCTATTTTTCCAGTCGTCTATTACGAACGTTTTGTGAACAATCACAAACTTTCACAATCACAAACTCTGATTGATAAAACGCATTGTGCACAACTCAGTTTGTGCACAATCTCGTAACTAAAAATCACAATATTCACAAACAATTGTGAACTAATTTAAACACTAATGTATCTGACTTTGAAATTGCAAAACTATTAATTTTTGATCTTTAGATAGAACTTATTTATTAGTGCATATTTTTATAGACATCTTCTAATTAATTTTCTGACACGAAATATTCCTAGAAAATCAAATACACAGTTTATGTACCAATATTATTTCAAGAGTGAATTTAGTTATTTAATATAACGCTTATAGGTTTTGGCAGGAAATGTCTAAGGATTATGTCCTGGAAAACGAATTTCCAGCAGTAATTTATAGACACAAATTGTTAAAGGAAAAATGTACGACAACCAGACTATTGTTTTTTATTTCAGGGGCTTGGAAATTCTGCGAGAATTGTGGATTAAATCTTAGATGTGCTACAGGTGTTGTGGTTCCATCAAAACTTGCGAAATCTTCAGTTCAAGAGACCACAGTTCTAGGGCCTGCAGAACCAAAGGTTCAAGTAATAGAGTCAGCAGTTAAAAAATCTTCAGCCGCAACATCTGTCCTTTCAAAATGTGGGTTGATGATGGAGCCAAACCCTATGGAAGATGAGCTTGACAAGGAACTAAGTGAATCACTGGACCTCTTTGAAACCAGAACTGGATTAGGCAAGAGAAATGCCAATTTTGCTGAAGTTGCAGAAAAATCTAATGCCAAAAATAGCAAAAAGGGATTTGCTTAGGATGATTCTGAGGATAAAGCAAGAAACCGGGCAAAAAAAATGCGAATAGCAAAAAATATTCGTCATTTGAACAAGCACAAACCTTTAGGAAGCTCACAAAAGGCTCATAATATTGCTGACATGGGTATGCACATTTTTGCTATTAGTAATTTAATTACGAATAAAACTGCCTAACAACGTTTCGAAGAAATAAAATGGCATACATTGAATTTACAATTTAAATACACTGATAAGCAGTTCAGCGTGTATTTAGTAATTAGCAGTGCACATGTTGCAGGAGGTTGCAGTAGGTTAATTGAGCACTAGTGTATTTTGTTAAATACCAAATTGATTGGAAAATAGTGAAAATATTTTTTGCTTGATTGAATTTTCATTTTAGAAATTTAAGCTGACAACTTTTTACTTGTTCAAATAGTTAAATATTTGCCTTTAGGAATGTCAAATTTCGTAACCATATAAAAAACTATTTACATACAATATTATTATTACTGACTATTTTACAAAATGCAAGGTTTTAGATATGTTTGTTACGCCCTACTGGCAATTTCTAAATATACGCTAAACTGTTAATCGTTCGCTTGAAACTGCCAATAATGCTAAATCAAAACTGAAATACTGTACAATGTTAATCTAGACAAAAGTGAAGGTACACGGGCTTATGACAAATTCCGGAACGGTAAAATGCAACTTGAAGATAAGAGCAACGTTCAATTTGAGAATACTGACAACCCAGCATCTGGACCGAGTAATGAATCTGAACAAAATGATAAAAAAAATGGTGAAAGCAAAGGGATTACCATTTCACAACACGATCAGGACCAGAGTGACATGGAAAGAGACATCGAGGAAAGTGACAGCGTTGATAGTGAGCTAGAAAAAAGTGAAAGCGAAAAAACTACGGAGGACAGTGAATAGAATTAGAAAACAGCATTCCTAAATAAAATCCTTAGTTTTGTCTTTTGATTTTTAGTGTCATCGGTTAAGCTTATGCACTTTAATATATACTCCTCAAATCTATTCCCAAAATTTTCACAACCTGAAAGTTCTGTTTTGAACGTCAGTATGTTTCACAACATAATATTGTCCCGGAACTTGCAATAATGAACTTTTGTGTTATGTGAAACACTCAAATTAAAAATGTATTAGCAATTAATCGTAATTCGAAAGTTATTTCCCGGTTAATTGTTTGACAAGATGTTGAAATGTTTAGCAGCTGTGTGATCTAGCAGTTTTTGTTTAAAACTTCATTTAATTGTATCTTTGGTAAATCCTTAAATGGAATTCATGTTCACTGATTTTAACATCAATTATGGCACAGATTTCCTAATACAGTTTTTGTAAAATGTTGTATTCACTTATGAAAGTAAACCTAATATAATCATTTTAAATTAATGTTGTAATAATCAGTATCATGATGATCCAGTTTATTCGAATTAGGAACTAAAGTTTGAACTGAAACTGTCGGCATCTCATGATACTGTATAATACTTTATGATATGTTCCATATTCTTTCATTTTATATGAAACCTACAGTGTGTCATGTACTTGCGAATGCAAATAGGTTTCATTCATGCGTATTGGTAACTGGTTATAAAAATAATGTAATATTTGCACGTGGCTAAATAGTTCTAATATAATGACAGGTTATTTTTCGATTTCTAGCAATAATTGTGTAGTTATTGATACATTATTATAATATTATAAATAAAAGAAAAATGAATTACTTACTTACAAATAATATAATATTTGTACGTGGCTAAATATTTAAAATATAATGACAGTTCTGTTAATTTTTCGTTTCCAGGAAATAATTATGTAGTTATTGGTATATTATTATAGTAGTTTAAATAAAAGACAAATGAATTACTGACTTTATTTTTAAAGAGAATTATTGAGGATGGCCCATTCGCTATTGAATATGATTGGCAATTTTCCATGTTGTATTTAGCTAACACTTTCGGTGTCAAAATTATTAAGGGTGGCCCATTCGCAATTAAAATGATTGGCAATTTTCCATGTTGTATTTAGCTAACGCTTTCGGGCTCGTCCATTATAGACTTCATTAGTCTAGTGATTGGTTTTGCCTGATAAAAAGTAACATCCCGTGTTACCGACAGCAGATAATAAGACGGTTTCACCAACCAAAGGGGGTTTAATATTAATGTATTTGGATGACGTCAGTTGAAGCCGATTACTCTAAATAAGTTGAACACTAGTTGAGAGTTGCTCCATACAATTATTAATTGCGACAAAATGACGTGTACGATCGCAGCAAAAAACAATACAGAGCATCTTATTTGCTTTTGCAATCATTCAAAAGTTAGTTGATTTAAATCGGTTAATGAATAAAAGCTGTAGCCTACGAATTACACGAAAATACAAAAAATGCAGCAAAAAAGGCAAATCGCCGCTTTTTGTATGTGTATGAAATGGAGTGTAAACAATTTTGAAAGTTGGTCCGCTTAACTGCCAATTGCCAACAATGTATACAATGGATTGTAACTAAAAACTATACAGAACATCTACATCGCATTTCTAACTTGCAAGAAGTTAGTTGGTTAAGATCGCTTAATTTCTACTACTTCCTTGCGTGCAATCTAAATTCCTTGCCTTAGCAGTTTAGCACTCTGCTTACTGAGTGGAGGTGGAAGAACTTTTCGAGTGCGCCCATCTATGTATGTTTCGCTCATCCGTTTTTAGGGTGTTTACTTCTTAATTTCTTGACTTTGATCAGTTCAACTTTTAATTGTAAAGCAATGGTAGGTCCGATTAAACTAAAAAAAACAGACCTGCACGCCCGCATTTGTGATTAATTAAAATTAGTTTCAAGACAATCGAGTAGACGGTTTGACCTCTAGCGTGGGGCCAACAGACGGACGGACGGACAGATATGACCATTTCATTAGATATTTAAGCTCAGCATTTTAAAACCGAGCTGCCCTGTGAACGTGCATACGTAAAAAGTACCTTTAATTGTAATTCAAATTCGTGAAAAGTTTCTATGTGTATGTTAGTTGGCTAAAGTTGACAACATTTCTGCTCCGTATGCATCTCCATGTATTGCAGCTCCTTTTCTTACCAACATTTTGATTCTTGACCCATTAAGCTGCTAACTGCGATGAAACTATAAATGCGATCCTTACACATAACAATAGGGCACCTTATGTTCGCATTTGTGAGTCTAAAAGTAATGTGGGAGAAATCAGTTAACTACACTGGCATGCAGAGCAGCACCAAGGAACGGACGGACCGACAGACGGACGGATGTGACCAATATATGCTTAAGCTGAGCATTAAAAAAATATTCACGACAAGGAACATGACGTGTTGCACTGAAACTTCCCTTATTGTTTCGTAAGATAACAATTGCCACTAAACAATCGAAATTAAATGAATGCAACTTCAATTCACATCAATATTTTGGCAAACCAATTTTTAATTTATTCGTGTTGCTCAATCTAACAGCAAATCAAAGAAGGCGTTATACTTATTACATTGCGTGTTATTAGTAAATTATAAATGAACAAATTAAATCAGGTAACTAAATAATTAAGATTATTGCATTAAGATAATAGTCACCTGTTATGAATTCATAAAATTGAATTAAATAACCGTTTTCATTGCTGGTTTGAATTATATAATTTGTTAGTATTGCGTCAATACTAGTACAAAAGGACACATAATGCAGCAGCTAAGAAGTTCGTCTAAACGCAGCGCACAATAAACAGTTTTCCACTGTAGTTTCTTAAAATTATTTATAAAAATATGAAGTATAAGTACAGGTGATCTTCACCAAACGTAACAAACTGTGACAGCATCCAAGTAATGCATGTATGTTACAAATATTCACATAAGAAAATAATTAGAATAATTTCACACAAAAGTTTGCATTTTTCAACAATTTTCTTACATTTTTTTCAGTAATAACAACAGACATAAATAATGTTAATATGTTTTAAAATTTTAGATTTTGAATTAACAACCGAGCTTCGTAAACCTAAAATTCAAGAATGTAAAACAAATTAACTTTGAAAGCAATTATAAACCTAATTACAACTCTGCAAACATTTAAACAGCTCATTATAAAAATTAAGTAAATTAAATTAGCAACTTTTCTATTGTGCAACACCTGCAATAAACATTTTAATGACGTGACTAACTTGATTGGAGATTTTTAAAATATGCAAATAAATCGACGTAGATTTTGATTTGGACCTAATTAATTTCAAGTTATTACAATGCTTAAAATATGTGCGGCAAACAATTTGTTGGAAATCAGTGTTACAAAATTAAAATCACCTAATCATATTTCTCTGCAATAAGGGCACTAAGAAGTTCCAAATTTAGTTTAATTGGGGTTGTTTCATCATGATAGTTCATCGGCGTTGTAAATATTCCGTTCCGCAGACAAGTCTTGAAACTAAAAAGACATAAAAACCTTAAATAAAACTTTGTTATATGCTTTGTTTATTCGCTGAAAATCTACTAACAAATACAAAAACTGCAATAATACGTATAACGAAGGTCTACAATAGTACTTGCAAGGCTTAAATTATTATTATTGAGTTATGTATCACACAAAAGTCTTTATTGTCAAACAAACATAATAGCGACTAACAAACTTACGTCATTCGTGACTTAAAGAAACGATCATAGGGCGGTTATAGCTTAATGTTGATTCTGTGAAATTTGCTTCTATATTAGGATCATTTGTTACGCAGTAGTCAATAAGTGTGCCATTATTAGTAGATACAACGCCTTTTGGTAATGCAGAAATAAATCCATGTTGTATCAAGCCGGCCAAGAATGTGTTAGATTCGTTTTGATTTGCGTTAATGTTGAAGTCACCTATAATCACAACTCGCTCATTCTGGAACTGATTGATGCATACAAGTAACATGTCCAAAAACCTTAAAACGCATTTACGAGGTGATTTGTAACCCATTACAATGATATGTGACGCTAATCTTAGGGCGACTAATTCAGCGTGACCTGGCCCATTGGTATCCTGCATACATTTTTCCAAAACCAAGTTAACTGAAGGTTTAGAAAAAATTAACAGACCTGTGGAACTACGTCTGTCTGTTTGCCAATTTAATCTGTAGAAGCAAACGTAATCATCTAGCAAACAAATATCACTTAACAAAGTTTTAGTTTCTGCAAAAAGCAGTATATCTGACTGCGTATATATTGCATTATTTGCAATACTATCTCTGTGATTCATAAATGACTGTACATTCTGGTACGTAATTTGTCTTTGTGCACCAAAACGTTGCGGAATGTCTACAATATTAAAAACAATTGGTGCGCATGTTCTCAGACGGTTCAGTTCATTTTCCACGGGATCATCGTGTCTAGGATGACTAGGAGGTTGAAATGAGTCGTCAATATAGAGTTTGTCGACAGTTGTAACTCTTGAGCAAGCAACGTATAACTGTTGTCGGTCCATTCTGGCACATGTATTGACAACAACGGATTCGTAAGTCATCCCCTGAGCCTTCCAAAATGTTAAAGCATGCGCAGGCACCAATGAAAATTGACGGCGATTAACAGAAGTATTGTTGCTGGGCCATTTGTGGATCTCGCGAACAATTGGCACAACTGGAGTTAGAATTCCTCTAATATTGTGTTGATTGCGAGCATTTCTACCAACCTCTGGATCTTGAAAGTCTAACAGCAACATAACTGGTTTTTTTGGAGTTTTAATATTCTCTTCAATTGCATATCGGATTTCTCTGAGTATACCAGTTGATCCATTAACAAGGCCATCAGAGGTGTCAATGTTGTTTGTCATCATATACTTTGCACCAACTTTCAACAGCAGTTTTCGAGGAAGTCCTAAAGTATCTCTTGTGCTTTTACTGTGGACAGCGTGAAGTATAGCAATTTTAGATGTTTCTGTTGCTGCCCCTAGAACTAAATCTGTGGCCTCAGCAAATACTGCTTCAGTTTTAAGTGCGTTGAGGTAAATGTTGTTGTACAAGTCAACCTTGGCATTTGAATTAAATAGCCGCAACACATCAGTTGACGGACTTAAAGCACATGAAATTTCCCTTGATTTAAAGAGTCTAACTTCGGATTCAGATAGTTTTCCAATAGCTAGATTGTTCAATGCTTGTGCAAAAACGGCGTTATTTTGTCGCATTATTTCTGTCAACTCAAAAAATTTGAATAAAGTCCAAGGATATGCACCAGCAATCACACTAACGTCGTCCGAATTGGATTGGAATACGTAGTTACCTCCAACAGGTCTAAAAATTTAAAAGTGCGAATTAAATTAAAATATTATTTGTTTCTGCATTGTAGCTGCTAGTTTTAAACATTACATTTATAGTTAAAAATACAGCTTGTGTGCGCATGACATCAACTAAATTAACCTGAGCTGATGAAGATCACCAAGGCAGAGAAAATATTTTCCTCCAAAAGGTTCCTTAGTTTCGAAAATTTGTTGTAGCCGAAGATCAATAAATTGTAATGCTCTGGAGCTGCACATGCTAACTTCGTCCATTATTACAAGTTTGATGTTCTGTAGATGTGTTCTTAGTGTGTTAAGTTTACTGAAGTCTAATGAACCCAGTTTTTTCTGGTTAAGAGGTAAACAAAAAGCAGCATGCAAAGTCATTCCTTTAATGTGAAAGGCAGCTTTACCAGTTGGGGCACACAAAAGCACAGAAGGCAATAGCGGGTTTATTCCATGAATTGTAAGCTGATGACGAACAACAAACTGCACGATTGTTTTAATCAAATGTGTTTTACCAACTCCAGCTCCACCACTAACAAATTCACAAATATTTTTAGCATTTGAACGGATTTGTCTCATGATGTGGGTAAAGTATTGCCTTTGTTTTGAATTTAGGGTATTAGCAAGGTTAACATAAGTAGTATCTGCCACACGTGCAGGAACTGGAAACCGTCCAAGAGATCCTTCAGTATTAGACTGGTTTTCAAATGTTTCGTGTGACGTGCTTGCATCAAAAAAGGAACGATACTCGTTATCAATCTGAGTTATTGTATCTGTTGCCTCATCGTCATCAGTTGCTTGTGTGGCAAGCTCTAGTTCTAACACTAGGTCAGAATTACAAGAAGGTTGGAATTCTTCTTTATTTTTATTTATTGTCACAAGATACTGATTAAAAAGTCTTTCGCAATTCATGTTCAAAATTTCACGTTCCTCGTTGTGCCAAGGCACATACAGCAGGTACTGCTCACGAAAATAGTTTTGCGGGTCAACGTGTTGAGAATAGTTTCGAAATCTAATAACTTTAGCCTTTCCTCGTTTGCGAACAAATCCTTTTTTATTCAAAAGTATGTAATATTGCCCTTGGCGCTGGTCATCTGTATTGAAAGCGTTAGGCAACATTTGCTCTAATATGCTATCTTCAGTTGCGTCATTATACATTTGGGTTGGTTTTCTTGAAGAATATTCATACCACGCACTAAAAACAGCTAAACATGTGTCATTCAGCTCTTCAGGTCGGTTTGCATAGTAAATAAGAACATTTGCAACAGCAATATCTGTAGATTCTGCCTCCAGTTTTGCAAGATCAGAGTCAAATTTGATGAGAAATACTCGTTCGTCGGGAGCTGAGGTAGGAATAAACGTGTCGGCACGGCTACTCAACACTAATTGCATACCCAAAACTCCATATGCTGCTTCTTGAGAAGAAACTTCTGTTCCATTAGTCACACAATTTCCAAACTTACGCAGTTTATCTCTCATTGCATGATTTCCTGTGTGAATTTCTTCTGCAGCCTCGCGTATTAGTTTAGATACCCCACGGCAAGACTTATTTATGTATTGAACAACGTATTTGGCGCAAGCGTACGGATCGAGTATAAACTGAATGTCCATATTTGCGGACCATGCTTCTGCTATGCGGCTGTTGTATGCATTTATAAAAGCTGCATTTGGATCGCGTTTTAAAAACACAGTACATCGTTTGATACGTGATCTAACAGCGCTAATGTATTGCACTTCATTCAGTTCAAGTTGACAAAGAAAGTCTTTAAAGCTGATATTAATATGCTGGCGCCGAATTTCAACAAGGTATTGTTTAATTTTATCTAAATTTTCAGTATCAATTTTTTTTTCTTCACTTGATTTTTCAATGTGAGGTTTGAGGATTGTGGTGCGTGGCATTGGTGGTACAGGAATATTAAATCTGCAAACTTTGCCATGTCTTGAAAATTTCCAACATGTGAAACTATGCTTGTGGCTCTGGTACGTTGCTAAGGTTTCATCATTTTTGCATGTTATAAATCGATCAATAAATTCAGAGCATACTTGAGAGCTGCGTTCATCATTCTCTCTATAAACAGGAGAACCTTTCAACCAAAGAATCATGTGGATCTAGCACGGTAAAAAGAACAACATAGTTACAATTTAGTAATTTAAATTAATTCAACATAGTTACAATTTAGTAATTTAAATTAATTTAAATCAATAACAAGAAATACCAGATATAGCGTGTTTTGTAGAATAATGTTTTAAGAATAATGTGTATCTTACATGTGGCGACCCGCGATGCTGGAATTCAACACGCCAGTAGAAATCAAGAATATCAAATGTTTCAAAAACAGCTCCAGAAGCGAACAAATGACTGTAAAGACTACGAAAGCGATGATCAAAGTATCTGTTACCAAAAATCATATTGCAGTATTAAAGGTTTGTTAAACATGTTTATCAGTTTTAGAAATTATAAATAGTAATTTAAGTTTGAATCAATTATTCTATTAATTGCTTGTATTACCTAGCGCAAGTCACTGGATCACGCCGAATGTAGTAATTTTTTTCAGCAAGAGTCAAGTTGTTTACGTCGGTTTTATTTATCTCAATGTCATCTAATACTTTGGCAAGGATAATTATCAAATCTTTCCATCTAGATTCTGCTGCGCTAAGAGTGACAAAGAAAGTAGGAATTCCCAACTGTCGTATCATAGCCAATACTTTTTTTTGCTGCTTCTCCCAATACGCTGGAGAAGATTTAATTCCGCGCAAAAACCGGAACCCATCGTCATGCTGCACAATGTTAGCAACGTATTCAGAACATAGCATATTAGATGCAGTTGAAGTTCCGAGTTTCTTCTTTCTAAGACTGATATTAATTGCACTGTTTATGTTCAATATTTGAAGACGCTTATACTGATAGAGAAGATGCACAGGAGTGCAGGACCGCCGATCAAATCGTCGAGCTTTGGATCGCACTATATCAGCATAAGTTGCTTTGCATTCTGGACGTACTAATCGTGGTTCACCGCCATAAATTGTATTAAACGAAAGAATCTCTGCATTTAGGTCAGTAACAAGTGACATTGGTGATTGCCCTTCCCCCGGTGCATATCTGATTTCAATATTTAAATCTTCTTCGTGAAGCATTGTAACTTCTTCTGTTGGCAACTCTTCAGAAGGCTCTTCGTCGTATTCACTAGTAACAATTTGTTAAGAAGCAAGCTGAGATTTAGTTGTACTTGCATTTCTTGTTTGAATTTTCAGCAAATCCCCAGGGTTAGTTACAAAATTTTTAGTTGCAGATTCGCTATGATTAGCCCATTCCTCCGATAAAAGAATATTTTCACTCTGATACAAACTTGTTGAAACAAGATATTTAGCAGCTTCAAAAACTTTAAAAAGCCTAATTGTTTCACACAAATAAGGATGAGTATAGGTCAGTTTTCGCATAAATGCGAGTTGTACCGTATTTGTTTCTGTAAATGGTCGAGGCAAAACACTTGCTAAATTGTTAATAGGATTCCAGATGTTTACAATATTACCCCGAAGTCCACATTGTCTATCAATCACAAGGGATAACAAAATCATATATGGTATGCGTGCAGCTACAAGCCGCTCTTCAAGTGTTGTTAAATCACGCAACTCAGGAGGAATTGGACGATACGTGAATCCGTTCGACACAGCAAGTTTCGGAATTTTTCCACTGTTGGAGTGCTTAAAGCAAGTGGCACAGATGACAGCCGGTTCATGAGTAGTTACGCTTATCAAACTTGCAAATTCAAGTGAATACTTTTTTACAAAATATTGTAAATCAAATGGTCTAACTTGACGTTTAAACCATAGACCTTCGCAACAGGTACACACTAATACAGGCCCTTCTTTTATTTGCAGTTTGTATTGTAATAATCTATTGGAATATGATTGTTCATGCCGATGCAAAAGATGTGCTTGCGTGTTGGATGCTTGTTCAACTGATCTTACTTCATTATTTTTTCGGATTGTGGAACGACGTAATGTATTACTTTTCTGTTCTAATAATCTGACATTAGGATTTGATCGGTTTTGGGCCCGGCGTACAGTGTTTGCTTTTTGCTCCTTAGCTTGAATTGTAATGTTTTTTCTGGTTTGTTTTCGACGCGCTGTGTTTTTAGTTTGCTCCAAAGCCCTAGTAACGGAATTGAGGCGCTTCTCAGATCGAGTCTCAGAATTTTGTAATAGCTCTAATGTTCGTACTTCAAGATCTAGTCTTCGACGTTTGCGGTTGCAACTATTAGAGAATTGCTCGTCATCTTTGTATGATTTTTTTTTTCGTTTTAAACTTTTCCTTGTTGTGTCTGTACACTGCTCCTGCGCTCTGTATGACGGAATAATTCGCTTGCAGGCTAATCTATTTTTTTGACGGTTTTGTTTGGCGTCGTGCTCTACTGAATTATTACGACGCAGCTTTTGTTGCATCCTCAGAGTCTTTTGACTTTGTTGTTTACTTTTTGGCATTTTTTAAAATTTTTAGGAAGTATTGATCTGAAAGGTGACAAAAAATAATTAAAAAATTAATTTTTTAATTAAATAAACAAGAAAAAATTGCCTATGTTTAGGCTGTAAAAATCCAGATAGCAGATAAACGTCTACACATATGCACTTTTACTAGCCTAATTTGACAAAGTAACTAGTACGCGAACAATAAAATTATATACATTGGAAGATTTTAAACGCAATTGTAAATTTTTTCTTGCATGCATAAGAAATTCAGTTATCAGTTTTGCTTAGTTCGGACATTGTAAAAAGTGCAGGTTTTATAGGTCAGTTTGGATTAAGGAAACTTAAGCAAGATTAGGCTTGAAAATAGGCGCAAAAACATTAGGCAAAAGTAAGTCTCATATGAAATACAGTACTCACATGGGATATTTCCCAACTTTAAAATCCGAAATGAAGCAAACACTATCACAACGTGTACTACGTGGTGGGGTCATTACAACGTATATAATCATATCGGTGCAACTGCGTTCGGGCGCTAAAAATTAATTCTCTAATTTTCAAAATTGGTCAAAATGAAACACTTGAAAAATCGAATTCAAAACTCAACAAGAATTTTACCTTACACAAAGCTACCTTACCCTTACCACTTTTTTATTTGTGGGTGCCATCCGTATTCAAGCAGACCCATTGACCCTATCCGTGAGGTCATTTATGTACGCCCGCTTATTTATTTAATTTTTAAATTCTAAACTTGGCAAAAGAACCTGAGTGATGGAGCTCAATGAGCAATTTACTCTACTCTCACCAACCATTTATATGTTCTTTAATGTTTTAATGTTTTAATGTTTCAATTATACAGGAATACACAGTGGCGGATCCAGAGGGGGGGGGGGGGGGGTAGGGGGCTTTAGCCCCCCCCAGAAAGAAATTTGTTACCATTGTAGAGATAGGAGCTGTTATTTTCTAATATGGCGGCTTAACATTGTTAGCCTCCGCCCCCCTAGACAAAATTTCTGTATCCGCCGCTGGGAATACAAGAAATGTTCATGAAAATAGTCAGATTGCAAGCTTAAAAAGTATACAGGTAATACAACTACTATGATTTTATTCATCATTGTAACAGTATATAATCCTTAAACACAATTTTGAAACTACGCTGGCTAAAAACAGGTATAAGGACACAATTGCCGGAGTGCGACCTCAAGTTAGACAACTATCAGCAAAACACCATGCTAAAATTTAGTGGTCTAACCGTATGACCGTCAACCTATATATTTGTAGCTAACTTGACCTTATCTTAATTTGACGGCAGAAGAAATTGCGGTTATACCTAATACTGCTGCAGAAAAACGCCGCTTTGAAACCTGCGTTGCTCCAATTAATCTTATTTACGAAATAAACAATTTTGTTTTCAAATTCTTAACTTCCAGCTCATGCAACAGGATTGAACATGATTTTTCAAAAACAGCGGTTTAGAAGAATATTTAAAAAAATTCGCGATAACTTAAGTGAATTAGATTTTATATTCATTACCGTTCGAATAAATTGAAAAGGTACATCACTAGTTAAAATTAGTTTAGGCCTTCAAAATAGCAGTAAATTATATTATGTAATCAGGTACATTGTCTGAAGAAAAAACAAATGGTACAATAATTCAAAGCTGAAAATTTGTTTATTTTATACCTTGTGATTCCTTGGAATATTTAGAACTGAAAATTTAAGTTCAAAATTGTTAGACGGCAATACTTATGTATGTATTTCTCTACCCAGCTGCCATTCATCAAGAGTGAAAGACTAAATATAATTTATATTGGTTATTTTCTTGTACACCTGGAACAAAAACAATTTCCGGCAAGATGATTAAATGAAAAATTATGTTTAAAACTTAACACTGCAAATAAATATAATTCGCCCTACGAAAAACGTAATACCACTCCTCGTACCTTACTGAAGACGGTGCAGACAAAACTGTCTCTCAATGTTATGCATTAAAATGTAATCAATTAGGGGTCGTCCATAAATGACCTCACGGATAGGGTCAACGGGTCTGCTTGAATAGTGATGACACCCAATGCTAAAGATATATCCATTTACGCAATTGTTAGGCTGATAACACCGTCATACAGTCCAAAAAATGAAACTATTTGGATGACACCATTTATGGACGACCCCTCGTTAACTTTAGGCCTATTAGTATTCTAATCACACAATACTTATAGTTTAAAAAAAAATTAAAAAAATAAAAAGTAGTAACGGTAAGGTAGCGTTGGGTAATGTAAAATTCTTATTAAATTTTGCATTTGATTTTTTAAGTGTTTTATTTCGACCAATTTTGAAAATTAGAAAATGACTTTTTGGCGCCAGAACGCAGTTGCACCGATATGATTATATACGTTGTAATGACCCCACCACGTAGTACACGTTCTGATAGCGTTTGCTTCATTTCGGATTTTATAGTTGGGAAATGTCCCATGTGAGAAGTAATCTCATCATGTGGAATAATATTTTAATAAATATTATTTACCTAAAACTAGTGTCTATTTATCTGAATATTGCATTCGAGAATGTTTAAATTAGAAGTCCGATAGCTATTACAGAGCAGGTTGCTAATATTCGTTCAAATTTTAAAAATTACGTGCATGGACGCGGTTTGAAGAATTATAACAACATATTTCCTAATACATAGACAGTAATGACGTACTGTGGGTGTCAAAATGTAAACGAGCTGGAAAGGTGGTACTAATCATTGGAGGGCAGAGCCCACCAAGTGCAATTTGAATGCTATAGGCGGAGACAATGAATCGACGAGACCAACGTCCCAGCATTCTTACATTTTGACATGGACAATATTCATTATGCTTTTATGCATGACTTATGTTTTTAATACCAAATAAGTTTGTGATATTGTATACGTTTGTAGTAAGATGTATAATTTCAAAACGTCAGCACGTCTATTTCATACTCTATTATGTGTTAATACAACTATTATACCTACGTTTAATAAGTGTTCACTTTTTGGGGTTCCAAATGTGATATTATAATGAATACTAGCAATGCGGTAACTAATTAGAAATGCTCGAAGTTGTGTTGTCTAATCAATATTTTTATGTGCGGGTGGGTGTGCCTAAGGGTCGTCACTAACCAGGGATGTCTGCCTTGACAATCTGCTAAAGTCAAGTGCCCCAGAAAGCATTTTAAAGGTCCCTAGGGCTCGAAAGCCGGCGTCACGGAGCCGCGGCCTACTGAAGGTCCGTACACAACGCCCTAATAATAAATTTATTACCTTGAGATGTCTTCTTGCATTGTGGTCGTCTACTTCATATTTGAAATTGTTGTTGTACTACTGTAAAATCCGTTTATAAGGGATCCGGATTTAAGGGAAAAGGGCTTTAAGGGACAGTTTTGAATTATTTGGTTGGCCAGCCTATGTTTTAATGTTAAAAATATTTGGATTTAGGGGAACCGATATAAGAGAAAATCAGATATAAGGGACTGTTTTTCTATGCATTTGAGTCTTTTTTAGGTCGTTTATAGATGAATTTGTAATTAAATGAGCCGAGTTTTACATCAATATTGACTATTTCTCATTAGAATACTACTGTATTTTTTACTGCGTACTTGACCAAAGGACTGCATTCATCTCAACATTTACATTATCATTTATTTAAGTAGGTCGTGTTTTTATAGATCACAACTTTTTTTCGTGTTACAATTTCCTAATATTTACTGCTCATTCAGTTTTCATTGAGCTCGCATCCGACAATGCTTACGAAGCAAAAAAAACAAGTTAGACAGTGAACAAAAGTATCAAATGCTACAAAAGTTAAAGACTTAAAACCAAACAGACAATAGTAAGGAAACCGGTATAGGTTCCAATGCAATAGGTAGAAATAATTACTAAGAAAACAAAATCACAGCCACTTGGCTAAAAGAAAAGAACGTAAAGAAGCAGAAGTCGTGCTACAGACCCGATGTTGACAAATCATTGTTTGAGTGGTTCACGCGAAACCGCAAACCGAAATTGAATCCTAATGACTATGTTTCAACAACAGTGTAGATACCGTGTTCTTAGAATTTTTTTAACTTAAAACAAAATAAATTTGAAAATTGCTAATATCATTCAGTTAATCAGGAAATCCCTCAAATGGTTAATTGGGAATCCAGTTAAACTGGACAAAACAGGTCGGTCCCCAAGTTCCCTTATAAACGGATTTGACAGTATTTAAATAGGTTTGTGTGCTGTTTTGACGCTCACACTTTTCTTCCGTATGTTAACATTTGCCTAACATACAGTTGCCTTAATTAAACAATGTTACGTTAACTTTTGTACTTATTTTATATACAATTTTAACAAAGAAAGATTGCTGAGAACTATTCTTCTTAGAATTACAACCCTAACTTAACACCCTTAGTTTTTACGACAGCATTTACAGGTATGATTCTATACCCATTTACAATACCAATCGATATAACAAAAACAATTACAGTTTTACGACACTTGACAACAACAATAAAAATAACATACAAATTATTACAATTACTAGATTTTTTTCCCTTGAAAAAATATCATAAGAGCGTCTTTGACAAGTCATGATCACGAAAACAAGTGCCTCACAACACAAAAATAAGCAACGTCAAGTAGCAACTTTATATTGCGGGTAATGATCCACGTTTAGACATTTAAGACGTTGTCAAATAGTATTAACAAAAATTTACAATAAACAATTTTATGTATTTATAACTAAATGTGCTCCGTTCAGATTATATAGGTGAGCTTACATTTTTAAATTATTTTAAGATATGAATATTTGTCAGACATTTTCTTCCTGGAAATTATTTTCTGGATTTCTTTCAACTTAAACGTTCCCGTTAAGGCACATTATTCTTTCTTAAATTTTACTCCAAAAGCGTCAAAAGACAATTTCCAACCAGTATCAACATTACAACCAAAATGAACAAGTTTTATTGTGCTCAAAAGTAAAATATCACGATGACGATAACTTGTAAAAAAAGAATTTACACTTTTAATAAAATCAATATCTAGAATTATTACGATTCCTGAGTCCTCATGCACACAGTTTAGATATAGCTATATTTTAATTATGGATTAATTGTTTTCCAAATGCATGTGACAGGAAATTACAATCAACGAAACAATTTTAAATCCAAACTGAAGGGTTGGCAAAAAAACGTATTTACATTTTTAAATGGCTTAAACAGACATACTTACTTTGTCTGAGCCATCGGCTCAATGCCATCTGTTACATAGTAGCGAATTCCTGAATGTAAAATTACTGAATCGACATACACAAATTTAAAGTTACAGTCGTTCATTATGGTTGCGTAATTTAGATACTGGGAGGAAAATGTCTCTTTAAATTAGGGAGTGGAATGTCCTGGGATAAAAATACAACAGGGGCCCCAGTAAGGTATTTTTCTATAGGGGAAATTTCCAGGAGGAACATACACACAACATCAGCTTTATTTCCGATGTACGCTTACTAAAATTCATGAAATTTGCAAATGTGCGTCGGTTATTACTTAACACCAATCTATATATTTATCAATGTGAAAAAATGACACAATGTACACTAACTTTGTCCGTAGTCACTAGTGTTAATGTACCTCTGCGTCAGACTCAAGTAAATGTTTACAGTCATTAGTAATGCATAATACGAAACTGCAAGCAAGCCAAAGACTGTCCACAAGCTTCCCAAAGAGCCAAAGATAGAACTGCAATCTACGCGAAAAAGAATTCTGCAACTGAGCCAAAGACCAAAAAACTGATGAAAGTCAGCTGAAATCCGAAGACTGCAATTTACCCGAAGACCGAAGACTCTTCGGCATGGCTGCAATCTAGCTTAAGATGTCCCATGCAAGTTGGCCAAAGTACGACGTATTCTGCAACCTGGCGGAGGAATTTCAGTACAACCTACGCGAAGACCTTCGTCTAAAACTGCAATTCACCTGCAGACAATATTTTCACTAAATAGCCTAATAATTTTTTTAAAAAAGAAAACAAATATGTAATTATTTCAAAATTAAGCAAAACTTTAAAAAAATTGCAATGCAGTAAATTTTAAGAGGTTTTTATTATATTTGCATTGAGAAAACAATTTAAAAATAGATTTAATTTGTCTGCATTAATTTGTAAGAAGGGATGATTTTTGGAGCATGTAAACTTTTTTCGTTGTTAAACAATTTGGTATGTATTACTTGACAGTACAAAATCCTGATATAGTGTATAAAAACGTGTATCAATGAAATCCCTTGATCATCGTGATACTAGCAAAGCATTAAATTACACTTTCATACTTACACATACTGTAAAGCTTCTAATAACTCCTACTGAAGTTACGCCAAACTTTTTCTTAGACCCAGAAATTATTAGAAAGCAAAATATAAAAGAACAAACTTCACTCTATTTGAATAATTGGTGAAGGTTTTAAGAGTTATTTGGGACTGTGAAAGTTTTTATGAGCCTTGGTTTTCCTGATGCAAAAATTATAAAAAGCTTCACAAATATACTAAATTACAATTGAATTAAAGAAAGTCCTGATTTTGAAATTAAAGCATAAGTGTTTTTCTTTTTAAAAAAAATATTAAGCAGTTTAGTACAAAAGTTGTCTTCAGGTTGATTGCAGTTTTGGACAAAGGTCTTTGGGTGTGTTGTGCCTTGTGCTTTGTCCCGAAGTTCTTCGGCCAGGTTGCGGAAGACGTCAAGCTTCGGCCAACTTGCATGGTACTTGTCTGGCTGGATTCCGGCCAGCTGAAGATTCTTCGGTTTTTGGGTAGGTTGAAGTCTTCAGACTTTGGCTGACTTGCATCAATTCTTAGATCTTTGGCTCACTAGCAGAATTGTTCTTCGGGTAGATTGCAGTGTACTTGTCTGGCTGGATTCCGGCCAGCTGAAGATTCTTCGGTTTTTGGGTAGGTTGAAGTCTTCAGACTTTGGCTGACTTGCATCGGTTCTTAGATCTTTGGCTCACTAGCAGAATTGTTCTTCGGGTAGATTGCAGTGCAGTCTGCGGCTCTTTGGGCTGATTGTTGATCCTATCTTCAGTCTTTAGCTCGCTTCCAGTTCCCGGCATAATTCACCTAACGATAGGTTTGGACTAACAAAAAATGGCAGTTTTGCATTTATCGAGCCAGACATTATTTAAAACAACGATAATAGCAATTTATTTTAGCAAAAAATTATTTCTAACTTTTAAGTGCAGTATGACCTAGAAGTCAACCGAAGTTTAGGCAAAAACTAGTTGCGAGAAAAACTGTTCATCTCGCTGAAATATTCAAAAACGTTAAAAAAATTATAACTTACTTGGGATCAGAGTATTTCAGACTTGCATCTAACTCACTAGTCAGTAGTCATCACTTGTAAACTGCTACAGCCTCACGCCTCTAGAAACAATAAATAATTTTTTTAAAATCGCAAAAACTCAAAAAAGCAAAAACTATGAACCAAAAAACAATGTTAACCATGCATTGGAAAATGTACATAAAGACAGTATCTACATCTAAAACATGCTAAGTCGGACTACTTAATTAAAATATTGTAATAAAAAACAACTGAGGGTGAGTCAGTTCATAATAATCACTAAAACTCGTACATGGATTTCTAAATATAAAGTGTTGGAGTTGCAGCATCACTAGATAGTAGTCATTGCTGGTGAACTGCTACAGTCCTTGCCTGTAAAAACATAAAATAATTATTATTGCTCACCAACTACCCTGTTTGTGTGTTTTGGTTGTTTAAATAGGTTATTTGTTGGTTTTGCATATGTTTGATGATAATATTTTTGTATTTCATATTCATGTAGCAGTTTTTGAAAATTATTTAACCTTTGACTTCATCCTCAGTCAACAAAAGCGATCGTCAGACACTAAATGTCCTTGCAAGATGCCAAAGTCATTTGATGAAAAAGAGTTTACAAAAGAATTGGATGGAAGTTATTTCAATTATTTTCATGCCTAGAAGAACCACATCGGTTTTCTGCTGAATACTGAAAGAAAAGATATTCCATCAAGCTAATAATCGAAAATTTGACAAGTGACGTAACAATCACAGAGTAATTATGTTTTTTTCACGAAAAGAACTGCAGATAAAGTTTTATAAGATATTAGTTTTACTAGGTGCTAAAGGGGCTGTTGAATATTTTGTTTGATTGAATTTCCACTTCTTGCAAAGGTAGCCAGAGTAACTCGGAGTAACGCGTCAAAACCAAAACAGGGACGACCCAAACAAGCAATTAGACAGCCTCCTATTAACAATAAAATCATATTTAAACATAAGTATTCAATTTTTGCATTTATCTTTTCTTTTCGTAACCAATTTAGTTTGCATTCGATTGCAAATTCGAATTCACTATTTAAAACGATGTGCAAACTAACGCTGACAGTTTGACGACCAAACTGTCAGAACACTAACTGCCACATTATTTACTTTGGCCCGTCATGAGCACTAAACTGCCAGAAACACTTTTTAAACTGCCAGAACATCTGCAGCAGTACTATTTATCAAAATTTTGAAAACAAACTTGAATTAAATCTTACCATCAGTCAGACTATTTCAGACTTCTATCTAGTTCACCAGTCAGCACTAACTCACTAGTCAGTAGTAATTATTCGTTAACAGCTACAGCATCACGAACAACGTCTGTAGAAACATAAATTAGTTATTGTAAATTATTGAAAAAGGTACTTGAATTTCTGACATTTGTAAACTGCATACTTACTCACTAGTCAGTTTTCAGCAAAAAGGCACTTGAAAATAGTTAACATTGAAAATACCGAATAATATGTACCAAAAAACAATTATAACTATGCAATGGAAAATGTGTACAAACTAACAGTGTCTATTTCTAGAACATGCAGAAACGGACTAATCCAAAATTCAAATAATGTGATGAAAAAATATTCACGGTAAAAATTTGTTAGCTGATGTTAACACAATGTGACTTAGTACTGACCAAAAAATGCTTGCTTATGTTAACAAAATTCATAATCAAAATGAAAACGAATGTTATTTTGAATTGGGAGCCTACAGTGTTTCAAATTTTTATGCATTTTCAAGTGCATGCGCATAACTGACTGTATAGTTTATTTTGATATGGCAGCGTTCGTAAATGGTGTTAGTCATATGATTCTAGAAATCCCTAATTTCCCGTTTGCATTATTCACAGCAGTGAAAATGAGTGGGTGGGTCAGAAAATTGATCAATTGAGATAGCATCATTTGTGAACGCACCTTAACATTCAGTTTCGTATGGTATTTATACACACGGAAGGGAATGGTAAGAGTGGGAAGCGTACGCCGATCGTACCTTGGTACGTTTGTTCAGTGGTAGGTATGTTTAGTAGCGACAACCGAAAGAGAAGGCTGGCAAGGATAAATTTGGCACGCAAACAATGACAGCTTTATCTTTGCCAGCCGCCTCTTTCAGTTGCCTCAGCTATTTGGTTCACCCGTTTTTAGCCTCTTCACTTTACAAATTTCTGACATAGGTCCAGTAATCAATTTATTGTGGATAACTGGTTAGACTAATTACAACTAAAAAACAATACAGACCTGCCCAGTCGCATTTCTGGTCGTACACTATTTTTTTAAAGAAAATCGGTTGTAACCTGTGACCTGTAGTGTACGGCCAACGGACGGACGGACGGACGGACGGACATGACCATTACAATAGATGCTTAAGCTCAGCATCTAAAAACTAGACTTATCACAGACGGTGCATTTCCACCCCTCAGCCACACACCGGGTTTTTTTTATTTAATTATTTCTTTATTTGCTAATTTACCAGATCAGAAAGGACACATGCTCCGTAAAGCGCCTTTAGCAACTTTCAAGTATAAAAAATGGCTAAATGCAATTTTCAAATACTTCAGTTTGGTGTAAGCCGAGGCCAGAATTTTGTTGAACAATTTTTTGTTTCTTGTTGCAGAACGATGTTGTGTCCTGTCGCCCCTTCCTCCACGACCACTAGAAGACAATTTCGTGTCCTGTGGCCACTCCTTCTACCACTACTAGAAGACGATGTTGTGTATCGTGGCCCCTCCCTTAACCACCACTGTAACACAATAATGTGACTTGTGGCTCCTTCTCCACCACCACTAGAAGACGATGTTGTGTCTTGTGGCCCCTCCCTCAACCACCACTTTAACACAATGTTGTGACTTTTGGCCTTCCCTTTACGACCACTGAATGACGATGTTGTGTCTGATTTTTACTCCCTCCACGACCACTGGAAGTGGATGATTGGTCTTGTGGCCCCTCCTTCCACCACTACTAAAAGACGATTTTGTGTCTTGCGGTCTCTTTTACCATCTCCACTGCGAGGCGATGTGTCTTGTGGCCTCCACCCCCACCACCACTGAAAGACGATTTTGTTGAAATTATGATTTTATTTACTCTGTGGGAAACTGTAATTAATCCATGGTTGCAGCGGTACAGTTGGTTGAAAAATTAAAAGATTTAAACTCTAAATCTGAATGTATGATTAGGCATGTAAGTCATAAATGTATTTAGTATTTTTACTAAATATATTTATGACCATGCATAAGAATTTAGCATCTTTTGCATTGAAATATGTATGTCTAGCAGTATAATTGAATACAACCAAAATGACTATATACTTTAAATGTTGAACATTTTATTACAAGTCAAACACTAATTCTTTTTGAAAAGTGCGAAATTTTCTATTCACAACTTTTTGAAAATGGAATCTAATTACATCTTCTTTAACAGTGCGTAATGTTCTATGTACATCTTTTTTATAGTGCAGCATCCTACATTTTAATATTTTTGGAAGGTGTGACAGATTCTATCCAGACGGTTTCAAAAATGTACTAAAACATCTACTAACACGTTTTTGAAAAGTTCAAATTGTTCTATTTACAAGCCTTTATGCAAGTTTGATATATTATTTGTTTTGGCAGATAGAGCATTTGGGTTTTGGATAAAAATGGATTTGGGTCATTTTGATTCTTTACAGACGAAATGACACTTTCCTCAAGGCATTCAAAATTACATACGTGACAACTTTTTTTAAGGTACCTTAATTTATTTAAACTAAATTGGCAAAATTAATTGTTAAATAACAAAAAATAAAAGCAATTTTTTTTTCACAATTAGTGAATTTTTAATCATTTATCAACTGTTCCGCTTGTTGTATGTACTTTGTGACAGAAGGACTTATATTTAAGCTGGTGGAGGCACAGGTTGATTGCCTATCAGGATCCAGGAATTTTTAATTACGATATGTGAAGCTCAAATGCCTACGAAGAATCAAGAGCTCCTTGCTCCTCTTTACGACATATACAAGAAAATTAAAGCCTATCTTTAGCTAACTTAATGATAAGGAATAATAGGGATGCCCACGTGCAAGAGTTACAAGTTGTTCTCCGAATACCATCGTGCAAGTCTGAGTGAGACTATATTCCGAATTTTCACTAAACTCAATGGTAAGTTTATCAATATTCAAGTTTAATGGAAATAATATTAATTGAGGTATACATATTAAATGAAATAAAATACTGTAACGACAATTAAATAGCCTATTATGAGTTTAAGATAAGATCATTTAAATAACGTTGTTTAAACATTTGAGTAAAATTGCAATAAAACAAAATAAATTAGTTTAATTTATTTACTTAAAGCTCTCAGACTCGAAATATTGTATGATACAATGTATTGCTGATTAGAAACATTTGTCAGTGTTACAGAAGCAACGTTTGGAGGTGTGTGAATAATCCGTTTTAATAGGCTTGCAGATATCTGCATATTTTTGTGGGCTGCAACCCAGGTGTATGTAGGCTGTGATGTTGGGAAAGTCAGGAAAAGTTTCTTTTAGTGATGTCGTCTGAAAGTCCCCATAGCAGGATCCACTGCATTCAATCCAACTATAATTTTCATCACATTCGTGCCACGTGTTGGGACCAGCTGCGTTTCGATCGTGGAAACCTTGACAATCTTGAAAGCACTTAACGCATTCTGTTTAAAAAAGAGTAGTGATAATTAATTAGTAGCTGTATGGAAACACGATGAATATGAAAATAAATTGAGCATTTAGAATTGAGCATTTCAATGGAAAATATTTTTTGCTTACCTCCGGAAATAAAAAGGCTGAATGCAGTTAGTAGAAAAAAAAAAATTCCAACACCGACTTGTTTCATCTTCGTTTATTGGTTTTTGGTATCGCGTTTTAAATTAGCGGGACCTCAAAATGTAACAAAATGCAAACTGCAAGAAATACAAGTACAGATTAGGCTCACGAGTTAAAGACGACTGATATAAAATCATTACGTGCCAGCACTAATCCCACTGTGTATAAATTTGGTAATACTACAATTGATATCAAATTCTATTCACAATTAAATTTGAATTTAAATGCAAGAATTAAAAATCAATAAATGGATAATCACAATTTAAATCGAAAACTGCCATTGAACGTAGAATTTTAATTCAATTTAATTCCTAATCAATGGGTGATCAGAAACTGAGGATTAAATTAGGTTATCGTGTCACCTCACATCGTACTACTGATGCATATTTTTCAAATGTAAAATACTCGTTTGTTAATTGTCTTGCTTTGTAAGCATGTAGCAACGTTGACTAGTGTCGTCCCGTTCTGCGGAGAGAGTTTTTTAAGAAAATCTTTTGAAATTCCTAATCCACGTGTAATTATGCAGCTTATGGTTGGCAATTGCAATAATACAACAGTCTACTAAACAAGCCAATTCAATTTGCAGTACCTATAAAATGTCATTTAATTGGTTTGAGCTGGGGTTGTATAAACCGCAAGAAAGTATTTATGAACTTGAATTAGGCCTTAGCGCAAATGTAGGGCTACAACTGTGAGGCATTCCCTATAAATAATATTCAGCACGTAGTTAAGCAAGCACATAAATTATGATTTTATTCACTCTGTGACGAACTGTTATCTATGGCTGCAGCTGTACAGTTGGTTCAAGAAGTAAAAGTTTTTAACTTCGAACCTAACTGTATAGTTATGCATGTAAGTAGTACAGATATTTAGTAAAAGCATCGCAATATGCATAAGAACACAATATGTTTTGTATTTTGATATTAATGGCTAGCAGTATAAATGAACATCGTCTGTGAAGTACCAAAATGACCCATATCTGTTTTTAGCTTAAAGCAATAATCCACTATCTACACAAATATTGAAATATATATTGAAAACATTTGAATAGAACATTTTGCGATTTTGCACTCTTCAAAAAATGCAAATATAACTTTTTACACTTTTCAAAAACATGCAAATATAACTTTTTACACTTTTTAAAAAAATGCAAATATAACTTTTTACACTATTCAAAAAATGCAAATATAACTTTTTACACTTTTCAAAAAAATGCAAATATAACTTTTTACACTTTTCAGAAAAATGCAAATATAACTTTTTACACATTTCTAAAACATGCAAATATAACTTTTTACACTTTTCAAAAACAAGCAAATATAAATTTTCACACATTTCAAAAACATGCAAATATAACTTTTTACACTTTTCAAAAACATGCAAATATAACTTTTTACACTTTTCAAAAAAATGCAAGTAATTACATGGTTTTGAAAAGTGCAAAATGCTCTGGAAATGGAATTTTCATTACGTCTTTTGTGGACAACGAGTAAGTGTATGTCACTAGCAAAATATATTTAGTAACCTACAACCCCCCCCCCTCCCCTTATGCAAAGGACAACGCAGAAGTGACCCTCACAGCAGCAACTAACTGAATAGACTTGCAACAGAATAACTCTTTACCGATGATATACTTCAAACTGACAAGCAGAAAGATTATGTAACGTTGTTAAAGCAGCAGTGTGCAGGCAATTAAACTGCCTCTTTACTGAATGTTATATATATTCCAAAACTTATTATATTGTTACTTAAATATTCACCCGTGGTTTATTTAATTAACTATTATATTATTATTGTCTGCTTACATAGGTATTTGAATATTCATGAAGTGCACAGGAGACTGTGAAAGGAATCAGAACCTAATAACAGAGATCAATGAAAAACTCCTATATATCATTAGTGCTCAATTGATTTTGTAAATAGGACTTTTAAAAATGATAAAAAGGCCGGCATAAATTGTGTTGGGGTTCATTGACATAACTGGGAACTAGTATTCGACAGTAATATTAGGATCATGGGTGTCAGTGTAAAAAAGAATAGCAGGTTTCTGAGCCTAATACTAATTACACTATTTGTAATAGCAAATCTATAAACTCCTTTCGCTTCCTCTACTCAAATATTACAATTTTGTCTGTAACCCCAATTGTATTTCAAATGAGAAATTCAAAAAAAGAAGTTAGAATGGGCGATTTAATCAATTCAGTGTTGCTAAAATGTGTATACGCTGCAACGCAAGCATCTAATTTGGGCCCCCTGTAGAAAAACCCTAACATTCTTACATTGGTGAGTTAATACAAAATTTTATTCCCTTTATGTTAAAAAAAAGTATTAACTAAAATCTTTTGCTTTTTTCAAAATATTACGTAAAAAAACTATAAAATTTGTTTTTGTAATTAACTGTTCTACTAGAAAATTCGTGTGTAATATTTTTGTTTCTTTTTATATTCTTTTATTTTGTGTTCAATTAATTTTTGTATTTTAAATTTTTTCAAGCAAGAATTAAAGGTAAATTTATTAAAATGTTTTAACTTGAGAATTGCATCTATAGAAATTGCATTGGTCTTGCTTAAAATTTAGAAAACTTGACCTGAAATTTTTCAATAGTAAATCGTGCTGCAATCTTAAACGAAAGACAAACGAGTTTTTAACATTGTAAAAAAAAGCAAATGTAGTACAGCAAAAGGTGACATTGTAACCTTGTTTAATTTTAACAATTCCTGATTACCCATTGATTAGGTTTTACATTAAATGAAATTGGTACATACAATGAATGTTGCTTTAAATTCGAATCTAGATCACCTTTTCATTAGTTTTTTCATTTCTGTAATTGAATTCAAATTAAATTGTAAATACAAATTACTAACAATGATACAATTTAAAATTGCAAAACACGGGATGGAGTGTTGACAAGGAATAATTTAATATTAGTTTTCTATATTTATTGATCCTGACTGTTACCCATAATTACTACTGCTTTGAACTTGTAGAATTTTGGAATCCCTTCTACAAAACGTGAGACCGAAAAGCAATCTACGAAGATGAAATCAATCGGAGCTGGAATGCTTCTCATCCTATTCACTACATTCCAACTTTTTATTGAAGGAGGTAAGCAACCAATTTTGTGCCCTAAAATGTAGAATTTTCAGTTGTATTATATATTATATGAAAGTTTCATTATTTATCATGTTACTATAAAATTATTAATTATCCTCAATATTTCTGATTAGATTGTCTGAGATGCTTTGAAAACTGTGACTCTTACTACTCCGAGTACCATTCTGGTACCTTTAATAATGCTCATTGTGAGGATAGCAACTCAGTTCCATGCAATGGCTCATGCTACGGGGATCACCAGACGACATCATTGAATACAAAGTTTCCTCAACTTCCTCAACTTAAAGCTTTTATACACTTAGGTTGCAGCACTCAAAAGTATCCAAATAGTTGCATCCCCACCGCTTCCGAAAAATATGAAAATATCTCTAAACGTTGCTTTTGCAACACCGACAATTGTTATGGATTTCAATATTAGCGTTGTATTAAACAAACTGTTAATTTTATGAATTTTTGAATAAATAAATACCACTTTAAGTCTTAAAGTTATCTTTTATTGTCTTTCATTTTGCTTGTATGTAATCTGACATTCTAGAAAACAGCTAATGCATTAGAATATCACTAAAACTCGGTTCGATAAAAATAAATAGTTTCTAATAATTATAAGAAAGGGCATCGGAGTTGACAACTATGAAAGCGAAGTACATGCTGAGCCTATTGAATTTCTGAATTTCTGACAAATTTACAAAAATGTTGGACCCACTCTCCTCCGTTGCTACTTTCTTGAACATTGCTTGGAGGGCCATCTATTGCTTAGGGTGTCTTGTTCTTTCAAAGTGACCTCTCTATGTATTTAGAAGCGTCATTTAGTTTACCTGTAAAAGACATCATAATAAAGTACATACATATATCCGCGTGAAAATAACACTTTAAATAATTTTTGAAAACTGATCTATACAACTAATAACCAGGAAATTGTTTTACATAAAATTTAGCTATTTTTAAAAGTTACTTCACCAAAAATCAGGCTACTTTTAGGTAGAGGGATCCAAAGTACCTCGACTGCATTTTGCGTTGTTCAGTCACAGTAGCCCGCCAAAGTTTTAAAAAATTTAAATTTTAATAATTTGCCGCCTTGTTACTCCTACAGTTAATCATCCCATGTTGATAACATGTGATTTTTCTCTAAGTTTAAGCTTCTTTTTAGATGCTGAGCAAACATCTAATGAAATGGTCATGTCCGTCTGTCCGTCTGTCTGTCTGTCTGTTGGCCCCACGCTACAGGTCAAATGTTTACACTATTTTCTTAGAACTTTTTTAAAACAATCATAAAAGCGAGCTGGCAGGTCTGTATTGTTTTTTCACTGTAATCGAAGTCACCATTGCTTCGAAATTAAGACATATGCCCAGCTATAAAACGAAATAAATAGCACCATTTCCAGCCAGGTTCACGTGGAAATTTTTTTTAACACCCCCCCCCCTCAGCTGCTATCGCATTTACATTAGGTAAGCAGGTTAGGAGTGACGCGCGAATGGCGTCACGTGAAAATATTTTCTAGACACCCCCACCCAGCTGTTACCGCATTAACATTAGGTAAGCAGGCTAAGGGTGACGCGGAAAAAACGTCACGTGAAAATTTATGTAAGACAGCCCCACCCAGCTGCTTTTGCATTTACATTAGGTAAGCAGGTTAGGGGCGACGCGCAAATGACGTCAGATTAATATCTCTTTCAGACACCCCCACTCAGCTGCTATTGCATTGACATTAAGTAAGCAGGCTAGGGGTGACGCACAAATGACTTCACGTAAAAATTTCTTCTAGACACCCCCACCCAGCTTTTATCGCATTCACATTGTGTAAGCAGGTTAGGGGTGACGCGCAAATGACGTCACGTGAAAATTTATGTGAGACAGCCCTACCCAGCTGCTTTCGCATTACCATTAGGTAAGCAGGCTAGGGGTGACGCGCAAACGACGTCACGTGAAAATTTCTTTGAGACAGCCCCACTCAGCTGCTATTGCATTTACATAAGGTAAGCAGGTTAGAGTTGACGCGCAACTGACGTCAGGCAAAAATTTCTTTTAGACACCCCCACCCAGATGAAATCGCATTTTCATTAGGTAAGCAGGTTGAGGGTGACGCGCAAATGATGTCACGTGAAAATTTCTTCTACATGTCACGGACTGAACTATATGTGTTATACATGTTCAGAAATCGTCCATAATAACGTTCTTCAAATACCATAGTTTCTAGTATCCCAAGTCCCAACGTTAAATTTGTTTTCATCGTATTTTAACTACATGTCACGTACTTACTGATGGACGTAACAGATATTCCGTGATTGTCTTTAATGCAATGACGTTATTTGTGATTGGTGCAATTTATAACAAAAATTCAGCTATAATAAATTACATGCTACAAACATTGGTATATTTCCTATTGATTGTAGAGGAGCTTCTATAAATCTTATATCATCTTTTAGCGTAATATAAATTGTCTTGCGCCTTTGTTGAAGCTCAGCATCTACTGCGGGCCAGCCCCCGGTCGACAAATCCGGCGCGAAGCGCCGGATTTTTTAAACTGAATTTTAGGATTTTTTAAAATTCAAAAATTGCCTTTTTTTAAAGAATGGGTCAATAAATCACTTACTAATTAGGTCATAACGAAAAACTGTAATTACAGTACATAGCTGGATACGAGTAGTACCAATACTAGTGGGCTTTGCAGGAGTGATTGTTTTAACAAGTGACCGAAAAGGCTTGACACGAATAGCGGCAGTACGATTTAACCAAGTAAGTGCTTTGTTGGCCTCAGTAGGCAGTGTAAAAGTAATTCGTTGGCGAATATTATTTTGAAAATATTTGATAACTACTATTTGCAAAACGTTTAGGTATGAACATGCAGTTGGGTGTGTCTTAAAAGAGAAAAAACTGAGGTGACGTTATTCAGGAACACTGCAATTTAAAATGGTTGTGTTTATGACGATGTTATTTTCATACAAACTTAAATTTAAATATATAGTTAAAATCTGCGTAAATTCAGTTACTGACCTTGCTATTTAAGAAGTCATAATTTGAGCCGAGTAATTTATAGACTATCCCATTACAAATGTGCTACGTTGAGTGACGTTTTTTATGGACCCTACTATTTGAGTAAGCAATTACCAACTCTTTGGGTGGTTAATGAAGCTGACTAACGCAGTGACCAACTGACATTTATTTTTGAGCTACCAAAAGTCTAAAATATAATTATACCAAGTAAATGCATAATAGTATCATATTCCTAGGTACATTCAATTTGTATTTCATAGGTGCACAAAATTCAATTCCACTAGAAGTAATGGTTAACGTACACTAGGAGGAAATAAGTCTGCGTGATGAGGGGTTTTATGAATTCAAGTGCATATAATTCATAAACGGTTCAGAGCAAATAACATGTGAATGTAAATAAATGTAAGTCACTTTATTCGTTATCAATTGCAATGCATGCAAAAGCTGTAGCTCAACTGGATTTCTAAAAATTAAATAAATGCGAAAATTAATTAAAAAAAATAAGGGAAAAAAGTTTGCGTGATTTTGGATTTTTTAAAAACTAAACCTATTTAATATCTGATATGACCTCCCTTTGCGGCCAAAAGCTCCCGAATCATATTCCGAACATACTTGACTAGCTTTTGTGTGAATTCAGGGATAGTCTTTTTTGACCCTTTTTATTTTACAGCGATCAATTCGGTTGTGTTTTTTAATATGGGTTTAAGCCGAATTCCGGATATTTTAATTCAAAATATCCATGTAAACTTCTTTAGTCATGGTTGTGGGGATATAAACTAACGTTCCGACTCTGTGAGCATAAAAACAGCCCTACACTATTACGCTCCCTGAAAAACACAACGAGTTACATTTTTTTGAATACTTTTGGTTGAGTAGCAGTAACAAGTTCATTGTAGTAATTAAATATGTGTTATTTAAATTTACTAAAGTCTAATTTTAAATAATTATGTAAACATTCAGAGTAATCTGTAATTTTGTTGTTGCTGTTGGCTATTGTTTTTGGCAGTCTGGAAATTGTAGCGATTGTTGCTGCAATAACGGTCGGTACTATATGCATATGCGTCATACTTTGCTGCTTGTGTTGCGCTGGTTGTCCAGGTCATAGTCGTCGAATGACGAGAGGCGGCATCGGTTATGGAGGTAGAGCGGGTGAGTTATTGTAGCAGTTTAGGTAACTTCTTGTTATTTGGTTTGAAATAAAGTCAGTTTCAATGCAATCTACCTCTAAACAATTAAATGAGTCAGAAAAATGCAATAAGTTTAGTTTTAAAATTTCACTTTGTTTTTTCTTAATAACATGAGGTTGGGCGTGCCCAAATGCCAATGCGGAAGATACAGCTTCTGCCCGAACAGGTATATCTCAACTAGGAACTGACCCACACAATTTAGAATCTGATGCTAGTGCTGGACCAGGAAATGGAACTGAAAACTGAAATCTGGCCTTAAGTCTCATAAAGCTATTTAAAAGAAATCATGTAAAGCCAGCAATTTGATTTAAATAAGAATATTTTTAAATGAAATATTACGCTTAAAAATTACTGACAATGAATCATGATACATAAACATTATTTAAATAAGTAAAAACAATTAAAAACTTCAAAATTTCATTGCAATTATGTTAATACACTTAAGTCAGGTTTTTTACAAATAACAAAATTATAAATAATATGTTTACAATACTTAAACTAAAACAAGTTGTAGATTAATAATTTACAGATACAAAAGGTAAAGATTGATTATAAAAAGTTGTAATTATTTAAAATAATTAGTTTTATTGTCCAGCTAGAAAGAGTCGACAGCATCATTATTGTTCAATTTCAGGAGCACGCATGTAGGATATTTGCAATAGCTTTTATTGCATCGCCATTTAACATGTACTGCAAAGTACTTCTGTAATAAATTGCATAAAAAAAGCAAAACAATAAGTTAAATGTTATTTCAAATTTTTATTGTTACAAGTTGTGAGACTTACAATTAAAAATTTGATTTATAAGGTTTAGTATACCGAAAATTACGTAATATATTTGTTGCGTTAAAAATTAATTTTCAAAACTATGATATTTTCATTTTTTTCTTTACCACGTAATCACGTTCCTCTTTATGTCAAGTCGCTGCATGTGTGAATTTGTTTTTCCTAATTGTCATACTTTGACACAAAAATACAACAAGTTTATTCATAAAGCTAAATTCAGTAATGACATAATTGTTGAACTAAGCTTTTTAATACCATCGGAAGAAATCAAAGGTGTTTTGGCAAAACAGGATAAGTCTATTTAAAAAAAAATAGGATTATGTGTATTATTTGTCCTATTCAAAAAGATACGTTACTGTATTGAGTTTTGAATAGTAAAGATTAATCAAGTCAATTTTATAAAAAAGCAAAAAAATTGTTTTTTTTTGTTTCATTAAATTATGTTTGTACAACCAAACAATTTTATTTTTTTTATGAAGCAGCAGTTTTTTATTAAATTGATTTACAAAAATTAAAAGTTTACAAAAAAAAACAAATTGTCTTTACAAAGTCTTTAAATTCGTGCAAATGTTAAAAACGAAATTAATAAGTAGTTAGGAAATTAAAATTAAAATTAAACCACTAATTAATTACTTACTTGTACAGTGAAATATTTGTAACTTGTGCAGGCTCTGTATGCCACATAATGCAAGTTACACATACGATTTAAAAAAATATTATTCAAATAATGATGTACGAATTTAATAAACAAATTTTCAATTTTATAATTATGCTTATTGAGCTAAATTCAATTAGAATAACTAATTTACAACGTCTGAATTCAATAAATTCAAGATACAAACAATAATCGTATTACAATTCTTTTGAACTTCTTTTGCGTAGAAATCTTTCTAATGCGACTCTAGACTTTCCGTAGTGTTACTTCTGATCAGTGCAAGCCAATCGGTCCCTAACGAGCCCTTAAAAAAAATTGACCGAGGGTCCCTTTTTCTTGAAAAAACTACCTCAATTTGAGCCCGGCTGAGCCCGGAGAAGGGAAATGGTTCAACGCCGTTCTTTTTATCTATTTTACCTCCTCCGGTCCCGCTTCCTTTTTTGAGGGAAAATTTTTTCCACCTCATTGAGCTTTTACCTCAATCTCCCCCAATCTGAGCCAACCCCCTAGGTACTGGAAGTAAATTGTACCTACCTACAAAAAATGTTCAATACTAATACTAATATGACTAATACTAATACTACTTGGCGTAACACCATAAAAATGAAAATAAATCAATAAATGCATAAATAATATATAATACACACAAACACCAAAGGACATTTAATTTTTAATTTTTTATTATTATTAGGTTTTTGTGTTTCTAGTTACAATTATTAACAATTTGATACCTTTTAATGGCAATAAAGATTTAATTAATAATACCTTAAAATTAAAATTATTAATTAAAAATTCAACTTAACTTAATTCTGCATTATCTCACTCAATATTTACCAACGAAATTAAAATAGAATAAAAATATTAAATAAAATCTTAAATTGGACAATGGACAAAAAAGTAATATTCCGTAATATACAACAATATAAATTTAAGTATTAACACATTGTTTACTCTGTCTCATCCTCGTCAGTCAAGAATTAGTTTTTTGTGTGACAATAATTTTCCTTCGCCTTTTTTTCGCTTTACACCTTGTTTATGCACAACATTTGACATCTCTGTCTCTGAATTAGACTCAGACGGCTCAGATCCAGAACCAAAACTAAAATCAGAAAAGTCAGAGGATCCTTCGCCTTCACTTTCACTACTGATATCGTAGCCGTAATTAGTTTGTTTGTCCTTATTATTATTTTTCCTTTCACTAGACTGATGCCTACGCCTATTATGTGTCATTACATGACGCTTGTAATTATCCTTTCTAGTAATAGTTACGTTACAAATCGAACACTGATATACTTTCTTAAGCTTACCATTAACTTTACCAGGCTTTTCAGTATGAGTAATACTTTGCCTATCTGAGTCTGAAAAGTCTGAAACTGGGTCTGGAGTCACTTCAGTCACTGGAGTGACTGGGGACACTGGCCTTGGAATAGAAATATCTGAAGTTTCGGCGTTGTAAACTGAATCACTAACAGTAATAACACTAGTAAGAATACTATGATTAGTCTGATCCTGATTGCCCTGATCATTGTTGGCACTGTCACTGTCACTGTCACTGTCACTGTCACTGTCGTCGTCGCCAGGGTGAAAACCATCGTGTAGTACTGTATCAAATTCATTTCGGGAATTTTGGTATTGATATAGATCTACGTTGTCTTCTTCTTGTTTACTTACATGAGTAGACCAGTGTCTACGCAGAGACTGTGCGTGTTTTACAACACTAAAACAATTTTGTATTTTGCAAACAAATGCACCGTTTTTTGAAAAGTCAAATTGCTGTTTAATTATTCTCATAGGAATATTTTTCACATTCTTAAATTTCTTGGCGCAGTCTGAATATTGTTTTATTTTTACTTGATTATTCCCTCTACGTTTACTTCTACAAAGGTCTGATTCGCTTTTGCCTTCATCAAGGCAGTCAAGGTCAAGGCTAGGGCCGCTAGGGTTAAGACCAGAGTCAGATGGGTTTGTATGATCTGCTCCATAAGAGTGATGGGATTTAAGATATTCTAAAAACGGATCGTCATTACTATTAGGGCTTTCTAAAGCCAGTAAAATCTGTCTACTATTTTCATTAGAATCTGAATCTACAACTGATCTACTACTAATTATTTGGTTTTCCTTTTCTGAAAGGGAAGTGCTCTTGCCGTTTGAATATGGTGTATTTGCTACAGTTGAGAACAATGATTCAGATTTAGATACAGATGATACACCAACACTAACACCAACAGCTGCAGTAGACGACGTTGCCGTATCAGTTGCCGACATCTCATTAGGGAATGATAAACTTAAAGACTTGGATTTACATTTAGATTTTTTAGATGACATTAAATTACCATTTGGCTTTGGCCCCCCTTTAGTTCGATTAGGCTCACTCGGCAATCCATTTTGAAACCGACTTGAACATGTTTGAGATGGTGTCGAATCTTTTTTTGTAGGATTTTGGATGTTCCTACTTGTAATCAGATTTCTACCAGCAGTGTCATCGTTGGAGTTTGAATACGAGTTATTAGTGCATCCCACATTTACAACTAAGTTGATAACTAGTGATTTTCCAACTCCCAATGTCAAGTCTAATGATTTCAGCGATGCAAAAACAGACTCTTCTGAAAATAAAATAAAAGATGCATAAATAGTAAAATAGTAAATATTTTTTTAATTTTACGCTACACAAAGTTGCAGAAACGAATCTGAAAAATTTGATCATACAATTTCATACATAGTGCTACAACTTCTACTCTACTGGAAAGTGGAAAGTAGTAAAGTAGTACAAAGTTCAAAGTAGTAGAAAATCTAAATTGCAATTACCAAATAATCAAAGAACTTACGAACAATGGTTTTGATTTGGCTCGAGCTGAGACTGCTAAGCATTGTTAGGTTTGATACATCGTTAATGCTGTGATAATTATAAGCGTATTTCTTATTATTTTCATCATCGTTTTGATTTTCAACATGAACATTATTTTTATCATCAAAATTAGCATTATCGTCATCTTTGGGGTCACACTCCGGTTCAAAATCAGTATTAGTTGGAGCTACAATAAATAATAAATAATAATTTAAATAACTGAATAACGTTATTTGCGGAGGCATAAAGCTTTAGTGAGTTGACTGGAGTTTAAACACGTTTTAATTTGTAATATAAAATATAAATTAAATATTTTGCAATTTTGCGTGTATGCGTCGAGTCATTAGTAAACGGATTAAGGTTAAACGGATTAGGGTAATAAGTAACTTGCCTCGATCTCGGTCTTGGTCTGGTGCATCATTTTGACAATGGCCAAGGTCAAGATTACTAGTTTTATAAGTACAGCCACTAAATAGATTTGCATAAACAACTTGTGATTCCTCTTCAGCTACTTTCACATTTTCATTTAGAATTCGGTCAACAAACACTAAACCATCACAATTTGCTTTAGTTAAAGAGTGACTTAATTCAATTACTAAATTCCCATTTTGAAGCTCATTTGTATCATCAGTGTTTTGTTTCTGGATGTCCTAATCTTCACAGGACTGGGACTGAATGCAAGTATTTTCGTTTTCTTTCTTTTGCATAGTCTGTAATGTAATAAATAGAATCACAAAAAATAAATTCACTAAACAAACGAGTATTCAGGCTCGGGCTGAGTGAGCAAGACTTGTATGCCAAAGCCAAATTAATTTAACTACATCTACGTTAATAACATCTCTTTCCGTTATCATTAATTCATGGAATAACCTATTGTTGCTAGTCGTAATAATACCATAAACCCTATCCTAATAATATGAATAAATTATCAAGTATCAGCTTGATTTGAGCTTAGCTTACCTGATCCTGATCTTTATCAGCGCCATCAACATCCATGCTCATGTTGTTGTTGAAGTGAAATTAATTGAGGTCGATGAACCTAATTATTTTTGGTTCTCTGATACTAAGTCACAATAAGCCACTAATCACTAAAGAAATAGTTTAATATGTACTTAGTACTACTTACAAGTAATAAGATAGCAATAGTGTTCAAACATACACCTAAACTGTAGTTAAAACATTAAAAGTGTCTAAAGTGTTAGCATTAAATATTAAATCTTAATCTTAAATAACTATGTCACTATGTCAGAACAAAAACCAAGCTGTTACTTCTAGCTTTTTTTAGTTCAGGTATAAACACAAACGTTCAAAATGTCAGTTGCCAGTAGTTAAAGTATTTTTAACTTTGAGTAAAAATTCTTTATTATTACACTAAAGTCAATAAATACATTACACTTTTTCGTAGTACTTTTTTGTAATTAACGACGTCTCTTTAAGTTAAGTTTCAAAATTTCAAGGAATACTGAGTGCAAGGATTATTTCCCTGCTTTTGCTTAGTAGCTTAGTTTAGAATTCAACCTCCAAAACATATGGTGTTTGTTTATCAACAAATAATAACCGCGTGAATGCTTTATGTAAATGCTAATAGGTTAATTAGCTCAGGCTCTAAGCTCATTCGCAGCACCAAAATCACGTGCATTCATCACTGACGTGTTCGCGCAACATTTTAATTGAGAACCTGTTGGCTGCTGGCAAGTAGTCTGTGTCTGGTTTTGTTTTTAGTATTTATGGTAGCTAATAGTCACAGCACAGGTACAGCCACTATTATTGGTATTAGTAGCGTGGTATTTACGTATTACAGCTTACAGCTAGTGTGTACACACACAAATGCCAGCGCAAGCAAAACAAACTCCAAACTCTACATTCTACTTTACAGTACTCTAAAGCTTGCAGTTTTACAGTCGACCAACACTTTTTTTGGAGTTCAGTTCAAAACACTAATTATTGTTCAATTATATTTAATAATTACAATATCAGAGATCTAACATCTAAAAATATTATACGATTTTAAAATTAAATTAACTTATTATTACTAGTGACTGGGATTTTATTATAATATTGCAACTCAAGTTGTGCGTTACTTTCACTCACTCGTTGGTGAGAAAAGTTATTCTGCAGTAAATTATATACTTTTTACTTCTGATCTACATTTAATCACAAAAGGTAATAAAACTGTATAAATGTTGTATTTTTTAATTTTGTATTATGTTTGCATTCTTTGTTACTTTGCTATACCTATGACCTACTACCCTGGTACCTAAGACCTAATATACTATATACAAACACAAACTAATAAAAACAAAACAATTTGGTAAGAATTCGAATACGATTCATATTATTTTGTTTTTTATGGTTGCAGATTTTTGAATATTTTCTATCTCATCTCATAAAATCAGAGGCCAATATAATGATCCGTATGTATCTTTAAAAGCCATATATTTTTTTACTTTAGTCTTAGTCACTTAGCAGTTAGCAGTCAGTTTATTAGTCACAGTTATATTATCTAAGGTCGGAAGTATCTGGTACCGTTGTACTTTGTACCAGTTACCAGTCAATGTCAAATATCAATACCAAGCTACTAAAATGAATTTGTTTTTTAAACTGTAATAGTAATTATTATATTTATACTTTTTTAGTTGTTTGACAGCATTGTGTTGTAACTTTATTGCTATATCACAATAAAACTTCTGTTTTATGGACTTTCGACCAATTAATGTTATAATTATTTAGTTTTTAGTTTAATGTTTGAAAAGTAAAATAATAAGAGTTACCAGGTTGAGGTAAAAGAATTAAAGAATGCGTACACTAATAAGATGAACTACAAGTGTATAGTGTATCCATATTCAGGGCAGCACTTCTATAGTTCAATGTATAAATATTATATTATCATTTTATATTTGTGTGAGCTCTGTAGGAAAGAACTAACTACGTATTTAGTACTTAAATCAATTATGTAATTGTTTTATGATTTGACTTTTCATTTCCTGTAATCTATAGTGTAGTAGTTGTAGTATAGATTCATTGCATTAACAGGCCTAAGCCCACAGCCTACAGTCCAAACACGAATTGGTTAAATTTAAATTGCAGAAATTTTAATAAAACAAATATTTGTTACTGGGATCTTAGTCCATAGTGTTTATACTCTTTAACGTGTTTGCACAAAATATTAAATTATTTTTAATTTTAATCTGACGCGATTAATTCATACACACACGCATTCATAATTCAAAATTTTAATAATTATCAAGATGAGGTACGTAGCCGCATATCTTTTGGCCGTATTGAGCTCAAACACCAATCCCAAATCCGCAGATATTGAGAAAATTCTTAGTTCTGTTGTTATTAAAGCGGATAAGGAAAAGCTTTAAGAAAGAAGAGAAGAAGGAAGAAAAGAAAGTGTTATTAGAGAAAGAAGACGATGACATGGGCTTTGGTTGAGCATCACCTCCAGCAGCAGCAGCAGTGGGTGCTGCGGGAGCTCCACTTCCGGAAGGGATGGATGCAAGTTTACTCATACCATCTGCTTTAAGTTGTTCCACACTCTTTCCACTAAATTCATCACATTCTTTTTTAAGCTTTTCCTTATCCGCTTCAATAACAACAGAACTAAGAATTTTCTCAATATCTGCGGATTTGGGATTGGTGTTTGAGCCCAATACGGCCAAAAGATATGCGGCTACGTACCTCATCTTGATACTAAGGATATAAGGACTGTCGATAGAACTAAGAATTTTAAATTAACTAATCCCACAAGCGACTAGATGACTGACTGCACACTGCAAAATTTTAATAAATATCATGATGAGGTACGTAGCCGCATATCTTTTGGCCGTATTGAGCTCAAACACCAATCCCAAATCCGCAGATATTGAAAAAATTCTTAGTTCTGTTGTTATTCAAGCGGATAAGGAAAAGCTTAAAAAAGTATGTGATAAATTAAGTGGGAAGAGTGTGGAACAACTTAAAGCAGATAGTATGTTTATTTCTACCTTGTTATTATCTTTAGTTCTTATTAGCCCTCCTAAAAATTCTGTAAGAATGAAATAGAATAAAGCAAGGATAAAATAATTTTGATATTATTGCACTTATTATTTTATTTAAATGTATACCCTGGTTGCTTGTTCGTGTATGTTTATCTTTATGTTTATTGATCAATGGTGTCCAAACCCTGCCTCTTTCATTTGATTGCATGCATATGAAACTGTTTTGACACCTCGCCCAGGTATCTCGACTTTGTATCTAGACAATACGTACCTTTCTTTTGTGTGGATGCAGAGCTAGAATTAGAACCAGCATTAGCAGCAGGTGCACCCGTAGAAGTACCCAAATTGGTGCGAATGGTCAACCGCTTATTTATTTCCTCCAGGTCAAGGTCCAAGTCTGCTGCCTCACCATTTTCATCCGATGCAGCTATGCTAATAAGGAGGCATCGCTTGGTTTTTAGTACTGCTCTGTATGGTCCATCTGTAGTACCACTGGGAGCTGTTTCTTTAGAAGCTGAAACTGAAGAAAAGGATAGAGCTTGACTTTGACTTTGGCTTTCTTTAGTATTAATTTGTGGTTTATCTTTCATGCACAAATTTAGTTGCAGGTCGTTATTGGAGTTGCAACCCATTTCAGTTTCTGTTTGTTCACAGCTTGCACCTTTTATTTTTCAGTTCTAGCCTGACTTTTGTTGAATTTTGCTTTTTTTAACTTAACCTAAAACCTTAAATTGGGGGACGTGTCGTCACTATTGGCAGCAATACTGGCATAAGAATGTCCTCAAATCCTCCAAAACTGGTTAACTGAACAACTGAAAACTTGAAAAATTATACCAGATAAATTCTAAACTGGTGTTAGTCCGCAGGTTTTAGTGTTAGTGTGTGGGCTTTGGTGTTTGCTCAAGCTTTAGCTTTAGCAACTTTGGCGGTGGTTTAATTAATGGTGGGAATTCGTGATTAAACGTTCGCCCAAAATGCAAATTTTTAATATTTAAAATATTTCAAATTACATGGTGCTCAAACAACTAAATAATACCCACAGTAATTAATACATGTGTCAAATGTAACAACATCCAGAAAAAGTCGACTCTTCATCTGGTGCTCCGTCTCCGTGATGAGGTGTAGAGTAGAGTTTAGTAAAGACTCACATTTATCGACATTTAATTATTGCAATTTTTATCCCGCTCGGGCTCAGTTTCACCAAAAACAGTTATTTTAATTTTCTTGTAATTAAATTCAAGAGAAGTTTTATAGTTGAAATTACAAATTTTATTCTCAAGCCTATAATAAATCAACCTAACTTCATGTATATATAAAGATACAGTACATGCATTACTACTGTAGCACAGTAGCCATCAGCCAGAAAACTTATACTTAATTCACTGTGACACCACTGACGCCGACACCTGACACCGTCCCCGCCATTGCCGCAACAGTCCGCCACACCACAACACAGGGTATAGGTATCAGCAGTATATTAATTTAGAAAACTTATACTTAATTTACTGTGACACCACTGACACCGAAACCTGACACCGTCCCCGCCACTGCCGCCACAGTCCGCCACACCACAACACAGGGTATAGGTATCAGTATATTAATTAATTAATTAACTAATATTAAACAAATATTACCATTACTATTATTACTAGTAATCATCACTCACTCGTACCGCTGACTATTACTTTTATCTTATATCCCGTGTGATTCATATATTATTACTATCGTATACACTAATATAATATATTTATATTTCATCATACTTTTACATTACACAGTATCTCTGATATTTTTTTTATAACAGTATGAGTCCAAAACAACCTTTACGACATATCGGTCACTCTTACACTTTTGGGCTCAAATACCCTACTACGGATATCAAATTTCAGGACTCTAAAAGCTCTATGAGCTTCTAGTGCTTTTTGAGCATCGATGAGCTTCGAGAAAAAAAAATGAGCCCGCGCGTGCCTGCTATGTTTTTGATTTTACTGACCGGAGCTTCGGTCAGTGCGATCGGTCCTACCGGTCACCGGCTCCGTGTCCTACACTGCTTCTGATAGGCATTAAAAGTTTACAAAAGTTTCTTATTCAGAGATTTGTGCCAATTCCCACTCATCGTTTCCACCAAAATAAAAATACACTTCTTGGAACATTTGCTGCTTTAATTTCAATGTTATAGCACTTACATACGCTTAAATTTTTTTTATATTACTGTTGCTTTCAAGTATTATGTACCTTGATTAGCTAAGCGTTTGCAGTGTCTCTCCTATCGGTTAAAGGCATAACCTAATTATGTAATGTATCTACTAATTCAATATGTCTGTATTTCAAAATATTACAATTTTATGAGATAAAGGCAAAACAATGTTACTATCCGCAGGTGTCAAGAACTTGTTAATTAAATAGGCCAGACACAATTTTGCGACTTGTGAATGTGATCCTTACTTCCAGAGCTTGGATCCGTGCTTTGTGCTTTGCGTTTGTGCCATGTCATCCACCCTTGTAATTTTATTAGGCAGCTAAATTACTAATAGCGTGTTACCTAGAAAATTGAACCACAGTAAATTATTTTTACATCAAATTTGATGCAACAAATAAATGATTTTATTTTACATTTGTCAGATACTTAGGTAGCCAAATACCAATTATATCGTTGCCCTTCTGTGCACGTCTGTAGTGTAGGTTGCTAATCAGCATTTTAGTTTCAGGCCCTAATTCCTTTGTGACGTTGTAAGACAATTACACTGCCTTTCTGTCAGTTTCAACTACAATCCATCCACCTGCAATAAAATAAATACAAAAATTGAAAATAGCATTAAATGTATAGTAATTATATGTTTAACTAGCACAAAGATATAAATGGCAGAAGTATTCGTGTACTACTGCGCTAACTAAAATGTTTTCACTGATTTGGGTTACTAAACTAGGTCCTAAAAAATTGTATATCATATTTTTTATATCATTTAAGGTTTGTAATTCCATGAATGAATGAATGATCACACAAAATGGCAGCAGTTTATTTACTAATTACTACCACAATAAAAGCCATTAAAACAAACTACACTGCATGCAAAATAATTGTCTGTTCTAAACGTAGGTTTCTACTTTTGATTTTCTACTCTTCTACCTACCTACCCACCTACCTTTACATGGTATACCTACTGTAGTATGATCGTCAATCGTATAGTTTGATCACGATAATGTTCCGGCTAATTATTTTTATGCATCTCGCTTTCTCGTAGTAAATCAAGTTCGTTTAGTTTATTCAGTACATGATAAAATAGGCTCGGCTCAGCCAACGTACTGGAAGTGAGATTGCGAATGTTTCCCTATCCCACTACGGAGGGTCTCGAGTTCAAAATTCGGTCAGCGTAAATAATTGTTGTTTTTTTTGCCTGTTTGCGTCTGCAAACTGTAAAAAATTTGTTGTCGTGAACCGTCATTATTGATTTTTAGTTCTGACTTTGACTATGATCATGACGACAGTGGTCATAAATAAAAGAACTTTACTTTAAAATATTTTCATTGCTGACTTAGCACGTAGCATACACCCCACAGTATTCGGAAATTACTGCAAATATGAATATTAATAAATACGTTTAATAGCTAGAATGAGGCTTTTTGCCATACCACGGATTTGTAAGCGCCGCTTTGGTCTGTCTGTAGAATAAAGTTTTAAAGACTGCGCCGTTCTACAGACCAAGACCTCGTTCCATGACAACGGGATTTATTCTATTGTATTACAGACGCATATTATTATATTTGTGTTCAACATCTTTAAACAATGTGTGTAGCTTTTATAGCTTTACATTATACTGCCTTTACTGAATTCAAAAGTTTTTTCGCGAAACGAAATAACACTACCAAAGCAAATATTACAGAAAAAAACGAAAAATGAATAAATAGTGACAGGTTGAGTATTTTTAACTCTTGCTCTTTCCACAGGACTGCATGTGAGGAAGCGCAATTACAAACAGTTTTATAATTTAATACGGACTGTTAAATTTGTTAAAACATTTTTGAAAATTTGAATTTGTTGACTTATCCCGTTTTGCCAAAAATCAATTATTTAACTTTGGGTAAAGGGTCCGTGACATAAAATTGTAATTTTTTGAATGAAACTGAACTTTTTCATAACTTTTTTATATTTCCTTGTATAGGAACATTACCGCACGGCTATTGCCTATTACACACAAACTACGAAAATACTCGAAACACAAATTTAAATCTGTAACACAAGAAAGTTTTGGTGGACTTATTCGATTTTGCAGAAAAATGTAATGTATTTATCGCGTTTTGCCAAGAAACAAAATTAGGCTGTTTTAAAAAACAACCGTAGTTGAACTGTGACGTTTAACGTTCAACACAGTAATATATCTAGATGAATAGAACCAATAACGCAAATATTCCTATTTTTGAAGAAAATAGACTTAACCAGTTTTGCTTAAAAACTTTTTAATTATTAATTTTATTAATCCAAGATAAATAACTCCAAAATCAATTATATTGAACTTCATTGGGGGGTAAGAAATTTAAAAGTGTGCTTGTAAAGCCCTTCCGTGGATGATTGTTATATTCTAAATTTGCTCAAGATTTTGCATTTTCTTTATTTAGGGTCTAGACTAATTCCCTGCTAATCGAACTTATCGATGGCTGATAGTAAAATTGCACAGTCAAAGACACGCAAATAGAACATTCCTATAGAAAATTTTATTAAACACATAAATTGAGAATTTTGTATATTCAAAAATTTGTGATTGGAATATTTTACACGCTTAAAAATTTAAGTAGATGAAATGATGAAATGTATGGTGTTTGCAAAAGAAATGTGAATAACATTTGCTCATGTATCTTTTTGTACGACTTAGTACATACTTGAAAAATCTGCCATCTCAGTGGACCCTATTAGTCGTGTTATTTCTTCATTTACGATAAGTTGAAAAAGGCTAAGATCAAAAATAGCTCTGCTTAGTTGAACTGCAACTAGCAAGCATGTGAACGACACTTCTTAACTGATTAAGTAGCTTTGTTGTTAAAATCTATAAGGAATTAAAAAACCAAATTTTACTGATTCTCAAATAAAGAAATTACCTTACATAATATAATTATATTTGACTCAAAATAAAATAATTTTAACATTGTAAATTACTTTTGCCTAATATAGAAAAATCCCTTAAACGGTCAAACAGGAATTCAATTAAACAAGACAAAAAATGTCAGTCCCGCCAGATGCCTTATAAACGGACATTACAGTACCCGTGTTTACGTAAGTAGGTAATCAAGATTTAAATCGAGTTGTCCTATTAATTTAATTTAATTTAACTTTCTTTTCGACAGGCCTTCAATAGTACTACTAGTCAGTAGAAGGTACCTACTAGTCAGTAGAGCTACAGTAGCCCAGACTTACTTCGAATAGTGTTTCTGGATGCGAGGGAGAGTACAAACACCTCTGCTCTATTTCGGCCAATGCTCAGGGCGAGTAATCCCTTCAAATTACTCAATTTTGCCGCCAGAAACACTCTTTCTCTATTCACAAACCATGGGTGACTATAGAGAGCACAGATACTAGTATCTGCGGCCCGGTCCGTACTAATTTAATACACAGAGCCAACCAGGATTAGAAAATGTCCGCGGTCCATATTGTGTCTATATTGAAATAAAAGCCGTTCTATACTGTAAAATTAGTTGATCATAGTCACGTTACACTCTTTAATTCAATTCCATTATAGAAACTTTAGAATTATCTCAAGTTGACAGGATGTACAACGTTAACTTGCTTTCCGTGCCTCATCATATGCGCCATCATATTTATTTGTATTTAAGAGCACCTAAATTCATTGCTTGTGTTTTACCTACAGTTTTTAATTTATATTATTTATTTACAGTTATTTAAGGTTAATAGTGATGTTTAAGTAAATACAAACAGTACAATGAAAATAATGTGCAGTGAAATTTTTTTACCTGTCAAAACTTAGCCCGGCAAAGCTGGCTGATTTTGTTAGGACCTGGTGGAGCTGTGATGCGTAGCCAATCGTTTAAACGAGAAGCATTTACATTTTAGATTTTACATAGCCTTACACGATGTAAGCTAGAGTCTGTCGGAGCCCAGCTTGTAACTTCTGTTCGAGTGCATACAGACAATAAATAATTCGACACAATTCGAGATACGCTCCTATTTATTTATACATAACGCAAATGGGAGAATGGGGCTCCTTTTCTCACTCTCTGTTTTCCCTGAACTCCAAGCCACGTCATTAAAATTTCCATACTCCTTGGGATTGTCCAGCTTGTCTATGCCTCCTTGGTAATGTCAATCTACCTGTAATTAGAATTATTTAAATTGATGCTAAATCCGTTATACTTTTTTAACAATTGCTACACATAAAACTTATATTTCATACCTACAGCAAATGATCAGTGTTCAGCCTAATTTAGCGTTTGTAGTCCCTTCCTCACTAGCCAAAATTAAATATATCTTAAATGTATGCACTTGTTTTATTTTTTTTGTTATTTAAATAAATACAATATTTTCTAGGCACAACAATACTGTCATTTTAAGTTGTCAAGAACATTTTGAATAGGAAAAAACCAATTTTTTAAATTAAAAAAACGTGTTGCGCCTTGACAATGTGATTCCTACTTCCCAAGCTCTGGTGTGTGCTTCAAGTCCTGCGTTCATGTCATGTCATCTTCTATTGTTGTTGGCCGCTAAATTACTAATGGAGTTTTAATTAAGATTTTAAATGGAAGAAGATTATTTTAACAAATTTAATGCTACAAATAAATGATTAAATTTCATATTTTACAAATACTTAAACAGCAACATACCTTTGTGTTGACTGTCCTTCTAAGCACGTCTGTAGTGTGAGACTCAAATTGGCATTTTAGTTACAGACCTTAGTTCAGTAAATGAGTTCACTTGTTGCGTTTTCTGACAATATGTTTTATTTTTGGTCTGAGTTGACAACGATACACCTGCAATTAGGTAAATAAAAAAATTAAAAATACCCTGAAATATGTTGTAATAAATAAATTTGACACAAACCATGTACCAAGCCGTATATTACTACAGAATCTCAAAAAACAAAACTGGCTGAATTACAAGATATTTATGTCCCACTACGCTCACTAAATTTTTGTCATTGATTGGATGTACTGAACTAGGACTAATTCAATTTAATTTGGTATTCCTTACAACTTGTGATTCTTTTCATTTCACTTAAATAAAGAATTAAAATAATTAAAACCCAATTAGGAGCTGTATTTCGTAATAGTAAATTACTACAACAATAATTCACATCACTACAAACTTTACGGCATAAAAAACATTTTTTATGCAGTACAATATCGTCTAGTGTTGTATTTAGTATTTACTTTATTTCCTGATAATAGTATGTCACTGCCTTGAACAATAATTGTATTTGTCTATGTACAAACACTGTTGGAAAAACAAAATTAATTCATGAAATACAGAATGTCAATAAATACTACTTAAAAGCTATAATTACGTTATACAATTTATAATATTAATAATTGTAGGGCTACGTACCAAGTAAAAGTAATTGCAGGTTGCATAAATACATATACCATACATTCAGGTTTTTTTTATGCGTTTCCCTTTTTCAATTTACGAATGTAACAGAACACAAATTTTTACATATATAGACAGTACATCTTGTCAAATAGAAATTCCAGTCCCTGAAGACCAACCAGTCCGTAAATGCTACTGTTGTGATGTGAGCCGACCTGTTACAAAGTAAAACAAGCAAAACAATTGATTTACGACTGAATTGATCATCTGTAATAAAAAGTTGTTACACATCATGAACTAGAGTAGAATTCTACTTTATAATAACATAGGCTGTAATATTTTAAAATTTTATTCGAGCTAAAAGTTAATTTTTTAAACTACAATGTTTTTTTATATACTTACAACATTCTTTAAGTGGGCTCGAGTCACAGCATGTGTAATAAACAGTCCATTAGCATTGTATGGTAAATTTACTTGAAGTTAATTAATTCTAAACTTTTGGATTTGCTACTATAAAACGTCATTTAATTATGGAACTTTCACTTTTAATTCAATTTAATACAGGCACATTAGAATATATTGCCACTTATGTAATTTTAAGTGGCATGCAAAAAAATTGATTGCTTGATTTATAGCATAATTTACTGTATGGGAATGACATTAGAAAGGTTATGCCTGATAACATTGTAAGCAGGCGCCAGTTTTGATTACTGTTTTGTTTACCTTGTGATAATATGTTCCACTTAGAAAGTAAATAGTCATTGAGGTTATATCCATACATATTTATGTTTTTAAATAATATTATATAAATACAAAACGTAATGTATTGTGTGTTCATAATATGTCAAATAAATCTGAGCCCTAATACATATTTCAATTAAGTGTAATTTATACGTGTGTGTTGCAATCTTGAAAGTCACAAGCCTTGGACCAACTGAACACTATCAGCCATGGATTAGATTTCATTTCAGCAAGAGCAAAAGGTATGTAAATACAAGCAATATTTATTATTTGCGTAAGTACTTGTTTATTATTATTACCTTTAGCAATGCTTCTCAGTTGTCATATAATGTAATGATGCCATTTATTAATCAAAATTAGATACTGTGGTAGTCATGTGCACAGTGAAAACTGTTGTTTACCAAGAAATTATGAATTGTCGTTAAAATATCTGTAGTTTTGCTAAAATTGAGATGCCAATGACTGCTAGAATTTGTTAATAGAAAAAATATATTTTATTGCTAGAAAAAATATAATTTCATTATATAATAATTAAGATAGGTGTAACTAGTACAATACAATACTTTATTTTTGGTGAATTATTATCAAACTGAAAATTACAACCAGTGCAGTCAACGTGAATTCCAATGCACAATTTTGCAGCCCACCACCACGTTGCTACCTGTCAAGCTTCTTTGAGGCAAATAACGTCAACGCAATTCTTTACTTTTTCTTTATGTTAGTATTGTAGTTAAATCGAAAGCTGACTCTTTCAATTATAAAATAAAGCTACTCTCTACTTAATGTTACTTTCCTATAGGGGGCTGCTATCTATGTACATATCTTACGCTGCCAAAAATGCGGAAAAAAGAACATTCTAGTTTTTGTACTTGACAGGTGAAAAAATTCAAATTTCATTTATAAACGTAGTAGTATTTAAACAGCGGCCACTGATCCCGATTAGAACCCAGATAAGGCGCATTCCTACTACATACATACTTTTGCATTGTCTTTTTGCGAGCTTTAGCAGTGTGAGGCTCAGATCCTTATTACAGTTTTGGGCCTCAGTTTACTCATGACATTGTCAGACGATGTACTGCATTTTAATTTCGTATCAGGATCAATTCACCTAAAATCATTTAAATAAAAATATTAAAAAATATCTGAATTTATTGTAAATTCCTACAGATGGCTGTTATCTGTCTTGCACTGGCATCGCATACAAATAGAACATTTTAATTATATTAGAACACTAATAAATGATATATTTTGCAACTGTGAAAAAATCGTAATTTATATATTTTGGGAGTTTTGAAACGTCAAGTTAATACAACTTTTTGCATTTGCAAAAAAAGCACAATTATTGTTTAATAATGTGTCCTTTTTTGTAAATATACACCTTGCTACCTTAAAATCTTGTCAACAAGAAATTGACTATTTAAACTCTATTTATAACAACAAATTAAAAATAGTTTTAATCAAATTTCCTCAGTATTTCAAATGCTACACGATTGCATGCAAAAAAGATAGATACGGTTGATATAATTATACAGGTTTATTGTAATTTAATTTTTTTGTTACATACGCTAGCTTTGTATTCATGGTAACCAGTTGATTAGAAATAGTACACAGACTTGTTTTAGTAAATAGACCTGTGATTGTACATAAACCCCAATCAATAAGGGTTTTAGGAGTACATAATTATACATATTACTACCACGTGATTAAAAGAACAATACGGGGTTCAAGTAAAAATTTAATAATTCAGCTTGCCCAAGTGTCCGTCAGTGGATGTTTCAATACACAGGTAAATGGAACAATCTAATCGAAGTTTTTGCATTGCAAAAATTTAAAATTTCCATTCAGCGTTTCTATTTACATAAAAAGAGAGAGAAAGTAAAAGCTTTTATTTACACTGGTACACAATTGTACTTGCCTGAAAGACACAGTAACAAATATACATTGTTTCACAAAAACGATTTACAAAGTAACGATGAAGTCATACTGACAAAGGATAAAAATAATTAAGCTGGAACTATAGAATATAAATGATTATGTGCAATCCTGTTAGAACCACGAACAGCCGCTACAATTACATCTTTAACCATGGAATAGGGCAATAGAAAACTCTTTCTAAACTGCTCAAAGAACTCCGTAATTGTTCCCCTTGCACCAACAAAAAGCCCAATAACTTCCATTTTCTCCAATCCATACTGTTTCATAAAATATGGAATACATTGGTTATATATTGCTTGCTTCTCCAAATCCACTTCTTTTGCTTGGTCTTCATTTTTTTCAAACCGTACTGTGGGGTCAATGATGTATCCAATTCGGGATGGAGTATCATAACATAAAATGTCAACACGTGTCTGCGTGTCAAAATTAATATTAGAAACAGAGTTTAGTTAAACAGGAAACGTGAAGCGCATCAAACTATTGGGTTTTCATTCACTACACGCGCGTTTGTATTTCCTAATTATCCCACTCACTGCAAGTATGTTATTAGTAAGTAAAAATTGTTTTTTAAAACGATAAATGAAGTATTACGTAAATGCATAGGAATAGTTACGATTTTATAAGTGCCTAAAATTATCTGATGAAAGCGCCTATGATGATTTTGCAAATCGAAGAATGTAAGTCTCTCTTTTGCAGCTTTGGTTTTTGCTTTGCAGTTATTCTCAGCAATCCAATTTATAGCTTCATTAGCACACGGCATATAGCTTATACTGTATCTTTGAATACAATATATTTTTAATTTATTTATTGCTCCAAATAAGTGACTTCATTTTATGTGTTACTGATCATTAGGGAGCTACATTACTGTTTACAAAGAAATGTAAAATGAGAAATTTTCATTAAAAAATATGCAAATTTTTCAAAACTAGAAAAACTAAATGAACACTAAAATGAACAACTAATGCCTCACACGGTGTAGGCCGGAGCTCTGCTTCTGATCTCTGTTTAAGAGTAGTCTGTCAATACAAAATTTTAAGCACGTTATGTTGATCTTTGATTTTCCTTAACATAAATTAAACGGAAGTTTAATGCCTATCATACACAAAAATACGTCATTTTGAAGACAATAATTGACAAGTCAGTCTCTGGTTCTGTGGTGACGCCATTTTACTGTCAAATAAATGCTTTAAACTAAACAAGTTTAAAAGTCAATTTGATGCTGAAGTTACAATATTCTCCTAAAAGAAAGACAGAGGGAGGTAGTTTTACTTTTGCTACCCCTCTGTCCTCCCTTCACGCTTCCCAGAAGGGAATTTTTTAACCTTGTAGAGATACAGATTTAGTGTGCGAGCTTAAAATTTTTATCTACGTACCTAATGCATTATACATTAGGTGGCTGAATTAAGAGTTTGTATTGTCTCTCCCACCCACCTAAAGTATAATTAATTATAATTATAATATATCGTCTGTAAAGAACTAAAATGACCTTTATCCATTTTAGCCAAAAAACAATGATTATTAGCGTGTGTTCTTTGTGACTCGCGATTGTGCCATGTAATCTACTTTTGTAATTAGGCAGCCTGATGAGACTGATGACTAATGAAGTGTTAACTAAAAAATCGAACCACATTAAACTATTTTTGCATACCGGATGATACAAATGAAAGATATTATTTCATATTTGACAGAAACTTGTGTAGCTAAATACCGATTTTATCAGAGTCCTTTTGTGCACTTCTGCAGTGTAAGGCTTCAACCAACATTGTAGTTTCAGATCTCAGTTACCTTGTTACGTTGTGAAACAACTGTATTGCATTTTCTCTCCGTGTCAACCACAATCCACCTGTAATAAATTGAATAAAAAATACCATAAAAGTTATAAAAATAATATTATGTTTGACCAGCACTGTATGCCTAACCATGTAGTGTAGAGAAAGCTTAAGGGATCAGTGTAAGACTTTTCTCGTTCGAACGGCTGAACGATGCCACGCGAACGGGGCGCCGTTCTATTTTTCTCCGAAGGCATGAGCTTTCGATTTGAAAAGCACGAAGGCCGAGCTTCTGAGTCCGTTTTGCCCACCGAAGGAGCCCTCGCGCTTTGGGGTGGCGAGGCGTTTTACCATTAGGGAGTGGGGTTGACAATTTCTGCTGGCACAGGTAGGTAGGCAGTATGTACATCGTGAACACAGTATAGGAAGGATTAAGTATAGAAGGTACTATAATATAAAGGGTCTCACAGCTATAACGTCATACGAACTTCCTCAAATTCTGTCTAGCCCTTTACTATTACTATATTAACGATAACGATAATGATAAAACGACATACTATACGACTATACCTATGTTCTATTTTTATTTATTATTACTGAATATTTATAAAGTTTTACTTTTTTAAATAATGATAGTTATTTACAACGCATTTTTTTTGGTTAATGATTTTGACCATATTTTGCTTTTTCTACTGTTTTTAATTTATAAGTTAATTTGAATAAAATCTTTAATAAAAAAAACATTGAAAAATAAAAAAACAAAGGCTACAATTATTTTTTGTTGTTTTAGTTGTTGGAAATTGATAGTACATAGTAAATTACACACAGTCATAAAATAAATTAAACTTATTAAACTCCATTGATATAACATCACAATTTGATAATTTATAGTATTCAAACATTTCATACTCATATCGTCTCATATTGCCCAGGCCCTGGTAGGCGGTGGGTAAGTAGGTAGTAGGTACTTAGGTACTTTTAGAGTGGAAAGTTGGAAAGGGAAAAAATCTACAGGTAGACAAAATATTATCCGTCCGTCAAGACGGCCGGGAGGTGGAAACGCGCTTACATGAGCTTTCAGGGACCCACATGAGCCTTGAGTCCGTTTCAAAACGCCGAAAGCTCCATGAGTCCGTTTTTTGCGCCCAAAAATTGAACGAAGCTCATGCGAGGCGAAACGAACGATTATGAACTTTTTTCTTACACTGTAAGGGATACAAAAGGTAGAAGTATTTGTGTACCACTGCGCTAACCAAAATAATGTCAGTAATTTGGTTTACTGAACCAGGGCTAATTAAAGTGTATGTGACATCATTCAAGGTTTGTTATTCCATTATAATGAGCTCACAAAAAATAAGCAGCTTTATTTACTAATTACTACCACAATTATAGACATTAAAACAAACTCCATTGCATAAAGAATAATTATGGGTCCTACACTAATACTAGTAGCAGGTTTGTACCTATAATTGTCTACTTTTCTACCTACCTACCTGTACATGTCGACCACTGTAATAATTATGTTTGCAAATCGTAATTATAGTTTGATCGCTTGATCTCCAAACTGTTTCGGCTAATTATTTTAATCAAACTCGCTTTCCCATACCAAATCAAGTTCGTTTAGTTTATTCACCACATGATAAATCAAGATCGGCTAAACAAGCGTACATGTAGTGAGATAGTAAATGTCCCGCGCCCCACTACAGAGCCTCTCGGGTTCGAATCGCGGTCAGTGTAAATAATTTTTCGATTATTTTTTGCATGTTTTTGTCTGCAAACTGTAGGAAAGTTGTTCTCGTGAACCGTCATTTGTAGATTTTTAGTGCTGACTATGACTATGACTATGACCATGCTGAGAGTACATTGGCAGTAAATAAAAATACTTTAAAATCTGTTTAATGCTAACTTAGCACGTAAAGTAAGCGATAGTGAAATCGCAATAATAATATGAAAAAGAATACGACTAATGTATAAAAAAAACAAAAAGCTTTTTGTAGAGATGTTTATAAACCGTTTTCCTAAAAATCGATAATTCATTTATTTCGATAATATCATGAACGCTACTTTAAGTTTCATAGCCAAATCCACATTAAATTGAAAGTTACAGCCAGGCACACAAGTCACATCGACCTATATCTTTTGGCTATAAATACATGTTAATAAGTGACGCTTGCGGGGGCAAGGGGGGTCTAGGGTGAGGGGGGATGCATCGCCCTACAGTTTTAGAAAATTACTGAAAATATGAATATTATTACGTTTTATTGGCACGTTTATTAACTAGAATAGGACCCGTTGACATTCAACGGAGTTGTAAGCGCTGTCTCGGTCTGTGGAATACAATTTTGAAGACTGTGAAGTTCTACAGACCAAGGCTCTATTGCATGGCAACAAGAATTATTCTAGTTTATTATAAACGCTGTTATTTAAAGTGTTGTCAAACAACTTTTAACAATGTGTTTTAGCTTGTATGGCATTACACTACTACTACAGCATATACGGTTTGAAAGTGTTAATAATTTAAATATCATATAAGTTGTACTCTAAATTATTAAGTTTGTGATAGTACATTTGAAAATAGATTAATATGTATCGTTTGCTACTGTAATTTGACAGTAACAACAGCAACGCACCTAATCAAAAATTAAAGACTGTTTTTGCAAAACGGAATAGGTCCACCAAATTGAATGTTACAGGACCAATAAAAAAGGAATAAGTGGTGACATGTTAAATTTGTTTAACTCGATTTCTTCCTACAGGTACTGCATCTGACAAAGCGCAATAACAAGTAGTCTCTTAATTCTAGGCGGACTCGAAATGTTTTTAAAACATTTTCGACAATTTTAATTTGTGGATATATTCCGTTCTGTCAGAAAATCTATAATTTAACCTTGGGTAAAAATCTGTGACGTGAAATTTTAAACGTTTTGAATGAGACTAAACTGTTTTCTAACTTTTTATATTTATTTTTTAAGAAAGAAATAACTAACATTAATTGTCTTGTATAAACTCCGAAAATACTCAAACCTCAAATTTAAATTAGAAGCACGGATTTTGGTGGACATATCCGATTTTGCCAGAACTAATTCAATAGACTTATCTCGTTTTGCCAATAAACAAAATTCATATTTTAAAAAATTCCTTTAGTTGAACTTTGACGTTTACTATTTAACACAGTAGTGTATCTAGTTGAATAAAACAACAAACCAAAGTAATCTCATTTTCGAAGACAATTGACTTATCATGTTTTGCAGCAAAAGTATTCAATTTATTTTTTTAAGCATCGAAGATAAATAACTTATCATAAATAACAATCAATTATATTATACGTTTTTGGGGGGCAAGAAACTCGAAAGTGGGCTTGTAAAGCCCTCATCCCCTCCCCCCTTTTACGAATGACGGTTTTATCCTAATTTTTCTCAAGATTTTACATTTTTCACATTTGAGGTATAGCCTTATTTCCTGCCTATAGTTCTTATCGATGGTTGGTGGTAAAATGTAAAATCGCACTGTCAAAGATACGGAAATAGAACTTTCTAATAAAAAATTTTAATAAGCAGGTAAATTGAATATTTATGTCAGTGGCATTATCTTACTACAATATTAAGCATAGCAAACCCTTGTGATGTATTGGAGACCTGCGTTGTATTAGAGACCTGCGAGGTATTACAGCTAAGAGTATTACCTTTCTCGTTGTATTAGCGACCCGGGGTTTAATAGAGGTTATACGGTAGTAATGGTCTTTGCTTACTGCAATTAAATTTCTTATATACTGATATATAATTATTTTTAGTTGACAGGGTCCTGGACTGGTTTTCAACTTAACAGTGTGAACTCGTTTCAGCTTCTTCATTCTATTAGCCCTGGTAGTCCACCACCGTCATAGTGACTTGTACTAATGAGCAGCCAATTTCTTAGCCTTTTTTTACCTGAATTTTTTAATTTAAATTACATATTTGTATGAAGTCATTCAAGGCGTATAATAAAACAAACAGTGCAATAAAAATAATGCGCAGTTTAATTTTTTTTGCTTTACCAATTTTTTACTCTGCAAAGCTAGCTAGTTTTGTTAGAGAACACATTCATCTGAAAAAGTAGCATTGACCTTTGAGGTTTTACACGACCACACACGGTGAAAGTTTGAGTCTGGTGGAGCGCTGCATCTTACTTCTGTTCAAAGGGCAGACAAGCAATAAGGAATTTCTCACAATTCAAGACGCGCTTCGATTTTTTTATACATACCGCAGATACGAGTTTGAGGCTCCTTTGCTCACTTTGTGCTCCTTAAACTCCAAACTACACATTAAAGTTTGTTATGAGATTGTCTAGCTCGTCTATGCACCCTTGGTGATGCCAATGTACCTGTAACTAGATACACAAGCAAACTAATAAATTGGAAGCTAAATCTATTAAATAAAATATGTAAAAAATATATAAAATCAAATAGATTTAAAATATTATTATAAACAAATAAATGTAAAACAATATAAAGAAACTATTTTGCACCCTAAAAATGTAATTTTCGCGTCCTGAGTTTTAGTCTTTGGTGTTTGCTTTGATCGTCCATAAATGACGTTATACAAAGTTTACTATTTTAGTGATTCCCACTGCCATTGTTGCAGTAATTAGGTTGACGATTATTTTTAACACAGAATTTTACTAGTATGCATTCAGGAATCGTCCACAAATGACGTCATATAAATTTCACTATTTTAGAGATCTCTACTATCATCAGTTTACACATTAGGTTGACATATATCCTTAACATAGGATTTAACTCGTGTGCATGCAGGGATTGTCCACAAATGACGTCATACAAATTTTACCATTCTAGGGATCCCCACTGCCATTGGTTTGGTAATTAGGTTGACGTTTATCCTTAACATAGGATTTTACAAGTATGCATGCAGGGATCGTCAATAAATGACGTCATACAAATTTCAATATTTTAGCGATCCCTACTGTCATCAGTTTAGAAATAAGATAATTGACCTATATCCTCAACCTAATATTTTTATTGTGTGTATGCAGGGTTCGTCCAGAAATGACGTCATACAACTTTTACTATTTGAGAGATCCCCGGTGTCATGAGTTCTTGAATTAGTTTGACATATATCCTTAACACAGAATTTTGCTTGTATGCATGCAGGGATTGTCCAAACATGACGTCATACAAATGTTATAATTTTAGGGATCCGCGCTGTCATAAGTTCACAAATTAGGTGTACATATATCCTTAACATAAAATTTTACTAGTTCGCATGCAGAGTATGTTAATAAATGACGTCATACAAATTTTACAATTTTAGAGATTTCCATGCCATTAGTTTAAAATTTAAGTGAATAAATATCCTTATTATTGAATTTTTTAAGCGTGCGTACAGATATCGTCTATAAATGACGTTATTTAAAGTTTACTAATATAATTACATAAATACAAACGTACACACATACATGCGTACATACAAACATACGTATAAACATCCATTCATGCATACATACACGTACATACATACATATACACATATATAATTAAAATCGTACATACGAACATTCACATAAACCTAAATACATACGGTCATGAATTCATAAATGGATTCGCACATACATCTTTGTATTCGAAAAATTCGTACGAGCACATATCTTTCCAAGCCTAAGGGTTTGAAGCCCAGTCGTCAACACTCCTACAGTCTTTCGTCTGTCCCGTCAAGATATAAAAATGTGTGTGCGACCATAGTTTTAAATAAAATAACAAATTTGATAAAAATAGGGAGAAAGAGAGTTAGGTGCTGTCGTATTTTGATCGTTCATACAATAGGGATCCTTTTTTAATAATGCAAATAATCGCTGTAACCTCAGCATCTACTTCAGGCCTCCGTCACGCAAATCCGGCGCAAAGCGCTGGATTTTTTTTAATTGATGCTCAATAAATTTAAATAGTTAAATTTAAATATATTTATGTTATGTGATTTACTTTTACCGTTTTTACAATTGTGTAATGCTACTAAAAATTTTTATTTCATTAGTAAATGCAAAAAATATATCAGGAGTGCAAGTTTTAAAACTGTTTAAAAATAAAATTGTACAACATATGTCAAATATAACATACTTGTATTTAGTTGTTTATTAATTCACACCATAGTTTAATAGTTATAATGAATTTGACAGATTCACTAATGCTTGAAAAAACAACATAAATTTTTTCATGTAATCTTTATTAATAATTACATAACTAAACCTACATAGTGGAATTATTGTAATAATGATTTATATACTCTGTTGCTACAACGCCATGTCTGGACCAGCATCCTTTCTCCACTGAGCGTTTTCCGCTCAGTGAAAATCCAATGGCAGTTGAGTCATTCATGAACTTAGAGGAAGTGGAGTAGCCGGCGCCTGTAACACAGTATCCTCTGCCGTTATAATTAGGTTCTTCGTAGAAGGTCCAAGCCTGGGTGCCTATTAGGACTATCGACATTGAGTCAGTGTAGTCCAAATACGCTTTATTGGTTGTTATAAGCTCTGTCCTCAAACCACCAAAATTGTTCTTTTCAAATAACGTCATGGAAGGGAGATGTGAAGTGCCAGAGTTATCTCCTAGAATACGGACGGATGAAGTGCTGGCATATGTAGTACCACTAGACAAACCAGGAGCGGATCCACTCGTTAAGTAGGACAGCGTTACGTAGTCTCCTCCAGGATTAGCTGCATTATAATTTCTATACTCATACAGAATTGCACTGGAAAAATGAGATGCCCATTGCTTAAGTTTTTACACATTTTTTGAATTCATAAATTATACCAGCTACAAAATTTTATACAACTGTGTGAATGTTGAATCACAAAAAAAACAATAATTGTGCGTAATAGTAATTAAATGGTACTTACACTGCGTGATAATAAAGAGAGTGACATTGGTCATCAAAATTTTTTGCGGCCAAGTCTGGTATGTCATTAGATATTTGTATCATTGTATCATCGTAGTTTCGCCCGCGATATAAGTCAACCCACGGTGTATCTGCTAAACATGCATGGAAAACTCCCAAGCACACCAAAACCCCAACTTGAATCAGCACACTCTTACTAGCCATTTTGTGAAGGTGTTATATGCTCTAAATTTGAATCAGATAATACATTAAAATTGAGATCACATTGTTATACGTTAGCATATCTCAAAAACACAAAATTTTATAGCTAGTTTACAATGAATTTAGACATATTTCAACTATATTACTTCGTGCACGTAAATTAAAAACTAATATACTGGTTTAAAAATTTTAAAATTGAAAAATGTAGAAGAATTATTGTAATAAAGTTAAAATTTTACCGTTTACGTCAGTTTGGGTGCGAATAATATTTAGTGACTTGTTTGATCCTGAACTGAGTTCGCCTGTCTATTGTTTTCGTACTGATGATGCCTTATCGTTTGACTTTTTATTTTATACTCTCAATATAATTTTAAATTTTTTAATTAGATGCAAATAGTATTTGTATGGCCTAAACACAATATGGATGTCCTTGATCTGGACAGCAAGGTTGAGTTGATTGTTTACAACAGATTACTGTCATATCTAGTTTGATGTTTGTTATTTGGAGAGTCACATGCAAGGATAAGTTCGTTTAGCCTTGCTATCTGACAGTTAATCACAGCTCGATGGGTTAATACAAAAACTAAAAATTCGTGTATATTAGCATATAATTGAATATTGTGGCATTAGTTTTATCTGACAGCAGCAAAAAATACACTTAAAGCATAAAAAAGCAGTTATTGGAAAAACATGACGTAAATGATCAGGTAAGTTTTAAATTCCTATACTATTATAGACACATAAGAGAATAAAGATGATGTAACGTTTTGTACCTAAAATTAAAATGATTACTAAGTATGAAGGTCTTTGTAAAATCTACTGACATGAGCATACAACTAATAACTCTGCTTGTATTTTATAGACAATGTGCTAGGCAGTGTGCAATCAAAGTTAGGTCTTGAACTGCAGTACAACATTAGTTGGCGCACTTAATCAATCAAAGTCCTGCTGCCATTAATTATCTTTAATCGCATGTACCCACCTTCGGCAAACAATTGTAATTTAATCTAACATTTGATTATTTCGAAACTAGTAATTTTGGGTTTTGCATTTTTAACTTAAGAATTAGTATGGTGATTATATTGAATAGTCTACACCACACTTTTGAAACGGACAAGCCTTCGTCACACGGGCAGCAGGTAAGTCACTCATTAACTGGGACACAGGAGTAGGATTTATTCTGCAACACTAAACACAATTACGAACTATGCGCCGCACTACCTTCCGTCTAATAATAATCTAAGAATGATCTTGAAGTGTTCGTAGTAACAACTGACACCCAGCATAAAAATAATTTTGATGTTCGTGCACAACTATTAGCACTGTTAGATGATGCTTTTGAGGAAGCAGTAGCGGATGACGACAAGTAAATGCAGATCAAAATTCTCCAGCCTACCGCCGACCCTGAGAAACCCGTCTTGATTAGTAAATGGATAAGGAGACAGAGTTTTACTTTTTTTCATCATATCTTTATTAGATAACAAAATTTTATTGAACTCTAACTAAAATACTTCTCGTTGCACAATCTTAATTTAAGTTTTTAGTGCATGTTAAAGTTCGTCTACTGACAATGGACATATGACATCTGGTGTTCCAACTGCATTTCTTAGGTTACGAATGATGCGTTAAAGAAAAGCTGTAAGCACTAATACTTTACGTAAAGTTCTACAATTATGCAACAATAAATCTGGGCGCAGCTGTCGACTTACAACCAGATGAACTGTATTTTCTTCCTTCACAACTTTTAGATCACACTGCTGGGGTTGAAATACTTCGTTGTACACTGTGTTCGCACACTGGAGCCATGGTAGCCCGTGCCACCACAGTGGATGATGATAAAGCTCTTTTGCCTTTTTCCCTCTGAAAGGTGCATCTGCTGGGTTATCTTTCGCTGGTACATGGTGCCACTCAGCTTTTAGTTCTTGAATTTTGAAAACTCTATTGGCTACAAAAGTCTTTCACACAGAAGGTTCGGAAGCGAGCCAGTTCAGCACCACCTTCGAATCTCACCAACAATGCACACAATTAAATTGTACCTCTAATGCCACCAACACAGATTTCAATAACCGACTCCGCAGATCAGCATTAAGAAGCTCAAGTCTTGGTAGTAACACAAATTTGATAGGAGCAACACGAGTCTTTGATGTCATTAGCCGCACAACAATATCATTGTCACACACCGATCTTACGTATACACTGGCTGCATACGCACTTAATGAAGCCTCCGAAAATCCATGGAGCTCATGACTGTGTGACATCATAGGCATGGCACATCGCGGGACTGAAACAAATTTTAAATTCTTCAGCTCCGCCTGATATTCAATTTAATTTGCACACATTTATTTGAGAAAAGATTCATCTTACCAACTCTTACTCACTTCACAATGATTGCATGAATAACTTTGCACAGATAGTAACAGGAGCGGCTGATCCAAGAGGATCAAATAACATGGCAATGTCAGAGGCAACAGTACGCTTAGTAATGACTGGATGCGAAGTAACACTTAAACAAAACTTGAACACATTACTAGCTGGATGCCACCAGAGACCTAGGGTTTTTACAAAGTCATCAGTGTCAATGTCTAAACACAATTTTGTTTCCCGGCATTCAACAGGAACGGAATAAGGAATCTTGGACTACTGGACGACTATTTACGGAGATTAAAACCACCACAGGCCAACATTTTTATTAAATCTGATTGCAGAGACACCGCGTCAGCTACAAATTTTCCGCCTGAAAGTACATCGTCAACATAAAAATCCTTATCACACACCTTAGATGCCTCCGGATACTGTGACTCATACTCCATAGCTAATTGTTTCAAAATCGTGGTAGCCAAATGCGGAGCTGCAGCAGTACCATACGTCACAGTACACAACCCGTAATCCTTAATTGAATCATCTGGATTATAACGCCACACTATCCGCAGATAATCTTGATGTTTTTCACACACCAAAATTTGACGATACATTTTTGTAATGTCTGCGGAGAAGGCAATAGGATGTTTTCTAAACCGCACTATAATTACAAATAAATCCTGCTGCACCCACTGTCCCACCATCAGATTATCGTTAAGCGACACACCAGTCTCAGTAAGAGCCGACCCGTCATACACCACGCAAAGTTTGGTAGTATTACTATCTTCTTTAATGACGCAGTGGTGTGGTAGGTAATATGACTTCCCCACCGGTGTATCCACATCCTCTGGTCTTATACGTTACATATGCATAAAAATTAAATATTATCAATAAATGCTGTATATGCCTGTTTCAACACAGGATGTTTGTTTAACTTACGCTCCAGTTCCATAAACCTCTTTACAGCTTGATTACGAGACAAACCCATCGGCCTCATTGGAGTAGCAAATGGAAGCTCCACTATGTACCTTCTAGTCTTGTCTCGACAATGAGTTAACACAAAATGTTCTTTAACCAGAGCCTTCACTGCCGTCATTGAGCTAGCAGTGGGAATTTCCTTAAACTCCCAGAATCGTCGAGGTAACGAGTCCAAATCTACAGAGACGTAGTTGCATGACAGAAAATTAGTACTAGGACCGTGGGATAGCCGCTTAACGAGAAACCATCCAAATGCAGTTTGCATACCTATAGGTGTTCCTGATGGTCCCTAATGTACTCCATCTAGAATTATTTCATGCCAGACGTCCGCCTCCAGTAGTAAATCCACCCGAGAAGAGAAACGCCAATTAGGGTCAGCCAGTTCCAACCCCTCAATGTGTAGCTAATCAGCAGTTGCTGCTTGATGCTTCGATAAAGATTGGAAAATAAAGGAAAAACAGACGCTTGGAAGTTAACAACAAACTCACCCTTGGAGTTGCCAAGACAAAGAGACACAGCCTTTGTTGCCGTTTCCGCTGTTGTCGCACCAATTCCCAAAAGAAATACTTCAGTTTATTGTTTTTCGAGCCCCAGGTTTTTGCAACACCTGTCAGTAATAAGCCTAGTCTCAGATCCCATATCAATCAATGCTTGAACTGTGTTTCAACCTCCATTTGGCCGTTGCACTCCAAATAGCGCCGTCGCCTGCAGAACTTGTGATGCTTGATTTTAAGTAGCAAGTAGAACTTCTTTTTCTCCTGCTCCGAAGGTTGTGGTGAGGCGGCTGGAGGATCGTTAGCTTCCTTCTTCCCAGTTTCTTCATGAAGCAATAAATTGTGTCTGCCCCGGCATTTCCCACAAAGCCTAAACTTGCACTGCTTCACCATATAATTACCATCAAGACACTGGCAACACAACTTCTTTTAACTACAAATATTTTTTTGTTTAATAATGGCAACTTTAGAAACTTCTCACACCGATATAGGAAATGTTCTTCTCTGCACATTACACATTTTTTTCTGAAATGAAACATGATTGAGTTGCTTCTTCTCTTTACCTTGTCGTTGGTTGGTCTTGTCTTTGCCCTAATTAGTAATCTTGCCCTAAAAGCTAGGGATGGGTGCCAATGCTGTAGCTCTGTTATAAACAAATTTTGTAATGTCTTCAAACAATGGTAGCGTATCTTCAGACCGTAGTAATTCCCATTGTTTTATAGACTCACAGTCCAACCTTTCAGAAGTAAGATATACTCCTATTATGTCCTATATATTTGATGTAGCACCAAGAATCTCCAATTGTTCGCTACACTTAACAACACCATCAATGAGATTACGGAATTCTACAGCTGACTCTGTCCTAACTGCACTGACAGTAAATAATCTACGCACCTAAAAATTCACTAATGTGCGCTTTCTCTCATACCTAGCTACAACAGCTTTCCATACCCTCTCATAATTAGTGTCACTGACCTAAATTGTCTGAATCTTTTGAGCCGCTTCCTATTAAAATGACGACTTTAAATAATGCATTTTTGATGCACCTGGCAATTGACTGTCATTGTGCACTGCATTGATAAATTCATCATGAAATTGTGAACAATTTTAAATATTTCCGTCAAAATTAGCAACGTCATTGGAGGCAGCTTTAACTTACTACTTGAACTATTTCCACTTCCTTAATTATGTACATTCACTGGCACTGCATTTATAACTAATAAATCGTAAAAAATGCCAACAAGTTCATTAGCAGCAGTTAACAGTTTAGTAGCTTGAGTCCCATTTTTCTCGGATTCGTCAGTTTCGTTTTCACATAACATGGTAATATTATCGTAAATATCCATAAATCCCGTTTTCTACTCTAGAACTCCATTTATCATACCCTGTACTCTGTTTTGTGAACATGACTCACACAATACAGCAGTAATTTGAAGTTTTAAAGTAGTTAATTTCGACGCACACCCTCTTCGGCGTTTGACGAAATGTGCAATATCTTGCTTTGGAGACATCGCAGATTAATGAGAAAAACACTAAACACAAGTAACACAAGTTTAACTGTTAATCAAAGGAACACTGGTTATAATATACAGTTCGAAGATGACCAAATGTTCAGAAGTGACTAAGCGAGATATTAAAGTGTATGTGTTACAAGTTTAAATGTTCCAACTCCTAGTTATAGCTGCGTGGCAACTGCTTAAATTAACTTATGAATGAAAAACTATGATGATTAATTGATGGTTATGTGACTGATGGTCGATGTAATAATCCAATTTCGATGCGTATTCTGAGTAATGTAGATGTAAGCCAATATTCACGCACGATACTAACAATGAGATGCCAAAATCGCAGACACAGGGATAATGTTATATTGTGACAACAGTATAGTCAGTATTTAATTTAAAAACAATAAATCTCTAACAATTTAAACTAACCAATGACTCTAAACTGATACTTTTTATTGTATTACAACAACACAATCTACTACAATTTGGATACTTTTACAACCGACGGGCGAGGAGAGACTTCTTAAGGTTTACAAGGCTAGGCTGAGACAAGCCTCACTCCTAAGAATGGCGACAAGAATATTACAACATAATATGTCAAGTCTAACGACTTGACTTCACTACCACTTACCAAACTGCGCAGGACGTGACCTTGAGTAGTCATCTAATAAGCCACACTCTACGAAGTAGAGCACTTATCTAGTAACTACTGCTAAATGTACCTACTAAATAATATGTAACTTAAAACTAATCTGAACCACACTAAACAATACAGTAAACTGACTGCAAATATATAGCTGTAGCTATTCATTTCAACACTTGATTTTTCAGTAAAATTTATTTTTATAGTGAAAACGTCAGCGGCATCAGAATTGGTTTTGAATAAAAGTAAATATTAAAGCAGGACTTGTGAAATTATTTAGCTACAGCCTAGACTAAAAAAATAATTGAGCATTTTCTTTATTGCATGCTACTTCTACAAACAATAACTGCTTTCTAACATTGTACATATTGTGCATACATCTATTGTAATAAACTAAAATATGCTACGCGCGTAATTATACTAATCTTTTCAAACAAAAGTCAAAATCCCTAAATAACAATTTAAATTTAAATATTACACATTTTCTATTCACTAACAATACGATCGCATTAACTAAATAGGTAGTAATAAGCTACGTGTGTTACTGTAAAGTGCTTGTATCTCATTTTATTTCGTACAAATGTTTACGACATTTTTAAGTGATTTGGGTTTTGCTTTTTAGTTGTTGTGGAAAAATATAGAATAGAATAGTATAGAATAGAATAGAATTTATTTCATGTTTCAGGAGGCATTGCCCATAACATACAATACATACATAGTAATTGATAAACATAGTTAATTGTTAATTTTTTTCAAGTCGAAAACGGTAATTAGAAGATACAAAGGTTAGTTAGGGAGCGTATACTCAACATAAAATACAATGACAAACGACGATGCCTTTTTTTGACGAAATTCGGATGCTTTTTTCGAGGAAATTGGGATGCTTTTTGGTCTGCTTAACTTGCTTTGTATTGGTCTGCCAGAATTATTCCCTTTTACGTAGAAAAACTCTGGCTAGGGTTACAGAAAGACGCCACTCTTTCTAGTATAATTCCACGGTCAGGTACTGTAGGTTCACTTTACGACATTGACTTGCGTTTTCTTTATGCGTTACGTATATTTACCATTTTAACTGTGAATTTGTACACATTTGAAATGAAAGAAACAGATTGGTTGCTAAGAGCTTCAGCTAACTGGCTTCCATTTTGAATTGAGTGCATATGTTCTCCTAAATCTAAAGTTCTGAAAGAATCAAAGCGCGGGCATTTAACATTATAGTGAAATGTGTCATTAAAATCTGAACCGCAATAACCACACATGTCATTAGTATCAAATTAACACCTTCTTTGGCTAATTAAAATCATATTTACACCTAGGCGAAGTTGAAAAAATACTCAAAGATATCCAGTAGAAAGATGAGTTCTCAGATACTCTACAAGAGTGGCATCTAACTTTGTTAAATAATAATATTTGCAAAACGAGGAATTTTGGACTCTTGTAATATCCTGATTGATTGTTCGGTCATTCATAGAGTTTTTAATTGCATCAATATGTTAAAGCGCAGTTGCGGAATGTTGTGACAGCCACACAAAGTTAAAACCCGCATCCACAAGAATCTTGTGAATTTTACTTACCTCATTGTATTTTGTGTAGGTACTATTAGAATGGTAAAGTTCAAGTAGTCGCATGTAGCATTTTTTAGAAATTCTGTAGTTTTTCTGAGATAAGATTCAGGCCCAAAATAGAAAAACCAACCGCGTGACTTGACATTTGATGTGTTTTGATCCAGTTTCGACTCAAATAAAATGTGTATGAGTACAGTACAGCCACAAAAGACGTTTGTAGAATTGAGTTTGAACTACTTCTAGAAGATCTACATGGTCCATAGCCCATATAGGAGAGGCGTAAAGAAGCGTGGAAATATTAATTAGGTTTAAAAGTTTTAGACTGCATGACCATAAATCCGTTCTAGGTGAAGATAATGTGTTGAAAACGGCTCCTGTTGCTTAGGTTGCTTTTTTCCTGATTTCCACTGCAGTTGTATTAAATAATCTAAAAGACGTAAACTTAACACATAAATATGTATAACAAGTGACAACTTCAATAGAGAGTCTTCCAAGGAACCACTTATACGATTAAGATAATTTTTTTGACTTTTAACAACGATTATATTTGTTTTAGATATATTTATTGTTAACTTATTTATGGCGCAATATTGCTCTAGGATGTTTATCTTGTGTTGTAGTGACTGTTTAGTTTCTGCTAATATACATAAATCATCTGCTGAAACAAGATGATTTAGATTAAACGTACCACCCATAGATATAGGCAAAGCACAATTAGTAATCATAAAATCGTCAAAATCATTTAAATATAACGAAAATAGTATTGGGCCCAATATTTCTCCTTGAAAGACCCCTATAGTGATGTTTATAAATTAGGTATAGGTTTTTCTAGCACAAATCCTTAAGGAGGCGTTACTAGGTAAATATACAATGCATGCATTGTTTAAAACCTTTTTGTATGAAAAGTAATTGGAAAAGGAAGTTCAACATTACAATAATTAGTAAAGATGTAACTTACCTGTAATTTGGGTTTCCTTGCTTTAGGCATTTTCTTTTAGTTTCCTGTATGTACTTTTATTACATGCTAACAGCTAGGGCAACTTGCAGAAACTTTGCAATATTGACTATGGTTTTTTGTCACAATACTAAAAATTGGTGCAACTTGTTTTGATAATTATATGTCTTCAAACTTAACAGAATTAAATTTTGCTTGAACAATAATTTAGTGCGCACAATTTAGTGTTGTCACCTTTTAACGTAGTTTTAATATTTAAGATTACGTAACTGCTTGTTATACTGCAAAACATCCGTAAAGTGGTATAGGACCAAAATAGGACAAACGTGCCTTATAAAACAGTTTTATAAGAATATATTTTATTTAAAAATGACACTTTATGCACTAAACAAACTTTGCTGACTCAAAATAAGCAATAAGGAAGCATATCAATGCTGCAAACAACAGCGATTAGCTCAGTAGGTCCATAATACTGTGTAGCTTAATTTTAGAGCTGTTAATTGTTAAACACGAATAGAGAAATTTAAGAAACTCCACGGCTGCTCTGTTCTCAATAAATATGTTGTAGTTGGTCCTAAAATGAGCGAAAAATAATGTATGTGTTCATTTAAATAATGTTAACAATTTTTAAAATAACTTTAGCTTATATTAATTCACTACGCTAAAATATATTTAGAAGAATTTTTTTTCAAAGAATGTCAATCAACCCAATAAAATACAATATGTACTGTATACTAATTTAAAAAGTAATCAGTGCTAAACATTTTGTAAGGTATAGTCAATAACAGTTAAAAATGTTGTTCAAGCCGTGGAAAACGAGCCAACACGGCAGGACAATATTTACCCAGGTTATAACTGTATATCATTTGCAGCTAATTTGAACTGTGTGCATCAATTTTTTACTGCTGCTTTGTAATTAAAAATACTTTACCTCTACCATAGTCCATTATTAAATCTATCAAACACAAAAATATAATAGTTTTAAGAATAAATTACTCAAACAAATGCAAGCATTATTTTTTGCAAAAACTGAAACTGCACTTATATATTTTTATTGCATAACTATATGCACTCAGAACTAATGCGACTGCAAACTTGCAAATAAAGGTAAATCACAGTTTGTCTACATCTGCATTTGCAATTTGTTTAGGACACGACTGTAGCTTTACAGGAAATACAAATCGTCGGTGAAGAGTCATTCTGTCTTAGGTCCAGTGCACTGCTAAAATCATTTTGTCTCAAATCCATCCAATTCTTAAAGTCATTCTGTCCCAAGTCCATCCAATTAGTAGCTCCTGTCGAGGTCCTACTCGCGTTGTCCTATGCATAGGGGGGAAGGGGTATGTTACTGACTGCATTGTACTCATGACGTAAACTGAGGGGTCGTCCACAAAAGACGTAATGGTACTATGTTGTACTCGGGACGTAAACTTTGAGGTCGTCCACAAAAGACGTAATGTTACTATGTTGTACTTACGATGTACACTTAGGGGTCGTCCACAAAAGACTTTACGTAAGCTTAGGGGTCGTCCACAAAAGACTTCGCGTAAACTTAGGGGTCGTCCACAAAAGACTTCGCGTAAACTTAGGGGTCGTCCACAAAAGACTTTACGTAAGCTTAGGGGTCGTCCACAAAAGACTTCGCGTAAACTTAGGGGTCGTCCACAAAAGACTTCGCGTAAACTTAGGGGTCGTCCACAAAAGACTTTACGTAAACTTAGGGGTCGTCCACAAAAGACTTCACGTTAACTTAGGGGTCGCGTCCACAAAAGACGTAATAAAAATTTTATTTCCAGAACATTTTGCAATTTCGAAAAACATGCAAATAGAACATTTTACAGGTTAGAGAAACATGCAAATAGAACATTTTGCACGTTAGAAAACATGCAGAAAAAACATTTGGAGCTTTTTGAAAACATGTAAATAGAACATTTTGCATTCTTCAAACTTTTTGAAAAGTGCAAAATGTTCGATTTGCTTGTTTTTCCTAAGTGAAAAATATTCTGAAAATAGTATTTTTATTACGTCTTTTGTAGACGACCCCTAAGTGTACATCATGAGTACAACATAGTAACATTACGTCTTTTGTGGAAGACCCCTAAGTTTACGTCATAAGTACAATGCAGTCAGTAACATAACCCTCCCCCCCAATGCATAGGACAACGCGAGTGCGACCTCGACAGGAGCTACCAATTGGATGGACTTGGGACAGAATGACTTTAAGAATTTGATGGACTTAAGACAGAATGATTTTAGCCGTGCACTGGACTTAAGACAGAATGACTCTTCACCGACGAAATATACCTATGTATATACAATTTGCACAAACATTACCTATTAAATTGAAAATTTCTATATGCTTAGACTAACCCAGCCAGAAGCAGGAGATACAGATGTAAATCAGGTAGCATTCAGGCTATATTATATTTTTTATGCACCTAACTATGTACTACTAATTAACTAGAGGAATGCAAAGGAGTTTAGGATGCTCAATTGGTACATATGTACAAACATATCGCGCTGATTTGCCACTGAATTTATAAAAGCGTAGAAGTAGATAATTTAAGTCATTTACCTCAGTTTAAGAGCTTTAATCAGCTATTCAAAAGGGGGATGTAAATAATGGTGAACTATGAGAAATACGATAAGTTTAAAATAAACAAGCGCACTGATTGTAAGCAGACATTATGTATGTTTGTCTTAGTCCATTTGAGGTCAATTTTGCGTGGAACGTTTAAATTCTGTTTTTACTACCCTGCGTACCTTTAAAACATATAACAAGTAATCGTTGGATGCTTAGTTCCTATGTGACATTTCACGCAGTTGTAAAAGTTAGTTTTGCTAGATGCTTTTATTGCCGCATAAAGTGTGCTGAAAACCATTAAAAATGAATGTTTGATTCAATATTTACTGTCAGTTTAAGTAGCAAGTAGTTTTAGTAGTCAAGATCGTAGGGCAGAAACAATAATTATACATATGTAACAAAACCAGAAATGCAGCTATTAGTAATTAAATTAATCGTTTGCGTAGAATATTGAAATTTAATTAATTATGTATAAGTATAAAATCTTTATACCTTGTTTTCTGTAGTTTTAATTTAAAAGAAGAGTGATCGGAATTAAAATAATAATAACAAATAATACGCCCACTATACAAGAAATACATTTATATAGTAGTTAGTGAACGCCTATTGTCATTGGAATATTACTTTGTTGGAAATTCTTGTTTTAGAAATTATTTGTTGGCAGAGCAGAGTAGTAATTGGGAGCTGACAAGATATTTGATTTTGATAAAAATTAGAATCGTTTGGAAAAAAATTAGTTTATCATTTAACTTTTTGTTTGCACACTGCATATCACAGGCTGGCTATAAAAACGTTTTCAACAACACGTACTACGCGTATAAACAATAAAAATGACTAATTTTACAAAAACTGCAGCAACGCTACTGAATTTTTTAAATTTTTAAGAGTATTTTAAGTATTTTTTATGCGTCCTATAAGCACTTGACTGACGAGCTGCAAATAGAAATTAAATAATTAATACCTGCTTTTTAAGTATAAAGCATTGCCTTAGCAGTATACAAAAAGACGTTATATAAATATAATTAACATATTGCTATAATTTTCAAACTGTTGATTTTTGATTTTTGGTTAAAAAAAGATTTATTTAATATTTAAAAATTCTCGAACAGTGTCGCTTTTTAATTGTTTCTTTAACAACCCCTTGCGTGTGCATATTCCTTAATGTAAGCCTAAATGCTTTAGACTGGTATTTAGGTATGCTGTAGTATTTTAGAAAAGACATTAATTTAAAAAGTTGAAAGTTTTAGAACCCACTTTCCTTAATCTTAAAACTTTAACCATTGCGTAAATGGATGCTTCTTACACCTCGCATTATAATCTGTAAGAGCAACGATACACTGTTGTACCTAAGAAAGCATGTATCTCCTATTTAGAAGGTCAATAGTATTCTGCAACTGAGCAATAAAATGTAATCAAATATAAAACATTTATTTGAGCAACGACGTATTATCAGTATTTAGAATATTTCAAATTCGCACCTACCTATGTATGGCAAGCATGATGTATAAACTTTATAAATTAAATAAATATACGACAGGGCAGCTTTTAGCTAAGTACTTGCTCCTGTCATTCAATAAACGAAAAAAAAATTAATGTTAATGCACAAACAATTTGTATGGTCAAAAAGTATCTATTATGATTGCAAATATAATTAATTGTTATTAAACCTTACATATGCTACAAATTTACCAGTTTATAGCCTATTACATACAATTACATTCGTCACAAACAAAATAAAAAGATGCAATATCATCACGCTAAAATCGTATAAGAAATGAATAACGTCATTTGTGAACAGATAACTTGTCCTAACAAGAAATAACTAAGGTCGAAGGGCAAATTTTCGTAATGCATTACCAGGCCCGGCGCGACATGTAGCCCGGCCATGGTCTAGATCCTAGTTACGACCCTTGCTGTTTTAAATTGTATAGGTTTTCGCACAACTATTTTGTTGGTAAGTCTGAGCCCGGCCCCTGATGAAGCCTGGCCCTAGTTTAGTGAACCACCTGAACCACCCGTCACGCCGGCCCTGTGCATAACATTTTCTTGCTAGTTCCTTCGTTTATTAAAAGACAGGAGCAAGTACTGAGCTAAAAGATGCTGTGCTAGCTCAGCAATTCAGTGTGACGAATAGGGAAATGTCTTTAATAATGAGCAGGGTTAATATTTAAATATAACCTAAGTATATACATATGTCTAAATACTCTCATGACTAGCCCAGCTGAGTTAAAAAATTGCTAACTGCATTCAAATGCATGTGACTAATAAAGATTTAGAGGAGTTGGTGGTGTGGATTAAATAGTTTCGGCAGTGATAAAATATTTGTAAAACAAATGTTTAAAAAGAACAACTGTGGTTAAGCCACAGGCAGTTATATTCTAAATAACTATAAACAGCAGAAAATAATATTTTTACAACTTTTTACTAAATGTAAGCATACAAATTTATTAAAGCATATAATTATATGCACACTGACGAATTTTCTATTAGAATGCTACTGCTTACTGTAACTTAGACAGGGTAAGAAATCATTTTCATTTAAATTTAACATTTAAAAATTAATTACTTTAATAATGATAAAATATTTGTCAGTCAATAACAAAAATTAAATGATTTAGGTTTAAGCTAAATTTAAAATGCCTATATAGTAAAAAAACATTTGTGATAAAATAAATTCGCAAATTTACAATTTCCTGTGTTCTTAAAGTGCAAAGAGATGAACATATTTAACAAAGTGCAAAACCTCATTAATAACGTTTTAGTTAAAACTTAATACGGAAAGCGGCAAAACAAGCATTTTATGTTCTAAAGATTTTGAGATGGGACGGATTGGGGACAGAAAAGACGTCATACTGTTCCGAACCCATCCTGTACCGATCAGTAAGTCCCCAAAATACACTCTTTCTTAATTTAACAGTGATAATGTAATTATAGTAAAAAGGAATCAATTAACTGTTTTTCAACTAATATGTAAATACAAATACTTCATTAGGAAAACTGTGCTATCAACAGGTACCTCTGAGGTACTTAAAAATATAAAAACCACGATAGAACATTCTTTAATTTAATATACTTGTAGCATCTATTGGTTGCGGGCTTGGCTAAGGCAACTTTTTTATACATTTTTATAATATAACGCATATATTTTAAAGCCCTATTTAAAGTAATAATGCGAATTTTAATGAGGCTTTTATTGTATATTTTAGTAGCATTTTTAATTTTAGAAAATCATTTTAGCTTAAGAAATTCTTGCTTTTGATGTTATTATAGTTCAATTAAAAGCTTATGCAGATAAATATGCAAGCTAAACTCGCATTAAATTCTCAAATAATTATCACATTGACAATCGATGCATTAAATTGCATAGGTAATTTCTAAAATATTTAATTCGAGTACACGTGCATTTATTTTTTAGAATGTGCGTAAGGTTCAACAAGTTCAACTTTATGTTTATTTGTTTAGGAAGTAGTGATTTTCCATGTTATTAGTTTTATGCATATTTGTAATTGCCGAAATATCTTACATTGTCCGCTCAATGTTCTTAAGTAATTTTTGTTTTAGCACTTTTACTACCCACACCCACACCAAGCGTATTAAACTGACGATTTCACAAAGTGCCATTAGGACTACAAATATTTTCAGTATTACTTGGAATATGGTTTTCACAAATTCAAGTTAAATGTACACATAAATCCTAATCAATAGATTATATAATGGTTCATGGGTAATAAATTACTTTGCATAAATATATGTTCCCTTGTTAATGCTTTAAAAGTATTCTTGATTATGCATTTTTACACAAGAGCCTACATATAAACTTCTAATAAACAAGTAGACCGTCGGATAATCCACATAATATACACGAGCAATATTTAATTTATACTTAAGGTTGTTGACCAACGTTGCTATATTGCATACCTGAATATTGTGTAAATATGGTTCTATCTTATCTATCACAGCATAACACACAATAACATTGAATGCATACGCAACCATTCACTTAAGAGATACACGGATGTCATTTAATTTTCTTATCAACATTTTATACTCCACTCTTGAGGCAAAAAATACTTTTTGAGTTCGCAGGCCGTAAAAATAAACAGTAACAACTGTGTAGCTTTTAGTTAATGTAGGCCCTTTAAAAAAATTATTAAACTTTACCGAAATGTGCAAGCTAGTTACTAAGAAAAATGTGCATGCTATGCTGGGTTAGAATCAACATTCACCATTTTGAATTTTGCAAACAAAAACCTATAAAAACATTCAATTAAAACTTCAAACGCTATGAAATAGCACATTTTTCAAATATTTTACTAGTCTTGTGACACCATTAAACGTTTATACCTAAGAATATAATTGGGGCACAAAAATTTTCAAACAATTCCCAAAAATATGTAAAACGACCTTCTTATCTGTAGCTACCTATTTTTACTAAAAAGTGTGATTTTTCCGCCCCTTCCCTTAGCACCTTCAACATAGGCCAAATTTTTTCAAATTTTTTAAATTTTTCTTTTTTTAAAATATTCTTCGCATTTTTTTACATACCTTAGCGTTTAGAATTAGTTAAAATAATTATGTTTGATCTAATTAAAAACAAAATAAAATTTGGTACATAGAATGCCCTAAGGCAAAACCAGATAACGCAAATCACTACAGCTTTTATTCTACTTTCTCATATGTATTTCTACTTTGAAACCACACAACAGCTGAACGTGAATTTTTCTTGCAATTTTGACAATTTGTATACCAAGTAAAGGAAATTAATGATAGTTTTCCACAAAAAAATATTTTATTTAATAATTCGGCAATACCGGTTTAACTTTCTAAAAAATAAATCACTTTTTTTTTGACTATATAGGCTTATTTAATTATCACTAATCAAACAAGCGAACACATGTAAAAGATACCACGTATGTTAACTTATCGGCATATTCCGCTTACCTCACATCCAGCCACATTCCTCAAAAACGCAAGTTTATAATTTTTAAAAAGTCGAGAATTTTGATTTTTTGCGGAAAAAAAATTTGGGCCTCAGAACTAAACTTTTTTAGAATTTTTGCGAAAAACAATAAATTTCTAAATTTCCAAAATTCATAAAATTGCTTTTTAGGGGTTTACGTTGTTGTCAATAAGGGTTTTCTGAACATGTAATAAGTAGAGCCCTATGGTTTTTAGATGCTGAGCTTAAGCATCTATAGGAATGGCTATGTCCGTCCGTCTGTCTGTCTGTCTGTCCGTCTGTCTGTTCTTTATGCGCTACAGGTCACAGTTTTTAAGCGATATTCGTCAAATATTTTTTAAATGGCCACAAATGCGAATGTGAAGTGCCCTATTGTTTTTGAGAGCGTTCGAACTAACCAGTTTTTCACAATTAACAGTTGACTGGACCAACTTTTTTAGCCATTTAAAAGCATTGGAGAAAAACGGGTGATTTGCCGCTTTGCATCAGCCAAATGCACCAGCTAAATGGTTTCCTTACAGGCGCCAGTCAATGCATTAGAAACATGCACAAGTCATCAGCACAAGCTACCCGCAGAAGTTACCTGCACCCACAAAGTATCCCTAAGGGGGAAGGTGTACTTGGGGTCACCCACAAAGACGTCCAAACAATCTCAACTATTTTTTCTTAAACCATGAAAAAACTTTAAATACTTGCACCTCCCACCCACAAAGTATCCCCTAAGGGGAGGTGGTGTACTTAGGGTCACCCGCAGATGACGTCCCTAAAATCTAATTTGTTTTTGCTAAAACCATTAAAAAACTTTAAATACTTGCACCCCCACCCTCAAAGTATCCCCTATGGGGAGGGGGTGTACTTGGGGTCACTCACGAATGACGTCCCAAAAATCTTAATTTTCTTCCTAAAGCCATTATGAATCAGTAATGGCCTGAGCTAAGAAATCTCTAATACGAATCTGTAATCGTGTCAGATATGCAACACATAAAATACATAGAGTCCCGTCAGCAAGTTAGCTTTGTTTTCTGTCGTTCCAAGAGAAAGTCCTGCTACGTTTCGTGTCTTGCAAAAGAGCCGGCTGCTTTTTGTTTTGACGACGTTAAGGCTGGTAGGGGTCAGACACAAATGGCGTTGCTTACCTTAAGAGTGGGTCACTTGACATTCCACCGTAAGGGCATCCATTCAAGCAATGCTTAAAAAGGTGACAAGCAGTTGGGTAGGCTTATAATTTTGGTAAATTTATGTGTCGTCATTTGTGTCCGTTCCCAAAGCTGGTCAAGCATACGAACTTAATATTTTAGGTTTGCTATCTTGTATTTGAATTACACTCGGAAAAATCTATGCTTATCTGCATCGAGCACGGAATGTCGGCATAAACCAATTGCAATATACCATGATATATTTAACGTGGAATGAAAAACGGGTGAAATTCACGACTTTTTAACTTCATGCTGTAAACATACGCACGTTGATCGTAAAAGGGAAGTGACCGTTCATAAATAACTTCATTGGAAATTTCTATTTTAGAAAACCCACCCCAACTATTTTTACTTCATGCTGTTAACAAACGAACGAAGCTTATAGATAGTTGATGACCAACTTATAATGGCGTCATTCAAATTCTCAATTTTAAGAAACATGGTTTAACCAAATGGCACGCAGTTCGTAATTTTTAGTGTCCAGTAAATCTTATACATAGGTGATTTATAAATTATATTTCAATTTCGAGGGTTACACAAGTTAGGAGCCATGCAAGGATCATCTAAAAATGACGTCATTTAATTATTTCAATTATAGGAATATCTTCTGTCTTCAGTTCACAAATCAAATTAATTGATATCCCTAACACCGTCTTTTTTTAGCATACATACAGTGATCCTTCATAAATGACGTCATCACAAAATCACCATTTTAAGGATCCTTGTTAGTTCTGAATGCAAAATTTGGTAGATTTATATCTTCAAAATCTACTTTTACTAGTATACACACAATAATTGTCCATAAATAAAGTCGTCTAAATGTCATCATTTAAAAAAACACCCGTTATCAGTTTAAACATTATTTAATATTGTATTTTTAGCATGAAATATTATTATTGTACATATTAGGATCGTCCAACAATGTCGTCACTAAAATATTGCACTTTGGAGGGTATAGAGTGTATTGTATGTAAATAATGTGAGAAGATGCATCAATTGACTAAAGTCAATATTCGCTGTAAGCTCAGCATCTACTTCGGGCCCACGGTAGGCAAATCCGGCGCGAAGCGCCGGATTTTTATAGGTTGTTTGTAATGTAGTGTGAACTCTACTGTCCGATATGCCGTAAATAATTAGTACTGGTATGGTGTGGTTTCGCTAATATGTGATAAGTTTAATAACCTGTCAATGGTAAATTAAGAGCTCAAAGAAAGCTTTAAGGTCCCAATTGCTTGCAGATATCATAATCAACCTCAGTTACAGACTGTGTCTCAACCTCCCAACCTAACAATAACGTTGTTTTTGTTGAACTGTGGTGCCCGTGTGAAAGACAATTTTCCTGGTTTACATCATATTACACTTACAACGAAATCACGCAAAATACAACACCAAAATTTAACAGAACAGAACTTCTTTTAAAAAACAGGCTAGTTAATATTATCCTTAAGTCATAAATAGAAGCGTAAAACACCAGTTATTTAATTTCGAAAAGTGCAAAATGGTTAAATACGATTTTAAAAAGTATAAATCGTTAAAATTGATTTTTTCTAGAAACCACAAAATTTTTTATAAACATTTTTTCGAACAGGTGCAATTATTAATTGTAATCTTATTATGATTTTTACACATTGAAATATATTTATATTCTTTGTGCTCTTTGAATTCAAATTAAACTAGAAATACGCTTTTATTTACACGACATTGCTATTCAGATATGCTTTTTATCAAGGCAAATACAAATTATTGTTCATACAACTAGAATAAAACATAATTTCGAGTCATCAAATAATATAATTATCTTTTTATATGGATTTTTAAATTATTTTTTGTCACAGAGCTGACAAAGCCCAAAATTTCTTCTATTTTTTTCATATGCAATTATATTTTTTTTCATATATTTGATATTGCGACTCAAAGCGATAGTGTCCTTGCACCTAAAGCACAGTTTCTGCAGTTTTTATAAATTTAATTTGTTGTATGTCTTATTTTGTTTTTAGATGCTGAGCTTTAGCTGCATCTATTGAAATGGTTTTTTGTCTGTCTGTCTGTCTGTACGCCTGTCATGGACGATTTCTGCATGCATACTAGTAAAATCCTATATTAAGGATATAATATGTCAACTCTTTTAAATTTCTAAACTTATGACAATGGGGATCCCTAAAATAGTAAAAATTTGTATGACGTTATTTATGGACGATCTCTGCATGCATACTAGTAAAATCCTATGTAGGTATATATGTGGACCTAATATCCAGACTAATACCTGCGTTGATATACAACAGAAGTTCACACACAAGTCATTCGGCCGCCAATCACGTGAATGTCTCTATAAATAATGTGATTGGTTGTTGGTGCCCATAGATTTTACACCCGGTGTTTTTGAACCAAGGCAAGTGCATCGAGGATTTGGAGCTAGCTTGATATGTACGTGAATGTAACTTAAAGCGAGCTTAGACCTGGTTTTTGTCCTGGAAAAAAATAAAATGTAAAAAATTTTGAGAGTTGGTCTATTTAACTGCTAATTCCCGTGTAAAAAAAATTGTGTCGTCTTATGCATAGCACGACATAACTGCTAGTGCAGAATAGTTTGTGCATAAAATATTGTGTCTTGTTATGCATAAGAGGTTATTTGCATAATCTATTGTGCACAAGTCTAATGCACAAAACTGTATGCATAATATTTATAATAAATTCTGCACAAACATTTCATCATAGGTTTATATGCATAAAATGGTATGCATGTCAGCCTATGCATACATATCCATGCAGAAAGTAGTATTCAAAATTGGAAATGACCTTTGACCCTTGGCCTTTCGTATAACTGTAAAGTAGTATACCTACATTTTCAAGTTTAGCACATTTGAGAATTTCACTAGAAAAATGTCTTATTAGAAAAAACAGCAAATCTTTGATTATTCAGTTTTTTAATGTGCTGATCCATGAGCTGATTGACCTTATATGAAAGTAATAAACCAAATTAACATATTAATTATATGATTTGAAATATATAAAATCAATTAAATGTTCAGAAAATAGCCGTAATTCGTATTTAAAATATCCCATGTGTATAAGAACGAATAATATTCCTTGCATTCATAACAAGCACATGTGGCGTAGAGGATAAGGTAACCGTATAATCTACAAAAGTCGTGGGTTCGAGACTGGAACGGCGGTATTAATTTTGAATTACATTTATTTTTTGCGTATAATATTGTGCATGAAAAATTATGCCTAATATAATGTGCAGGAAAAGCAGTCAAAATTAGCCACGTCTGTATTCTGCATACCATCTCTGCATAATCTGAACTGCACAATCAATTGTGTAGGAAAAGCAGTCAATTTTCACCACGAATTTTGTGCATAAAACGACACTTTATTTGTGCAGGAACAAACTTTAAATTTCTACACGGGTTCCAAAACATTAAATAAGTAGATCACAACCAAATACTATACAGCTCATCTATATCGCATTTCTGAGAGTATAAAATTTATTTTAATTCAATCAGTTTAAAATTGTGACCTGTGGCGTACAACAACGGAATGGAGGACAGGCAGAGAAAAAGGGGGACGGACGGACAAAACTATTTTATTAGATGCTCTATGAGCTAAATCTCAGCATCTAAAAATACCAACAACTGTCAACAGTGAATAAAAAATCCATGTCCGCCGGCCCGAAGTAGATGCTGAGCTTACAACGAATTGTTAACCTATATATGTTATAGAAATTAGATCTAACATTCTGACGTCCTCTTAATATTATAGTTTTTAGAACTCCAAGTTCTAACGTTAGAATTTTTCCCAACCTAGTTTAACTACATATCACGGACTTATTTATGTATTATGTATGTATGTATGTATGTATGTATTTATACAGCCAGGTAAGCAACCATTAGGTATGGAGAACTGTAATTTGATACAACTTTATTTTCGGATAGTCAGAGCACCGTCAGCAGATAGTAACTGCTACAGTACTCCTCATCCTGTAACCTACACTTGTAGTATTTGATATTCGTTTTGTGTTTCTGTAGACCACTAAGCAAGAGATATATTTAGGCTGGTTTGGACCAGACAGCCACAGTTTATATTTCCCTTACGGAAAATAAGCTCAACAGAGTATCTTATAGAGTTGAAAGGACTTTTTAACTGTCTTTACGACTCCACTACGCTCTGCTAAGTAAACCTATCAGCGAGCACCCTTTGGTCGAATGTTATTGGATGGCGACGTTCGCAGTATACTAAAGAGAGAAGTGCTTGGGGAAGAATCTTGAGTTTGTACATTGCATGTACCAAAATCAGGCAAAGTAAGTACCTCCTATTAAGCAGTACTGAAACTTTGTCTCAGGTAGATTACTACCACGGATTTTTTTTAGCCTGCACCGGCTGCACCTAACTCTCTTAAACTCTAACTCCCACCCCAGCTCAGCTAACCACCACCATACAAAGCTCTATCACCGTTACCGACTTCAATTCCGAGTGACACCGACTTCCGCGACCCAGCAGCTTAGTAGTTAAACCACTTGGCCGCCGAGCTAGAATTATTAATGCATTATAGATTTTAAAGGATCGTCGATAATGAAGTTATTCAAATATCATAGTTTTTGGACCCTCATTAATAAATTTAGAATTTTTTCCAACTTGATTTTAATTGTTTGCCACGTACATCCATATATGGCTCATTGATGGTAAAGGAGCCTCCATAAATGACAGCGTTTGTGAATGGTGCAATTTATTAAAGGTTAGTAGTTATATTTAACTGCAGGCTACGCAAATGCGTATATGCCTTATTGATGGTGAAGAAGCTTCCGTAAATCCTATATAATGTTTTAGCGTAACATGAATTATCTTGTGCCTCTGTTGAAGCTCAGCATCTAATTCAGGCCTGCTACCGGTCTACAAATCTGGCGCTTTGCGCTGAATTTGTATTAACGTATAGGTTCATGCAGTGTTATTGGCCCAAAGTCATTAAATTTTAAGTGCGATTATCAGTCATTCTGCAGGGACATGTAAACATGGCAAACCTGTAGAAAAAAAATTTATTAAGGAATATTTTGTGTGTCTTGCTTTATACAGAAACAGAAAGTTTGCTAGTGGAGTTTGGCAGGTAGTCACATTTCGGCACGCTAAATATGCAATGCTCACATTTTTTGCTAAAAACAAAACAACCATTGATTATTTAATCCAGGTGGTAGGGCTTTACGTTGGGGCACGAGGGACGATTTCAAAATTTTTCCTTGACTTCATGAAAACCCAACGTTTACCCAGTACGCTTATTGAAGACATAGTGATCTCCGTTTTGAAGAAATCAGTTCAAATATGTGTGCATCATTTGTTTTCGTGTGTGCCTACTGAATAATAATGATGAATAATCTAATATATAATTACACTAAAAAGCATAAACTATATGTAACAAAATTATGTAAACGTATACTGAGTCCTTCGGGCTATCGTCGTTGGACGACAGTGTCAAGTTTATTTTAATAAAGTTGTCTTTCTCTTTTGGAGAATGTGTGTCAAGTTTACCAAGTTCAACGCACCGTTTATTTGTTAAGAGAGTATTGATTTTCAATGTGATCAGTTTTTCGCATTTCATTTGTTAAAACTTACGTTTCTAAACATGGTCTGCCTAATGCTAACAAGCAACTTCTCTATGTTAAGGAATAAACATCACCTAGACCTACATAAAACTCATAAAACTGATATTTTACAAAGTTTTATTAGCTCTACTTGTATTTTTAGAATTACACAAATCATGTTATTAACATATTGAAGTTGAATGAACACACAACTACTAACTAAGCAATATATTATATAATAGTAGATAGGCAATAAATTACTTTGCCACTGGAATTAAAACTTTTCCTTGTGAATATTTTGGTAGTATTCTTGATTTAACATTTTCACACAGAAATCTACATACAAACTTCAATTAAACAAATAGACCGTTAAAAATTAACATAAAATTAACAATTAACATTTACTTATGCGTTAAACTGTTGATCAACGTTGCTGCATTTCATACCTTAGTTGTGTGTGAATATTGTATAATTTTATCAATCATAGCATTTAACACTATTACATTAATTTAATACGAAAGCATTTATATGAGAGATACACAGATGGTATTTTATTATCTTATCATCATTTTATACGCCACTCTTCAGGCAATAAATACTTGTTGTGGTGGCAGGCCGTAAAAATAAATAGTCACATTTGTGTCGCTTTTGTTTTATGTGGGCCCTGCGAAAAAAATCATAAACTTTACGAAAATTTGCAGGCCAGTTACTGAGAAAAATAGGAATGCTATGCTAGGTTGAAATTAACACCTTCAATTTTTTATTTTGCTATTTAAAACATCTGATTACAACTTAAAACGCAACCAAATAGCACATTTTTCTAATACTTTACTAGTTTAGTGACACTATTAAACGCTTATACTAAAAAATACAATTAGAAAACAAAAATTTTCAAAAAATTCGCGACAATATGTTGGACGCCCCTTTTATTTGTAGTTACCTATTTTTACTAACAAGTGTCATTTTTCCGCCCCTTCCCTAAGCACCTTTAACATGGGCCAAATTTTCTCAAATTTTTGAAATTTTTCTTTTTTAAGAATATTTTACGCATTATTTTACATACCTTAGCGCTTAAAGTTAGTCCAAATAATTTTTTTTCATCTCATTAAAAACAAAATAAAATTTGGTACATACAATGCCCTCAGGCAAAACCAGATAACGCAAACCGCTACAGCTTGTATTCTACTTTCTCATGTTTTTTTATTTTAAAATCTTACAGAAGCTAAACGTAAATTAATTTTGCAATGATGAATATTTGTTAATATTCTAAATAACTAAGGCGTATCTGAAATAAAATTTTTGGAGGTGGTGATAATGCAAATGTCAAGCTGTTTTAAAACATATTTTCCTAGAATGATATTAAACCTGCCGTTAACTAAGCGAGTTGTGCTCTAGAACCCCAGAACTATAGACAGATGCGCCCCTAATAAATAAAGCTAATTGATGTAAAATGTTATACAGTCACCTTTTTCAATTAATTCGTGATCTAAATACTCTTTTTATTTTCCAAAAACGAATGAAATTTTGTTTGACTATGCGTTTACTAAATTATTACTAATCCGACCTAAAGACATACCTTATAGTAGGTTCACTTATCGGCATGGGTCAATTCACCTCACACTAAGCTACATTTATTTATTTAACGATTTTCATAAAGAGAATTTTGATTTTTTACGAAAAAAATTCAAAACTATAGGCCTTAGAACAAAATAGTATAAAAACCTTTTCCACATTTGCTAAAGTTTATATATTTGCTTTTTAATAGTTTAAGTTTTTCGTTTGTGTCAATAAGTAGTTCCCTGCACCTCTACATGTGTTAAATACTGTCCTATGGATTGTTTAAGTCGTTGAGTAATACTGTTAAATATGCCGTATATAATTGTTACTGCTATAGTGTAGCTTAACTTATATGTAATAAGTTTTATCACCTGTCTAGGATTAGTTGACAACCAAAAGGAAACAAGTTAAATGACCTAGATAGCACAGGACGAGTTTAGGACGTCCTAGGGACTAACAATACGTTCACGCCCACTGGTCCAAAACTTAGGAAAATCTGAGCTAAGCACAAGTCCCGGACGTTCGTACCTTGTGAATATGCCCAACCCGATCTCGTGCTCAGCACGTATTTTAAATAGGCTGGTCCGAGCAAGACCAGTTTAGAACCACCACTTCTTACACCTTCCCCTGTCCCCTTTTACGTAATTAAATACATACATATCTACATAATTTTATACTAATACAATAATCATTCGTTTTATTCATTTATAGCATCATATTTATTTTCATTTCCATTCATTTTCAATCTGTGGTACAACTCAAAAAAATTTCACGTAGAAGCACTTGTAAATTACAACTCCAGGTAGTTTATAGTACAAAGTAACACAGCTATTAAAATAATGTACTCACTACCACATTACTTTCAGTTAACAAATAGATTCCAACTGTTACTGTTGTGCACAACTACACAGCAAGCACAAACGCAACCAATTGTAGATACTTTAATCACACACTCAATGGATACACTCTTAACCTACCCAACAGTTAAAACACGTATCAGAAAAACAGTAAATAAGTTTTTTCACTAATATTTTGTACAAAAACAAAAAACAATGTAGTAATTTGACTGTAATATGATGCACATTAGCGCTGTTAGGCTGTAACTATTTGAAGTTTTTGGAATCTAAGCTTGTAGGAGTGCATGCGGACTCCATAAAAACTCAAAAAAGACTAAAATATGTGATGTAAAAGAATGTCATGTAGAGATCCGTTAAAATAAGTAAAAAAAATTTAAAACGAGATTCAAATGTGTTTAAGACTTGTCTGATACACGATGGGAATTAACTTTTTGAATCACGCCTATTAATTTTGAGGACGAATTTAAGACGAGTTTCAAACCAAATACACATTTGTCCGGCGAACGTTCAGTATAAACCTATTTAAACTCGCCTATTTCTTTTTTTTTAAACCCTTGGTCCTAAAGTCTTCTACATTTACGAGTTTTGGCCCACACAGACCAGTTGTGGATCGTACAAAACTCGTTTTGTGCTATTAGCGGACTCCACAGCTCGCAGATATCATATTTAAACTCAATTACAGACTGTGTCTCAACAAATTAACAACATTGTTCATGTAGAACTGTGGTGGTATTGTAAGTGACGGTTTTGTAGATTTTACATCATATTTTTGTACAAGGGAATGACACAAAATGCAACACCTATATTTAACAGAGATTTATTCTAAACAATCAGGCTAGTTTACAATAGCACGAATAGAAGCGCGAAGTTACAGTTATCAGATTTTAAATCAAGCTAAATAGTTCTTTTACTTATTTTTGTTTTAATCGTATCAGAAATAAGTTTTTTCTAGAAAGCTCAATATGTGTTTTGAATAACTCTGGTTTCATTCGCAAATTATTTTAATTTGTTTGTTTGTTTGTGAGCTTTATTCAAGTGTCAAAATTAAACACTTCAAACATTTAGTATGTACTGAATTCCAATAACAGACACAGTATTCGGTTACATTATATCAAGTCTAGTAATTTTTAAAACATATCCAGTTACACAATATACGGTTACAAACGAATCAACGAAATTCTTAAACAATGAATTAAGGAGGTGTATACATAGTTACGTATCTACATTTTCTACTCAATATAAAATAAGAACTTAATTCTATCTTAAACTCAGCTAGAGAAATGTCAGTATTACGTAGATGTGATGGGAGCTTGTTCCAGGTATCTACAGCTCTATACATGAAAGATTTTTTGAACGTTGCAGACGGGCTACGAGATATATGCTCGAGCAAAATACCATCACCTGACATTGTTGGCCTTACAATCTTTTTAACTTTAAACAATTTATTTAAATATTCAATATTCGAACCAACTTTTAAAGTTTTAAACACAAAAATTTAATTATGATTTTGATTTTCACACATTCCAGAATAGTCTTTGCGTTCTAAGAATTCACATAATTTGAGAACAACGCTTCTGTTAACATAGTATTGTAATTCTAATATGCTTTTAATGCAGGCAAGTACTATTTTTGTTATTACCGCTAAAATAAAATATTTAGTTTTGAGTGTTTACCTACTATGATAATTATGTTGTAAACGGTGTTGAATTATACTCTGTTACAGTGCTAAGAGTACTAGCACAGCTTAAACTCGATTCCATGCCATTTAAATGCACAATCATATTCTCTCTTATAGATTTTATATGACTGAGGGTAATAGTGTACCTAGAACCGGAAGCCTAATTTTTGTGTTTCACAATCTAATGTGTTATATGCGCTAGCTTGTTTTTTATCTACGCAAAGTTTAATTTAGTGTGATTGGCTCAAAGTCAATAAATTGTGTGATTATCAGTCAATCTGCAGGGGCATGTAAGCAATGCTAACTTGTTAAGTTATTATTTATTGAGTAATATTGTGTGTATCTTGCTAAAAACAGAAACTTGATAGTCAATTTTAGCGGAAAATCACATTTTGTTTAGTTTAGGGTGCACTGTTCTAATTGTTCGCTGAATTCAAAACAGCATTTAATTTACAAAAACGTTGTGTACATCATCTTACACTTAATAAGTAACTTGTCAGATAATGGGCCTTAAGCTGCTGCTCGTCTAAATCGACAGAATTCGGTTTAGAATTGCATTGTATTAAAATCATAAACTTATTTAGTATTACGCATCATTTTTAAGAAACACCGATGTTTATCATTAGAAATTATTGACGTTATAATTTAACATTTGCTGAATATTAAATCATTTTTACTGACCTGTGTAATAAAATAGACCCACGGACTATTACAAACATGCGAAGTGTTCAAACTGAGGCCTCTTAGACCTCAGTTAGTAAAACCATTGACACTTTTCTACGTCATGACTATAATTAACTTACAAATTTATATTTAAATACACAGTAATTAATAAATCTTAAAAGTGTGAAAAGAATCTAAAGTCATTGCATTGCAATGCAATGACTTTAGATTTTTTATACACTTGTTAGGTTTTTTTAATGTATTGATTGTATAATATGCTATAGTATTAGTATTAACAAAGAAACACACATTAGGTTGAAAAATTGTTTGACAATAATGTACCCATTTTTCATATTATCAACACCTTAAGCATTGTGTAAGTGGTTAGCTTTACAATGTCACAAAATTATTAAAAGTAACGACCTACATAAGTACCTGATTTAAATGTTTTTCTCCTCTATTCATTCGAAAGTGTTCTGCAACTGTGCATTATATCGTAAATAATTACAAAAAGTATTTATCTACACGAGAAACATCGTATTATCTATATCAATATAAATAAGGTATGCATTCACCTGTGCATGATAAGCATTAGGTTTAAACTATAAAAATTTAGCACTAAACTGGAGCGGCAGCTTTCAGCTCAGTACTTGCTCCTGTTTTAAATATCTGAAAAAAAAATTTAATTGTAATGCTCAATTTATTTGTGCAGGCGCATGGTATTCATAACTATTGTGAATATGTTTTTATAATTTTTTGCTCCTAATTTATCAGCCCGTAGCTAAATACATGCAAATGATATACAGTGGCTCTATTTACTTCATATTTGTTATACAACTTATCTAATACCTAATATAGCATCAAAGTTTAAACTAGCCTTGATCAACAGACTGATCACTAGCATTTTATTATATTCAACGTTGAGAGAAAGACAACTTTATTAAAATCAACTTGACACTGTCCTTCAACGAGGATAGCCCAAAGGACTCAGTACACGTAACATAAATTTGTTAAATATAGATTATGACTGTTAGTATAATTATGAAATTTAAAATTCAAAAATTAATCAGCTGGCAAAGAAGAATATAAATGATGCACGCAGATTTGAACGGATTTCTTCAAAACAGAAACCACGATGTCTTCAATCAATGTTAGAAGTAGACACTGGGTTTTCATAAATTCAAGGAAAAATTTTGAAATCGTTCCACGCGCCCCAATATACAATCCAACTACTTGAATTTCCGTAAGCCCCAGTTTCTGCTTAAAGTAAAGGATGCATGGGTCATAAATACTTCTCTTTTCTTGATTTACGGCCTCAGATTGATTTATGTCGTTTTGTTCCATACGAACAGTAGGATCTAGAATAATTCCTATGTTCGTTGCTTAGTTATAAGCAATTATATCCACACGCCTAGAACCGTCACCAGTACATTCAACTTCTTGAAGATCTTTCCATCCTAATTTTTGCATAGCTTCAGCAAGTAAACGGCGAACTGCATGATGTCGGTTATTGCGAATTAACTCTCCACGTGGGCATCGTCCAAGGATATGTCCTATTGTTTCAATCTCTTTGCAACCATGTCGGCAGTAAAGGGATCCTCGGTCAGGCCGAGGGATAGCATTCACCGGTAATACATTTCCAACCATCTTAATAGCAGTGGTCCATTCGGATGAAGAGAGTCCATTTAAAACGATTTAACTATGTAAACTATTTGTGTTTCAATAATTAATTAATATTTTTGTGTAATGAATGACAAGATCGAGTACTTAGCAGAAAGGTACTATGCCTGGGAAGCTAATTAATAAGATAAACAAGCCTATGCCTATAATAACAAGAAATGTAAATATCTAAATATTGCATAACTACATAACCAAATAACGTCAAAAAATATCCAAAGTTTTATGACCATACGGAACTCACCTCCTAGTCAATATAATAATTAATGCATGAATTGCAGTATTTGCCATATGATTCTATTATTATCATGACACCCTAATTAACTAAATACATAGCGTCATGTATGGGCGTTTTTTATTTAAACAATTCAAAGGCAATATTTACTACACCAAAAATTATTTTAAACAATTGTTCAGGTATGTCAAGAACAAAGAAATTTCAGTGAAATGCCTCTAAATAATCAGGTTTACCATAGCAGGCGCAAGTGTATACTAGGGTTGTGGTAGAAAATCTAGTAACGTTATTTTTTCCATTATATGCACTGTACATACTGTATATAGTGCTACATGCACGGGTTCTTTAATGTATATGCTTTGTGTATAGGTGTTTTATTCCTAGTATGATTTGAAACTTTAAAGAGCCGTTCTAATAACTATACTACAAGATTAAAATTTTAATAGGTTTTTGTTTTTGTAATACCTTTAATGATGCATTTCACCTAATAAATGATAGATACACGTAGGATTGTTCAATTGTTGAATAGTTTAACTGTTAGATAGGCAATTTGGGCAGTTAAACCACACAAGTGGCACAAATTTGTGTCTTTGCACTTGTGCGGATAAACCAATGACATAATTTTTAACAATATTTGCAACGTTTCAAACGATAGACTATACAAACTGTTTGTTTTCAATTTGGGTTTTTATTTTCGTTTATTGAATAACATGAAAGAGTACTGAGTATAGAGCTGCCGTGCTAGTTCAGAGGGAGAGTTGAGGACGATATAAACCTTAATTGTTAGTACCCTAATGTTCGTAACACCTCAATTGACCACACATAGCGTTATCTTTGGACGCCCTTTATTTAAATAATTGTAAAGCAGCAATATTCACTGTGGTGAAAATCATCCTGTAAATTCACCTGTGGACTAGAAAACATGGAAATCGCATTGAAATGCCTGTGACTGATAAATATTATACGACCTTGCTGTATGTGTATATATATTGGTGTTGTGGCTTAATTTTAATTTTAATTCTATTATATTTGCCGTATACTGCATATAGTGCTACATAGATGAGTACTCTAGCTCATACACATTGTGTATATATGTAATGTTTGTAGTTTGATTTGGCTGTATATAAGAGCTGTGTTAGTTACAACCCTATCATGTATGAATATATTTCAATATTTTGCGGATTTAATGGTGCATGTATATACGTTAGATAGTTTAATCGTTATATAGCTATGTTGGAAGAGCAAACAACACAAGCGCTTATCAGTCATTGTGCCTAGCACTTCTACTACAGGAACATTCAAGTTTCAACTCTAGATCGATAATATTTAACACAGTTATAAAATGTTGTTAAGGCAAAAGTCCAGTAGCTACTTTGTAAGTACCTATAGTTATTTAATTGAAAATAATTAGTTTTCGTGTGATTTAGGCTAAAACCGAAATGGTATACTCCCCCGCCTCGGAAAGCGGGTGGGAGGCCATCCCTGAGTTTACCTTACCTCCACATGTTTACATCCCATAAAATGGTGAGGAATTTATTATTTCTCGTCGGTATTGATTTCCGCGAATTTTATTTAATCAACACCTATGATAGCTAAACTATCAATACCCCTTATGTTAAATTTTATTTAATTTTTTTAGTTTAGTTAATGTCAGATGGTAGAGATTTAGTTTATAAAAAGGGGGTCCACCACTCCGATGAAGGTCGGAGGCCTATGAGAAAGGAGGAGAAGCTCAACTGCTGCAGACTGCCGAGTATCTCCTATGATTGCTATGGTAAGTTAAGCTTATTTGATTTTAAGCTATTTACTTTACGCTCATGTTAAGTTTTCCTCGCTATTTGAGGATTATTTTCTGATGTAATATTTCCAGTGGCAAGTGGCTCGGTGGCAGAGGCCGGGGTGATGGGAAAAGTATCCATTTTTCCGGCTTCGCCACCACGAGCTTCCGTATTCCCGAGGACCGGATAGGAACCGTCGACGTTGCAAGGCAAACGGAGCATGATGACCGCCGACGACCCAACCAAGGCTCCCCGGAAATACGGTCTGCCACGGAAGTTTTTGCCAATTTTTATGATTCCAATTTTAATGGGAAGTTATGTTCATTTTAGTTTTAATTTTCATTTATTTATAGGAAGGCAAGGCGGTGCGATGGTCGAGGGTCTGGCTGCCCTCGCGTCCAACGGAGTTGAGCAGGAGGCAGAGGGAACTGGAGATAGTCCTTGGTTCAGTGAGCGTTCCAAGTGACAAGGACCTCCTTTTTCCCGTCCTCCCGCACAACGCGACGCCTTTGCTTTGAATTTTGGTATTTATTCAAATTACTAATTTTAATATTTTATTTCAAATATATTTATTTTCATTTATTTTGGCAGAGGGACTGAGCGGCGTGAAGGTTGTAGGCCTGGTCGCCCACAACTCCAGCCTCGCCGGATAGGAAAGTCAAAGGCGAGGAATTGGCTCTTGGGATGCCGAGTATTCTGGGTGGCAAGAGCATTCCATTGCCGGCTTTCCTGTTCCAGCAATTTGCTCAGTCCTTAATTTTGCATATTTAAATAGGTAAGTTTTCAGTTTTAGATTCATATTTATTTTATTTTTATTTTGATTTCAGAAAGGCATATGGCCTGACACTGAAGGTACCAGCTCCGGCAGTCAGGTGTATCCCGGAGACAGGGGAGGGCTGCCAGTGCGCGTGTTTGATTAACCTGGAGCCTCAGCTCCCAAACACCGACTGCGCCCATTCTGTAACTCCAGGACAGCCACATGTCTTGAATTTTTGATGTCTCATTAGGTAAATTATAAATGTATGTTTATTTATTTTAATTTTAGTTTGAGATAATTATTTTTAGGTTTTTGTTTTATTTAATTTTGCTGTTACAAGAAGTTGAGGAGAGCGGCTTGATGGTGGACAAACTTGGGACAGAAAGATATTGTCCGGAGTCCCGACAGGTCATCAAGACTGAGGAAGGAGGCGAACCCCAACATAGCCAGAGTCGCGGGTTCGCTTTCTCGCTCTCCCTTCAATTTTGCTTAACATTTTATGGAGTTTTTAATATTTTTATGAATGGAACAAGTCCCTATAATTACGTTGGGGAGTCCGTCGGAACTACACCCGACGTCTTATATTTATGCTAATCATTTTCACATGGTAAATTTATAAGGTTAATTAATGTTTCCTTAATTCTAGGAATACCGATTTATGAGAATCGAGGAATTTGCCAATGAAATAAAGACACGAACGATCGATAAGGATAGGTAATCTTATAGTTAATGTTAAATTAATTTAATTAGAAAAGCAAACGAAACATGAATTGAAAATGGAATGATACGATCTTCTCCTTTCAGCATAAGGCTGGGAGCAAAAACTTTAAGGATTCAAAATATCGGAATATTATTCTTTGGTTTTCTTTTTCTTTTAGGTTTACGTCCATACAATGATTATAGTTTAAATGGTTTACAATGATTTCTTACGAACACTGCCGAGGCAGTGTTTACAGTTTCCAGATCCAGATCCAATAATAATACAGGTAATTTCACCATTATTAATTTTTCTTTTGATTTTTCTTTTATACCATTAACTTATGGTCTTTTTGACCTCGAAGTACAATCAGAATAAGTTTAATATAAACTCACAGAGGGGAGCGGCGAAGATGGAACACACGAGGCACAGAAAAACTAGAATGTAGAAATTTTCACTATAAAAACTTTGTTTCTTTTCCTTTATTTTATGATTGCACCAACAAACGGAATCGGAGCAATCCCCTTTTAAACGTCTAAAGCTTTTTGGTGTTTCCATGTTTTCCCTTCCCTTCTAATGAATTCTTTTCATTTTTGGAAAACTGAATAATATAATTATTATGAAAAATAGGAAATTAGGAAGATGAATATCGAATCGTTCGTGGAGTCGTGCTTGCAGGCTTAAGCCGTGCTTCGATCCTCGCCGAAGTTTCAAAACCCAACTTGCTTCCCTCATGAAAAACAAGTCCCCACTTGAGTTGTGTTCGACGGGCTAGCACCAACTGATGAAGCATGCTGAGTTCTCCTTCTTTGTCACTTCTTTTTCCCCGAAATGCATCTTTGGCCGCGGGGCTGCGTCCGTTTCTAATCCATCTCTTGGTCAATTCACATCAGATCGAAGGATCGCATGTAGCATTGCTCTCATATTTTTCCCTCACATGGGTCTCCCTCCTTCTCTGTCAGATGGCCGATGCTGTCTGGAAGAGCTGGAAAGAACCTGTGGGAGCGAGTGTCGTGGAAACTATTCCCTTCTTACAATCCTCTTTTATTCCTCCGTGTCCCCACGGAGGGTGGCTAAGGACAAAAAGAATAGAAGACACGACACGCATTTCATATATTAAACTTTTACTTTTATGATAATGGATTATTGGACCTGGTTTTTGCTGAATGAAGAATTAAAATTTTGGATCTGGTATTAATTCATTTTGAGAACCTTTTTATTACGTCAAAGTTGCATGAATGAAATTCATTTTTAAGGAAAATATAAGTAAGTGTCATCCTAGGAGATGCCCTAAACCCTTCACCTTAACTGAGCCGTCCGTACGAAACGGCCACCCAGTCGAGATTACTTATCTAAAGCATAACCCTCGTGAACAACGTGAGATTTAATTTAGGCCAGATATTTTGGGATCGGACCGATATCAGTGATCAAAAAAATTGTATTATTGAAAAGTAACAAAAAAAAATTTTTAATTGAATTAAGATTATGGCTTAGCTAACCTTCTACGTCTTACGTTCTAATGCGTGGAAAGATTAACATTCTTGGCTTTCTTAATTAATCCTAAGGTGAGTTCCATACGGATATTCCTGAGCATAATTCTCCCTTGGAAATGAAGATTATTTAAGCTTAAAGGGTACATCAAAAGACAATGAAATAATGAAGTTTCTAACTAGAACAAAATTCAGTTGACCCTACGACTTAACTGGTTATGCGTAGCGGCATCTCATTTTCTACTTCTGGCAAATTTAAGCGTATCAAAGATAAAGAGATAATAGGAAGCATAGGAAATTAACTAGCAACTCGGCTTTCTATTGTTTCTAAAACTAACATGGTTTCCTATTTGATGTCAACGGAGATCAGAATCATGGTATATTTTTAATTCATTTTTAACGGAGATAAATTTATAATTTTTAACGGAGAATAGAATTATTTATTTTTATGGTATAATCTCGGGTCTTCATTCGTACGTTATTTTCACCGGATTATATTAATTCATTTTTAAGTTATTAACGAAGTTTTAATTCATTTCTTTAAGGGATTAAATCACTTTTTATGGGGGTACTTCATTTTTGTAGAGTGCTTCATTGGGGATTTTGATCATCTTCGGGATCTTGGGGATCCTCTTGGATTTCCTCTTTGGGAATTGGTGGTAGGTGAGCTGCTGCCGCTGGTGGTTGGATTTGGGCTTGGACAGGAGCCACCGGATGAACTGGTATCTGTTGAACCTCGTTTTGAGGTTGATGTTCCGGAATCACTTGAACTTGTGGAAGGGCGATGGGAACATAACGGATTCTAGATTTTATTGAGAGTAATGGCCTGCGCAAGTTGAGAGTCATATTGATTCGAAACTGATAATGCATACGGGCATTAAGGTTATTCACAAAATTCGACATCAGAGTACGAAAGTGATATTTTCCCCAGACGGGATCGATCTCATTTATGAGTTATGGTTGTAAAAGGAGTTAGTACTCTGGGTCGTGTTCAAAGATAAATCGATATGGAAACCGACTTGCTCGGTTTGCGACTATTAGTTGGAATCGATGCTGGATGAATATCTGATGTGCGGTCGCCATAGCCATGTCCCTGAGTTGGAGGGCAGTTGCTTGGATAAATGGTTGCAACGGGTTAGCTCTCTCTTGAATAGCTGGGACATGTATTTCCGTTGGGGTTTGATTGTGAGGTGGCGGTTCCAGGAGAGCCCGATGAGAAGTCTGGTTTTGTGCATCTCTGGTGTTGACTTGCACTGGAGGCGGTCGAATTTCCGGAACGGCCACTTGAATCGCCGGGGCTGATAATCTGACATGACTCGAAATCGCTGGACTTTTAACTGGTCCTGGCGTTGGGATGGCGGGACCAGATGGATGAGGAAATATCTTTCCAATGCCCTGTACCCGAGGTTTATTATTTATTATGGGTAAGTGGCTGGGATGAATCAACCGTACTCCCGACAATAATGGAGGTTGAATACGGAACCGATGTTGTTGTCGTTAAACTTCCCTTTTTTCGTAGTAATTTCAAAGGAAGGATGAGTATTTTCCGGATTCCTCCAGAGTCAGTTTTAATGAGTATGGTTGACTCTGTTTTTGATCTTTTTCCTGATGATTCTTCAGGAATGAGGGATATTTTTCGGCCTCTGCCTGAGTTGGAGTCCACGTATGTGATGGCTCTTTCTTTTCTTTCTGGGGAGGCTTTTCATACGTGACCCATGCCTTGGCACTTTTTAAAGTTCCAGAGAATGGAGCGTTAAGACCTGGGATAGGCCGTCCGCCTAAGAATCTGATTCCCCCTGGATATTGATGGATTAGAGGTCTTCCTTTGGCTAAAGGTATTGCAAAATTTTGATCAATAACTTTTGGTTTACCACTTCCTGTAGGAGTCAACTGGGTCCCTTGAGAAGGAGGCAGTGAAGCAACGAATCCCGAAGATTCAAGATTTGAATTGATTTTCATCTGGGATAAAGTAGACGAAGCTTTCTTTGGAGATTCCGAATTCTGAGAAATTTGTGGAGATTGGGATCCCGACTTTAACAGATATGAACTCATAGCGTAAGGGATTCTTGCCGCGGCTATGGCATCTCTTACTTGTTCCCTTGTGACTATCATAGAAAAGCGATTTTTGCTCGTGGCGAAAGATCCTAAGAACTTCTCTATTGATACGTTCGGAGCGTTTATTGGTATTGAGGGAGGAACTGGGCGAACGTTTTGTCGCTGTGTTCCGGACGGACCGGCAACTGGTTTTGATTCCCTCGGAGGGGTAACTGCCGTGCGGATCCAATCACATCGAGGTCTTCCGGTGGTTTTGGTTTTAGAGTTTGGATTCCTCCGACGGCGCCTTTCGTTCTCTCTGTTACGTTGGAGCCTTTGTTCATCTGTCATTTTCGGAGGGGGTCCCCAGACATATTTGAAATTGGGATCCGTTTCTACTGAAGGATCAGGGCGAGTCTTATAGTAGCGCCCACGGGGTCGGATCCGTTTTGGAGTAGACTGAGGGGTGGAGGGGGCACTCGGTTTTGGGTTTGCCGGATTCTTAGCCAATCGCTCCCGGCAGTGCCTTTCTTCCAGCCGCAGCCTACGTTGAGACACAGGTAGCTTGTAGTCCTCGTCTTTTTCGGACTCACTTTTCTTGTCTGATTCTGATTCGGTATCCTCTTCGGAGTCAGTGTATTGCCCGGTGTTGGAATTCGCGGGATACACCATGAAATCTCTTTGGAGGTAGTGTTGAAGGGGAAATGGGGTTTTTCCTCTTATTTTATCATTGAAACGGGATTGACGGATTTTTATCATAACAAATCCCATCTGCTTCTGGATTTTCCCCAAGAATTCGTCTGGGGGAGGTTCGTCGTTATCGGAAACGCGTTGGAATCCGTCGATAATCATTTCGATAGACTTTTTGTATAATTGCATCTGTATGCTCTTGTCTTTTTCAGTTTGTTCTTCAATTTCTTTTAAGGCGATTTTAGATATGAGCTTAAGAATTACCCGTTTCGCTTGGGCTTTCAGAGAATTTGAGTCGAGAGCCAGATCCTGGGTATCTTCTATTTCTCAGATTCCTTTCTTTTTGTATATCTTCTTTTGAAGAGTACCGATGGTCTCGCATAAGATCGCGACGATTTTATCATCGATCCGATATGGAAGTAGCGATGATCTTGAGGGAGCTTCTGGCATTTCGGGCCAATCACTGTCGCTGTCTGATGAGGATGGAGAAGAATGCATCTATTTAAGAAAAGTGTTAAAAGAGAAAGGCACGGGTAAGATAACTGTTCGGTTATGTTCACTGAAATTTCATCTCCCCAGCGTGAAGCACAAAAGTTCGCATTTTGAAGCACATTTTGGATTTTCAAACTAAACTTTCAGTTTGTCACTAATTTTAAGTTCTCTATCGAATTTCAAAAGTTAGATTGTTATTGAACCTGACGTGTAAAGACCAATTGTTTTATTTAAATTTTTAAGTTATTGGTTATTTCGTTCTGATCTCTGTTTCGCAGGCCCATTTTTGAACCTGCAGAATTTGTAGCAGTGCCCACTACCACAGTGGCCGCACCGTCGGACTCTCTTTTTCTTAGGAGGTTTGAAAAGGGGGCAATCCCTATAAATATGCCTAATGTCCCCTTTTACTGAATGCTCTATACATGTAGGGCATTTTCTAATTTTATTACTATATTTATGTTTATTGACCCCGTCACCGTAAGTCTTTGGTCGCCCGTGGGCATCGCCTTCGGCGGTAGATAGACCTGTTTCCTTCCGGGCAGAGGCGGATGCTGTCGAAGCTTCCGAGTCTGTCGTTGATGATGAAGGGAAAATCGGATCAGGGTCCCAATTGATGGTTGTGGTAGGGCTGTATGGAGGGGACTTGAATTCCTGAGTATAAGGTCCCAACCAAAAATCTTCTTGGTCAGAGGGGACGTTTCCTTCGTTGCTATCGCTGATGGAAATCTCCATTTGTTTCTGTATTCAATCATTTCATGGGAATTAGGCTTACATCCTACTTAAAATTTCAAGCTAAATTTTTCATTTTTTTCTTTTTTTTATTTCATTGAATTTTCTTAACATTTATTTAATGGTGGGGGAGCGGGAAGGAGGTTCACGGTCGAAATTTGCCCTGTAAGTATTGGTTTCCCAGCGAAATGCTTTTCCCATCACGAGTAAACCCTTTATAGGAAGCTACTTTGGGGAAATGATTCAGCGATTAGAGCCTTCGGGAATGTTGCGGTGCTCGGTGATAATAAGCATTTTCCTGGGGGACTAAGAAGTTCTACTTAGCCCGGGAGCCGAATCTGCTTTAGGGCAAAACCCTAAAAAGCTTATTTTACGGGAATGATTCGGTGGTAGGAGCCTCAGGGAAATTTGGTCTCCGGTGTTCATAGAGATTAACCTGGGGAATGCTCAAGAAATTCTTCTTGAGTTTCGGGAACTGAATCGTGCTTCGAGATTGATTGTGATAGAATTAGATAGGGATCCGATACTGACACGGAAATCCGGGCCGTGAATCCCCTTTTAATTTTGGGATTATATTTATTTTTAATAATTAATCTTCATCTTGCGAGTCTGTGAAAGTCGGAATTAAATTGGAAATGTTGGTGTGCATGTTTCCCATGCACCTAACTATTTGGTCTATTAAATTGACTCTGAGAGCTTAAGCACTCCCGCCCTTAGAAGTGGGGGTATTGGTGGTGTTTTTACTTTTATTGTTACGTGGTTTCGGAGGGGGATCTCTGTCATGAGTGGTTGAGCTTGGACCTTGTTCTGGTGCCGTTAAAGTAGCTCTTCTCGATCGAGTTGCCACTCCGGGTCGGAGATCACTGTTCGTCAAGACACGAGGAGTAACCTCACGCCTTTTTCTTCGAATTTTAGGTTTCTTGCGGTGTGTGGACTCTTCGTCGGTAGCTGAGCTAGGCTCCTCAGTCGTTTCGGTTTGAGATTCAGCTGTTTCAGTCTCAGAGACGTCTCGGGTCCGATCTCTCCTGGGAGATTTAGGTAGAGATCCTCCGGGGCTGAGCTTAGTATCTAGCCAATAGCTTTGACTATGTCTTTTCTTTCTTGGAGTACGAGTGGGAACGAAACAAAGTTGAAGGTCCCTAGCTGGGGCAGAATTTGCTTTTTCTTCCCTTTGCTGTTTTCCCCTTTTTGGGGTTTGATTTTGACTTTCGTTGTATTGTGAAATGGGATCTTCATGGGGTGATGGGGTTCTCTCTCGGTTGGTTCTGCGAGATGCAGAAGACCTGGAGGAAGAATTCCTACATTCCCTCTGGTTTTGATTTCCTGATGGGTACCCGTTGTGGGATAAGTTAATATTTAGATTTAAATCTTGGCCAAGTGATTGGCGCTGTGGGGTTTGATTCTTCCTTACATTAGTTTAAGGAGATTGGTTCGGAGCTGCTGGGTTCACGATTTTTTCACCTATACTGAGGTGACTATTTTCTAACTGGTTTCGAGATGAGGAGGAATTGGGAGGTCCCACTGGATTACTCTCTTCGCTCCATGGGATACAAGGATTATTACTTGTGTTATTTAACGGTGAGTGTTCAACGCATGTATTAAGCTCTTGAACTTGTGGTTTATTGCACTTATAATTCAGTTTAAATTTAGTAGGTTGGATTAAAGTGTTCTTTGGGGCTCTATTCCCCATCGGATTTATATCTCTATCCCCGGACACGGCTGTATTAGTTCTTTGTGTTTTGTTAGGGGAAGGAATGTCATTTTGAGGAGGATCCCTTGGGTTTTCTTCCGGGATTCTCTGTGTGGGTAGGTCCTGGTCATGATTCTGATTTGGACTTAAATTTACTCTACTTCCGTGTATTGAGGGTTCGCCCTCGGTGTCGGAGCTGTCTGTACTGCTCATATCACTTGGAGCACCCGGAAGTCTGATTGGACCAGTTGAGCTTGTGGCGTCACTCCTACCTGCTCGTTCTGGTTGTACTATTTTCTCCAACCTTGTTGGTGTTTCTGATGATGAGGTTGAGGATTGGTCTGATTCTGTGACCCGATGTGTCCATTCTTTTGGGTTTTCAAAGTTTGAAATCAGACCATCCCTGACTACACCCCCAGGCGTTTTACTAAACGCCGACTTATTTACAAAAGATGGACGCGACGGTCCAAATTGTGGAGGGGCAGTGTCTGCCTTGCGTCTGACAGGTAACTGAGTACGGACATTCCATGAGGAATGTGAACTGTCTGTTTTTCTGATACTCTGATGAGGCACATACGAAGAGCTGCTGTCGCTCTGTATCGGAGCCCTAGGCTCTACTGTCATGGGTTCCTCCGGTGGTGGAGGCGGGTCCTGTTGTGTTGGTTGTGCTTCCGGAGTGGGAAAATTCCCACGAGGAAGAACGTCCACGATAGGAACACCGTTTAAGTGAGGAGGATCATCTGTAGGATCCAAACGCGGTTCGGCGATGAATGCGTCTTCCGCTGCGACGGGCCTAATATTATTTAGCCAGTCGGTATTGACGTCTGATTCTTCCGGAGCCGGAATCGGCTGTCCGGAGACATATTTTTTTAAATTATGACTATGGGTCAGTCGGAGCGTCCGCTCGGGTAAGAAGACATTCATGTCTTCGGTGTGTAGACATAGGAAGTATGAATGGATATTTTCATTTACACTGTAAACTTAAAATGGCCCAGTGTATTTCATCACGAATTTGGATTTTGTACCTAATGGGCGCGTGTAGTTGCGTTTCCACACCAAGTCTCCAATTTCGAATCGTACAGCTGGGAAGCGTTTGTCAAACGCCAATTTTCTCTTTAATTGACTTTCACATGAATTCTGAAAAGCCTGCATTCTAAGACTGAATAATTCGCCTATGCGAACTTGTTGTTGCTCTAAATCCCACTAGGGATTTAGGTGATCTGTCATTAAATTAAGATTAGTGTTGGGTAAGCTTATGCCATGCATTAAGAAATACGGAGTAAATTTTGTACTCGAATGAGGAGCATTATTGTATGAGTCCTGTATGCTTGGGAGTTTGAGATCCCAATGATTTTTATCTTCAAATTGAAGTTTCTTTAGGATGCTTCCGAACGTGGAATTTACTCTTTTGCAATATGCATTAGAAGATGGGTGGTAGGGAGCCGTGGTGATTCGAGTTATATTCTGCTCAAGGCAGAATTGGATGTACTCAGTTGCCACGAATGCTCCGCCATTGTCGGAAACTATACTACGAGGATGATGCTCCTGTACGAATAATATGAGGTGTTTCTGGAAATTCTTCCAGCTAGTAGATTTGCATGAAAATAGCCATAGATACCTAGTGCACTGATTTATTATTGCTAGGATGTACTTATGACCTCGAAAAGTTTTATTGAGAGGGCCCATATGATCCACTGAAATCCTTTGAAATGGAATCTGAGGTGTTATCATTACATGAAGGGGTCCCATTTTCTTACGGTTAACTCTCGCGAACTTATGACAGGTTTCGCAAGAACGGCAAACATTGAGGATGATGCGATGCATATTGAAAAACCAAAATTTGTTTTTCATGATTTCGAAAATCTTTTCATCGCCTAAGTGTGATTTCTGATGGAAGTCCTGGGCTGCTTCCTCCGACAAAGGATATGAAAGTACAGTTAGCCACATCGGACCTGTGGGATCATAGTTAATGCGTTGTAAAAGACCTTCTTCAGTGAGTTAGTAGTCCTTTCGAAATTTATTTTCGCCTTCGAAATTGTTTGCCCTATCTTTTTCTAACGATTCTATGATCTTAATACATTTAGGATCTTGCTTCTGGCAAGAGAATATTTCGTGATCTAAGTCAAGGGTAGCGAGGTTCGGATGAACCAATTCCGCTTTCCGAAGACTACGAACATGGGCGGTGGTTTCAGGTTCCGGTCCCTTCCATGCCTGAGTAGGGATATCTCTCGGTGGTCGGCTCAGACCATCAGCCATCTCGTTATTCTTGCCTTTGATGTGATAAATTTTGATATCATATGAGCTTAATTTTTAACTCCAGCGTATGAGTCTCGGATGAGTTTCCGAGGTTTTGAGAATTAATGTCAACGCAGAATGGTCAGTAAAGACGTTGATGGTTCGTCCCAACACTAGTGAGTGTTGTTTGGAGAGACCGTGTATGATTGCGTAGCACTCCTTTTCTGGAGTAGACCATTTTAACTGCGGACCGGTGAGTAGATGTGAGTTAAAGGCAAGTGGCCTTCTGAACCCATTAATATTTTGCACAAGACAAGAACCGACGCAATAATCTCTGGCGTCTGACCAGAGTTCCAATTTTCCATGCGGAACTGGAAAGGCTAATAGAGGAGCGTCAATGATTAGCTGTTTGAGTCTGTCGATCGCGTCTCGACAGACGTGGTCAAAGTCGAACGGAGCGTTCTTCATTAAGAGTTTGAAGAGAGGTCGAGCCACGTGAGAATACCCATTAATGATGCGGCGGAAGAAATTTGAGATACCTATGAACCTCCGAATTTCGGTAGTATTCCTGGGATATGGATACTCTGCTATGACCTTCACTCTCTCACTATCTATTCCTATACCTTTGGCGCTAACCCTGTGTCCAAGAAAAATAATGGAAGGATACCCAAAGAAGCATTTGGAGGGTTTTAATTTAATATTAGCTTTTAAACAAGTGTAAAGAACCTGTTCCAGCCTCTCAAGCATATGGCTAAAGCTTGAGCCGCTGAAACTTGTGTCATCGACATAAGAGGCTAGAAAATCGCATAATAAAGGATACCAGATTTTATTCATGACTTGCTGAAAGCAAGTACCGGAATAAAGATATCCATACGGAAGCCGAAGGGGTCTAAAGACTCCCATATGGTTGATATAGGCTAGAAAATTTCGATCGGCCTTCCAAACTCTAATTTGTTGATAGAAATTCGCCATATCTACGTTGAAAAAATGGGTGCAACCTGCGAATTTGGAAAATAAACTCATTAGATTTGGAATGAGGGCCGCTATGGGCTTCACCCGTTTATTGATGTCCCGATAGTCTATTACTGGGCGCCAGTCATTTGCTCCCTTCTTTACTACTAACATGCGGGATACTGTGGAACTTTCGCATTCCTCAATGCTCTTCCGTTGTAAACCTGCCAGAGTCTCGCGTTCCACAACTTCTTGGAACTTTTGAGACATTACTGTAGGATTGTGTATCATGGGCAAAGTATCTAACATGTCTATGGTAGCTTCTAAGACCTTTCCCGTAATGGGATCTTTTACAGTTTCGTGGAAATCTTCTGGTTTCCATCCGAAAACTTTATGGAATTTTCCTACTAAGTCCCTAAGTTGATTCTTTTCAATGCAAGCTAATTTTTCATATATTTTAAATTGTGCAAATTCATCGTCGGTAAGGGCTTGACTCCCTTCGACTTGGAATGGCACTGGCTCTATTTTTGAAGAAGCTGGGAATTGCTGTTGGTCCGTCTGTATGCGGACGGAACGTAAGTGGTTAGTATTAGATGGAATAACTCGGTAAGTAGTGAGAGCATCTTGAATTGGTAAAATAAAATCGATGGGATCCGAATAATTGAGATGACAAATGCCATGACCGTTTTCTATTTTTAATTTGTTTTCCACCACGTGGAGACCATATTTTTGAAAAAGGTTATTATTGTGTTCCAACAGGATGTCCCCGTTGAAACACCTATCATTCACGTAAACATTTACGGGATTGGAACGGTAGGCTTTAATAGAAACGGGGGTTACAGTGCAAAGCCGTAATTTAAAATTCGGAAGGAGCTTTTCCGCCCGAGATGACATGCTGGATGTCGAAATAGTTTGGACCTCATCGTCGGAAAAATTATCCGAATCATAGGAAGGCCTGATAGTATAAACCACTGAGTCAGTGTCCGGACCATCAACCTTCATCTGAATAATTTCAGTTTTAGTTACTAGATCATAAAAAGGGTCATTTATTAATGGGTTAAATGCGAATAGTAAATCTGAATTAATGTTTGATTCCGGGTCGATGCTATCGGTGCGAATTATTTCATCTGATACTTTAGGTTTCTTTGCTTTAGTTTTCCTAATGCGGACTGGGGCCAGACGTTTTAAATAATGATGTGAAGTGGGGTCTCCTTTGTCATATACCAGGGGCATGAAATCGACTCTGCCTTCATGGCAAATGACATGAGCTCGATTATCCCTGAGGAGATCCATGCCAAAAACGAGATGATCACTGGCCTTATCTATGACGAAAAATCCCCATTTGATCCATTTTCTAAATTCTTTTATGTATATGATCAGAAATGCAATTTTTTTAATTATATGTGCCTTTCCGTCATCTATGGACAGAATAGCTCTTATGGGTGCGCATGGTTGAACTTTCTTATGCAAGTCTAATTCTAACAAAGTTGTAGGGCTGACAGTACTAATAGTTGCTCCTGTGTCAATGAGGGCTTCGACGTCGATGTCACAGCCATATTTATTCTTAGCTGGAAAAACCCTACGAATTTCCATTTCCAATTTGGTAAATGTACGGACATATTGAAGTGATCCCTCATCAGGGACCGTGAAGATTTCATCGTTCGTAATTATGTCGTTCGAATTCGCCAATTCGAAATTAAATGCAACATCGTCATCGGAACCGTCACTGAATGGAGAAGTAGGTGCTGAGTTATATGGAGAAACCTGAATTGATTCAGCGGTTTCTTCGTTTAGGAATTGTTTAGGATCTGAGGGTTGGAAGGGAATTAATTTAACAGATTTATTTAAAATATAGTCCATAGGTTCTGCCGAGAATGCATAATCAGTAAGAGGCGATTGGGGGGGTTCGAGCATGTCTAGGCCCCCCCTTTCAGGTTAAAAGAACGATTACTCTTGCTGAAACCGAATGATGCGGAAATGCCCTGAGCTGCCGGAGGAACTTGATCACTCACCCTGGTTGGTGAGGATTCTGCGTCGCTCATGGTGATCCCTCTGAGGGGCATGCCGCTTACTTGTGGATGAAATGCATGGTCAGGGTTGTTTGGGTCGTAGCCCTTTGCAGGTTGTTGTGAAAAATGCGCCGGCTGATATGTGGGGGCCGATGGTACCGGGGGCTGTGGAGCCGGAGCATAACTCACGGGTGCCGGAGCCAATTGAACCGGTACGGCCTGTTGTAGTTGTAATTGTTGGACTGACTGCGTAAGTCCTTGTAAGATTGCTAACATGGTAGGATCCACGGTCGGTGGATTCTGAGCTTTGGGAACATAATTGTTCTGTTTACTTCCAGAGGAGGAATTCCCACTGGAACGATTTTGCGCAGATTTTGGTTTTGAAGGAGGAATAATGCGACCCTGCTCTCGAAGAGCTGTCAAGCATTTCCTTGCCCCGTGATTATCATTGCCACATCTCATGCAATTCATTCGTCCTTTATCGTTTTTAGCAGCTTCTCTTTGGGCTGCGCTGTACATGGACGTATCGGCAGTTTGATATTCCAACCCGTCCCAGGCGACATAATAGTCACGATAAAGGACGTCGGTCGGTTTTTTTTTATATGGATGATTCGATTCGACATCGAGACCACGTATAAACACGTGAGGAGTCGCAGTTTTTACCGAATCCTGGTTTGGTTTAGATGTAGCTGCCTTTGTTTCTCGGAGTTTAGTTATTTTACGTTGTAGAACTATGCGAAGACCTTTTTCATCGGTACATGTTCCTACGAATGATTTAAGTTCATCAGGCAACCCACTCATGAGTTTTCTCATTCGGGTTTCTCTATTCATGCAGGGATCTATGAGGTCGAGGCATTCGCCTCGAACAGCGATGTTATCACTGGCACTTTGATTTTCGTGATAATCTGTACTGCTCAGGTTTGCGGAGGCACGTTCAGACACATGATCGTGATCGAATTTAGCAATGAGTGCTCAGGTGATTTTATCCCACATGGTAGCACATTGTTCGAAGTTAGCGTAGTCAAGGCGAGACAGAAACTTTTTCTGATTATTTCTACACCATCGACCTGCTTGACCATTGAAGATCATGTCGAAGCGTGTAATGACAACCGAAGGAGGGAGCGAATATAATGCGATATAGGAATTATATTGCTCCACCCATTTTTTGGCAAGTGTGTCACCGTCAAATTTCGGTAAAATTTCTATGACCTTCGTCTGTCTAAAGTGACCATAAGCAGAGTTGATGCTCTCATGGTCATCGAGGATAATTTGAGGTACTGGCATTCGCCTGTGGCCTGGCCTACCCCATGGTGAGGGTGGATATGGTACTTGAGAGCGTCCGGAATCCTCGCTTGAGGAGGACGAACGACGTCTATTACGACTCCTACCCCTACGACTCGAATGTCGTGGAGGGGATGATCGACTCCTACGAGAACGGGAGTGTCGATCATCCGGAGGTGATGGTTCCCTATTTCGGAAATTGGAATGGTGACGTCGTTCTCGTCTTGACGATTGATCACGCTCATTTCAGTTATGACGAGGAGATGGATCCCTGGAATGGGAGGCATGATGTGAACTTTGCCTTGGGTAAGCTCTCCTAAAATTCGTATTGTGATCACTTGGAGCGTTATTAGAGTGATATTTACGTCTCAGAGGAGACTAGGGGGAAAGTTTCCTGTATTCACGATTTTGATGGGAATGCTCCCTGGTATTTGATTGACGATTTGGTCAAGGAGATGGTTCCCTTTGACGTCGATCGTTGCGTGATTAGTTCTTTGGATTCGAGTCACGCTGATGGGTTCTGGGGGATGGTTCTCGCGCACTGCGATTACGATCCCTATTCCCATGATTACTATCTCTGGAGGGTTCTCTTGGAGAAGCCCGTCTGGAATTTTGAAGTGGGGATCGGCGTCGGTCATCTCTCGGATGACGAGGTACCGATCCATGTCTGTCATTACTAATTGTGGGGGCCCGTGCCATAATCGATCTCGGTTGAGATTGGGGAAAAGGTTCCGTACTGACGTATTGGGGTGGGTGCATTTCGATTTCCGCTTGTGTCGGGAAAATTTCTGCACTGAAAACCGGATTTTGATTTTGCACGGGTCTTTCCCTAGGAATGTCGTGAAATGGGTCTTCCGGGATATGGAACCTCGGATCATCGGGATTGGGCGCTCTGTTTGGAGCTTCCCTTTGAGTCCTTGAGTACTGGTGTTCATAGTCCCTGAAAGTTCCCTGTGTGTGCCGCGTTTCCCTGTTCCTTGACTCAGGAGGGGTGGCGTGAGTTGGAGCATGTGCTTGGTGCACTTTGAACGCTGCTCCCGGAGGAACAGCTGGTAACGGTCCTAATGGTGAGGACGGAGTTTGAACGGTGTACCTGTTATTCGAAGGAATTGGGGGTTGAATTATTGAAGGTCGTAGATGACCTTGGATTCGGTTCCTATTTTGTTCTTTATTTGAAGGTGGTAATTCTCGCGCTCCTGACATATAAGGAGGCTTGAAGAAATGCGAAGGCCTTTGGCTCTTCCGTTGTGAATTAGGGATTTCCTCCAAGTTCACGGAACTAAATGCGGCTTGAAGCTGCTGTTGCGTGATTGGAGGTGTTGGGGATGGTGCACGAATTTTGCGCCGTTGCCCCATTTGAATTTCATAAGATTGTGGAGGATCACTTATGTGTCCTGTTTCGGTGAAAGGTGAATTTGGACGAATGGATTCCGGAGGATCACTCCTCGCTCGGTCTTTTAGATAAAATTTGTATCCGTTGTTTGACGATATAGGCGCTACTATCAAGTGTTGAGGATTTGGGGTATGCATGTGATTCCATACAGCTATTTCTAAAGAACATTCTTGCCTTCTGGCAAACCTCACTATAGTGCGGTCAAATTCGTCGTCCAATTCACTTATCAATTGATCAATTTGAGATGGAGGATAGAGTCTATCCTTGTACCAATGTCTTATATAATAATCGATTTCACTTGGACTACGAGAAGTATGTACGGTCAGATTGAGCGTTTCCGGAATGAATGTTTCTCTTTGACCTGACGGGTAAATGTCCGAATTTGACTCTACACGATGAAATGCAAATTGTGTATCGGTAGCCGACGGACGAGAGGCTTCCGTTTCATTTTCGAAAGCTGAGACTATTTCTGCAGCTACCCTACTATCTGGGACTTCAAAATGATATACAGGCCTAATATCGGAGACATCCTCGTGTTTCCTTATGACCCGTATTTTCGGATCAATACGAGAGTCCGTAGGATCCACTTCCAATAAATATCCTCTGTAATGTCCATCACCTCTAGTAGTGATGTAAGGATCTGTGGGAAGTGGAATTTTTCTGGATTGGAACACAATATATTCATCGTATGGATCTTCAATTTTGACAGCATAATGAACAATTGTTCGTGTATGGTTGTCAATGTTTCGTTCTAAGGCGGAACGACTCAGGTCATTTATATCGGAGGGTTGTGGATCTGGTCGTGTACGAATTGAACCAGTGTCCGCCTCCGATCCGGCAGATCCATAAGAAGAGGTTTCGGAACCACTTTGTTGGTCCTTTTCTGTACTCTTAACCTTCGTTCTTTTCTTTTTCGATTTGATGGCCGAATGTAAATCGGAACGAGAAGTGCCCGCCTCATTGGCGGTATTCCTTTTTGGTTTGTTAGAGGAAAAGGCAATAGGGCCCTTTTTCCGTCCTTTACTCTGTTGTTGATCTTTAGTTCCTAGGGGATTCTTGGGGACAACTGTCTGGTTCATATTTGAGGCAGTGTCGGAATCCCCGTCAGGACCTGTTGTATTGAGATCCACGATGAGAATCTCAAGATCGCTAGCGTCGCTCAAGACGATTTTGATAAAATTAAATAATTTACGGAAGGTCAAAGGATAAAATTATCTTTATGTGTAGTGCTTTAGTACTTTAGTGAGTTCCTTATCCTTAGATATGTCTTTGAAACCTAGCTAACTTATGAATTAATTTCTTAATTAATGGCAAGAATTGGTAAAAGTGAACTTTCTCCGCTTCTCTGTTTTTCCCGCGGTTCTTTACCTAGAGATTCGTAGAAGGTTTAGTTCATACCTTCTTAACTTATTATTGTTTTGATTTACTCTTTATCTTCTAACCTAGCTATTTTAAATTTTGTGTGGGTGTATTTTGAGGCTTTGGCCTATTGGAACTTTAAAGTTTTGGGTGTGGGTAAGTAAAAATCAGTCCGTGAGTGTCGGATTTCTTACAATCCGTGCGCTTCGGGCTGGTTTTTCTTGAGAGATTTTAAAAAATGATTTCTTCCGAATTTCTTCCAGTTGTGAGAACGGATTGGTGTGGGTATTGGGTGTTTAACTGAACACTCGCAAGTTAGTGATGAGGCCGGAGACGGCCTATAGCTTTTCGTGGACCTCCACTTGTTCTCACAATTTTGGAATAAATATTAGTGGAAGTTTTCACTCTTTCAAAATAGGAATTTTTATTTACTTTTAATTATGTGTTTATTATTTCTTTGTTTTCCCCTGTGGGGATGCAGGAATACCTGATTTTAAATTCTTAAGACCTCAGTGGCGAATTTATGGGAAGCGAAGCTCTCCCTATGTTATTCCTAAAATCCAAAAGCTGCCAAGGATTTATTTAATTCCTGAATCTCCAGTTCCGGGAAGAAATCGTTGACAATATCAAAAACGGCGTAGTAAATTATAATGACCATAAATAGGTGGTTAAGGGTGGTTATAGTTTGACCTCCTTGGTAAAACCAAATAATGGCGTCAATCGCGAAAGCGTAGTACTGTTCTTCTGGTACGATTGACATGGACTGTAAATAAAAATGACTCAAAACAAGAAAAATTTATTATAATTTTTAACCTCTCTATATCGTATCAATTATATTGTCTGTCGTTTTGATCTCTTGACCTACGGGTTCAGTTAAGTTACGAGCCGCTGTTTGCGTCCTGATTTTTGCTATTTATTTCCTACGAAGAGTGGTGTAGTTGAGATTCGAGAGTCTGTTTGACTCCCGAATGTCAAAAGCTGCAACTACTAGATTTTGATTGGTTTTCTAAAGTCCGGTCGGATTAAGCAACGGGACTATTTTAGGGAGGGTCACTCTGTCAACGAAGTTGACGGTGAAGAGGTCTAAGACCTTGGGATTGACGTTTAATTCTATTCCAAATGCTTTCCCAGTGAGTTCGAATAAATGCGTTTGAACGCTCCCTTCCTACGCACTGTTCCCTAATTAAATTTAGGATAAAGACTATAAAACCGAATAATTGGAGTCGGGTAAGGTGTCTATGTCCTTGTCTGCGGTACCACAGTACTATGCTTTGCACGATTTGACGGGCAGTATGGGTTGTTCTAACCCTATTCATAAGGAAATGAAAAATATTTAGTACTGATTTGTGGGATCTACAAGTTCCTATGGGAAACGGAAGGGTCTGAGTCTTCTTGGGAAAGAAATGGCTACGTAAATAATTAAAACTAAAAAGATTATAATCACGTCAATATTTGATAATGAAAGTAAGATTAACATTTATATCTTTACGAGAATAATTAATTTAGGATTATATCTTTAACTTTGCTCTTATTTAATTTTAATTCTTTTCCGAATCTGGGTTAAAGTTCCGGAACCGGAATTGTTCAGGTAACGATTGTTGATACTCCGCTACTGTAGCGGCGTCTCCGAAAATATGATCGCTGACGTTGAGAAAACCTAATACAATGGTAATAAAACCGTCTAATTGTTGTTCTGTTAAGTGTACGAAACCTTCTTTAAGGTGCCACTGAAGAACTGAATGTGTGAATCTTGCAGCAAAATTTGAATGCTTTATCCAATTCATCTAATTCGCGAATTCACGGATTTGCACTGGGGCAAATATCGTAAGTATGACAGATTCTGAAGAATTTCAGACTTTGCTGTCTTGTAAATGGAGGGTTACAGATAAGGAATTGCCAAGTAAAAACGGCGTCCTTTTATTTTTCAAAGAATGTAAATTCAGTTAAATGGGAACTCGTTTGAGCTATGGGACCGTTTTGGCCGGACCTTAATGATAGCTTATGTAAGACGAAGTCTATGAAGGAGTTTACTTGTGTCTCACTGATGAATTTATTTCCTCCAATGGTATACCAGTGTTTGGTGGTCTTTTCGATGCGAGAGACTAATTCTACTGGCCCTGGAAAATTCATTCAGGGTGTATAATTTCGAATATTATTGAGAAATAAATGCCGAAATGGGCAAAAGCTATTGGAGTCTGGTTTTGGCTCCAAAGCCAATTTAATACGGCTTCTTCGTATTTGGTTGTGAAAGTCTCTATATTTAGATGTAAAGCCGTAGTGGCTATTGGGGAGTTCTTATTTTCTTGAAGTCCCAACTTATTTAATATTAATTCTAATCAATTTTCGACTTGTGAGTGAGAGAAGTGATTAGAACCTTCTAATATATACTAATACCCTACGTCGTAAGTGATACGGGTAATTAATTTTTCGGTATTATTGAAGTTCATCAGAATGGTCGTGTTGGGCAGCTAGTAGCATGAATCGGAAGAGACGTATGACTGCTTCCGGATTTTCAAAACGGGAAAGGAACCAGCAATACAACGCTTTCTGGTAAAACTCTAAAAAGTTATGAAGAAGTAATCTTGGGTGGGTAATTTAGACTGGAGAATTACGATTCTCTTGGATTTCTAATCTAGCTAGAACCCACTCAAGAAACAGTGCTTTATCGTGTTGAGTGTAAGTCTGACTGCCTTCAATAATATACCAATAATCGACGTGGGCTATAATTTGGTTCTTAACTTCGATTGGTGTGCCGAAGTACATTTATTATTTACGGAAGGTGGTTTCTACAGAAATCCCCCGTAGTTGTCAAATGCGTTCGTGACAATAAAGAACTCTTCGACTTGATTATAAGTAAGGTAACGATGTCCGTAATCGTAATACCAACACAAAACTGCGTGACGAAATTTTCCTGGGAAATTTGCCAAGTTCAAGTGAGGTATTTCAGTTACGATTGGACTATTGGGTTGAAATTCGGTGTATAGACCTAACTTGTCAAAAATCCAAATCAATAAGAATTCGATTTCAGATGCAACTAAAAATTGATGTCCTACAGTGGAATGCCAATATTGCACTGAATCGGTGATTTGTTTGACAAGTAGGATAGGTTGTATGAAACTCATGGACTCTCTAAGTTGAGAATTTTCGAGACTCGATAAGATTAGAAAGAGTTTATTCTCCGTTAGTTAATTCTTCCAAGTTCAGGCTAGTTAATTCGTCGTGGCACAGAACACACTGAAAAGAACTTGAGCCTCTTCGATGAAAAAAATACCCTGACCTAATTCAACGTACCAGTCCTTAAGAACTTGGGTGATTTTGGAATTAAAATTGATTAGATTTAGGTGGGGAATCGATTCGGCAAATAAGGTACCTACACCTGGAGGTATTTGCAATTTATAAATGACGAATATTATGAAGTCCTTAAGTTGGTGATGATTTACTTGATGTCGCCCGATTATTTTATACCAATTCCTTATGCTATCGTCTACTCTTTTAATGGCTTAGAATGGACTTAAATTGGACATGTATGTCTCTACTTGTATAAATTCAGTTCCAAGGTTCCCCTAACACGGGGTGGAAATTGAAATATTTTTGGGTTTCTCTGAGTAAAACGTCAAATTGGTTCAATGCTAGAAATTTATAACCGATGTCACTCCACCAGTTTTGTAAGGCTATTTCGAATAAATTTCGAAAGTTAGAGGAAGTTAGTGAATAAGCAGATGTTGCTATGGGCGATGTGGAAGTTTCTCTTAAATCAAGATGATGATGTACATATGCAATTAGGAAACCTAATTGTTCAGTAGTAAGTTGTTTATACTGCACTGTACGATGCCAGTGTTTAAGGACTTGCTCTACCCTAGCAATTAATAATACAGGCAAAACAAAAGACATACGTTCTAATACTCTTTATGAGGAATTTTCTACCGTTGACGTCACGAAATCAACCCAACCTTTATCATAAATGAAGACTATGAGGATTACTTGATTTATTTGAGGTTCGGTCAGATATTGGAAACCGAAGATGTAATACCAGCTAAGGATGGAATGCCGTAACTTCTCAGGGAAGTTTTGCAAGTTTAGGTGAGGAATATTTGCAGCTGGGGAGGTGCTGTTAGCTAACCAAAGTCCCAAATATTCGGATACGAATTCAATTAAGTGTTCAAGTTGTTCCGGAGTTATTGTGCTACGGCCTGATATATTATACCAGTAGCGAATTGAGTGTTCCACTCGTTGTAAAAGAATAGCAGGTAAAAGGAATGACATACGTCTTTCCCGTTTTCGATTATTTCTTGAAAATATTCGGAACTTGATACACCATGGAATTTAATTCGTCGTATTCGAAGACTTCGTTAATGAGGATATCTACCTGAATGGAGGGCATATATTGATGGCCTATTTCTTGGTACCACTGTATAACTGCGACACTAAAACGACCTGAAAAATTCGAATAGGTATGTGGTAGGAAATAGTCACCGAGAGTTGGGTGATTCGCTCCAGCTAAACCTAACTTTACGAGGATATATTTGGTAAGTTCCCCCACTTGCTGTTCACTGAGAAATTGGGAGCCGATAAGAGTTTTTCAATTAGTTATGGGTGCTATAATTCTGGAATTCAATTGACTTGGTGGAACGAACGTCATGTATTATACCCTTATATTTTAGTTGCAACGAAAAACTCTTGGCACTTGGTAAACAACAGCACTAATGGTATCGAATTCTAATATTTCGATAAATATTCGTTGTTTTTGAGCTTGAGTTAAATATTGACGACCAGGACCGTCGTGCCAGACAGTTATGCTTTCACGGAAGCGTGATGAGAAATTCTCATATGTATGAGGAGTTGAATATTGACCTTGTACTGGAGGATGTGGGTGACCTGTCAATCCTAACCTGACTAATAAGTATTGGATGAGTTGATCTACTTGATGTCGACTTAGGTAATGATATCCTTCTTGATGTTCCCAGTATGTAATTCCGGCTTTTATCCCATGGTTGAGAGTGGTATTGTCCGCGAATGGCATTCGCTCTGTTAATTTTAACCTAAATAATTTAAGAAGTTTTAAACAAATACAGTTATTAAATACTGTAGTTGGGCGATGCTGAGGAATTCGTGGCCAATGTCGAAATACCAACTTCGAATTGCCCGTTTAAAGTAATCGGGGAAACTTGCCCACTTGGCACGTAGGATTTGATGGATTGCAGGACACTGTGTGCTTTCTTGAAGTTGTAAATCTTCACACACGTACTCAACTAACCTGTTTTTCTGCTCTAAGGAAATTTGTGAAAACCCGCGAACAGTATACCACAGGTGAATACTGTTTTTAACCTTATGGTACACGGTTATGGCTAATAATGAGGACAATCACTGTCTAACTCTGAATTGGATTTTTGAAACCGTGATTAAAAGCACGTTGTCCTTTATGCTTGGCAGATTCGAAATCGTCTCGTTTGAAGACGAGGATGAATAATTCGAGAATCTGATCGTATGTGAGGTATTGAAAACCGTAATTTTGGTACCACTTCCACACACAAGTTTTGAATCTTTGGCAAAAATTGTCAAAGGAATGTGGAGGTTCGAAACGAACGGGAACTACTTGTGGAGGATGTACTTACCCAAGATTATGGCAAATATTTTCTATTAATTCCCTAGTTTGAGGAACTGTGAGATACCGATGACCAACGATGTCATGCCAACCGGCAATTTCTACCTTAATTCGCAAAGATAATGCAGTATCGGTAAGAAATGGCATGAATTATGAACTAATTGTTATAGGTAGGATGATTTTCCTCCGTTATGGTAAAATGCCCTTGGAGCACAGTGAATATATGCCTCTACGTCGTCTTTTTCGAAAACACAACGAATCAGAATCGGGATATGCTCAGACGGCATATATTTATATCCGATTTCGTGATGCCAATTATTTATGGCTAATTCAAATCTTTCAGAAAAGTTTCGAAATGAGTGCGGAGTTGGAAAATTTGTGCTGGTGCTGCTGGGTCTTCTGTTAACCCTAATTCAATTTGGATGTGAAGAATAAATTCTTTGAGTATGGGCGTATCTCTTTTAAAGAATTGCCAACCGTAATGATTATGCCAACCGTCAATCTCCAAATAAATGCGTTTTCCTAGGTCGGTATTACTGATGAAGGTCATTCACGTTAAGAGTCCAAAAGGTTGCTAATTCTGGGAGGTTTTGATTTCTGAAGAATTTCCAACTGGATTTATGAATAGTTAATACTATAAAAGTGGTGATGTAGGATTTCCCAATATCGTTGTACCAGTGGTTTATGCCGGTAAACAATCGATACAAGAAATATTTATTTACGACTTGATCCGGGAGAGTACTCGGATTTGAGTTTAAACCCACGTCGTTAATTACGTATGTGATTAAAGTTTCGACTTGTGTTTTATTTAAGTACCGACGACCTTCAGATCGATGCCACTTCTTTATGGCCTTATTGATTCGAACTATTAAATTTGGGGTTTCAGATAAAGACATCAATTGACGATTTGTTTAAGAGAATCTTTATTAAATCCACCGGGATTTATCATTCCCTTATTTTCCTTTATATTGGGCACCCGAGAATTCGGTTGTATTATTAATGAACATTACCGCCTCATGCATTAATTTATGAAGTTGTATTTCCGTGAGGAAACCTGATTCGAAATGCCACCCGAAGAGAATGGACATAAACTTATGTAGGAATTCGGGTGTACCGGGCCGGATAAGTTTGATTGAGGTAGTTGATGAGGACTGACCAAGTCATTTTCCTTTTAATAGGTAATTAATGAGAATGACCAACTGACTCACGTTCAAATATTGATGGCCCTCGACACGGTGCCACCGGTATATAGCTTGACTGATTTTTAGTTCCAACTGATCTCGTTCAAGGTCGGACATCAATTTTGCTCAAGTAAGATTTTAATTGGTGTGTTTTCACCTTGTGCGAAATTAAATATAGTTAATGAGAATGAATTTAAACTCAAGGAATCCACTGAAGCGGATTTAGTATAAAATAACTTGAAGTCAAGTCGATTAACCGAGATACTTGAGTGAAATTGATGGTCTCCTTGCCTACGTAATGATACCAGGTAAAAACTGCGTGTCGAAAATTAATTTTGAAGTTTGCCGAATTGAGGTATGCAGGTAATACCGTTACGGCTAGAGATCTAGTGTGATCTGTTATGCTGAGGTAAATCTGGATGAAATTAATGCACTTCAGTACCTGTTGTTCAGTCAACAGTTTTGGATTGATGACCTGGTGCCAATGATTAATGGCGCCTTCGATCCTATTTGCCAAAATTACTGGAATGAAGTATGACATGCACAGTTTAAGATTGGAATTTCCTCTGGAATTGGATTCAAGAGGAAATGAAATGAAGCTTTCTCAAATAGTTGGGTCAGGTCTTCTGAAGTTAAATACAGGATTCCAATATATCTATGCCAATCGTAAATGGCGTGTTGGAAATTGATTTGAAGTGTCTTCCAGGTAATATAGACCGTAAAGGTAGTAATGGGAGAAAGACAAGTTTCTTTTAGTCTTAAATGAACGAGGACGAAATCAATTAGCTCTTCGAGCTGTATTTCATTCAATATTTTGGTTGACAGATTATGGTGCCAGTGTCGAATGGCACCGTCGATTCTTCCTACAAAAACGTGAGGAAGGATGTCATACATACAGGCTTATTTAAACTCTATTAAGCAATTTGATTTGCCTTAAAGTATATTGATGCCTTTTCTAGGAACTGAAAGATTTCTGCTAGAGTAACAGATACGATTCCAATATGTCTATGCCAGGCAAGGACGGCTAGACGAAATTTCCCCTCGAAATTTCGGCTAGTAATGTCTATCGCTACCGTATTGATGGGCGCAACTCGATTTTCTTTTAGTCGTAAATCTATGAGTACGAATTCTTTTAACCCTATGAGTTGCGAACTACACAATGGTTGAGTAACTAAATTGCGATGCCAAAATTCGATTACGTCTTCTACTCTCTCTGCGAGAATTTCAGGAAGACTTTTGGAAGACACACACCTTGGATTTTTGATATGATTTTTCCTATTTCCCTGACTAAGCTAATGCTCTATGGAAATCTAGGCTTGTGGCAATGAATACTTGTAATTGACCTATGGATAGGTATAGAAAACCTACCTCTGAATGCCACTGCTTCACTATGCAGTTGAGTTGGCCTGCAAAGTTGTGAAATATGACTTTAATTTCGGGGAGGTTTGGTGGAAATTCAGTTATTGGACTGATGCCTAGTCCGTGACAAATATAATTAATTAGGATTGATACTTGTACTTCGGATAGAAATCTATGCCAGAGAATTTGGTACCAGAATCTGATGGATCGATCAACTTGATGATAAATTATGGTCTGACTCTGATCAGACATGCAGAGTTCGGTAATAGTTAATGGTTTGACCTTCTCCTTTAGCTTTTGACACTCTTACTGGAGTTAATGGAGAACTAGAAAGTATTTTGGTGGGGGAGGAAGATCGTTGATCTTGCAACTTCCTCATGAAGATTTTTGAGAAAATATTTATGAGGATGGAATACTTTTTATCCAATAATCTTTATATTACTTAAATATATATTTTTTTTTTATTTGTATAAAGCGGACTTACGATTTCCTGTGGGTGTTTTCTTTGGATGTGGAATCCCGGTCCGTTTTCTCTCTTCTTGTGATTGATAGGTATCTTTCCCTCGGTGGGAGATTAAATGCTGGATTTCTCTAATCCGTGGCGATTGAGTTGTTGAGTAGGAAGTGGATGATTTCCACTCTTCATTTCTGTTGACTCGGTTTGAGGAAGGGTCCGTCGTCTTTCCTTCTGTGTTGGGATGATTTTCCTGTTTTGGTATCGACTGTAAAATTGTGAAATTCACACACAAAAAAAAATTAAACATTTATGCCACTAGAAAATGGGAATTCCATCCACTTAATTTCATCTCAATAACCAATGCCAATTGTCCCGAAGCATTACTACCCGAAGGGCTGACTATCGGCATAAAAGTTTTGCTTCCTAGGGATTTTCATAATTCATCCGGGTGGCGGACACCCGGCAACATGAATTAAGAAATCCTGAATACGAAAATTTTGTCCCTAGGGCGAACTAAGGGCAACACAAAATTACGTACCTGTTTTGCTCGAATTTGGACAAGGGAGGCTTACGCCTCAGCACGGCACCAGATAAAAAAAATGTGGAAATGGAAAATTCCCGATTTCCCGGGAGGCTCGACGGATTTTATTTGGTTCAACTTTTTGAACTACTTGGGGTTTTTCCCCTTTTAAGTATGATCACTTTGACTATTCTTTTGCTTCGTTGCAATAACATAATGCTACTTGTTGGCATCGGGACAAAGAAGTCCCAGCCTTTTTAATAGGCAATGGCTCCTCGAAATTACTACTGGTGTTTCAGGAGTTAATTTTAAACTTTTTGAACTGAAAAATGAAATTAGGGGATGATGTTCTCCCTTTGTTAATTTATTTTCCTTGACAACCTGTCTTTTTTGATGAAATTTTTCCAAAATTTTCTCGAGGAAAACTGGAGCTTACAGAATCTCGCTTCTTGCAGGGCGAGGATAAACACGTAAATGGTGCGGTGTTTTACCTAGCTGCTCCAAAGCAAGTCGTAGTTGTACCAGTGGCAGTGATAATGGTACGCTACGTTGTCAAATTTACTCGGGCAAATAGAGACGGCTCCTTGGTTATCTCTTATTTGCTCTCCTATTCAAGCCGCATATGTACGCTCATGTTATAGCCGGCGTAATGCTTATTTCAGGAGTCATGCCACACGGAGATGCTGTGTTACCATCCTGAAGAATGGCAACGTGGCAAACTTGGCCGAGTTTGCCTCAGCGTCCCTGCAGAGTGCGGACTTCATTTAGGGTCGACATGCTTATTCTGACGGGACACGCTGTAGTCTAGATTGCTACTGTGTACTATTCTGGGGGCACGCTGTAGTCGATTCTGCTACTGTGCTCAACATTGGAGACGCCTTCCGCGAATCCTTACGGGGCATAATGTAGTCTATTCTGCTACGATGCTCTACTGGGACACGCTGTAGTCCATTTGCTACTGTGTACTTTTCTGGGGACACGCTGTAGTCTCTATGCTACTGTGTACTTTTCTGGGGACACGCTGTAGTCTCTATGCTACTGTGTTCTAGTTTGGGATGCCTTTCGCTTTTTCCTTTTTATTTTAGATAAATAGGTGGCGCAGTTGTAGTGTTTGCAACCACCACAACCTGCCACAGAAATTAATTTTGACTACGGCATAGGTACGGTGAAAAAGACCAATGATGTACCTATGTTTATCAATTTTTAATCTATTGTTTCGCCGAAAACCGTTCCCGGACGGAATTTTTCGGTGATTTTGATGGGATGGATGAGAAGGGGGTATGGCTAAGCCTTACCCCGCACCTTGTAAAACTGAAATGGTATACTCCCCCGCCTCGGAGAGCGGGTGGGAGGCCATCCCTGAGTTTACCTTACCTCCACATGTTTACATTCCATGAAATGGTGAGATATTTATTATTACTCGTGGTTATTGATTTCCGCGAATTTTATTTAATCAACACCCATGATAGCTAAACTATCAATACCCCTGATGTTAGATTTTATTTAATTTATTTAGTTTAGGTAATGTCAGATGGTAGAGATTTAGTTTATAAAAGGGGGGTCCACCACTCCGATGAAGGTCGGAGGCCTATGAGAAAGAAGGAGAAGCTCAACTGCTGCAGACTGCCGAGTATCTCCTATGATTGCTATGGTGAGTTAAGCCTATTTGATTTTAAGCTATTTACTTTACGCTCATATTAAGTTTTCCTCGCTATTTGAGGATTATTTTCTGATGTAATATTTCCAGTGGCAAGTGGCTCGGTGGCAGAGGCCGGGGTGATGGGAAAAGTATCCATTTTTCTAGCTTCGCCACCACGAGCTTCCGTATTCCCGAGGACCGGATGGGAACCGTCGACGGTGCAAGGCAAACGGAGCATGATGACCGCCGACGTCCCAACCAAGGCTCCCCGGAAATACGGTCTGCAACGAAAGTTTTTGCAAATTTTTATGATTCCAATTTTAATGGGAAGTTATGTTCATTTTAGTTTTAATTTTCATTTATTTATAGGAAGGCAAGGCGGTGCGATGGTCGAGGGTCTGGCTGCCCTCGCGTCCAACGCCGTTGAGCAGGAGGCAGAGGGAACTGGAGATAGTCCTTGGTTCAGTGAGCGTTCCAAGTGACAATGACCTCCTTTTTCCCGTCCTCCCGCACAACGCGACGCCTTTGCTTTGAATTTTGGTATTCATTCAAATTACTAATTTTAATATTTTATTTCAAATATATTTATTTTCATTTATTTTGGCAGAGGGACTGAGCGGCGTGAAGGTTGTAGGCCTGGTCGCCCACAACTCTAGCCTCGCCGGATAGGAAAGTCAAAGGCGAGGAATTGGCTCTTGGGATGCCGAGTATTCTGGGTGGCAAGAGCATTCCATTGCCGGCTTTCCTGTTCCAGCAATTTGCTCAGTCCTTAATTTTGCATATTTAAATAGGTAAGTTTTTAGTTTTAGATTCATATTTATTTTATTTTATTTTGATTTCAGGAGGGCATGTGGCCTGACACTGGAGGTACCAGCTTCGGCAGTCAGGCCTATCCTGGAGACAAGGGAGGGCTGCCAGTGCGCGTGTTTGATTAACCTGGAGCCTCAGCTCCCAAACACCGACTGCGCCCATTCTGTAACTCAAGGACAGCCACATGTCTTGAATTTTTGATGTCTAATTAGGTAAATTATAAATGTATGTTTATTTATTTTAATTTTAGTTTGAGATAATTATTTTTAGGTTTTTGTTTTATTTAATTTTGCTGTTACAAGAAGTTGGGGAGAGCGGCTTGATGGTGGACAAACTTGGGACAGAGAGATATTGTCCGGAGTCCCGACAGGTCATCAAGACTGAGGAAGGAGGCGAACCCCAACATAGCCAGAGTCGCGGGTTCGCTCCCTCGCTCTCCCTTCAATTTTGCCTAACATTTTATGGAGTTTTTCATATTTTTATGAATGGAACAAGTCCCTATAATTACGTTGGGGAGTCCCTCGGAACTACACCCGACGTCTTATATTTATGCCAATCATTTTCACATGGTAAATTTTATAAGGTTAATTAATGTTTCCTTAATTCTAGTAATACCGATTTATGAGAATCAAGGAATTTGCCAATGAAATAAAGACACGAATGATCGAAGAGGAGAGGTAATCTTATAGTTAATGTTAAATTAATTTAATTGAAAAAGCAAACGAAACATGAATTGAAAATGCAATGATACGATCTTCTCCTTTCAGCATAAGGCTGGGAGCTAAAACTTTAAGGATTCAAAATATCGGAATATTAATCTCTGTTTTTCTTTTTCTTTTAGGTTTACGTCCATACAATGATTATAGTTCAAATGGTTTACAATGATTTCTTACGAACACTGCCGAGGCAGTGTTTACAGTTTCCAGATCCAGATCCAATGATGATACAGGTAATTTCACAATTATTAATTTTTCTTTTGATTTTTCTTTTATAACATTAACTTATGGTCTTTTTGACCTCGAAGTACAATCAGAATAAGTTTAATATAAACTCACAGAGGGGAGCGGCGAAGATGGAACACACGAGGCACAGAAAAACTAGAATGTAGAAATTTTTACTATAAAAACTCTGTTTCTTTTCCTTCATTTTATGATTGCACCAACAAACGGAATCGGAGCAATCCCCTTTTAAACGTCTAAAGCCTTTTGGTGTTTAAATGTTCTCCCTTCCCTTCTGATGAATTCTTTTCATTTTTGGAAAACTGAATAATATAATTATTATGAAAAATAGGAAATTAGGAGGATGAATATCGAATCGTTCGTGAAGTCGTGCTTGCAGGCTTAAGCCGTGCTTCGATCCTCGCCGAAGTTTCAAAACCCAACTTGCTTCCCTCATGAAAAACAAGTCCCCACTTGAGTTGTGTTCGACGGGCTAGCACCAACTGATGAAGCATGCTGAGTTCTCTTTCTTTCTCACTTCTTTTTTCTCGAAATGCATCTTTGGCCGCGGGGCTGCGTCCGTTTCTAATCCATCTCTTGGTCAATTCACATCAGATCGAAGGATCGCATGTAGCATTGCTCTCATATTCTTCCCTCACATGGATCTCCCTCCTTTTCTGTCAGATGGCCGATGCTGTCTAGAAGAGCTGGAAAGAACCTGTGGGAGCGAGTGTCGTGGAAACTATTTCCTTCTTAAGGCTGTCATATATCTCGGTATTTTAAACATTTAATATAGCAGATATATAAAATAAATAAATACGGGCTCCTTTTCCCTTATAGAGTTTGCAAATATTAGATTTATATTATGTATTTGCGAAGAACTGGTTAGAACTACTAAGCTACAAACTGGTAAAGTAAGAGGGTTAAATACGTGTAAACTGAACGTGTAACTAATAATTTTTACTTTTAAATTAAAATTGTTGTATATTCATAAAAAGGCGCTAAATTATTTAACGTATGCTTTATTTTTAATAACTGTGCACTAACAAAGCTGCATACTGTATCTTAAGAATCTTAGTGTGCCAGAGATTTTTTTCAATTTGCAGATCACATGCTTAAATGCCAGAAAAATTACTTGCTAACTAACAATCTCTTCATACAGCGTTTGTTTTAATAGAACAGCGTTCGCAATACGGGAGTTAAAAAGTTTTCAAGTCAAGACCAGATTAACTAGTGATCCTTGCGAAATGTTTCAGCATCTTTACTTTGAGTTTAGTTAGATTTTACAATATCCAGCTACTTCAATATGTTAAAAAAAAGATATAGGCTTTTGATAAAAATAAAATTACAAAATTATTTTCAGGTTCAAGTAGACCATACGACTGACTATCAGGAGCTATAAAATACTTCTATGTAATGATAAAATAGCAATGCATTGTAAATTTATAATTTAAGCAACACTAAAATGGTAATTATTCTATCTTTGTTTTTGGTTGCTCGGAATAACATTTACCATTTTAGAAAACAAGACATTGCTTTTACAAACCTAGGCGTCTATAATTCGTGGGTTTACTTTTTCAAAATTATAATTTATATTTTGTATTTTTGATACAGGGTTTCAAATTTACATCTTTATTTCGTTTAAGAAGAAGAACCATGAAGGTGTACGAACGCTTCGCTATCTCTTTTAAATTCGAAAATACATTTATGTACATGATTTTGAAGTGGTAATGCAACCATCTCATTTACTAAGCGCAAAGTAAGTTACACAGTTTTATAATATATTGCATTTGCTTTTACGTTTAAACTTTGGTAAATTTATACATTTAATGTCGCATTTGTACATAAAAATTACGTTGCTATGATTTGCTTTTATCAAATTTACCTTTTTTATTTCATAATAATAATATAGTACCTATTTTTTTTATAGGTAGGTAGAGGCCCCAGATCCCGAGTAAATGTTTTCGTAGGTATTCAATAGTGGGTTCTTGTTTTTCGGTGTTCTTTATTTTATGGCAGAAACGATAATAAATTACAAGAACAAATTTGCAACTATTCTTGTCTGCAAGTATTTTTGTGCTTGTGTTAAATTTAATTACATGTAAATTTAAATTTAGATACCAAAGATTAGCCAACTAATACAGACCCAAATAATAATACTGCCTAGCAGTCTACTATAATAACTGTAAGTTTATACTGTACCGTTGAATCACGGCTCATGTACGAAACATTGAATTGTGCAGCTTTATCTGTAAAATATTTGTATAAGTTTAGATTCCTTATACAATAGGCTTTATTTGATTACGAATCTTTGATTTATTCGAATTTTTTTTATTATTAATATTAATAAAATTAGGCTTTTAAAAGTTTTTAGCTAAATATTTTTTTAAAATGTCTAAAACCTAATTACACAAATTAGCCCATTGTAAGCAAATTATTATTTTAAAATAATTTGTTGATGAGTCCTGTATACTGTTCTGCCACTGCCAGTTGCAGTTTGCAGTAGCAGATATAAATAAAAATCAGGCAATATGGAATACAACAAGCATTTTGTATGTACCTGCACTATCATTGTACTGCTCTGCTACTTATTTTAGGCAAGTTATTAGCGTTCTTGTGGCCATATTTTTACATGCAAAAAAATTTTTCTCATTAGCCCATGGGATCCATTAGACGTGGAATTAGTTAATTTATGAATTAGGAATTAAATATTTTAATACTTTGATTACGTGCGCCTATCCAATCTGAAAGCAAAGCATGGCCACTGTGTGATCCTGAAAGTTTAAAGTGCAATACAGCCCAAAATAAACATTCTTAATGAAGATAGATTGTAAGTATAGGTACATTCACATTTAACAATTAGGTAGCTACAATATGTTGTTTCTCTTACAAGAATAAGCATCTTTGAATCCGAAGTTTGAGTTCCAAAACTGCATAACATGTGCTACTTATTCCATATCATTAGTAAAGAACCAAAATTACCCATATCCATTTTCAACAAAAAGGAAACTGAGCCATATCCAAAACATTCTAAAACCAAAATGACCCAAATCCAATTGTTCCACGCGTACGCCTAAAATCCATGCAAACCATTCCTGTTCAAACCTGCATTCAGTGCATTTTGTATTTGCATTGACTTGGGCGTACGCGTGGAAATACATGGAGTTGGGTCATTTTGTTTTTAGAACGTTTTGGATATGGCTCAGTTTGCTTTTAGTTGAAAATGGATATTGGTCATTTTGGTTCTTCACTGATGATACATATTAAATAATTTAATAATGTAAGTAAGTTTTGTTTTTTAGATAAAACTGATCCAACAGGGAAAGCGAATCTAGTGTTTTACTAACTAATACCGCTTTTAAAATTTAAAATATTCAAGCAAGCAATTTTTAAATGGACACTAGCTTTTGAACAGCAATTAAGAAGTTGTAGGTGCGTTTTTTGATGTAAACGAATATGTTTCTCTATGCCAATTCTATTGAAGTGCCAAGTTGAAATAATGCTGGAATTATTATACCTATACAAAGAATAGCTGAAGCGCGGGCAGTGACAAATTTATTCCATTTAATTATTAAAAATTACCACTAGCCTAGCGTTACATACAAAAAAAATAGGCAGGTTTAGTATAAAAAATAAGGAATTATTTATCTTACTAAGCAACAGAATTTCTATTTTAGGCGAGAGTCCTATTAAAAAACATTTTAAATCGCTTTAAAACAGTTTTAACGCAATTTATGTTTCAAGTAAGCGTAATTTTCAATTTTCAATTTATATATAACTACACGTGCTAACTATTAAAAATCTTGTTGTTTTTAAAAGGTGAAGTTATGGCTTATGCCCTCCTTCCTAAAGGATTGCATTGGCATTGCGGGCATATAACCAACCACTTTTCAAGATAGCTGCTTACTATCGCTTTCTTTTCTATCACCACGGGCCAGCGGGACCGTGACAATTTGCTAAATAGGCCACATAGGCTCCCTTTTTTCGAAATACCCTACGTTATAAATACTTTAGAATAAACCCCGGCTTGGCAGTCCAGTGTTCTAAGCACTGGATTGTGGAGTCGGGGGAGTCGGCCTCAAACTTGGATTGCATTCGGGTTGAGTTGGGTCTGGTTGAAGTGAGGAAGATTCAGTTCGGGGTAGGGAGATGGTATAGTGGACTGGTGGGATGTATGTTTATCCGTGGCCTTGTGCAAGAGACGGAGATATATATGCCTTAATACGGATACTCTGTAGCCATGCCACGTACACTTTGTATATACCTATACCCACACCAACTGTTTACAACTTGCTCTTCCAGCTCACCGCTCTCGTCTGCTTTCTCTAATAGTTCAGGGGTCGGCCGGTGTGCTGCTACGCTGAATTCGCTCTAGACGAGGATTGAGAACCCTCGGCTATTGCGATGTGGCTGGCAGTAAGCCGCGGCTCAGCCGGAATATTAATAACATGCAGAGATGCAGACTAATTTATCCTCGCAAACTAAGAACTATGATGAGAAGCCCAATGTGATTTAGTTCCATACTCTATCGCGGGAACTTCGAATCGAATAGTAAAAATGTGAATAGAGAGTGAGTCATACGTGATACGCCTGAAAGCTCTATACTCCTTCATACATACTTACATACATACATACATACATACATACATACATACATACATACATACATACATACATACAATACTTTAGAATAAATTCCTAATCAGGAAGCTACTGCACAGCTTACGCAAACGTAGACATACTGTAAGCACTTACTCTTAAATAAATTATACGGTTCACAATAACTTGCTTCATTATTAATTAAATTATTGTCAGTCAAAGATGAGATTAAATTAATTATATTAGGCTTTATCTAAAACTAAAATGCGCCTAACGTAAAAAAAACCATTTTGCAAATTGATTTTTTTTGCTTTTGAAGAGTGCAAAACAATAAACAATCTTTAGAAAGTGCAAAATTTTGTGGTTTTTGTTTTTAATCGTTTCTTGTGTGTAATGTGGAGGATGCAATACCCAGGCCTGGCGCGACATGTAGCACGGCCATGGTTTAGCTCCTGGTTACGGCCCTCGCTGTTTGTAATTTGTATACGTTTTTAACTGCTATTTTGTTAGTTAGCCTGAGCCCGGCCCCTTTTGGAGCCCGGCCCTGGTTCAGTGGACCACCTGAACCACCCGTCACGCCGGCCCTGGCAATACTTATGTTAGCAGAAATAAATAAGCTAATTAAAATACCTGAAAGGCCATGTATTATTGCATGGTAATTAATTATAGTTAATAGCAATGTTAAAAATGCCTCTGCCATAAGCATTCAGTAATGATTTCGGTTTTTATGGTGCAGACAAGAAGCAAACATGCGATAATTTTAGTTTCAGTGCGATGGCTGATAAAACTTAGCAGGCGCCAGTGCTGATTACAATTGCTTTTATAGCCGTGATAAAATATTCAAAGTAAAAAGCAAATTTTTATTGTATTCAGGTCATAGTTATTGTCACACCATTGCCTACACTTTTTCCAAATCAGAACAAAGGTAGGAAGGTATCATTAAACATTAGGATTTGTAATATCGTCTTTAAAGTATCAAAATGAACTATTCCTTTTTTTAACGCGATACGAAATGTACTATCCACAAACACCATTTAAATATCGTGCAATTCTGTAAAGCCATGTAAATAAAGCAAATTAAGATTTTTAAAAACGTGTATCTTATTACAAAATTTGACACTTTTCAAAAGCATGTACATATTTAGAGCACTTAAAAATTTTTTAAATTGTGGAAATGCAAACTAATAATTTTTTTGAACTCTTAATTACCGTTCTACGCAACCAATTAAATTTGTGATTTTTGTTTTATAGCGTGCTTTAATTCTAGCGAAAATTGAAAATAGGTCGTTTTGATTTTTCACAAACGATCATACGATATGGAATATATGCTTTAAGTTTGTAATAGTTACCTGTAACAGTCAAGTTATTCGCACTTTTACAGTAAGTATTGACCACACTAAAAATAAAACTGCATTTTACCATAAATATGTACCACCTTGAGTGCTTTACTTTTACATTTGTCATCTGAACACACATTAGTTTGATCAGAAGCTGTATAATGTTTTATTATATTGTAATGGCTCTAATCACATTTATTATTTTTTAAATTGACAGAATAAACCTCAAAGCAGCATAAATTCTAAATAAATTGTGACAATAAAACTCGTCATGCAGCTATTTTCATGAATACAGCTGCTGCATTTCAAAACTTAAAATGTATTTATTTCAATTCTGGATTCACTAATATACTCCTTAAAATGTTTCGGCACCCGCTCATCAGGTTGGATTAAATTGTTAAAAGACAAAAAAGTCGGCATCTGCTAATAATGGATTCAATGTACTGGCATCTAACTTCTTGGCTGCCCATTAAGAGCTTTACGGTACCTATTTTTATTACGCCAACGTTATTGTATTGTAAATCTACGCTGCAATATACAATTAGAGCACTAATAGTAGAATTGCCTTTAATGAGTGTTTACTATTGAGATAATTAAAACCTATATTTTTACTAAATATATATTTGAAATTTAATTATTATAAAGCTTCTATACCAATGAGTAAACAAAATTCTAATTTATATTTTAAGAGCAAGATTCGTGTATGAGCGATTGCATTTTGTTTAACCAATACAAATGCACTACATTTTTGGTAGTTTATTGTTGTTAATTGTTATTGTGATGGACTGCATTTATGTACAATGCACATGCTATGAAAGCAAAAAGTCAACTGCTACACTTAACAGCGCAATGTAAGTATTTATATGAATTACATTTATTTTCTGTAATTGTTCCGTAATGATTTTTACTTCATATTTGTATACGAATACGCTACTATAATTATATAGAGACACGATTTTTTAAATGTCTTAAATGTGCAATATTATTCTTGCATTTGTCTCTTCAGATAAGAACAAGGTTCAGAGTGACATCTGACGTAATGAAATCAGAGTGACACATCTATACACTCGTTCGCTTCGTATTAAAACTCCGATCTGTACCCCATGCGTTCTACTAGAGACCAAATTTCTATCAAATGTAATTTTTTTTCGTTTCGTAAAATCAATTTGCAATGATTGTACAATTTTGTAGTGTGCAGAGTAGGTGAACAACAGCAAAGTACAGGTAGCTGCTGAGGTGAACTCTAACGGTTACCCCATGCAGGTAAAAGAATATGGATATTAAAGACTAGCGTTATATTAGCCCTTTGGCATTAGTTATATATTTTTGAGTGAAAACTGTTTATTTTAATATCCTCATACGATTTAATAGTTAACTAATTATATTATACTGATAAATATATATATTTATGTCTTGCTCTAATTAAATCCTACCAGGCTAGTTAAGAGACTAAGGGACTGCGGTTTGAAAATTCTGGAGACACAATACTTAGATTTCTTATTTTGATCTCCAGCTCTAGTATTAGGAGTTATGTACGGCCAATTGCCGGTGTTTCAGTGTGGGCTGAAAAGATTAGAGTAAAAATAAATAATCAACACTCTCTAAAGCTACTCATAGGTAGACAGAAAAAAAGTGGAATAAAAAGAAAGTGGACAACAGTCCTTTGAAACTCGCTCCAATAATTTGAATTTTTCAATATGCCTGGTCTCTATCGGTCCCTCACGGCTGCCTTGTTGTTGTTAATCCGTGCTATGATGGTACATGCTAGTGCCCTTGCTCGTTGCTCGCGATTGCTCTAGCCCACGCTGTATCATTTTATACAGCTTCCCTTTCCCTTTATGGTTTGCTTAGTTTCCTGTGTATCTTTGAACCCTCTATCTATGTCGACACTTCCTGTAGCGCTTGAGTTCTACATAGCAATGTGGAAACATGCAATTCTATTTAGGCAATCCCTTGCTACCTTCAATAATAATAACAATGCATATCAGCTTTTACAATTTGATTGAAGGGGGAAAACGGTTAGAAGTTTAATTTACGACAAGAAAATTTCACAGTAGGAAATGCAAAGGGAGGGGGGAGGTTTTTGCAACCTGATTTAGTACTTACCGTAAAACTTCAAATATTTCCCCCGGGAGTTAGCTCAAACTTTGCCTCAGTACCCAGAAGTTACAAGGGACCCGGGAGTTGCTACGGACCCGGGAGTTACTTAAAAATTTTATGCAGGGTGATGTTAAATGAACTTGGTATCCAGAAATCAGTACTAAAAAAGTTATTGTGCTATACAAAAGCACAGGGGAGTTACTAGGGACCCTGGGAGTTACTTGAGACCTCAGGAGTTACAAGAGACCCCGGGATTTGATAGAGACCTAGGAGTTACTTAAAACGTTTCCTCAAACCCCGGGAGTTACAAGGGACCCGGAAGTTGATAGGGACCTGGGAGTTATTTAAAGCTTTACAATACATACATTTTTATACCTAAAGTGTGCCTATTCTTGCACACAACTGCTAAAATACAACTTTTCTCAAAATATGAGTATTTCTACCACAGCAGAGTGGTGATTTAAAAAACGACATTTGTGATGTATCGTAAAAACATATGTTACGTAATTTTATTTGCCAATCTGAATTATTCTAATTGTTTTTTACTTTTTGTACAGATAACAAGGCGGCTAAAAACTATGTTAACAACTAAGAAGTTGCAGTTATCAGATTTTAAAAAGATTTCTTAAACGAATTGCAGCTCTATATACTGAAAAAAGTATTGGCAGGTTTGTCAGCAACATCAATTTGTACTATTTGGGCACAAGTCCTAGTAAGAGTGATTTTAATCTTTTTAGAACATTTTACTAAAAATGAAATAACATTTATTAGAACTTAAATTTCTAGTAAACCTAATGTTGTACCTACGTATAACATTTATTTGCATTTGTTTTCATTAGATGAAAAACGGGCTTAAACTTTACATCTTCTGTCTCTTCGCTAAAATATTTCTTTGTATTGCGGACATAGTAACAACCGGTTTTCACGATAGCTGCTAACATCGTACGCTTTCTCGCTAATTACTTATATGATCGTTACAAAATCCTGGATTTGCGACTGTATCTAATTCAGTGTAAGACTTTTCTCGTTCGAACGGCTGAACGATGCCACGCGAACGGGGCGCCGTTCTATTTTCCTGCGAAGGCATGAGCTTTCGATTAGAAAAGCACGAAGGCCGAGCTTTCGAGTCCGTTTTGCCCCCCGAAAACGCCCTCGCGCTTTGGGGTGGTGGAGCGTTTTACCATTAGGGAGTGAAGTTGACAATTTCTGCTGGCACAGGTAGGTAGGCAGTATGTATATCGTGAACACAGTATAGGAAGGATTAAGTATAGAAGGTACTATACTATAAAGGGTCTCACAGCTATAACGTCATACGAACTTCCTCAAATATTGTCTAGCTAATGTTAGTGATAAGGTGTATTTTTTTCCAGACCCCACCTCCCTCAAACTTTATCACGTTATGATCTTAGAACCCCCATAGTATTAATGCTAATTAAATAAAAGCAGTTGTCAGACCGATTCAAAATATTTATGCATTTTAGTATTTTTAGTTGAGTGATTGAGTGTAATCTGTAAAACTAACAGTTGCTAAGGTGCGGCTGCATTGCTTAAACTGTGTGCATTCCTAAACCAAAATACTAAAATACCAAACCAACAGCAAAGCCAAACTGACAAGTGACGACCAATCACAAAGTAGGTCATAACTTCTAAAATTTCTAAAAAAGAAAAAAAGCTTTTACTACTTACACAGCAAACTCAAAGTATTAGAGTTACAATTACAACTAAAATAAAGAGTTCTGGGTGTGTGGCAGTTTTTCTCAATACATAAAATAAAACACTTTAGCAGGATTGTTTTTCATATTTTTCTGCTTCTAGCTTCCTAATCCTAGGATCATCAGTCATCTAATCTATTCACTATTTATCGATCAGGTAACACATGTTCATAATAATTATAAAATTGTATTATATAATATATTTATGTTTCGAAAATGATATTTATCTTTAGCATAACTTTAAAATTGTTATTTTTTGTGTTCGAACACCAAAAAAAGTTTTCAAACTGCTTAATTTATGCTACTTAGTTTGGTTAGCAACTTTAGTTATTGCAGGAATTGCAGCTATAACTTCAACTCAGTCTTTCAAAAAACGTGATGAAAAAAATGTGGAGACCGAGGCACGCACGAATACCAAAACCGAAACGGATACACCAATAGTTAATTTAACAGTGCATATAGGAAACATTTACTATAAAGATGATGTCGCCCCTTGCACCAAAAATAGCACCAACACAAAGCAACAGCAACAACAATCGATAAAAGCAGGGTCGCAACACTTTACTTTAGAAAGTTCTATTTCAAGTATTTCAACCCCAGAACCTACATTCCTTCGAACTTCTGCGTTCAATCATCTGGACGATCTGGAAAATCTGGAGAAAACCACTGAACATTGTGAAGATGAAGCTCAGGTCATGAAAAAGTGCCCTAATTCTGATGAAGTTGTAGTTAGAGCACATACTGAGAAGACAAGCATTATCAACTACAGTCCGTCTGACAACATTGAACGTGGTATTCCAGATCCCTGCAATCCCATTCCTAAAACTTTACAACATTTATATGAGGATAGTGTTCCCCTACATGTAATAATGTCCCAGTTTGTACACGATAAAGATGGTTCTTACAAGTGTATTCAGACTGGATGCTCTACTAAAATACGGCATCGTCAATCTGTTCGGCGGCACTGGATTAGGCATTACAAAAAAAGTCAGCAACAACAAAAAAAGTTGAATAGAATTTCGAAATGTGCTAAGCCGTATGTTTCTAGTGCTAGTAGTAGTAGTACTTGTAGTTCCAGTTCCACTTCCATTACCGCTAATAAAGCTGCAATTACAACAACAACTGCTACGTCTGCTACTGCTAGTTATTTAAGTTCTGTTGGTTCTAGTTCTGCTAGTAGTTCTAGTTCTAGTGCTCGCTCTAGTAATGGTAGTGATTCCAAAAGAAATAAGGTTAAGTATGTGTGTCCTATTTGTGATTCTACACTATCCCGGCGTGACACTTACAGGAGACATATGCGTTCCCACAAACAAATGAGTAACAATCCACATCAATAAAATATATCAGATGTTGAGGAAGATATGAATGATTCTAATTCTGACTCATCGGATTTAGATGATGACTATGTTGAAAAAGAGGATTTTGGGTTTGGTAAGCGTTTTGGTCTACCAATTTCATCACGTAAAAGGTTAATTCTCGACGAAAAATAAACTTAACTGATTTACTTTACTATTACTATTTACAATATTAACGATAACGATAATACGACATACTATACGACTATACCTATGTTCTATTTACTATTTTTATTTATTATTACTGAATATTTATAAAGTTTTCCTTTTTTAAATAATGATAGTTATTTACAACGCATTTTTTTTGGTTAATGATTTTGACTTTTTTTGCTTTTTCTACTGTTTTTAATTTGAATAAAATCTTAAATAAAAAAAACATTAAAAAATAAAAAAACAAATGCTACCATTTTTTTTGTTGTTTTAGTTGTTGGAAATTGATAGTACATAGTAAATTACACACACAGTCATAAAATAAATTAAACTTATTAAACTCCATAACATCACAATTTGATAACTTATAGTATTCAAACATTTCATACTCATATCCTCTCATATAGCATAGCCCAGGCCCTGGTAGGCGGTGGGTAAGTAGGTAGTAGGTACTTAGGTACTTTTAGAGTGGAAAGTTGGAAAAAGAAAAAATCTACAGGTAGACAAAATATTATCCGTCTGTCAAAACGGCCGGGAGGTGGAAACGCTTTTTCATGAGCTTTCAGGGACCCACATGAGCCTTGAGTCCGTTTCAAAACGCCGAAAGCTCCATGAGTCCGTTTTTTGCGCCCAAAAATTGAACGAAGCTCATGCGAGGCGAAACGAACGATTATGAACGTTTTTCTTACACTGATCTAATTACCTATGCATATTATGTTTCAAAAACGCTAGTTAAGATGAATAATAACCAGTTCAATTCGGAATGAAATTTTACTTTGTAAGCCACTACTACTGTTAACGTAGACATACCATGTAAGCACTCATTTTCAAATTATTTATGCAGTTTACAAATAAAAATTTTATTAATTAATAAATAATTGCCAGTCAAAAAGCAATTGCATTATTTTTAGTTTCGCTAAAACTAAAATGCGCTAATAGTAAAAAAAATCATTGCTTATGAAAAATTTCCTAATTATTATTTTTTTGTTTTTAAACAGTGCAAAACCATACACAATTTTCAAGAAGCAACAAAATGTATACCATTTTTTGGGGTCAGTTGTCTTGTGTGTAAGGTGAAGGAATCAGTAGTAAGTACCTATGTTAGCAAAACTAAATAAGCTAATTAAATCGCGTACCCCGCCATGTGTCAATGTACAGTAATGATATTATTATTAATTAATATAAATATTTACCATATGTTTGCTAAAAGCATTGCTTTACAATTTATTTTTTTTGGTGCAGATTGAGACCAGTAGTAGACAAGCAATAATGATCCCACTGGCAGCGCAGTGGCTGATAAGACTCAGCATGCGCCAATGCTGATTAGAATTTGTTATGTAAGCCGTGATAACTTATTCAGTCTACAAAGCGAATGTTTAATGTATTTAAGTCATGTGAAGTCATGCCAATAACTACAATTACCCTACATCAGAGTGTAGGTAGGTACATAAGTGCATTCAGATTTTGTAATGTATAATAATGTTTTCAAATGTTTAGTAGATACTAATGTGATTTCAGTAATTTCCACTTTTACAGTAGTGTCGACTACTACAAAAATAATAAATTTTACTGTAGCTATGATCCACCTGAAGCGCTTTACATGGGGCAGCTGGACCTACAAAATGTTATTTAAAAGCTGTAATAATGCTTTATTTTATTATAATAATAAATAATAATAATAATAAATGTTTTTAATTGACAGAATACAAGTTGAACAGAAACATTTATTAAATTGCAACAATAAATCTCGTCATTCAGACCCATTTCATCAATACAGCAGCTGCAATACAAAGCCAAAGAAGATTTTAATTTTTTTTTTAAATTCACGGATTTACTACCCAAAATGTGTTGGTACCTGTTTATTGGGTCAGACGAAATCATTAAAAGATAGAAGGCTTCCGCTTTTGATGAAATAAAAGAATTTGTATTTGCCCTTTCGACTGCCTGTTTGGAGCTTTAAGGTACTCTTTTTTTTACTAATATTATCGTATTGTAAAGCCACGCATTAAAATACTAATCAAATACTATAGTTATAGTTGCTTTAATAAGCTGTAACTACCAATGTCACTTTTTTACTAATAACACATACATACAAGGTATAATTAAACTTATTATTAAGCGCAATTTAATTTATATTTTTGGTCCAGGATTTTGTTTTACTTGCAAAGAACCTTGTTTTAGTGACTGCTCAGTTTTGCAGTTTAGAGCACGACATGTTAGGTTGTTTTTAAACGCAGTGTTTTCTGTAATAAAATCTTTAAAATAACGCAGTATGTACATCGCGTACCTACGTACCGTAAAGCTTCAAATAACTCTTCCCGGGAGTTAGCCCAAACTTGCGCCAAACCCAAGGAGTAATTAAAAGCTGAAGTATCTTAAAAAAAAAACCTTCCTATTCAATTTAATGCTAAAGACCCCAGGAGTTACTGGAGACTCAGAAGTCGATATGGACCCGAGAGTAATTTGAAGCTTTGAGGTACCTAACAATTATATTATATGTTTGTATGTTGTATTTATAAGTCGAAGTAAAAGTATTGTATTTTTTGATAGTCATACAACGTGACTCATTTAATGCCATATAGATGATATAACTTTACTGTATGTTTGAAATTAGGAAAATGTACAGTCTAAATAATTAAAAATTTTTTTGATGCAGTTTTGGCTTTGCCCACAACGAGGAGATATGCTCTCAAATTGCCCGAAAAACTTCTTAAGAATTTGTAAAGCGATTAATTGTGTGTCTTAGATATTTTCTAAAAATTCAAGCCTGTGATTACTCAAGTTATAGCTGACATGCACGAAATTGCTAAGGGTTGATGATAATATTTCAGTCCCACGATAGTTGAAATACTCTTTGCTTCATATTCTACTACAAAAGCCTTTAGAACAAATGTTTTACTACATTGTGTACTCCCCTCTATGAACTAGTCAAACATTAAAAAGCGAAAATGGTACATGTGCTTGATCTTACTTTTGATATTGCGAGGACTTGTAAAGCTAATTTTCGGTTGATAATTTCATTGCCCAACAATGTGGGCCCGATAAAAAAGCAAACAAAAGATTCACACTATGCCCTTCCCCAGTTCTAAAAATAAGTCAAATTCGCTGGCTAGAAATTAGACGTATAAGAAACTAATACAATGTACGACATAACTCATCTCTTTTTTAACCTGAAATAGATTTAAGTATAGCTGATCGGAAATTAGTACAAAAACAAGCTGTGGGTTGTAAAGTTGCAGATGCAGAAGCGCTGAATAGTAGGAATTTAAGTAATAATATTATTTGTCTATTATTACACCATCCTATAAAAAAAAACTTTAAATTAAAAGTTCGTGATTTATTATTTTACAAATATTTTTCTATAATAATGTTATTTCCCTAATATTATTTTCTTGTACAGTAACTTTAGTAATTACGTCCTCAATATTCTACGCCGATGTACACCTAATTATAGTGAAAATAGGCGAACCATAATGTATTATAGATTGCGAAATGGTTTAATTTTTATAAGAGGAGAGGGGGCATGTACACGGGGTAATATCGGAGAGGAAAATTAAAAGGGTTAGTAAATGTCTGCTGCAAAATGTTGTACAACCTAATTTATCATATAATTACACACATTTTGGCAGTAACGATAAGCAAGGGTGTGCTTAAACATTACATTTATTTTGTTTAGAAAGCGCAATATGTCAAATTACTGTAATTGTAAAAAATTTTTAGAAGTTCAAATACATGCTTGTGAAAATTGTAAATTAAATCTACGTGGTTTTGTTACTCTAAAATGTTTAGTTTTAAAAAAAGTACTTTTAGTTTAGGCATTAACGAAAAATTGTGATTTATATTCTTTACTAAATCATTCGGCATTTTGCGCAGTTCGACGTGAAATACCTCTAAGCTATTTAAAAAAAGAACGTAAATATTTATTTACTACTGACACCACAATAGCATTTGCCATACAGACACAGTAAGAACTTAATTTAATTTATAAAATTATTAGATAAAGCTTAGGAAAATTTATTAATTGTGTTTATATGAAATCAGATCAAACCAAACTAAACTAGCTATGTAATAAATTTATATTATATAGGTGATTATGAGCTATTCGACATGAGCCCTAAATAGTGGCAATCACTATTTCCTCTAGCAATTTAGAAGGTAGACGCATCTTCTGACGAAATGACTCAAAAAAGGCTGAAATTGTCCCACAAGCACCCACTAGTGAACCAACAACTTCCAATTTCTTGAGTTGATATTTTTCCAAAAAATACGGAACACAAGGATCATAATGTGCTTGCTTCTCAGCATTAACTTCCTCCGCCTGACCAGACTTTTGTTCCATTCACATTGTAGGATCCAAAATGTACCCACACTTTGACTCTGTTTGCCAGCATATGATATCCACACGCTTAGAAGCCCCATTAGTTACTTCCTCAAATACATTCCAGTCCAACTTTTAAAGGTGCTTTGCAATTATTGATCGCACTTCATGATGTCTGCTGTTTCTTAGTAAGCTACCGACATGACATTTTCCTAGAACATGAGCGAGGGTGTTAAGATAGTGTAGTACATACATACTACACTCTCTTAATGTAAACATTACAGTGGTCGTCACCACTGCCAACACCCACACATCTTCTATATAGATAGTAGTACTAGCAATAAGATGGTTAGATTGTACGAGACGAGCGAGAGGAGAAGTATCTCTCACTGACCAAGCGATATACAATAAATATATACCTATATCACAGTACACCCATCTACGCGTGCATACTACCGTACAAACTCATTACCATTTCTCTACACATTCATAGTCGCTCGGTATGCACCGTAACAGTGGTAAAGGTGCGCGCGTGTAACGATTTCCAATATAATTAATTAAATAGAATATTAAAATAAGTAGAGTAAAGATAAGTTAAAAATAATATAAAGTGAAAATAAAAGTAAGTGAAACGGAAAGTTAAGTAAAAGTTGTGAACATTGAAAGAACTAATTACAGTTAAGGAAAACAGAACAATAATAGTGAAGTAATAATATCGATATAATAAATATTAGGGCGTTTTGAACTAAGTGGGAAAAATAGATCATGAGCATATTTCGTAACTTGTTTCCATTGCATGAAAAGTTTAGAGAGTTACGTGAGGACTGCAACGGCGAAGTAATAGTAGAGTTTTTTGATAAAGACTACAAGAGTTTGGCTATTCACAAATTAATTAGTAGACAGAAGTGCAAAAAGAGATATCCAGGAATTCCAATTCACCCGTACAACCCTGTGAAACCAGGAGTGACAACGAAATCCAAATTACAAAACACGGTGCCACAAAGTGAAGTACCTACGCAGACAAGAGTTGTTGATCCAGACGAACAGAAACCATTTAGCAGCAAGTACTTTACACCTGCCGCTACAGTGACACCAAGGCTATTACGAGATAAAAAGCAATACGAACAATAAACATTAGAAAGCATCAGAAAACTTGATTTCAACAAAGAAGACGACCCCAAAGAGCCTGACGATGGACCAACTACTAGTGCTAAAACACCAGAGCCAGCTCCAAAAGCAGACACAGAGTCGTCTCCAGAAATTGAAGAGCCGTCTATCATACAACCTGACCACCGTCCAATTGATACTTTGGGGAGTTACTATTCGGGAGACTCATCGCCAGACCAGAACGCGTTACCGACAGAAACCAGGAGGGAAGTTAACCGACTGGGGGAGTTGTTGCGTGAGGAATCTCCAAACGCTGACGAAGTCTCAAATTTTGTAGCAGCTGTCCAGGCTCAGGACACTGATCGAGTAGAGGAAATATTGCAGGCAGCAAAAGAGCGGAATCAATCCTTGGTAAACCTAACAACACCGGTACGTAAACTCTTTAAACATAGTATAGGATTCTTGTCAGCTTATAAATCACCACCAACTGAATTTGAGGAGAAGAGATGAATTGAGGAGGCAAATAAGATAGAAAGTCATTTGAACAGAGCTACAGGCGGTTACGAATTACCAGTAGAGCCGAAAGTGGTAGAGAAGAAGAGGATAAAGATAGAAGTTGAGCCAGATATAGACTATTACGGCAAAGGACAGTTATTTCCAGTAAAAATGGCACAGTTTAAAGCATAAGAGTTGAAACGACCATCATACTCAAAACCTGACATTTACACTAATGCATTCAATGATTTTTAGACTGAGTTCACAACATATGTAGCGTCAACACAAGTGGATTTGAATTATAGTAAAAAACTGTTGACAGAGGCTTTAACTACACCTATAGCACAGAAATATTTCAACATTAACAAGGGACTGCTAACAGACGCCACAACATTAGACGCTCTGTTTACCGGGTTGTTAGTTAGTTGTCCTGCAAAAACTGATCCAACAGTGCCATTAGTAGAACTGTTCCAACAACGTCAACAATTCACAGAAGGAGCCAACGATTTTTTCATGAGGCTTCAGAGTTCATTCGGAGCAAGTTGGGCTACTTTCCCAGCAGCAAAAATGTTAACAGCAGTCATACCAAATTTGCGAGAGAATGTTAGAAGTTTTTTACGAATGCAAGCGCAGCCAACAACACTTGCACAGTTACAAGCATTATTAATTCAATTTGATGCATCAGATACGTATGAAGTTAAGCCACCTGTAATTAAGCAAGAGGTAGCCCTAGTACAGCAAGTAGATATGTTATCGGCTTTTGAAAAGACGGTAGCATCATTAACACAGCGTTTAGACGAAATACAGAAACAGCCACGTAATAATGCCACATCACCACCTACATCTCAGCAGCATCCACGTCAGGCACAGGTACGATTTAACAATGCACGTGGAGGTTTCCAACAAACCAATCAGAGAGTATGTCATAGGTGTGGCAGGCTAGGGCATTTCATTGCAAATTGCACAGCAGGGACAAAAGGTACGTGGCCAAGAATGAATCAACAGTACTCAAATCGTGGATATTATAATCCACGTCAACAGCATAATTATCGAGGGGGAAATCGCAATTACTAACCACGACAGCCAACAGGATATGCATCACAAGGATGGAGCAATTAAAATCCCAACTTTGTTCGACCTTTCATTCCACGATTGCAATATAGTCAGAATTTAATTGCATCATCCCCCAACTTAGCAATTATGCCGCCACTGAATTACAACACTCAACAGCAAAATCAACATTTAAACGGTTAAGTGGAGCGAGTGGGCCGACTCGAGCCATTGCAAATGTTAGGCCACCAGAAATAAATATAGTTAGTACCTACAATAGATTTAGTGCATTAGAAATAGTTACGGATCAAGAGGAAATGCTTTACCAAACAAACAATAATACAAACAATGTGAGTGAAGTAACGGAAGCAATAAATTTAAATAGCATCAACATTAAAGGCAGTGCCAAGACTTGCCTTGTGAATATTTTTATTAAAAGTGGAGCTTTGTGCTTGATAATTAATAGCGATGTACTGAAACGTTTAGGTGTTGCAATACAGCCATCAGAACTAACATTGAAAAACTATGGGGGTGGCGCAATTTTAAATAGTGGACAAGCGGAAGTGACAATTAATGTTAATGGAATTGATGTGACTCATACCTACATAGTAGTAAATAATGCACATCATGAGTTGTTAGTTGGCGAGGATTTCTTAAGAAAATTCAAAGTAATCACAGATGATGGAAATGAAGTAATTTATTCACCTGAATTTGGACACGTACGAATGACACCAAGCCAGCCACCTGCTACAGACAGGCGACAGTTCGAAATGTCATCAGTCTATACGCCGCGAGAGACCGACTTGAGCCAAGTACGAGAAAACACACAGAGGCAAGCGATGGCCAACGCCCCTCTTTCAAATCAGCGAGTCAATAAAACACGGGACATGTATCCAGTCGCCGTCAATATGAATGTTAAAAGGGAATTTTATGAAAGAGTACGAGCCACTAACAAGCATTCTACTGTAGCCAGAGTTGAAAAGTCAACGTCTACAGCACCAAGCATTCTTAATACAAAGAAAGGAGGGAAAAAGGAAAATATTTTAAGAATACATAGCACTAGCAGACAAGTACTACAGCCCTACTCTATGGTGGACATACTGATCTACGTATTATGTAGACAGGGGCAACAAATAAACAGAACTCGATTTGAAGCCTTGTCATTGGGACAAAGGAAGCTGAAACAGATGGTGATTCCAGATTTTATAATTAGTGAAAAAACTCAGTTTCTACGTGTAATAAACCCATCAGAAGAGGAAATAATAATTCAAAGTAAGGCTGTTATTGCTACTGCTCAGATCACAGACTGGAATGAACTAGAAGTACGCGTGATAAATAATATAAGTAGAGAGGAGCCAAATTCGGAGCAAGGAGGACTTAGATTGAATAAACCTATATATAAGGGAGATGAATTGGAACAGGAAATCAATAAAGTTGCATATGACCTACAGTTGAGTAGTGAAGATCTAATGAAATATAAAAATTTAGTAGCTGAATGTCAACAGGCCTTCAAATTTTCCTGTACACCAAATGGAGTTTATCCACATGCTAAATACAAGATCGAGCTACTTGATCCAACACCAGTACAGCTGCTGGCGCACCCACAAAGCAAAGCACAACACGAAGAGATAGCACGCCAAGTGAAACAACAACTAGCAGACGAAACAATTCGGGAAAGTAACAGTGACTGGAGCAGCTTATCGTTTTTAGTTAGCAAAAAATCGCCTAATTTAAAAAAAAAACAGTTCAGACTCGTAAATGACCACAGATTTTTAAATTTTGAAACTAAAAAGCAGCTTTTTCCTTTGCCTTTGATTCACGAGATCCTACACCGATTTAGGGGAAAGAACATCTTCTCAGCGTTGGACTTGGAAGCAGGCTACAATCAAATTTTACTAGATAAAGAATCCATTCCACTGTCAGCCTTCAAAACTAGGCACAGACACTATGAATGCCTGAAGCTAGGGTTTGGTATGCAAGGTGCTCCGAGCTTCTTCTCCAAAATGATGATAAATATGCTGGGAAATTTACAGTATACTGAAGTTCTACATTATTAAGACGACATTATTGTCCCACCGGAAGACGTTGATTCAAACATCAGTTCGCTAAGTAAAGTGTTCCATAAATTAATAGAAAATAACTTGAGGCTGAAACCATCAAAGTGTAGATTGGGTTTCAAGAGATTAGAAATACTAGGGTTCTTAGTAAGTAGAGACGGACGCGAACCAACACCTGAATTAGTTGATCCCATTCGTAAAATTAGGCTTCCCACCAAAGTCAAATCACTTCAGTCATTCATGGGCTCAGTTAACTTTTATTCGGAATTCATCCTAAATTTAGCGACAATAGCACGTCCCCTCAATGATATATTAAGGAAGGACGTTGCATACATCTGGACACCGGAGTGTCAAGAAGCTTTTGAGAAATTAAAACTGGCTTTAACAACAGCACCTATTCAGGCCCATTTTGATCCGAAATTACCAACTACATTAAGAACGGACGCGTCATTAACTGGACTGGAATGTACATTATTTCAGACTCATATTGTTAACGGAAAACCTGTTGAAAAAATCGTCGCATCTATTAGTAAGTCATTAACTCCAGCTATGAAGAACTATCAGGTTCCAGTGTTGGAGATGGAAGCGATAGTTTTTGGATTAAAGCGGTTATTTTATTTCTTGAAGGGCATCCCATTCAAAATTAAAACTGATAATTCGACATTACCTAGCTTAATCAACTCTAAGTTGTGCCTATGTCACCTAAGTTATTCAGACAAGCCATGATTTTCAATTCATATAACATCACCAATATTAGCCATCTAGCAGGCAAGATCAACTTCCTACCAGACCTGTTGTCACGAACTCATAATGCAGATATGGATTTGTCCATATGGACGTTAACATCAGCACCACGAGACGAGAATTACAGAACGGAAAAGTTGGCCGATTCAGCTTTAGCAAAAATCATGACGACAATTGAAAGAAGCCCGGTGGGGACGTTATCAAATTATTAATTACTCAACGGCATACTATATTTCAAGCAAACTGAATATAAAAGGCATAAATTGTTATTAGTGATTGCGTGCCATAAAAGAAAAGAAATTTTAAATAATTTACACGATTCTAAAATTGCTGGACATTTGGGTAGAAAGAAAACATTAGATAAAATTCGACAAACTTTATTTTGGCCTACTATGAGTAAAGATGTGTTTGAGTACGTACAAACGTGTTTCAGTTGCCAGCGAAACAAAGTGCCTCGCATCAAGCCAGCTGGCTTATTCAAATTCATTGACATTCCATGTGCACCATTTGAACGAATTCAAATTGATTATGCGGGGCCAAAAAATACATCTGTAAATCGTAATAAGTATTTACTAACTGCTGTTTGTTATTTAACTAAATTTTTAGTAGCTAAAGCTGTTCCAAATTGTGAAGCCGCGACGACTGCGAAATTTCTGAAGGATGAGATTGTGACTAAATATGGAGCTCCTTGAATAATTCAGTCAGATAATGGGACCTTGTTCTTAAATACCACCGTGAAGGAGCTCAATAAGTTACTAGGAACTAATCATATTACCAGCAGCCCGTACACACCAAGGAGTAATGGATGTGTGGAGGCCAGCCACGATGTGCTAATGGAGGCGATTCTGTCCTACCGGAGTAAATCAAAACGGGACTGGGACCAGGCGCTGCCACAAATTACTTTTGCGTTAAATACGAGTACTCACTCAACCACAGGGATGACGCCCTTTTTCTGTCTATATGGAAGGGGGGCTACACAGCCACTGGATTTGTCCTTGCCATTATTCAGGGAGTTACCAACAATTGGGTATCACGAGCAAGGTCGCGAGGCACGAGAGCATGCTCGACTTGCTATAGAAAATAGCCGTGTTCAGTGGTCACAGCGTTTTAATCTTAATAGAAGAGATTACGAATTTAATGTAGGAAATTTAGTATTATTGCGTAATAGTGATACTAAAAAAGGTTTTTCTAAAAAATTAATGTCTACATTTTCCAGACCCTACAAAATTGTGAAGTCTATCGGGAACAACGTGTAAACCATCGAGGGTAAAAAGCGAGGAGGTGGACTAATCCGGTTTAATGTCAATATGGAGAAACTGAGGAGATACTATGTACGGTCTGGCGAAATTATTTCACCCGTACGGAGTCCAACAGTTCACACGGATGGACTACAGGGGAATTCTGAGTTGAGTAGTACCAACGCAGCTGATACGAGCTTGCAACAGAATTCCAGTCCTTCTTGTCAACATACAAGTATAGCACAGTATGATGAAGACTTTCCTCAGCTGACTCATTTTGAAAGTATACAACCGGAGGTCAGCACTGAAGGCCCACCAACGTTGATACCAGAGACGAAACAGACAATAATAAGGAGAGGTCGAGGTCGACCACCAGGTTCTAGGAATAAGGATAGTTTAGCTACCGTGAATGATAAGTATATAATAAATAAAAATAATTATAGGTATAATTTAAGGCATTATGATAAAAATTGGGATAAATAATAGGTTTATAAGTATATTATTAGGTATATATTTAATAAAGACAACGGCCAAAACCTACGCTTCCGAAATTGTGGCTCAGTGCCACGTTTGTATATTAGAATAGGTTAAGTTTGAGGAAAGTAGGAAATTTCATTTTTGTATCATAGTACATCCATTTTCAACCAACATATCAAATTGTTGACACCTGTAAGGCTGGTTCTTTAGACAGACAGGGACCTCCCAGGGTACCGCCTGGACGGGCCCTAAACCATATAAGCACCATTGAGGCACATGTTTAGGACACCTTGGGATCAAACTCTAGTCCAATAGCGGAAACAATGACCCCAGGAGTAAAGCCTAGTGTGTCGCGTATTTGGAAGGTTTAGAACAGAGTTCCTATTTTTACTCAAAGTCAAAATCCTTTTGAAATAGTACGGACTACTATAGACGCGGCCTATAGTAATTATTAATTTAGTTATTAATTTATATTTATTTTGCAATAATAAGTTGAATTTTAGTAATTAAAAAGTAAAAAAGACGGAAGCGCAGAGTTTGTAACGTTGTCATTATAAGTGTATAAAATAGTGTTGTTGTAATAATAGACGCAGTCGAGTATTACATGTGTGTCTACACTTATGTGTAGAGGAATAAGTTAATTTGTAGAATCAAGTAAAATCGATAAAAAAGGAAGTGGGTAGTGATAGGATTATTCTTTGGTATGGTAGTCATAGTTGAAAAACATATAGTAGTAGAGTGTACTTACGTACGTATACCTAGATAGTAAGTAGGACAATTAAAAATAATAAAATCCATAGTTACTGGTATAGATTGATAAACTATTAAGTATTTGAATATATTACGAGCTTTAATATGTAGCCATTATTGGCGAAACAAAAATATTGGAAAACCAAAATAAAAATATAGCGAGATAGTACAGACAAAGTCAATATACATAGGGGTGACAAGAATTGAGGATAAATTGTGTGGATCGAATATGCGAGCGTGGTCATGAACACAAGCCGTATAATTAAGAAACATAATTGTGAATTAATTGTTGTAATACTAGCATAGATTATATAAATAGTGGTAGCAATTTTTCTAAAATATTTAGGTAAGTCAAATTCAAGTAGTTTGTAATTTGTAACATATACGCAGGTTTAGAAATTAAAATCCATAAAAAACTAGAGTATGTACAGTAGTCGTAGTTATGAAGTTAGAAGCATGTAGGAAATATATATGTTGAATACTATGTAGGCAGTTAACGTCAAGTTCGTGAACTTGAACTTGTAGACAATGTTATTACTACCTATCTATGGGCTAGGCCCTTTTGCATAGCTAGTGTAGTTGTTTAGGTTTTTTACTATGGCCTTGTATAACTCGGCCTCCGCGGGGTTGGTCAGACCCAGCAGAGAATGAACCGACCCTTCTGAGGGACCGGGCACCACAGTCACACGCAGGGAGATAGATACAATCAAAGTTGACATGGATACATACAACACATTTATTTATAATAATAATAGATAGTATATAATAATAATATATAGTTCATAAAATCTGTTTACCACTGCTACTGTTGTTTTGAGCTGAAAAACCAGAAACAAAATCTTCCAAGGGAAGTACATAGATTAGTAAATGTAATAATAAACAGTAGCATTGGTATAGGAATATGAAAATTAATGTATGTAGTATAAGAAGTAGGTAGACATAAACGTAATAATAATGTTAATTTAGTTAAAATGTAAAATACGTACCATGTAAATAGATCGAACGTTGAAATTTCCAAATTGATATGTATAGCACCTAGTCACCCTCAAAATTGTTAATCCGGCCATGGAACTGTAAACAAAAAGCCAAACTTCACATAGAGGCGCAACCATTATTTATTTGTACAATAACCCATGTGAATATTACATTAATATCAAAATTGTATTTGATGTGTTTGACACCACTAGAAAATGTTATTTTTTGTATTTCGGGCAGTTAATTGGAATAATTTTATGAAATATGTAAAGTATGATAGTTACCTGTAGTTTTGTTAAATATAAACACTAGAATTTGTAAAGAAAGCGTAGTCACCGAGGTCACCCGGTCCGAGGGAGTCATCCTCCATAGACACTGGTCCAGACTGAGGATAGATTTTACAGTCCATCTGGAATTTAAAATGAGTAATTTTAGTAGTAAAATGCAATAATTGGGAAAATGCGGTCCAAAACGCACGTTATTCACTAATTCGGCGGTTTTCCAACTTTATTTTTTCAAATTTCAAGTATGTATGTGGTAGTCCTGAATTTTATGAACTTTTTAAGCTATTATACAAAATTTTTCTTACCAAATTGTTGAAACGGTGACTATTTTTTTAATCTTGATATGTAATGTGGAAAAGATTGGGATTCGTCCTCCGCGGCTACTTAATGTATTGTGTGTATGTTTCATAATGGTTGATACATAGTGCGTATGAATAAGATAGGCTGGGCATTGACAGTGTAAGATGTCTGTCCTTTTAGTTTATTGATGAATTGCTATTATTGTGAACGGCATGGTTTTAATTGCCTATAGGTTACGGTTAAATTGTATAGTTTCACTATAGCGTGGGAGGCGCGTGTGTTAAGATAGTGTAGTACATACATACTACACTCTCTTAATGTAAACATTACAGTGGTCGTCACCACTTCCAACACCCACACATCTTCTATATAGATAGTAGTACTAGCGATAAGATGGTTAGATTGTACGAGACGAGCGAGAGGAGAAGTATCTCTCACTGACCAAGCGATATACAATAAATATATACCTATATCACAGTACACCCATCTACGCGTGCATACTACCATACAAACTCATTACCATTTCTCTACACATTCATAGTCGCTCGGTATGCACCGTAACAAGGGTTTCTTTCTCTTTCCAGTGTCTACAAAGGGATAATTCTAGCGAACGACCTGGAATAGCCTAAACTGGGTATATATTAGCAGTCATTTTCAATGAATTTACCCACTCAGAGGATGGTAACCCACATTTATTAATAATGATCTTGTTTGCGTATGGGCAATCCTTATACATTTCAATCCCTTGACCCCTTAGGGGAAATTGGCACCATTTATCAATTTCTTGTTCTCTTAAAAAATTACGAAGTATTTTTCCGGGCTTGGTTTTAGGACTACCATCAAACTTGACTTGTATTTCATCATGATTTGACTGCGGAGCTGCAATAAAATTTTTTATTTCCCTTTGCAAGTCTCGAACAAAAAACGTGAAATTTAATTTTTACGTCAGTAAAAAATGTCGGAAAAAATAACGTTGCACAGTTTGCGCACTTCAATAATATAGCGCAAAAAAATCACACGTCGTATTCAGTAATTTTTAAAGTATATTATAAGCTTGTTTTTATGCTCGTTTTTTTAAAATAACAGTTATAATTAAACAATGATATATGTCTATTCAAATTGATTATTTCATTTAGTTAAATATTTCCGCTATAAAGTAACAACTTTTTAGTAGTTAACAACTGACAATTAAGAATATAAATCTTAGAATTTTAAAAATATTTTTTCTAAATAGTTTAAGTTATATAGGAATAAGATGTATGTTGGCGTGCGATGTGTATTTTTGACGTTGGTTCACCGCACATGTCAAAGAAGATCAACTTTTAAATAAAAGTCCTACGCGCCTAGTTAGGATTAAACCCAGGACCTTTAAAGACAGAAATGTCTAAAATCTTTAGATACTTGGCATCGCTAACCACTTGGCCATTTTAAAAGTTAAAGTTTTAAAAGCGCAATTTCAAATGTTCACGTAAAACTCAAGTTTTACGTAAAATGAAAGGAACTTACGTAAAAATATTTTTTACGTTTAGCGTTATGCGTTTTACGTAAACTTGCCAAACTGCCTATTAAATATTGTATAAATAGGTAAATTATTTTGTGTATCACAGTAGCGAAAACGTTTAACAACCCAAAATTGTCTTTGTGCTTTTCGAATGCAGACGCATAACAGCGTTCATGGATTTAATAATGTGACCAAGAGCAATTATTTTCTTCTATTAAATATAAGGTATAAGTAAGTATGAACAAGTAAATTAGGAAAATTAAATTATTCACAAAAACGTAGACAATAATGCTTTAATGCATGGTTAATAATGATATTTAGTAGCAACATTACCAATGATATAGGATTTATGCAGATAATTTTCTTTGCTTTGTACATGCACATGGCATTATTATCATTCCCACGCAAAACAAATCTGTAGATTTCGATAGATTTATACTGTAGAAATTCGGCATAGGAATTTCTGACATTTGCGATGACGCTACTCCTACGGCATCCTATAGGGTCCTATTGCCTATCACAAAGTCGAAGAAAATTTCCCTCCGAACAAGGATGCGAACCCGGGCCCTCAACTTCTGTACACAATACACTACCTCACTGCGCTACAACGACTTTGTTGAGTAAACTGTGAAATAAGGGGTACTTGTACTATCCCATTAATTTTCAATTCACTATTGTGGCTAAAGTTAATTATTTTTGATTTTTACATTTTATGAGTCTTTTGAGTTAATTTATTGTTTTTTTATACTTTTATCAGAGTAATATGCTAAATTGGTGTAAATTTTGAAAAATGTTGGAAAACAATATAATTGTTGAAATTCCCTTGCTTAAAATAAATTTTGGTGCCACACTATACTTAGTATCCACAAATATTCAATGACCTAGGTCAAAGGTCATTTTATTCAGTCATCGTAATAATTAGGTCCGATTCCATCCTATAGGATTATTTTCTATAGGTAGAATTAGTATAGGATGCCATAGGATCCGATGGAATGTTTTACGTTTTACTTGAAATACCCTTCTCCTATAGGATCCGATGTCATACTATTGCGTGGAAATTATTAATTCACAGGGGGTTGGTCTTAAGAGACCAACGCCTTTGTAAATGCACATGGCATGGGATTGGAATCGAAATAATATAAGCTGACTTTTTGTGAATGTTATTATACCAAATTTCCCTATATACCAGCGTGTTTTATTGACATAAGGAAATAGGCAATTTAAGAGGCTTAATAGGTTAATAAATTATAGGTACGCTTATCAGCTATGTTGTAGGCTCATATGTAAAAAAACGAAGATCCGTCACTATAACGTTTGCTATGGAATATATTGTGTATTTTTCTAAATACAGCTAGGACTAGTAGGTAGTGACATTTATGAATAATGCAAATTTAAGTGCATTAAAATAACATGAAATTCAATATTTATGTAATTAAAAATTCTTCTGCTTTACACACAATGCAATTGAATAAACAAAGTTGTATACCTGGTCCTTATTCAGATAGGTCACTACTTTGTAAACAAAACCATTAGTTAACACTCCTAATTATTACTTAAACTGTTAATATAACAATTAGAGAATCTCAGATGGAGGGCTACACGATGTAGAAGTTTTAAGAAAAGTTTAATTTTTAAAGGTGTGGTATAAACTTATTTGACCAATCAAATAATAAAATAAATTTTGCTTTTTTTTTATTTGTTACCGACTTTAGAACAAAGACAAAAATTGTGTTCATCCATAATAATGTACATGGCTGCTGGCTGTGCAACGCTGATGTACGCGAACTTAAAACATCTTAAGCAGGAGTTTTTAAAACGCGTTATTTTAAACATCATACTGCCTCAATTTAATTATCTAGTTTTAATAATAATTGTTTTCTATTTACAGATTCCTGATCTGAGATCCTGAACAAATATTTTCTAACAACCAGTTGCGTTATTTCAGAGAATCTCTACTATAAGGACAAAGTTTAATGCGTTAAGCTGTGTTATGAACTAGATACTAAAATTGGACACGACAGTCTGACAGTTTTAGTCTGTCGTCTGTTTTTCCTTGTAGTGAATGATGCCAGCCTCATTGATCCCAGGATTATTCTAAATTACTCATATATTGTGCATTTTTAAAAAATAAATAGAAAATTTTGCAATTTTTTCTAACTTTTAATCAACACCGTACATGCTTTTTGTAGCTTTCAATATTTCGGCTGAGCTCTTTTTAATTTAAGGTAAAGTAAAATGTTGCAATTTTTCAATTTCCTTTGACAGTGTACGTTTGATAATACTAACAATGACTTGTAAATATACCTTATTTTTAGTCAAATTTGTAATGCTAAATAAATATTAATATGTGTTTCAGAACGTAGAGTTTCTTTGAGCTTCATTTTATTCATCCTGTACGGTACTTGCTACTATGGTAAATAGCAACAACAAAATAGCACACTCATTAAATTAACTCAATTTGTGTTTTTTAAATACGCCATTTATGCAATTGTGGACCGATTGCAAAGCCACAAACATTACTAATCAGGCAACGTACAATTTAACAACAGTGACCAGTAGCCAAGTTGTAAATTATAAAATCGTAAAGTATGGATATTGTTATAATGACAAGGCTACTATGAAAACCCAGAAAACTATAGAATTAATTGAAAAACTCAAGACGCTTGTACATAATATTATATCATTATTCATTTTTAAATATGAACCAATATGAATAAAACCGTCTGGACTCTTAAATAGTAAAAAAAATCCAATTTCTCATATTGTATTTATATAAGGCTGTATCATAAGGGCAGAAGTACGTATTACGTGAGAGTTGTGTTTGACATTTTGTGACCTACACATCTCTACTATAAGCAATCTAGAATTTAATAAGCATATACTCTCAACACGACAAATAATCATATATAAGTCTCTGCCTCTAACATGTCAAGATTGTTCTTACAATTTAGCCTCACATAATATGCGAATAATCGTTAGACGTATCTATCGATTCGAGCAACAACGTATTATCAATATTTGGCTATGAACTCACCTGTGCATGATAAGCACAAGCTATTATACCCTGATACTAAAGTACTGAAACGGAACGGTAGCTTTCTGTTTAGTACTTGCTCCTGTCATTTAATAAACCAAAACGAGAATTTAATTTTTATGCGCAAATCGTTTGTAAGCACAAATCGTATCTATCATTATGTTGAATATAGTTATTAGTTAATATTAGTTTATTTTTATTCTTAGCTACAATCTCACCTTTTGCTTATCGGTCCGCTCATGATAGAATGGGAATGTACTCTTACAATAAAATCCAATATATTTATATCTGTAGAAAAATTCACATACCCGCATAATATTCATACGTTAGGTAAGTAAATAGATACAATCGTGTTTATTTAAGTGTATTCATATAAATCAGTCAACTTCTATTACATTAACCTTTGTAATGGGAACAATTTGACTGTACAAACTATTTGCGCATCCAAATAAAATTCACATTTGCGTTTAATGAATGACAGGAGGGAGTAATGAGCAAACAGATGCCGTGTCGGTTCAGTAATTTAGCATTTGATAAGCAAAAAATAAGCCATTGTGTACTTAGTAGCGATGATAATAGCGAAAGTCTACGCATAATTTTGTCACACATATAATTAAAATTCGTGAAAAAAATTCTAAATCTTCTGCTAGCCTTACGTAACTATCTATACGCTTATTTTAAGATGTGAGCTGACTATGTATTTATTACTACCTGTCTACATTATTTACAAGAATTTTGAAACTTTTGCAATACTAGACTAATTTTATCGAGCTATAATTATATCATCCAAAAGGTAATCACTAGTAAAATACAAATAACAGAATGCGCCTTCATTTTAACAAAACGTTTCTAAGACAACGGTCTTTTAATTTTTTATTTCACAAAACAACGTGTCGTATGGGCCACTAACTAGAAACGGAATAAACAAGGTCTGCCTATTTTTCAAGAGCTTTTAAATGATATATCACTCGACAAAATCGGTAAATTTGTTTAAATTTTCAATAATGTTTTTCCAAACCATTTAGAGACTAATAACTATCGTGCGCGCAAACTAAATTATTTAAATTTGCCTTAACGTTACTGTTTAAATAGTATATCATGTTTGTGTAAGTTACCTGAGTTACCAGTCAAAATCTTCATTTAACACAATATTTAATGTTTAAGAGGGAAATTCGAAAAATTATATATTAAATTTTTTGGTTTATTAAGAATATCAAAATACATGTGCGTAAATCGTCACAGCTAACCCGTTTACGGCTTCTGCCCTTTAATTTACAGCCTGGTAATTCACAACTGAAATTTTGCGGCAAATTCAAAACGTTTAATTTTGCTATTAAGGCTGCCATTTAACAAGAGCTAAAGCCCTTGTGTTTATAGTTTAACACGTAACTATGGCTTTTAGCTTTCCTGCAAAATATTTAAAAAAATTATCACAAACAGCAACTTAATTGAGAACCACAAGTTATTGATTTTTTATGTTAGCCCAGTGTACTCTTTTTTACACCTTATAAGTACGAACAACAATCTTAGAATTCCTAAAAAAACAGAACTAGTGTACGTTAAAAAGTAACTCTTAACTGGCCTATTAGGACTGTCTTTTCTTGCGAAATACCATTTTGAAGCAGTTGTGAATATGTTGGAAACAAAGTTGTTTTCTAATTTTTTTATTATTTTAAATACAGTTTGATTTACAGTAATAATTGTGGCAGATTTAATGCTGTAAATTCATAGTTCAGTCACAAATTTTATTTAAAAGTATTTCTGTATTTTTATTTTAATTTTCAGTAAAAATGCAAGTTAGAAAAATGGCTACAATTGATTTTAGTACAAAATGGAGGTTTTTAACGTAGAAAATATTATTACTTAACAAAAGATAAGCGCAATAAAATTAATTTCTTTCGTTTATTAAATGACAGGAACGAGTACTTAGCAGAAAGCTGCCGTCATAGTTTATTACTTTGGACTTTAAATTATGGAAGAATTTATTGCCCGTCATAACAGGTGGGTGCTTACACATATAAACATTAGGTAAAGTATCGTCCGTAATTGACGTTATGAAATAATTCCCAGTTATGAGACTATGACCCCCGGTGTCCAGTGTACTCACCGGGAGTGAACTCACCGGGAGTGTACTCACCGGCAAAAAACTCACCGGCAAGTGGACTCACCGGGAGTGTTCAAGTGTACTCACCGGGGCTTTCTTGTTGGAATCGTTAGCGTTACCCAGGGGACACCACGAGGAGGTGATTCTTGTCCCCCAAATCGGAACATTTAGTTCCTTGTCAACATTTAAGTAAATTAGTCACAATTGAAATACATAGATTTACAGTTACACTAGAGTATAGTTATTAACATTCCTGAGTATCCATAGTGTGAACACTACAACGGGTTGGACTTGATTGCCGTGCTGCCTTCGATCTCGTTTTCATTGCAGGTGTCAGAATAAGCGGCTGAGATCCACATGTTTTTCGAAAACACTGCTTAAAGCTCGTTCTTTTATTTGTGACATGACTTTTGTAACACAAATTGCAATAGCAGATTGCTCATGACCTACGTGATGTTTTGTCATTCTTGCGGGTTTATTCACTTTTTTTGGATATCGCATTATGCGTCCAGGACAACTTGATAAATCCCGTCATCGACACACGTAGCCTACATTCCCATTAGTTTCTTTCTTACTAAACACGTACTCAAATACGGATCTCAGCCGCTTATTCTGACACCTGCAATGAAAACGAGATCGAAGGCAGCACGGCAATCAAGTCCAACCCGTTGTAGTGTTCACACTATGGATACTCAGGAATGTTAATAACTATACTCTAGTGTAACTGTAAATCTATGTATTTCAATTGTGACTAATTTACTTAAATGTTGACAAGGAACTAAATGTTCCGATTTGGGGGACAAGAATCACCTCCTCGTGGTGTCCCCTGGGTAACGCTAACGATTCCAACAAGAAAGCCCCGGTGAGTGCACTTCCCGGTGAGTACACTTGAACACTCCCGGTGAGTCCACTTGCCGGTGAGTTTTTTGCCGGTGAGTACACTCCCGGTGAGTTCACTCCTGGTGAGTACACTGGGAACCATGACCCCCTTCCATGTTAAAATATTTAAATCATTTTGATAATATAAACCCCTACTATTAAATGTCATCATTGTTATACTCGCGTGTGTGACCCTACACACAGATTTATTCATAAATTAACCTTATTCATCATTTTCAGTAGCAATTTCAGTTATACGTTTTTGTAGTTTGTGCTGCTGAGTATAATTAGGACAGCAAATACGCAATCGACAGTCTGGGACTGATAGAGATAAAAAATTCATGTGCAAGTAAATATTTAAATTGTAGTTTGAGCCTTAAATAAATATTCAAAGCATAGTCTAAATGTTTGTTCAGGTCATCTTCAGTCTTATCAGTAGCTCCGCTATGTTGATCATGAAAATCGTAGCAGTAAAGAATATGCGAGGCTACAAAATTATTCAACGACACGAGCGGCTCTCAGTCATTCCCTGGTGCCGTGTAATCAATGTCAAATGAACTGCGTATAAGGAAATTATTGCGGCCACGAAGGTACATATAGCAGGCATGCTAATTAAAGTCAATATAACTATAGGTCACTATTTTTAAACGTTTTGCAAAGAAGTTTACAGAGAACAAGGCCAAATGATGTTTCATATGTTAGAATTATGATTGTTTATGAAACTGTAGCTCCACTCAGTATACAGTATACAGCACCTGCAAAATAGTATTCTTCTGTTTGAAAAGGTATCCTTGAAATTCTCTTCAATGTAGCTAGCCTCAGCCGAGGTGTTGCAATTATTCTTGATATTTCTAGACTAGTTTGCTATCCGCTGGTAGATGGTAGGGGCTGGTCTCTTCTGGCTTCGTAGATGGAACCTTTTTTTTGCTCGGAGTAAATTACAGTTCGGCATGTGTCAGATCTCCTTTTTTAAGAAATTGGATGTGGCTATTTAAAATATATCAGGTTAAGAAATACTTGATAATTAAATTGGATTATCGCACACATATTTAAATTATTTTGCATCCCACTGATGTACACAAGAAGAAGGGAAAAGGGAGCCTTTTAGTGAACTAGTGAGTGAATTTAAACTTCAGATTAGTTATACTAGTACTTTCCTTAATACTGAATTAACAATTAACTAAATAGTTAACGTAGCATTATAGTAGCAGGTGCAGGTCGCTGTAGGTAGGTACTAGAGATATTTAATAACTATTTGCAGTTGTCAATCAAAGTGAATAATAAATTTTACTTGTTTAAACGGTTTTATATTCACTCAACCTATATATTATTTCAAAATATAGAAATTAAAAATTATTCGTATTTTGTCATGGATGTTGGGTTAACCTTTGAATTTACTTATTATACTAATGCTTAAATATCTACAGGCAGTTGATATTGTATTTATATAAAGTGCATTTGATTCATTCAGAATCAGAGTCTGATTAAGCTTTTACGACTTTATTGTATGTAATTGTAATGTAAGTTGGACATCTCAGAATTTATTACTTTAGTTGTTAGTGGCTAAGTAATTTGTTCAAGGCTACGGATCTTAATTACTTCTTCTATCCAAATGTTGTAGTAGTAATTATTGTTAGCACCTACAACCTACCAGTCAGTACTTAGGTATTAGGTAAGGTGTAAGGTTAGTAATTTTGTAACTAGGTAGGTTGTAGGTCCAAGTTCAAAGTTAATAGTTAAAGCCAACTTCAAAAGTGTGAACTGTGTAACAAGTGAAAAATAAATGTGATACTCAATACTTTTGTGTGTTGAAATAATCATTAATTAGCTAGTTTGGTAGTCATAATTTCACTTTTTCTTGCAACAAGTTACTAGTCGAAGTTGAAAGTAAAATATAAATACTACCAACTTTCAACTAATTTACTGCATTTAATAATCTTTAGCTTGTACTTCATAGCTATAATAATTAATACATTGGGGCATTTCATAATTAGCATTCTTGAAGTTTGGAGTTTGCAATCGATATCAATATTCAATACTGACCTACAACCGATGACCGAAGTCTGACTAACAATTGACGAACTAACGAATCGCAACTGGTGACTGGATATTGATAACTACGGTGTTAAATTTGAAGTTGGAGTAAATGTTGGGCTGGTAGTCTATTTCGCTTTGGACAGTGACGGTTGACGGTGACGGACTTGAACCCGGTTCCGGTATTGACGTCATGAATATTCATTATATTCATTATAATCAATCAGACCCCACCAGCAGCCGTGGCAATGGTTCTCCAGTTTTGAAAGTGAACCATTTTCTTCAAGATGTGGTATGGTTGTTTTTGGAATATAACTATTAATTAATGCGAAGTAATTAGCTTAGGTTAGCTTAATTGTTATTTTGTTGTGCTATGAAAATAAAAAAAGTTAGTACGGTAGACGAATTAGACGATACAGCTCCTTGTTTTGTTAGTGCCACTTATGTGTAGTCATAGAATAAAGGATAATTGATTGATTGATTTCCATCGATTCATTGTTAGTTTTAACTAATGACTGTGATTTTTATTCTTTATGTACAGATTATGAGGAAACTAATCAGTTACCTAGATTTTTACACTCTCCAACTGCCGTCTTCTCTGTAAATTGTGCAATGAAATCAGTCGTACTGCTTTCCAAACTAAATCTGCTCAGAGCTTCCACATTCCACATCCCATGAGCTCATCGAAGATTGGACTTGCCATTATATACTTGATAATAAATCTCAACATTTTCAATTCTGCGTACACTACTTTAAAGGAGAAAGATTACTTTCTCTTACCCTGGGTTAAGTTTCTCAATTTTCGGTACAGACAGGCGACAGGAGCCTCAGGGGAGTCATCGTCATCCGTCATCCCTCGCTTCTACACAGTGAAGATGTATTTCTATATTCCCATGCTGACCTGAGAACGAGATTTTAGTCACTCCATTCGGAGCTTAACATTTATGGATGAGCCGAAACTGTTTCAAGATCAGCATGATCGGTGTCACCGAAGAAATCAAAATCCTATTCATACAGCCTATAATTTATTGCATGAGAATTCCAATTATCAACTAGAATTCGTTTACCTGGAATATATGGACTGCTTCACTGCTTACAGAATTTTAGTAATTTGCAGGTAAGTTGTATTTGATCGGAACATTCAAAAATCTAATTACCTGCATTATTTACAGCTTTTTTAAGTAAACTCAAATCTAGTTCTAATAAGGTAGGTATATATAGCGCTACGGAAGACACAAAAATTATCCATCTCCAATTCTTAGTAATAGCAGTAAAAATTTTACTTAATTATTTTCATGCCTCTCGTCTACACGCCCACTGTGGGATAAGCGTTTCAGAAATTCGGACTCATTTTCACACGACCACGAGGACTTTTCACCACCATCCATGATAAAGGGCAAGTCTATGAAATCCTCAAAAATTGGTAAGCGTCGCAGTTTGCAATTCGCAAATAAAGCATTGTGCAAAAATCGCTAAAGAAATTCATCTGGTTTGATTATATTCCGTATATTTTAAATAATGTCAAATGTCAAACTTCAAAACTTCAAACGTTAAAGTAAAGAAATTTTATTGTAATTATGTGTTGTACTGATTTCCGATATCAACAGATGACATTTTTTGCCTGATCTTATTTCATGTATTGCATGACCATCTGTTTCCTGTGTTGACTTTGTTTTCTATTGTGTAGCTCTTTATAGTTATCAGTTTTTGACTTTTTATTTGACCTTTTTCCAGGTTCAGATCCCAGATGTGCTACAGTACAGTTTGAGTGTGCTTTGTTTGATAAAGTGCTGCACAAAAATAAACAGTTTGCTGAATTTATTTGCAAAACACAATTTAAAAAAAACTATTATGTATAACTCCATAGCCCTGAGCACGACGTGCGGGCCATTATTGTGGTGACTGACGGTGAGCTAATTCTGGGTCTGGGTGACCTCGGTGCTTATGGGATGGGAATTAAAGTGGGGAAATTGGCATAGTACATCGTACATGGCTCTTGCCGGGATTAGGCATCATCAGTGTTTGCCCATTACGCTCGATGTGGGAACGAATACACAGGTATATAATTAAATTATAAATAGTAGGTAGATTTTGATGCTTGAGTTTATAATGGCAATATGCAACATGGTATGATATGGTATGGTGTAATAGAATAGGCAATCAATTGTAGTGTGGCTTAGTGGCTTTATTGTTTTGTGGAACTTGCAAATTTTGAACGTTGCAAGCAGATGGTAATGGTAATAATATTGCAATTACAATTGGGATGAACTTCCATCTTATTAATACGCTGAAAGGAAGATCCAAAATGTTGCAACTACTGATTAGTTTTTTTAAATGCTACATTTAATTTAAATAATAATACTTGTAATTTTTAGTAATTATTTGTATTGCATTAATTTTTATTGCTAAATTTTTAATTTTCTGAGTTTTTTCTGGAAATAAATTCAATGCAGTAATACAGTATGATAGCATTCGTACCAAGTAAATTTTATCCCAATGAAAAAGAGCCTTTTAGTTAAGTTTAGGATTGTATAAAATTTCTGATTGTGAATAACAATTAATTGAGAAATATTATAGGAATATGTATGCATATATCATTCATTGTTACTTTCCACCATTGTATATGACGATACATTCTAGAGTTAAATACTTCTAAAACATTGGACATATTGTTTTAAAATATTAAATTTTGCTACTTTTATTCTTTTAGTAATTCTTTACAGGTTACAGATATAGATTTTATTGTCTGAAGCTACATATAGCTCCAGGCTCCCTAACAACACATTATGTAGTATTAAAAAAATTATATTAGATGATTGTATAACCTATAAGCAATTTTGTATGTTTTGATTACAGTCCTTGTTGGGTGATGAGTTCTATATTGGCTTACAGCACAAAATAGTGACTGGCCCAGCATACGATGAATTTATTGAAGAGTTAAAATGCAAGCTGTCGTTGGTCGCTACGGTCAGAATACTTTAATTCAGGTTATTGTAATTAAGTACATAGTGGCACTGGACGCTATTTGATTTTTAATCGTGTAATCTTGCCCTTGATTCCAAGGGAAACTACTAAAACGAGTATGGTATACTCCTCCCCATAAATAGTGAGGGTGGGAGGCCATATCCGAGTTTACCACATCCCTTCAACATATGCATCTATGAAACTCCTGTAAATTGGGGATGATTTTAATCCCAATAAATTTTGAATAATTTAATAAATATAAATATGAGGGTGTGGAAGATGGTAGGTGTCAGATGGTAGTAATTAAGTTAATAAAGGGAGTGTTCCACCACTCCGGAGGAGGCCGGAGACCTATGAAGAACGGGGAGGGAGGCTCCACTGAAACTCCAGTCGAAGCTCTCCAGCGTAGCTAAGATGGTAAGAATGCTAATCTTGTTTATTTTAATTTTACTTGCATAATTTATTTCATCTAGGATTTATGCCTTATTTTTGATGTGAGAATTCCAAGAGCAGTGTAGCTCGGTGGCTGAGGTCAAGGCTGAGGATAATGTCATCCACGGCCCCGGCTTCGCCACCACGAGCTCCCGACTTCCTGAGGGATTACGGAACCACATCGACCGTTGACGGCAAACGGAGCGGGTTCACGGTCGAATGGTTCCAGGTCCCACCGATGGAAATTCGGTCTGCTCGGGAAATTTTTCCATTTCTATTTTTATTGCCAATGATGGTGAAGAGTGGAGGGAGAAGACTCACTAATTTTGCTTCTCTTTTCAGGAGGACAAGCCGGCGTGAAGGTCGGAGGCCTGGAGGATTGGCTTCATCCTCCGGCGGTCCCCGGCTCCAACGCCGCTGGACGGGGCGGACAAGGGAGAAAACAAAGCGTTTGGGTTGCCGAGCATTCCAGACGGCAATCGCTTGTTGTTCCCGACCTTCCAGTTCAGCAGCAACGACTTGTCCTAAATTTTGATCCAATGAGGTAAGTTTTTATTTTTATTTAAGTTAATTTTATTTTGTTTATATTTCAGGAGGGTCGTTGGGGAAGTGGTGCTGACTCCGTGCCCAGCAACCACATCCAGCCCAGAAAGGACGAAGAGGTGCGGTGGAGAGTGTCTGGGAAGCTGGAGAAGGCATGCTTTAGACACACACCGCACCATTACCACCAGTCCAGGCCGACCAACGACCTTGAATTTTGGATGCCAATCAGGTAAATATTTATAATTTTACATTTTATTTTAATTATTTTTAGTTTTTGTTTTAGTTTAGTTAATATTTCCAATTAGGTTAGTCGGGGAGGTTGGATGGACGATGGCAAAGTCGTGTTGCACAGGAGCGCCGCCTGCGTGCCAGCTCCATCGACCACTCCAACCTGGAGGACAAACCCGCAAAATGCAGCAAGGGCTGCGGGTTCGCCTCCATCTGTCTCCCCTCAATTTTGGCTTTATTTTTATTAATTTTTGCCTATTTTGATGTACGAACCGAAGTCCCTAAATTATGTCGAGCGGATTCATGAAACCACTGCCGACGACTAATGAATGAGCCAATTAATTTATGATGCGAATTAGGTTAACTTATCTTCTATTTCTTAATTTTAGATTCTACGATGGAAGATATGAGAATCAACGGACGGTTTTGCCAATATAAATGAGAACACTCAACGAACGGAGACGAGAAGGTAAGTTTAAGGATAAATATTTATATTAATTATTAAATCAAAAGGAAAAAGATAAATTCAAATTGACTGAACTATTTCCCAACCGACATATGGACGGGGGCCACAACTGAATAATAATTGTTAATTCATGTTTTGTTTTGTTTTTAGGTTTTCGTCCAAATGGTTTACAATATAATGGATTACAATATGATAAATTATAACAGATACGCTTACGGATGCCACGGACGTGGCATCTGAGATTTCCAATTCCAGGTCCAGATTATTTACAGGTAATTCACAAGGTATAATTTTCTATTTTATAATTTGTATCATTTGGTCTAATCGACCTCAATATTATTTTATAATAAACTCAAGAAGAACTCGTAGAGAGGAATCGCGAACACAGAGAACACCATGAACAGGAATAGGAATATATAAAAATTATCAGATTTTGTCTTTTTCTTAATTTTAGTTTCTTTTTGATGGCACCAACAGGAGTCACATGGACAATCCTCTCGCGTTGCTCTTATTCCTTTCGGAGTCTCCATGTTCCGCAATTCCTTTCTAGTCATTTTTCTACCAATTTTCCAGAAGGGAAAAATGGAAAAAAAAATTAAAGATTCTCAAGAATTTGGAAGAATTCGTGTCGGAGACCCTCTCTTCTTCGCGGCGTGATTGTTTCTGCCTTAGCTAGTTCGCCTCCGCTCCTTCCTTGCTTCGTCTCCTGTCACTCGGGAAGCATCATTTAATTCCTTTTGTGGCTCATAGACGCTGTGTGGTGGAGGGCTGCGAGTTGTATTTACTTTACTATCTCCTTCCGTGGATCTTCCTCACTCTCTGTCAGATGGCCGATGCTGTCTGGAGAAATTGAGGAGAATCTGTGGGAGGACGTGTCGTGATTTCTATTCCTTTCTCACTACAGTTGAAAGAAGACTGAAGACTTTGGAAATCACAACCCGTTCAAGCTTCTTGAAAAATACCGGGACTCATATTGCACATTTAATGATTATATTCTTCCACCGCATTTGCCGGTATCTCTGCTTCGTCTACGTCTCTACGAATTACTATAACTTCAATTGTTCAAAATACATTTCTATTTTTGGGTGCTGGGGGGGGGGAGGAGTGAGTAAATTAAATTACTATTATGTGACAAAATGCAATTTTTAGTTCAATAATTTTTTTCATATTTTCTTACATCTGCACTTATATAGTGTTGTGTTAGTTAACGTCGAAGTCCTTCACTGTCACCCAAAAAATATGAACAATAAAAAATTATAGGAATCACATTAATAAAAAACAAAATTCATTCATTACGATATTAATCAAGGCTAATGTTATGTTGTTTTTATTTTACAGGCTGCAATTGGTATTGCTACGCTTATAACCAGAGCTATGGTCAAAGACAATGGGATGACAGAGGAATAAGCCAAATCTAGAATATGGCTTTGAGTAAGGAAATACAAATCGAAATAAATTAGTAATTTTTTTAAAAGTGTAGCTATTTATCTATTTGAATTTTATCGATGAAATAATTCCTTTTTTGTAATTGCTGCGTGTTTTACTTCTAATTCAGGAATTAAATTAAATTAATAAATGCTTTGAAAATAAAATCTCCTCACTATGTACTTCAGTTCAACCACTATGTTTATACTGCGTCTTACTTGCTCCCAGTTATAAGACCAATGCTCATCTTGACTTGAGTAAAGTTCTACAGTTTCGTATTGCTTACTTACTAACATAATTTAACTATTCAATCGGCGCTAAACTGCAGAGTTTAATTTAGGTTTAGTATTGGTAACTTCGAAAGTTCTTCTTTAGTACCAAACAGTGTATGTACAATAAAACACTCTTATTGAAATTATTTGAGGATTTTAATGCAGCTTCAATACCTAAAATAAGGAAAATAGCAAAAAGTTACTAATTAGTACATGAGTCACATGTTGTTTCACATTTGCACACAATTAATTTCAACTAGCACTTTCCTTACTTAATTTCTAATTTTTGTGTGCGATAGAATTATTTATAGCTTTAAGTTTTTGTTCGCCAGGAAATGTGTAGTGTTGGCCTATAAACTTTAAACCAATTCTACCTCCTACTTGTAATTAAGAGAAAATTCTGCAACGCAATAGGAAATCAGTGGCGGATCCTGATATTCCTCGTAAGCCGTGACTCAAGTAATGGAATAATGCAAATCTCCCACAAAGTTAGGTAAAAACGGCTGATGTAATCCTAAGAGTGTCACAATACTTTTTTAAAGCTGTATAATTACAGTTAAAAGTACTTCTTTTGGATCCGCGGCTGTGTCAGAAATTAACTCACCACATATAAATAAGAGAGCGGTTTACCTTGTAACAATTAACGCTGGACTCACAATTGTTTCTAGTATCATTCGTTTTATTTTCAATTCCATGTCAAGTTGTAGATTTATTTCTTTAGACTAGCTTACATTGTTTATTTGATTTTTTTATAAGCAAAACATTTTTAGTGTTTTAGAATTTGAAAAATAGCATAGCATCAACAGTGCCAATATTTATTAAATCCGTAGAAAGTGTCCTACGTATCAGAATCGACTAATGTAAGGCAATACACAGTGAAGCCAAATTCAAATCCTTGAATATGGAAGCATTTTCTATATTGAAGAAACAACAGTGGCTAGTTTTAATTTGTATTCTTGTTGGATATACTAAATTTCTTGAAACTGCAGTTTCTGAACACCGTAAGTTTTTGTTCTTAATTAAATCAATATCCTACAAGAAATATCTAATTTGTTTACACAATTTAAAGAAAATGATGATATTATTCAACGTTTAGAAACATCAACGTCGCCCATACCATTTGAGGAAAATATGAAAAAGCCACACCCTGACCCACAAAACTTGCAATTAGCGTACGCAGACGACCACATCGCCTTGTTCTACGAAACAGCTGAAGGCGAGATCATCTCTCAGCTTGTATTTACCCCCGCAGTAGAATCCGACACTTGGAAATTTAAAGATAAAATCAGTTACATTTCCTCACCCACTGGAAAGCGATCACCCACCATTTACGTTGTAAAGCATCAGCTAAAATCGAATACTAATAATCAGCACCAAAAATTGAATTCATCCTTGACTGCAAATTCTAGTTCCGTTCATAATACTAGCAGTATTGTGAGCACCAATTCAACTGATCCAAATTTCCAAGACAAATACATTGCATCTCAAAATTCAAAATTCCAGAAGGAAGTAGAAGCTGTTGAACATTTCATTACTCATACATATAAAGAGGAAATACATTGTGTTTTGCAATGGAACATTGTTGACATACTTGTATACGACAATTTAACTCAAATGGAAAACACGAGGACAGCTCAGGTTTTTCTGGAGGAAACAATTAACAAAACAACAGATATGAATAGGGGATTTATGTTTTTTGAATGGTACATGCCAATCTATGCAAAGCACGGCGGTAGCACATCAGTTACAAATTTTATGAACCTCCTAAACTCATATTCAAACCAAAATAAAAGCAATTTCTACTTGGGCCGTGAAACACTGAATATTGGAGAATTTGTTCACATTTGGAGCGAAGCTACTGCTACTGATCTACGATATTTAGTAGACAGATCATCAAGGTGGAGATGGTCTAGTAAAAGTAGCAATTCTTTTGAAATTGCCCAAAAGAGGTTCATGACATATTACTATTCAGGTGCGATTTATAATTAATAGTAGGAATTAACAATTAGTTAATTATATATAACGTTTTTTTGCATCTTTAAAAATAAAAATTAAACTGCTTTATTGAAACGTCTACTAGATACCTTTCAAATTTTAACTTGGACGAAACCACCACAATTTTGGAAGAAAAAATGGTATGATCACACAAGTAATCTTACTCTTCGCCAATATGATGAGCACGTTGCATATTACAACGATGAAACCAAGCTCCCCATTGATGATAAGTGGCGACACCAGTTTTTATATAATTCATGGCGTTATGCTAAAAATACATTTAGTGTGCTTGACTCAAATTCAATTTTACACATAATTTTTGATGCCGAAACCGCATCCTTGTGCGGAAATAGATATTTCGCAAAAACATTTGATTATCGCTTTATAATCGAGTGTCCAAGGAAACCCCCCAATGATTTCTTTTGGTATAGAAAAATTTATGGTTGGGATAGTATTATGAGTGCAATTGCGTACAACATCGTGTTAGAAATGTTAAGAGTTGGTAACTTGTCAACAGCATTGACTCAAAAAATATCATTTTCCAACACAAATGTATTCGTTGATACTTTTGTTTACGACATTTACATTGGCATCGGAATGAATGCTGAGGCACGCCAATGGTTCGATAGGATAGAACACAAAACATACAATTATCCTCGATGGGGAACATCGTTATATCGTGAATGGTTTAATCCGATTTACATTACCTTCAACCATACTAAAGCCTTTCAGAGATTTTTGGCCCTTTTTGTTTTCAATTGGCAACAAGAAGGGCGGACTGAAAGGGAAATGAACGCGGGTGAGTTTGTTCACTTTTGGAGTGGGGCAGTGGGTCAAGATCTCACAAGCTTAGCAATGGAGGGACTTAGTTGGACTACAAAGTACAATAACGAACTGCTTCAAGCAAGAAAGGACTACCCCAAGATCAATTATTTGTGTAAGATGCACGCTATTTTAATTAAAGTAGGTCCTTTAAATGTTCAAACCTTTAGTAACATATATTTTCTACATGATGTTTTTAAATGCTTTTATTAATCAACTACTGCTTTAAATAAATTGATTTGTAGACACAACTTTAAATTCAAGAACGTCACAGTGGTGGAATAGTGAGTGGAAAAACATAGTTTATGATCGAGCAACTAACCTTGTTTATTCAGATGACCAAATTGTGTGTTATTTTGGTCCTAAAATAAACGCTTCTATTTCATGGCCATTTAAACTCATGTCTAAAAGCTGGAAGTACGCCAAAGAACAGTACGGTCCTTTCAGTCCTGACCCAATTCTGAACGTTATCCTTCACAAAGAGACTTCGACATGTCGCGCATCGAAAACAGGATCGTTTAATAATAGAGAATTTGATAATCGTAATGTTATTAATTGCGGCAAGGAGTCTGGTAATGATAACGCATGGAATTTTGATTCTTTTGAAAACAAGAATGTTTTACTGGAACAATTAGGGTCATTCATATTGTGCAATGCAAGAGAAACTCTCGTAAAATGGCCTCAGTTTGGAGGTTTAAGATGGTCAATGGTACCTATCCTTGTCTACGATATTTACAAAGGAATAGGAATGACAGAGTATGCCCAAAGATGGCGCGAGAACATGTTTGAAAAAACTGAAGCCATTCCTCTTGAAAATTCATTTTGGCTCCGGGACTGGTACTACCCGATCTATCAGAAGTATGGGGAGGCTCTTGCGCTTAATCGATTTTTGTCTATTGTATACGCAAATTGGGAGACAGAAGATTGGGAAACCGTAAGAAAATACAATTTGGGCGAAATGGTTCATTTTTGGAGCAGTGCGGTTGGTGAAAACCTCTGGCCATTAGCAGATAAGGCTTTTGGATGTTGTGAGTGGGATCAAAAAACTTACTTAACAGCTCGAAAAGAGTTTCTAAACTTGAACTACACAGGTAAGGTCTTTAACTTACACATAAAAATACGATAATCTAGCTGCTAGAGTAATTTGGTAAGGCATTTATAAAATTTATATTGTGCAATGTATTAAACGGGACAGACAAATTTGAAAATTCAACTGTAATGATACCATCTAAGAAATGGATTGACATTGAGAGAAAAACTAACCAGGGCTTATATTTAGTTCACGTTGATCAACATCTTGCAGTGTATTTTGACCCAATAGTGAATTTAGACATCGTGTGGCTATTTAAGTCGATCTCAAGAGCTTGGCGGTATGCAAAGAAAACTTACAGATCAATTGATCCCGGCACAATTTTGTATTTATCAATTCTGAGCACAAATAATTACGTTTGCAAAAATTCTGGCCGTTTGTCGTATAGAGCCAAAAACACGGAAAACCGAATAGTGATTACCTGTGAGGGTTTTGTAGAAGCATTAAAACCTAAAGATCGTTCAAAGATTTTGCACGTATTAGGTGAAATTGTTCTGAAAGAAACTCAACAAACAGAAACTTGGCCGGCATATTTTGTGTCCGAGAATAACATGGCAAAAATAATCTCGTATGATATTCTTCAAGAAATTGGAAATCCACTTCAGGCAATTACCACGCTAAAGGAAGAAATACATAATTACATACACACTAGTGATAAAACAACGTTTTGGCTCCGAGATTGGTTTTATCCAATTTATGCGAATTATGGCAAGGCAAATGTTTTAAATAACTTTCTAAATTTGTTATTAAAGCGTTGGCCTAAAGCACCGAAAGGTTCAACGTACGATTATGTTGAATATTTAAATGTCGGTGAATTTGTTCATTTTTGGAGCGGTGCGGCTGGTGAAAATCTGATGTATCTGGCAAACAATACATTTCAGTGGAACAACAAATACAACAATCAGCTAGAAGAAGCACAAAAATCATTTCCTATGCTCACTTACAATAGTAGGTAGTAGATTAACATGATGTCCATTTATAATAGGCATAATCAAATTACTGACCTAATACAATTGTATTTGTTTTTATTCAATCAGATGCTAAACACATAGCTGAATCAAATTCTGCTGAAATAGTTTTAACTGAGTATCAATTCGGACATTCAGAGTTGCTTGTTAGGGCGTACAGCAGTTCATTTGTTTCAATATATTTTGATGCTGATGTGAATCGAGCAATAGAATGGCCAATTGATCTCATCTCTCAAACTTGGGCCCAGACCAAGTCAAGTTATGATACAGTTCGAGATGCTTTAGACCCAAGTTTAATAATAATTTTACATGGAATGAAACACAACGGGTGCAAAGCCTCTTTCAAGTTATTAAATAACACTGAACTAAGAAACACACTGGACTGCGGAAAAGACCCTATTAATAGTGACGCATGGATGAAAACTAATTCAGAAAACAGGCTTGATCTTACGTTTGGTTTTGCAAAACTTATTCAGCGCAGTGCTCAACAAACAGAAGAAAAGGAATCCTACGATCCCATACTCTTTCCTAAATTTCTTGCATTTGACATCTTCCTCAGATTAGGTAACTTTAAGGATGCACATCGACTGCTTCAAGAATTTTACGATGAGAACGAAATTGAATCCCGGCGAAAGCAGTTCTCGATCCCCAGCTGGTATCTTCCACTTTACACAAAATATGGCGGAGTTAATATTCTTAATAATTTTGTATTGCTGTTGTCAACAACTTGGGCTCAACAGGAGGCACTGGATGCTAATCAGATAATGAACGTAGGACAAACTATTCATTTTTGGAGTGCATCTGCAGGAGAAAATTTAAATTCGTTCGCTCAAGGTATTTTTAGTAAAAATCAACTGCATCAGGTGCAATTCAGTCAAGCAATAAAGGAGTTTCCGCTGCTTTGTTATTCAAGTAAGGAGTAACCTTTACGTGCTGAAGTAAATGTCTTGCAGATGATAAATGTCTAATTGTTGATTGAACGCAAAATATTTTGAAATTTTAAGGATACGACTGCGCGCTTGAAGTAATTGGAACCCAAAAAACGGAAAATCAAACTCTGATTATTGGAGTTTTAGTTTTCGCAGGAGTTGCTTTTATTGTTGTTGCTGCCATTTTGTTTCCATTAGTGAAATACAGAAAAAAACTTAGGCGTCTTCAACAAGAAATGCGAGAACTATCAGCTGAAGAAATTAAAGAATTTTTTGAAGGGACTCTTGAGGCGGATTGTGAAGTTGGACATATTTGTATTGAGTCAAAGCCGTTTAATGTGGACTACGAAATCCCACGAGACCGCTTAGATATTGGTTACTTACCTATTTTGTATTTTTATTTCTCATGTCAAAATACAATTTATGGCAATAATGATTAATAAAACTGTTTAACATTTTGAAGTTTTTTTATTTAAGATTTCGACAGCGCTTTGGGTTCAGGTGAATTTGGCCTAGTATACCGTGGTTTCTTAAAGCCGTCTTCTCAACAGAGCAACGAACTGACAGGTACTGTAGTTGCAGTGAAAACAGTGAAGCCAAACGTGAGTGTGACTCACTTTAAGACAATTCTTACGGAGCTTAAGGTCATGGGGTATTTAGGTTCTCATGCAAACATTGTGTCACTTCTTGGGGCGTACACAGTCAACATAAAAAACCGTTAGAAATATAAAATTACTCTTGTTGCTCTTTTTCCTTAAATAATGCAAATGTAAATATTATAGTACGTACTACCAGTTCACACTGTTTTTCCTTTCCCCTATACCGCTTACGAGTGCAAATTTCAAATACAGAACAACATTGGCGAAACATCATGATATTTTTTTTTCTAACACTTTATGATCGGACAATAACGTAGGAAAAATGTTTTCAAAATATGTTCATAATTTTGGCGTCAAAATGTTTTCGAATTTTTGATTTTAGCGTACCTAGGCTAAACGAAAAATTGGCTCATATTCACATGAAAAGATGTATGTCAATTTTTTTCGAAATTTCGAAATTTATTTTGTTTATATAGTCTAAGATATGCCAATATACAGACAGCCTCGGGTTTTCTGGTGCGATTGAAATTTGGTAAGATATGAATTTTCAAAACTTGCTTCAAAAACAAAGAAAACTGGAAAGTTCATACAGTGCCCTGATATGCTATACCGACCAGGAAAGGTAAAATTCCTAATAAAATAGTAGAGAAAAATATTATTACGGGGGAGGGGAGGGGGGAGTAGGGGTTGAGAGAAGAGAGATTTAAAAGGTTTATGCCCAATAACGTTCGTGTTAATCAGGGGTGGGGTTTCCGAGTTTAGAAATTGTTGGCACGTAATGTATGGAATGCACCTTATCGTTTCAATGACTTCAGTGTAGTATTGATATGTGCGCAGAGTAGTCGTTCGCTGTAAAATCAGTTTTATTTTCTCTCGTTTCTGAAGAATTAAACGTGATTAAAGTTTAGTATAAACTAGTTTTTTACCCCTATCAATCGGGAGTTGGAGCATCTAAATACTTCTTGTACAATTTAAAACTTTATTGCCTAATCAGTCAAAGTACAAGGAAAACTAAGTGTTTTAGTGATTTTAGAGCGGTACTGGAAAATCAATGTAAAAACATACGTTTTTTGAGGTAAATGAAACCATTTAGTTTCTGCAAACAACTTGCTATTTGTAATTTTATATATCACTATCAAATAAAATTAAAAGTTAGTATATATGTTTTATATGTCCTAATTTTAGGCAAATATTTGAAAGTTCATATTGTACTGAATTTCGATCGCACCAGAAAACCCGAGGCAGAAAAAATTGACATACATCTTTTCATGTGAATATGAGCGATATTCTCGTTTAGCCTATGCTAAATTTAAAAATTCGAAAAAATTTTGGCTCCAAAATCATGGAAATATTTTTAAAAAAATTTGTTTACGTTATTGTCAGGTCATATAGTGTTAGAAATAAAATATCCTAATGTTTCGCTAATGTTAATCTGTTTGTTGTTTGTTTGTTTGTTGTGAGCTTTATTAAAGTGTCTAAAAATTATACAGTTCATACATAAGAGATAGTACTGAATTCCAATAATTGACACTGTTTTCGGTTACAATATACCAAGTCCAGATAGTAAAAAACATCGAGTTACAGAAAGCATAGTTATAAACAGTCAGATGATTATTATATAAGGTTAAGGAGGCACATACATATTAAAGTATCTACATTTTCTATTCGTAATAAAATAGATACTTAGCGCAGACTTAATCTCACTTAATGAAATATTCGTATTACGTAGATGTGGGGGAAGTCTATTCCAATTATCCACAGCTCTGTACAAAAAAGATATTTTGAATGTCGTGGTCGGGCAACTAGTTGTATGCTCGAGCAGAATACCATCACCAGACCTAGTCGGTCTTACAATCTTTTTAACTTTAAACAAACTATTTAAATATTCAATATTCGAACCGAATTTTAAAATTTTAAACAAAAATATTAACAACACGTCATTTATTCTTTCGCATATGGAGAGCATATTTGCCTGCTCTAACACTACAGACTCGTCAATTTTCACCTTGTTTTTGCTAGGTTTTTTGGTCCACAGCGGTACTTGTGAGAATACAACAATGCTTCTACTGATAGTATTTTGCATCTTTTGGTAATAATTTTCGGTATGAACAGCCTAAATGGGCGAACAGTTGTCAATTACAGATAACACATAAGCATTAACCATGATACAACACACCTTCAGGTGTGTAACCTAACTTCACTAACAATAATGCATGGTCTACTGAGTCAAAAGCCTTACTAAGATCAATGAATAAAGCTAAGGAGCGTACACAACAAGAGTTAATAGAATTAAAAACATCCTGTGTAAATTGTAAAATAGCAGATAGGCAGCATCGTCCAGGTCTAAATCCATACTGATTAGCGTCCAGCAACCCTGATGAGTGAACTTTATGTAAAATTCTTAGCTGAAGCATCTTTTCAAATAGTTTGTTTAATAATAACAGTTTGGATATAGGCCTGTACGAGTTAGGGTCTAATTTGCTCCCTTTGCCTTTAAACACAGGAATTACAGTTGCGTGTTTAAATGCAGCTGGAAAGACAGCAAGCATAAGAAACTGGGTGTACATAATAGCTAGAGGAACTGCTAGAGTATTAATACAGTTACTTAGTACTATATAGCTCTGATCATTCAAAGAACCTGAGTTTTTAGGCTTTATTTCCCTAAATGCAGTAATGATTTCTGAGGTAGTAAATGGAATGACATCATTTGCATTAGTGATAACAGAGTTGTAAAATTCATCCAAGCTGTGAGATGGAGCAGTATGTACGACAAAGGCATTAGCCAGCGTTTGAGAAATGTCGCTTTGTTTACCTAAAACCGTGCCATCCAGCCTGAGTTCAGTTATTTGCCTCGTGCATTTATTTTTACCTGTTAGTAAATTCACTGTATCCCAAATGCTGGAAGAGTTAGGTACATTGTTTAGTTTACTTTTGTAGTGACTAACTTTTGCCTGCTTTATGACATTAGCTAGGTAGTTACGAATAGCCTTGTACTCAATCCAATCATCAGCATTGCCAGTTCGTTTACTTACAGATTTTAAATGATCCCTTCTATGCATTAAGCGTTTAATGTCGCCCGTAAGGAATTCAGAATGTTTAAATTTTGTCATTCGTTTTACTTCAGGAATGTGCAAATTGAGAATACTATTTACATTCAAATAAATGAGTTAAGAATATCATCAGCATTACCCAAGCACTCGAGAGCATTCCGTGCTATCCTGCTGAGGTCAATGTTGATGTTGTTTCAATTGGCTCGCTTGTAGTTTCGAGTTCTAATAACATTATTTTTGTACATTCCAGATTTACTAGCTTTAGAAACTATGTACACTATATCATGGTCAGAGCAACCAGACCTGTGTACACCTGAGGAGATAACTACATTCTTATTGCTTACATATACGTGGTCTATTAGTGTATTGGTCTTACTGGTTACTCCAGTATCATCCGAGATAAGTTGACACAGGCCATAACTACTTGCTATGCTCACCAAATCTAGTGCATCTGTAGTATTTTCATTTAAATTAATACTAAAGTCACCCATGACTATACGTTCATACTTATTACCTACTTGAGATAATAGAGCTTCAAAGTTCCCTATAAAATCATGAACTTTAATTTGGGGGGGTTTGTACACTGTGACTAATATAAATGGAGCAGCAAATTCTCTAGATATTTTGAGAACATTAAATTCCAGCTCATTATGAATATTAGGTATGCTGATCGAGCATTCAACAAATTCCAACTGTTCCTTCATATATACTACAGTACCACCACCTCCTCTATGCTCCCTGTCCTTTCTAAAGTAATTGTACCCGTTTACTACATAAGGTCCAAAAGGCATAGTTGTCTGTAGCTTACTTTCTGTGATGCATAAGATGTCAAGTTTAAAGGAATCTAGGAGATTGTGTACATCCTCAATTTTTGAGATACTAAAGCCGTTCAAATTTATGTGAGCTATTTTAAATCCCTTAGTACCTAGCCCTGTTTTATCTACAATATTATTAAGCCTTGAACAGTTATCAGAAATCGAGATATTATGCAAATCAGGATCTGGAAATATACAGTTCATACAGTACCATCTGCTACTATCACCTTCCTTACAATACACGATTTCTTTGTTACATGCCAAACAAGCACTTACAGCTAAAATATTTTTACAGTTTTGACAGTACCATAAATCCGAATTAGAGTAATTAAACTTTGATGGGTTGCCTTGATACACACATGATGAGTGGAATTCCAATTTGCAGTTACTACACGAATTCTTCTGTTGATTTCTTCCGAATTTCTGCATACACAGGTCGCACTTTTTGAGTCTTGCCATTATAAACTTGAACAGAGATCCTAAACTTTCAACCGTTGTACAGCCTGATATCCCTCCCAAGCACGAAAACGGTCTCGCTGATACGAAACAGGCTGTTCTTCAGAGACGAGTATAGGAGTTGTGTGTTCACCAATAATTTTGCGGGTAGTTGGCCACCCCAGCGGCTTACAGTTGAGAACTACCAACGTTCTGTGGCTTAAGGGACGCCAGGAAACCCTGTGGTGTGGCACGAGCTACGCTCCAACCACCTGTGCAGCTTTAAGGCTGACAGAAGAATGATCTGTAAATCTGTATTTGAAATTTGTACTCGTGAGCGGTATAGAGGGAAGGGGGAACAGGGTGCAGTTGAACCAGATTAATCCGTAATAAAGTTCAATTGTCGGTGTTTATATTTTGTGAAGGCGAAGTTTACATGGCACTGGAATTTTGTGGTCAAGGGGACTTACTGAGTTTCCTTAAATTAAACCGGACACACTTTGAAGATTGGATTGCTAAAATAGCAGAGTCGACAGAAATAAAGTCAAGGTTAAAAGCTGCAACTTCGATATCTGTCACTGAACCTGCAACAGCAGTAGCATGTAACATCAAATTTTGTCAACAAGTTGATCAAGACGTAGAAATAGCCACAGATTTTATTAAAAATGACGAACTACAAACTAAAACTCGTAATTTGGGTTTAAATTTGCCAAGTAACGCGTTTTCAACATTTGAGTTATTGAAATGGTCTAGTGAGATTGCGAGCGGAATGAAATTTATTGCTTGCAAAAATGTAACTATAAATAAAAATTTTCTATGTAATCCTTTTTTATGTAATTAAACGACAGTAAATACTAAATATTAAAAATATTTTAGCTGTTTAAATTATTGTTTAGGTAATTCATGGTGACTTGGCAGCCCGAAACGTCCTTCTAACTGAACAAAATGTTGCCAAAATTAGTGATTTTGGTCTTTCTCGCCAATTAGAAAACTACGCCTTCTACATGAAAACTTCCAAGGCAATCCATTGTTTGTTGTACTACAATAATTAAATATCTTTCAACAAATATTTTTCAATTTTAGTATTATCATTGCTTAAATTGATGTTGAAATAACTGCAGACTCCAGTTCCCTGGAGATGGATGGCTATTGAGTCACTGCGAGACATGAAGTTCTCGGTCCAGTCCGACGCGTGGTCTTTTGGCGTTGTGCTGTACGAGATATTTTCTCTAGGAACAATTCCGTATGCTGGATCTGCGTGGGATTGTGAATTCATTGACAAGCTGGTTGCAGGTCATCGGCTGAGTGCGCCAGAGTTTGGAAACGAGGACATGTAAGCAATTAGCTTGAATCCTTAAATAAATAATTAAATTCTATCGTATCGTTAAATCAATGTGTCCGGAAAAGCATGTGTTCTGATTTTGACTGACTAACCTTAAACGTACTGTTTTTAATTTTCATAGCTACAAACTCATGATAGATTGCATGCAAAAAGAAGCGTCTGAAAGGGTAACGTTATCACAAGTAATTTCAAGACTTGAAGAGATCAAAGTTAGAATTTGCCAAGAGAGGGAATTTTTAACAACTTCTGAATACTTAAAGTTAACATCTTGAATTGTGTTACAATTTGAAACTAGTAACTAACTACACGTAACGTCTAAAGCGCCCAAGCTAAGTTGTACTTGGCAAGCCACGGTAATTATGTGGTAAACACGTCAAAATTATTTATTCTACTTGCAATTAAATATTTCTATTACCTTAGTCTAAGACACTTGTCTCTTAGTGTCACAAAAAAATACAAAATGTTAAAATCCTACAGTAGTTACTTTTTAATTTGCTAACAATGACTATTACTTAGTTCAGTAATTTTATTATTGATGTATGAAATTAGTTTTTATGCAGAAAATTATTAGGTACGTGCTTCATAAAAACCAAATCAGAATTAAAAAACTTTTTGTCAAAGAATTGTAAAAGAATGTTTTGTATTTTAGTGTAGTTATTCTAGGTAATACATTGAATAAACGATTTGTTTTGACACATTGCAATTCTATGGGAGTGTGATAGCTGAAAAAAGTTTATGACCTGTGTTATAACTAGTAGTAATTATTAAATCAAGTGGGTTTTACGTTAATGATAATTATGTTACCAACGTGTTGCAAAGCTTTAAAAAAGCCAGGATCGATGTTCCAGTAGGGTTTACAGTATTTAAATAACTTACAGCTTTCATACAGAATACAAACTCTTGTTTTAGATGCTGAGCAAGCATCTATTGGTCTAGTGTCTGGTGTTTGTCTGACTGTCTGTCCGTCCGCATGGCTGTTGGTCTTACGCTACAGGTCACATTTTTAAAGCTATTATATTCAAACAAATTTAAATCGCTTAGAAAAGCGAGGGAGAAGTGCTGTATAGTTTTTGGTAATTTATAAAGTTATATTTTCTTCGCAATTAGCAGTTAAATTGACCAAGAATAAAATTAATGTTTTAAGATAACAAATCCGGCGCTTCACGCCAGATTTGTCGAACGGGGGGGCCCGAAGTAGATGCTGAGCAATGGCAAAGGCGCAAGATAATTTTTGTAACGCTAACAGATGATTTAAGATTTATGAAGGCTCCTTTACCATCAATAAGCCATATACGCATGTACGTAGCATGTAGCTCAATAAAGCTAATTTTTTTTTAAATTGCATGATTTACAAATGACGTCATTTATAGAGTCTTTCCTAAGAATAATTATACGTTGCAAACACTTACAAAAAGTTAAAACAAATTTTAAAGTTAGGAATCAGGGTCCTTAAAACCGCGATACTTGTAGGACGTAATTATGGACGAACCCTGAATGTCTTTAACCTTTATTCACAGGTATATTAATTACATGTATATTAAAATATGCTGCAAAAAATTTTAATGTTACAAATTGTGGTATTAAAATTATGATATTTGAAAGCCATCATTATGCACGATCCCTGAATATCTACTACCTATATAACTAGATATATACTAATAAAATGTATGTTAAAATAGGCTGGAAAAAATTTTAATGTTAGAAATGTGGTTATTGAAAAATTTAATATTCAAACGACGTCATTATGGACGACCCCTGAATATCAACCGCCTATATACCTAGGTTTAATTATTGCATGCATGTTAAAATTGGCTGGAAAACATTGTAATGTCAGAAATGGTGGCTAAAAAAAATATGATATTTGAAGAACGTCATTATGAACGATCCCTAAATATATTTAAGCTATATACCTAGGTATGTTCTTACATGTATGCTAAATATGCTAGAGAAATGGTAATGTTAGAAATGTGGGTATTAAAAAATATAATATTTGAACAACGTCATTATGGATGACCCCTGAATATTAACCGCCTATATACCTAGGGTAATTAATTAAATGCATGTTAAAATTGGCTGGAAAAAATTGTAATGTCAGAAATGGTGGCTAAAAAAGATATGATATTTGAAGGACGTCATTATGCACGATTCCTAGATATCTTTAAGCTATATACCTAGGTATGTTCTTACATGTATGCTAAATATGCTGGAGAAATTTTAATGTTAGAAATACAGGTACCTAAAAATATAGGGGTACCTAAAACTGTAAAATGTGAAGGACGTCATTTGTGGTCGATCCTGGTGGTGACGAAAAGCTAGGGTCTGGCGCCCAGATCCTAGATGCCAGATCCACGACCACTATACCAGGCTGCCATTTATGGAGCGTACATATGTAAGCAGTACCTTTACTTGTAATGGTTATTGGTGAAAAGTTTCTATGTGTATTTTCAATGGCGAAACTTGGGAAGCTTTTAGCTCCGTATGTACCTTCCAAGTATTTGTAGCCCTTTTTTTTATCTTGAAACATAGATTTTATTTTTTGTCTGTTTAACTGTTAATTGCGAACAAACTATATTTTTAATAATAACCAAAAACATAACAGCACTTCTCCCTCGCTTTTTTGGGCGATTGCAACTTGTTTCAATTCAAAATCTCCAGAAATGCGACCTGTAGCGTGCGACCAACAGCCATGCGGACAGACAGACAGACAGACACCAGACACCAGACCAATAGTTGCTTGCTCAGCATCTAAAAATCCGGCGCTTTGCGCCGGATTTGTCTACCGGGAGCGGGCCCGAAGTAGATGCTAAGCTTCAACAAAGGCGCAAGATAATTTATGTAACGTTAAAGAATGACATAAAATTTACGGAAGCTCCGCTACAATCAATAAGCCATATACTAATGTACGTAACATGTTGTGAAATATAGCTTGACAATTTTTGAGAATTGCATTTTTTACAAATGACGTCTCTTATGGAGGCTCCCCTGCCATCACTAAGCCATATATTGATGTACGTTGCATGAGGTTCAAAAAAAGCTAAGATGTTTTTAAAAATTGCTCTTTTAAAAAATAACGTCATTTATAGAGCCTCCTTTACTATCAATAAGCCATACACGAATGAACGTAACAAGCATTTAAATATAGGTTCAAAAAGGGGGTCTCTAAAACTAATATTTGTTTGACGTCATTATAGACGATTCCTAAATATCTATAAGCTATATAGATATGTTCGTGACATGTAGCTACAATGGTATGGAAAAAATTATAAGTTGGCAATGAGGTGCCAAAAACCACGATATTTGTAGGACTTCATTATGGACGATCCCTGAATACCTTTAAACTATATAGATGTATTTGTGACATATGGTTACAATAGTTTGGAACAAAATTTAAAGTTGGCATTGGGGGTACCTAAAACTATGATATTTGTGGGACGTCATTATAGACGATCCCTAAATACCTATAAACTATATAGATATATTTGTGACATGTAGTTACAATAGTTTGGAAATACTTTAAAAGTTGGCAATGGAGGTACCTAAAACTATGATATTTGTGGGACGTCATTACAGACGATCTTGATAGCAATAAATGCTGTAATTACTATATTTACTTATAAGTAAAGCACTAAATCCAAATAATACTAGTCTTATTAGGTACGTTATAATATTAATAAATTTACAATGTTATTGTGATTGGAAGCATAGTAGCTTTGTAATTTAGACACTTAAAATGGGCGGTGTTGCATTGCAGATATGATAGAAGCTTTAATAATAGTCATACATAGTGAGTGAAGCATTTAAACAACCCACGTCCAATTTGGGGTTCAATCGACATGAGATATGTGAAAATAAAACTAAAGCAGTAACTAAATAAATAAAAATAACGAGTTTTTAAAAAGCGCAAAGACTGCAAAATGTTCCATAGAAGTAGTAATTTTTGAGATTCAGAAAATATCCTAAAATTTTGTAGTTTTTGTTTTTAATATGCTGGTGGGATCAAATTTTTAAAGTTAAATGATTACATTCTATTATCAATGATGTAATGCTAAGACATGTTAAAAAGTACATTATTTTATATAGTTAATCTAGTTGATTATCATTTAGAGTTTGAATCTTAAAAATCATCAAATTTTTAACTATGGTCCTAACGACCACAAAAGGTTAAACAAAACCTCAAGGACTATTGGTTGCTTAAACATGAAACTTGAGTCAAGGGTCGTTATCCAATTTACGACTATTGAAGATGCAAACTAAAGATTTACTTGATGATTTTTTTATTACAGCAAAAGGTTTAACTACACATGTACTACACAATTAAATAACATTGATTTATAGCAAAACTAGAATTTAGGCCAGTCGCCAGCGACTGCTGGGTGGAGCTGCGAGGAGTTAATATAAATTTTGTTCCACACACCGAGCCAGCCCATACAACACGAACGCAGTCGCTGGCGACTGGCCTTAATTCTAGTTAAAAAGAAGTGACATGAAAGAAATGAAAAGCATAGGATATGTAAAAAACGAATACATGTATTAATGTTTTAAAAAAAAGCCGAATTTTATTAAAGTTTGTCTCAGAAATTTGCCCAGTGAGAAAAACTTATTTCAAAACTAACATTATAAAACATCCAAGTTAGCAAGATCATCATCATCTTTGTCCAACAAAACTTGATCTTCATTGTTTGGAGCGACTTGAGGAGGTATAATAGGAGCAACTGGAGGCGGTGGAAATAGATTCGTAGCACCCTAGTCGTCAATTTTGAATTGCTCCGTTAATAGCATTTTTTGCCTCTTAAATTGCTTAGCTTTTTCTCTAAACACTACGCCACGGGGTTCTGCATTGCCGCAGTTTCTACAAAACGCTTGACCTTCTGCCATGGGAATCACTAGACATTTGCTACAAAACATCCATACTACTAGATGGGCAGGAACAGGCACGTCTTTCTTCAGTAACTGATGACACAGTTTTTCGTTACATCTGACCCAGTGAGTTTTAATAGCCATACCGCAGCATGAACAGTACCTTTCTTTGTGTGTTGAGACATCGGGACAGTCGAACTTCAAAACCCAATCCTTCTTTGCGCCATTGTAGCCCATTGCCACCGATAAATGAAATATAAAAACATAAAGTAGTAGTTCAGAGATATTTATAGGTAATAATGTTGCCACAACCTACGACGAGACAATCCTGAAGACAGTTAGAATAGTAGTAAGATTTTCACATCGCAATCAGAATACTATGCAATTGTGTGTACGCTACATTGTTTTAGCTAATAATGTTGCCACAGTGGAACTTCCTATCTGACGCCTACGACGGGACAATCCTGTCGACAGTTAGAATAGTAGTATGATGATATGCAGTTTCAACTGACCATGTCAAGAAACATACTCACTACGTATTTAACAAAATAATAACTTACTATTAATGATTCACTCGTCTTGTTTTCTGTTGCTATTGGCTTCAGTGTGTGTAGTGGAAGAGAAATTCTAATTAAGACAATACGGGGGCCAGTTTGACTTTTGCTGCCGGCTTCGGTTTGTTCGTCTTGTGTATGCTTTACTGTGTAACACGGCGATCCGCTTATATGTAACCAACGTAAGAATGACCTACAAAATACAATAAACTAAAGTATGAAACGAAGAGAATTAAAGAGGAAAATTCACATATTTCATCACATGTTTTAAATTATGTAAAACCTGAAAGTTAGTAGCACATAGATTAAAGTGACAATGTGCAAAGTAACATACCTACTAACTACATATTTAACAAAATAATCACTTACTATTAACCGATTGAGACGACACAGGAGCCGGTTGGTCTCTGGCTGCCAGCTTGAATTGGCTTTAGTGTGGAAAACGGCGAAAAACTAATATTTACGGTGTAGCCAGCGTCAAAATTAACTCTAAAATGCAAAAAAAAACACGTATGAAAAGTAAAAAATCAAAGTTTTCACGGTTAAGAGTTTGTCATTAGCTGCAGGCTTTAAATGTGGCGTGAGTTTAATGGCACATACGCACTACTTATTCAACAAAATAATAATTGCCAAGTAAGAAAATACGGGAGGCAGTTGGTCTTTCGCTGTCGGCTTCGGTTTTCCTTCTGTAAGCTTTAGTGTGTAATGCAAACTCCAGTAATCAAAAGTATAAATAAAATGCGGATTATTGCGGATGAAGAAAATCAAAGTGCAAAATTGGAACCACTACGGATTATTGCATGTAAACAAATCGTAGTGGAAAATTGGAAGCACTAATGCCACCCATTAAAGTGGGTGGGTCGCAAAAAGCGCCCCATTTATTGCAATGTTAAAAGCGTCACCTATAGGGGTGGGTAGGTCCCATAACTTGATGATGATGGGTGGCGTCATTTGTGTTTGGCCCCAAAGGATGTGTTGTGTCTGTGAAAACGTAAACCAAACCATACCAAACCAAACCTCGACTGGTTGTTTGTATCTGTTATCTGTTAGAATTATCCGCTAAATTGTGAAGCTAAATTAAGTTGCCATAGAAAACACCTACTTCAAGGATCACCGTGATGACATTGAAACTCCCACTCACACTGCCAATAGTGCGAATAGTGCGAACTGGAGTGTTAATTTAATTGTTGCCGTTGTCATAGTGTGACTTTGGGATTCTGTGTTCGATTCAACTTTGTCGTTGATAATAATTTGTAACACATTTTTTTTACTCTCCACATTATAATAATTTTTTTTGCCAACTTCTGACTTTTTCATATTATTTTTATTATTTTTTTGTCTACGGTCAGTGCAATACTTGACTATAGTCAATACTGACAGTGGAAAAAGAACTTTTTATTACTCCCTATAAATTACTACTGCTTCCATTGCCATCCACACCTCTATTGTCATAGAAATACCCTCAATTCAAAATAAACAACTGGACATGACCACGAACACGATACTTAAAATAGTACGTGGATTGGAGACACGTGGTCCACGTGCAAGTGCGCTGGTCAGACGAAAGTGTGAGTCCATCTAGACATGCGCAATTAGTGGCCACGGAATCGTTTCCTGTTGAAGGAATTCGGAAGCAGAGATGGGAGCACGGTCCACCAATACGGCTTTCACAATAATTGACGCCCTCTAGCTGCTTGGAAACGTGATACGCTTGAAAAGTGAACACCGCATCCCCCCTAAGATTTATATAATTATTAAAGCAAATGTAAAATGTCATTAAAATTAAACGAAGCATTTTAAATTTAAATAAACAGAATAAGGAATTGTGAAGATTGATTAACTTGTATCCAACATGTTTAAAAACTAAAAAAAATTGCTATATCGTTACATAATGAGCATCCGAATGTATCTTGGTCGCTTTTTCGTCGCCGCATTTGTTTGTTCTGTAAACAGATTGTGTGATGATGTCTTTCCAGTACACGAAATCTCCGAAGGTTGTAATGGACCAGAACTGAGTGTTTGAAAAAATGGATGGCGCTGCTCGAAAAAATATTTTTTGTTCTGAGCCGCCAACATTCATTGAGTTTATTAAATAATTTGTTGTCAAGTAAAGTCAATTCTGCGTCATGTCAAGCGCAAGGCCGCTTAGGCTTCAAGGTTTTAAACTCGCAAGAACTTTCCGTTGAGATCCGTCCAATGCAGCTCGCTCAATATTTTTAGCACCTCTGTCCGCCCAGTAAATCCACCTTTTAAGCATCGCCTAGTTTAATAAGAATCAAATTAGTCGTGTACATTAAAAGTTGCGTAATTAAAAGTAAGTTTCGATGCGCCCCTCAGAAAACATTCAATGCCAGAATTGGTTCCTTATCTCCTTCTACTCACCCACTCAATGGATACACAACAATGGCATTCGTATCAATGACTTGAGTGGTGAAGAGAACCTTCTTCATGCTTCCGTCTAAATTGGCCACACTGATGGTTTTCCTGTAACAATCTGAGAAACACAAGTGAGTGTAGACCCAATCGACTTCTAGAACTAAAATAGAAGATCCTGAGTCACTCAGAACAACTGTTTTTGCATCTCCTTGGCGGATTGGTGCTGCGTAAATATTTCCGTTTCTGTCACTCCAAAACATCGTGTTTGTTCGGTGCTTCACGTCCAGTGCTCAGGTAATTGACGAATGATTCTGAATTCTTGTGACTTGGGTTGAAGCAAATTAGAAATGTTGACATAAATCAAATTTGGATTTTAAAATATTTTCTTGCTGTATGAGGGTCGCTCACAACAGAATTGCAAAATATTGACGACAAATATTTTGAACTGAAATCTAAGCATCCTCAAGTGCCTTGCTGCAATGGACTAGTGAATAGGACTTGCAAAAGTCTTGATTTCATAAGTTTTTACAAGAACAAGACTCTAGAAATCAAGACTAGGGCTGGTCCTGAAATTTCAAGACTCCTGAAATCGAGACTTGAAAAAGTCTTGTTCAATTAATGCAAACAAAAAAATTTGCACTATCTTTTTTTAAGCACAAAAATCAGTTTTTTTATTTTAATTCAACCTATTGGGATATAAATATTTCAAGACGCTTAAACTCAAGACTAAATCAAGACAAAAGTTTTAAAATTTCAAGACTATCGAAATCAAGACTTTTGAAAGTCTTGAAAAAATCAAGACCCTTGACAAAAAAATCTCAACTTTTTCTAAAATTTTATAACTGGAGTTAAGTCATCGGAACAATTTAATTCAAGTGTTGGTCTTGAAATTAGAAATTTCAAGACTTTTTAAAACTTTTAAATGGTTTAAAAAATATCGAAAGTCTTGGTCTTGATATTGCAAGCCCTACTGGCGAAGCATAAATTATTTTTGGTCGCAACTCAAAAACTGTTATCTAATTACAATCGTTAATATTTGTGTTTGCTTGTGTTGTTTTAAGTTAAAGTTGCTGCTTAGATTCTTAGATGCTCCTTGAATCGTGAGCTGATCTGATTCAAAACTCATGCAACTACATTTCAATTCGTTTTTTGATGTTTTATCTTTGGCCTGAAAAAAGCTGGACCATATAATTATCTTAGCATAAATGGTGAACCTGTTTAATCTAATGGCAGTTATGTGACGCCTAAAGGGAAATAAAAAAACATGCAACACAGTTGCGTTAAATAGCGCACTTGCCCACAAGTAACGTTCCTTTTTCTAGTGAATTAAAAACTTTGAGTTCAGATAACAGCTAATGAACTGGTGAGAACAAGTAAAAAATAATTAAATTGATTGACACTGCTGCCGCTGCCATTTGCAGTGACGTAATCCATTACACAGCAAACCCAGTCGGCAATTTCCATTCATAATAAATTTATAAAGGCTTCAGTGGCTCAGAAGCCAGGATTCATTATGAAGACGCGAAAGATTCAAAAACGATTCAGAATGAGCTCAGTATGAATATAAAATGTCCGCTTATTCGCTTCGCATGCGACTCACTATGAATCAGAAATTCTGAATAAAAATGAATTTATTGCGAAGCAAATAAGAATGCTACTGCCACCTTGCGATTCTATAATAACTTTTACGACTGCTACTTATTCACGCTCCAATGCTCAAATAATTTATGAAATTACTCCTTCTTGTTTCAAAACTAATATTTTTTTATTTCCCACATAACAAATCAAAATAAATAGTAAATATTAGAACTTACATGTCATTCAATTAATTGTATTTAGTTCAATGTATAGTTATTACGATTTTTGAAAGCAGTTCGAACCATAGAATTCCATACGTAACGTTAAGTAGTCTCCAACTTCTATCTCTTGTCAAGTCAATTCTGTGCAAAACATGAATAAAAGTACTAATAAATTAAGTAGAATAATAAGCTATAGCACAGAACAATAATAATAAAGATTACAATTGAGTGGAAGCAACACTTACTTTTAACCTTCAAAAATACTCGCATTGGTTTCGATGCAACTATGAAATGGAATCCAGCTGCAACAATAGGCTTAACTCTCAAGCTAACTCTAGATTCCAGCTGTCGGAGTTGAGAGAATAGGGAAACCTGGCCTGTTTAGTTCATCTAAATTGATGCGAAAAACAATATTAGAGTTAAATATTGCACTATTACGAGACTACTCCCGAAGACTTTTACTTTTATAGTGTAGCAAGTAGGTACTGAAAAAGTCAAAAATACACTTCCATCCACAAATAGGTTGAAAATTGCTCTTTCGCGTACAGTAATATTCCTTCATCTAATTAGACACTAGCTAGAAATGTAATTGTGGATTTACTGGTAATGGAAAATTGCTTACCTTTGTTTGATGCCAGCGAGGTGTTCACGAAAATATTGGAACCAACTTATAATGATTTTGCTAACTTCGTCCTGTGGTGATGTGGTTAGTCATTTTAGTGTGAAATGTAGGATAACTATTGTTGTAAACTGATTCATGAATTCAAGTTTCAACTCAGCACTAACAAGTTTAACTTTCAATTTAACTAACAATAAGGCACTATTAACACTGAAATGAAGAGCAGTTAAATTGCGCAGGGAAAATATTAGTAGTTCGATGTAAATTAGAGAAGTAGAAAACCAAATGCAGTTATTTTGTACTGAGCAAAGCACAGGTGACGGTTCCGAATTTCTGATTCCCGCTTAGAAGAACTGCATTTGGGTTGCGCCGCGCATTCGTAAATATGAAGCAAAAATGAATTATTTACGAAGAAATCATTTGCAGCTCCGTAATAAATTCATTCCTAAAAGGGAAAAATGAAGCTTCAGTACAAAGTCCCAACACTGAAGCGAATATGCAGAACCGCATAATGGACTCTCAAATGCGGACTCATAATGCAGCGCTATAATCTTCGGCGAATGAATGCGAAGAAATTACGAAGGTTGCGAAGAAATTTTGAATTCATTATAAATGTGTCTGCCGACTGGGATGTCAATTTTGCGCGCTTTTAAGAAACTACTTAAAAATTTGTTTCCGTAACAATAATATAAATAAATGCTTCAATGTTTTAGATTGCCTGTAAATGAGGTCTTCAAAATATTCACATCTATAGTAATCTATGACTGCCCTATCATTTGCACTTCAAAAACTTTTCGCTTTTAACTATAAAACATTTATGTCACCTTTTCAATTTATAATTATTGTGTATGGGTTCTGATTTCTATAGTGAGCGTACATAGGGTAGGCCCATTTAAAATTCCCTAGGAATTTGGGAACTTTGGGAAGGAGAAAACTTTGGGAATTTTGGGAATTTTGAAAATAGGGAATTTTGGCAAAATTTCCTGTGTATAAAGTACTGGGAATTTTCAAACAGGGAATTTTGGGAACTTTGGGAATTTTCAATGCTCCGGGAATTTTCAAACAAGGAATTTTGGGAACTTTGGGAATTTTCAATGTTCCAGGAATTTTCAAACAGGGAATTTTGGGAACTTTGGGAATTTTCAATGTTCCAGGAATTTTCAAACAGGGAATTTTGGGAACTTTGGGAATTTTCAATGTTCCAGGAATTTTCAAACAGGGAATTTTAGGAACTTTGGGAATTTTCAATGCTCCGGGAATTTTCAAACAAGGAATTTTGGGAACTTTGGGAATTTTTACTATTCCGGGAATTTTCAAACAGGCAATATCCGAATTAGGAAATCAAAATTCCCTAAATTCCCAAAATTCCCTAAGGAATTTTGGGAATTTAAGGGAATTTTGAAAACTGGGAATTTAACTAGTAATTTTGCCAAAATTCCCTTTCCTTGGGAACTTTGAATCGGGAGGAAATGAAACTCAGGGAATTTTGAATTAGCCATCCCTAAGCGTACATAAATTATACGGTACGTTTTGGCAGGGGAAGTTCCGGTTCAGGGTCTATTAGCCCTTCCAATTACACATACGTACATACAAAAAACCGGTGGTAAGGGTTCCGTTTTATTTGTATCATTAAATTTATGCACTTTCACATGGAAAAAGATGCAAAAAGTCAATAAGCAATTTATAGTGCAAAAGACTGCATTAAGTATCACGTAAATATTTACATGCTTGATATTTAGATTACATTTTACTAAAAGTCACAACATTTTTGAATTGCAAACGTCTTAAAATTACAAAATGATTCAGTTTCATATTATTTTGATTGGTTTATTACGGAGTTTAGCTTCGCGTTATCGGGCTTGGCCCATGACACGATACAATATACATGTTTGATTAAACATTTTACATAGGATTTTCTTATATAATATAATAATAATTTTAATGATTAGACGTCGATTTATTTACATACAATTTTTTGAGCATGACAATGTGGTACCCTTACACTCTTATATTATTTTATCCTTACATTACAATGTCATATTACCCTTATGTTCTAATTCTATCTATATTACACTAACATTACGCGTTTAGATTATTCTTACGTCAAGATATTATATTATCCTTACAAAAGTAAGCTAGTAATAATTAAAGTTAAAGAATTAGTTATAAAATAATTAGGAATAATGAAATCTTTATTTTTCTGGACAACGGCTATACATCCAAGTTTCATTGAGACAAATAATATTACAATCTAAAATTAATTTTATATCATTAAAAGATAATTTAGTCACGTTAGAGTAGCCATTAACATTCCAGAGTATGAAGTCACATTGTGTCATGGGTAAGGGTTGAGGTCATCGTTTCCTTGTATGAGGTCTTCCTCCAGATCCTGATGAGCCAGAAGCGATGGAGACAGAAGCGGAAGCTGATGCTGTTTGCTTTGAAGTTTAAACTTTGTATCCTGGTATTTCGGGTATTTTCGTTAACACTTTTCCATCAGACTCATAATAGCTGGTTTTCTCGTTGTCCGAGTTGATTAAATATCGTGATGACCAGATTTTAGGAGTGTTGTTTTCTTTCAGCTTTAATAACTTATACTGACTGATAAAATGTCGTTTGATGTCCCACTGCTCACGACTTAAATCCTCTGAGATGATGTTCTCGGTGTCCTTGAGGTCTGAGGCTTTCGAAAGAATTTTATTACGATCCTGAACTGAGATAAACTCGCACTTAATGACGAAACCAGTTTTCATAGGAATGCAGATGTAGTTCACTGGGGAAACGTCAGTAATTTTGAGCAATTGTAGTACGGCCGAGATTTCGGTTTTCATCACACTTTTCCCGGATCCAGAAGCTGTGTTCATTCCACTAAATATGAGGTTCTTGAGTCTATTGCCATTTGCATTATAAAGAACATTATTAGTTACGTGCAGGAGCTTGGCCTTAAGTGTACACATTTCAGTAGCAAAGTTTTTACTTGCTTCTTCTATTTGTTTGATTTTATGGGAATTAACAGAAACAGAGTTCCGAATTCCTTTGAGCTCTTTGTTGATTTCCTTTAGTCCTTTTTTTTGTTCGGCTCGGAATTGCTTAAGATATTTGAGGACGTCTGTAGTTTTGAAGTCAAAATCAGAATCGGAGCCGGAGTCATCGTCTTCTTCTGCCTTACTGTCGTCATCATCTTCATCTTCTTCATTAACAACTTCATCTGGTTCCTCTGCTACCACAGAAATTTGTTTTTTACTTTTGCCTTTACTCATTTCTTGTTTGTAAAAATATGACTGAGCGAGTAGTTAGCTACTGAACTTATGTTGTTAAATATGGGACACTTGTTTGATGTTTTAATTTTAATTTAGCAGTTAACTTCCAGGGTTTAGGTTAATTTTGCACTATTTATAAGTTTTTAGTATGTATCTACGTGGTTTGCGTTTAGTACATATGGCAATGGATTCTAAATGGAACAAGCGTGGCGATGTGAAAAATGCAGTTTTATGTGATAAAGTGACTGTATTTACACAGGTTGTTATATATTTCACATTTAATGAATCTTAAGCGTCGAAGTTTATTGTATTTAGCTTATTATTACTTTCAAAAAGTGGCTTAATTTCAGTTTTTAGTTCAAAATTTTGAGAAGTAATTTATAACAAGTCTTATATCACGGCGCAGCCAGTTTCATATTATTTAAAATGTTCCTATAGTTCATTGAACTGACTTTAATTAGTTTACTATTTTTGATTTATTTTTTACATAATATTTGATGCGCATTATTTAATTGACGTATTCAAAAACAAATTCAACACTAATAAAATACCTTGTCAGTAGCATAATAAGGCACATGCATATCCTCGTAGATACTGCTTTTTAATTCAAAATAAAAATGTATCCGCTCTTTTGCTACTTCATTTATAATTATGTTACATCCCCGATCGTACACGACTGTTGCGGCTGCCACACACAGTCTTCCCATCACAAACTTGTTTGCTTTAAGAATTGATTTGAAATGTAACTTACTGGCAATCATAATAACTATCATGTACATAGCTGGGCTAAGTGATGCTTCGCCTTGATGACGTAGAGCCCAGTTCCTGGAATTCATTACGTGTTGCCTTCAACACCCTTAAATTCAGTTTCGTGTAAGTTCATTTCCTGAATGAATTCTAATCCCTCGAATGCAAATAGACGTAGACATGTATTTATATCGACCTTTGCCAAGTAAATCAACAAGATCCTGTGTGTGCTATTTCAATGCACAATACAATTAAACATTTACGTAATTTGCTCGCTACCCCTTACTTCAAAAATACATGTCGCGTTCACCATTGAAAACCTTGAGATGAGATCTCTGGCCCGTTACTTTACTCTGATAGTTGTGGGAAGAAGAACTTGATCCTATTTAATATTTTAATTCTTAATTCCCCCTTTTTCTGTTTTATTATTGTTTTTACATTTTTGTACTGTTACTGTTGTTTTATCTGCACCTCCGTTCTGCGTCATTAAGAATCGACTGCAGTGAAGAGATTTAC